>OY759168.1:81554129-82154129 GCA_963662145.1 Sturmia bella | reverse complement strand
AGGTCATGTCAAGGTCAACTCAAGGTCAAGTCAAGGTCATGTCAAGGTCAAGTCAAGGACAATTCAAGGTCAAGTCAAGGTCAAGTCAAGGTCAAGTCAAAGTCATGTCAAGGTCAAGTCAAGGTCAAGTCAAAGTCATGTCAAGGTCAAGTCAAGGTCAAGTCAAGGTCATGTCAAGGTCAAGTCAAGGTCAAGTCAAGGTAAAGTCAAGGTCATGTCAAGGTCATGTCAAGGTCAAGTCAAGGGCATGTCAAGGTCGAGTCAAGGTCAAGTCAAGGTCAAGTCAAGGTCAAGTCAAGGTCAAGTCAAGGTCAAGTCAAGGTCAAGTCAAGGTCATGTCAAGGTCGAGTCAAGGTCGAGTCAAGGTCAAGTCAAGGTCAAGTCAAGGTTGAGTCAAGGTCAAGTCAAGGTCAAGTTAAGGTCAAGTCAAGGTCGAGTCAAGGTCAAGTCAAGGTCCAGTGAAGGTCCAGTGAAGGTCAAGTCAAGGTCAAGTCAAGGTCAAGTCAAGGTCAAGTGAAGGTCAAGTCAAGGTCAAGTCAAGGTCAAGTCAAGGGCAAGTCAAGGTCATGCCAAGGTCAAGTCAAGGTCAAGTCAAGGTCAAGGTCAAGTCAAGGGAAAGTCAAGGTCAAGCTCAAGTCAAGGTCAAGTCAAGGTCAAGTCAAGGTCAAGTCAAGGTCAAGTCAAGGTCAAGTCAAGGTTGAGTCAAGGTCAAGTCAAGGTCAAGTTAAGGTCAAGTCAAGGTCGAGTCAAGGTCAAGTCAAGGTCCAGTGAAGGTCCAGTGAAGGTCAAGTCAAGGTCAAGTCAAGGTCAAGTCAAGGCAAGTGAAGGTCAAGTCAAGGTCAAGGTCAAGTCAAGGGAAAGTCAAGGTCAAGCTCAAGTCAAGGTAAAGTCAAGGTCAAGTCAAGGTCAAGTGAAGGTCAAGTCAAGGTCAAGTCAGGGTCAAGTCAAGGTCATGTCAAGGTCAAGTCAAGGTCAAGTCAAGGTCGAGTCAAGATCATGTCAAGGTCAAGTCAAGGTCAAGTCAAGATCAAGTCAAGGTCAAGTCAAGGTCATGTCAAGGTCAAGGTCAAGTCAAGGTCAAGTCAAGGTCAAGTGAAGGTCAAGTCAAGGTCAAGTCAAGGTCAAGTCAAGGTCATGTCAAGGTCAACTCAAGGTCAAGTCAAGGTCATGTCAAGGTCAAGTCAAGGACAAGTCAAGGTCAAGTTAAGGTCAAGTCAAGGTCGAGTCAAGGTCAAGTCAAGGTCCAGTGAAGGTCCAGTGAAGGTCAAGTCAAGGTCAAGTCAAGGTCAAGTCAAGGTCAAGTGAAGGTCAAGTCAAGGTCAAGGTCAAGTCAAGGGAAAGTCAAGGTCAAGCTCAAGTCAAGGTCAAGTCAAGGTCAAGTCAAGGTCAAGTGAAGGTCAAGTCAAGGTCAAGTCAGGGTCAAGTCAAGGTCATGTCAAGGTCAAGTCAAGGTCAAGTCAAGGTCATGTCAAGGTCGAGTCAAGGTCAAGTCAAGTCAAGGTCAGGTCAAGGTCACGTCAAGGTCAAGTCAAGGTCAAGTCAAGGTCATGTCAAGGTCATGTCAAGGTCAAGCCAAGGTCGAGTCAAGGTCAAGTCAAGGTCAAGTGAAGGTCAAGTCAAGGTCAAGTCAAGGTCAAGTCAAGGTCATGTCAAGGTCAACTCAAGGTCAAGTCAAGGTCATGTCAAGGTCAAGTCAAGGACAAGTCAAGGTCAAGTTAAGGTCAAGTCAAGGTCGAGTCAAGGTCAAGTCAAGGTCCAGTGAAGGTCCAGTGAAGGTCAAGTCAAGGTCAAGTCAAGGTCAAGTCAAGGTCAAGTCAAGGTCAAGTGAAGGTCAAGTCAAGGTCAAGGTCAAGGTCAAGTCAAGGGAAAGTCAAGATCAAGCTCAAGTCAAGGTCAAGTCAAGGTCAAGTCAAGGTCAAGTCAAGGTCAAGTGAAGGTCAAATCAAGGTCAAGTCAGGGTCAAGTCAAGGTCATGTCAAGGTCAAGTCAAGGTCAAGTCAAGGTCAAGTCAAGGTCAAGTCAAGGTCATGTCAAGGTCAAGTCAAGGTCAAGTCAAGGTCATGTCAAGGTCGAGTCAAGGTCAAGTCAAGGTCAAGTCAAGGTCAAGTCAAGGTCATGTCAAGGTCAAGTCAAGGGCATGTCAAGGTCGAGTCAAGGTCAAGTCAAGGTCAAGTCAAGGTCAAGTCAAGGTCAAGTCAAGGTCAAGTCAAGGTCATGTCAAGGTCGAGTCAAGGTCGAGTCAAGGTCAAGTCAAGGTCAAGTCAAGGTCAAGTCAAGGTCAAGTCAAGGTCAAGTCAAGGTCAAGTCAAGGTCATGTCAAGGTCAAGTCAAGGTCAAGTCAAGGTCAAGTCAAGGTCAAGTTAAGGTAAAGTCAAGGTCAAGTCAAGGTCAAGTCTAGGTCAAGTCAAAATCAAGTCAAGGTCAAGTCAAGGTCAAGTCAAGTCAAGGTCAAGTCAAGGTCATGTCAAGGTCGAGTCAAGGTCAAGTCAAGGTCATGTCAAGGTCAACTCAAGGTCAAGTCAAGGTCATGTCAAGGTCAACTCAAGGTCAAGTCAAGGTCATGTCAAGGTCAAGTCAAGGACAAGTCAAGGTCAAGTTAAGGTCAAGTCAAGGTCAAGTCAAGGTCAAGTGAAGGTCAAGTCAAGGTCAAGTCAAGGTCAAGTCAAGGTCATGTCAAGGTCAACTCAAGGTCAAGTCAAGGTCATGTCAAGGTCAAGTCAAGGTCATGTCAAGGTCAAGTCAAGGTCATGTCAAGGTCAAGTCAAGGGCATGTCAAGGTCGAGTCAAGGTCAAGTCAAGGTCAAGTCAAGGTCATGTCAAGGTCGAGTCAAGGTCAAGTCAAGTCAAGGTCAGGTCAAGGTCACGTCAAGGTCAAGTCAAGGTCAAGTCAAGGTCATGTCAAGGTCATGTCAAGGTCAAGCCAAGGTCGAGTCAAGGTCAAGTCAAGGTCAAGTGAAGGTCAAGTCAAGGTCAAGTCAAGGTCAAGTCAAGGTCATGTCAAGGTCAACTCAAGGTCAAGTCAAGGTCATGTCAAGGTCAAGTCAAGGACAAGTCAAGGTCAAGTTAAGGTCAAGTCAAGGTCAAGTCAAGGTCAAGTGAAGGTCAAGTCAAGGTCAAGTCAAGGTCAAGTCAAGGTCATGTCAAGGTCAACTCAAGGTCAAGTCAAGGTCATGTCAAGGTCAAGTCAAGGACAAGTCAAGGTCAAGTTAAGGTCAAGTCAAGGTCGAGTCAAGGTCAAGTCAAGGTCCAGTGAAGGTCCAGTGAAGGTCAAGTCAAGGTCAAGTCAAGGTCAAGTCAAGGTCAAGTGAAGGTCAAGTCAAGGTCAAGGTCAAGTCAAGGGAAAGTCAAGGTCAAGCTCAAGTCAAGGTCAAGTCAAGGTCAAGTCAAGGTCAAGTGAAGGTCAAGTCAAGGTCAAGTCAGGGTCAAGTCAAGGTCATGTCAAGGTCAAGTCAAGGTCAAGTCAAGGTCAAGTCAAGGTCATGTCAAGGTCAAGTCAAGGTCAAGTCAAGGTCATGTCAAGGTCGAGTCAAGGTCAAGTCAAGTCAAGGTCAGGTCAAGGTCACGTCAAGGTCAAGTCAAGGTCAAGTCAAGGTCATGTCAAGGTCATGTCAAGGTCAAGCCAAGGTCGAGTCAAGGTCAAGTCAAGGTCAAGTGAAGGTCAAGTCAAGGTCAAGTCAAGGTCAAGTCAAGGTCATGTCAAGGTCAACTCAAGGTCAAGTCAAGGTCATGTCAAGGTCAAGTCAAGGACAAG
The DNA here is from genome assembly GCA_963662145.1 of Sturmia bella. NCBI lineage: Eukaryota > Metazoa > Arthropoda > Insecta > Diptera > Tachinidae > Sturmia > Sturmia bella. The sequence continues at coordinate 82,150,378 of OY759168.1, read as the reverse complement.
TCAAGGTCAAGTTAAGGTCAAGTCAAGGTCGAGTCAAGGTCAAGTCAAGGTCCAGTGAAGGTCAAGTCAAGGTCAAGTCAAGGTCAAGTCAAGGTCAAGTGAAGGTCAAGTCAAGGTCAAGGTCAAGGTCAAGTCAAGGGAAAGTCAAGGTCAAGCTCAAGTCAAGGTCAAGTCAAGGTCAAGTCAAGGTCAAGTGAAGGTCAAGTCAAGGTCAAGTCAGGGTCAAGTCAAGGTCATGTCAAGGTCAAGTCAAGGTCAAGTCAAGGTCAAGTCAAGGTCAAGTCAAGGTCATGTCAAGGTCAAGTCAAGGTCAAGTCAAGGTCATGTCAAGGTCGAGTCAAGGTCAAGTCAAGGTCAAGTCAAGGTCAAGTCAAGGTCAAGTCAAGGTCATGTCAAGGTCAAGTCAAGGGCATGTCAAGGTCGAGTCAAGGTCAAGTCAAGGTCAAGTCAAGGTCAAGTCAAGGTCAAGTCAAGGTCAAGTCAAGGTCATGTCAAGGTCGAGTCAAGGTCGAGTCAAGGTCAAGTCAAGGTCAAGTCAAGGTCAAGTCAAGGTCAAGTCAAGGTCAAGTCAAGGTCATGTCAAGGTCAAGTCAAGGTCAAGTCAAGGTCAAGTTAAGGTAAAGTCAAGGTCAAGTCAAGGTCAAGTCTAGGTCAAGTCAAAATCAAGTCAAGGTCAAGTCAAGGTCAAGTCAAGGTCAAGTCAAGGTCATGTCAAGGTCAAGTCAAGGTCAAGTCAAGGTCAAGTCAAGGTCAAGTCAAGGTCAAGTCAAGGTCAAGTCAAGGTCAAGTCAAGGTTGAGTCAAGGTCAAGTCAAGGTCAAGTCAAGGTCAAGTAAAGGTCAAGTCAAGTTCGAGTCAAGGTCCAGTGAAGGTCCAGTGAAGGTCAAGTCAAGGTCAAGTCAAGGTCAAGTCAAGGTCAAGTGAAGGTCAAGTCAAGGTCAAGTCAAGGTCAAGTCAAGGGCAAGTCAATTTCATGCCAAGGTCAAGTCAAGGGAAAGTCAAGGTCAAGCTCAAGTCAAGGTCAAGTCAAGGTCAAGTCAAGGTCAAGTGAAGGTCAAGTCAAGGTCATGCCAAGGTCAAGTCAAGGTCATGCCAAGGTCATGTCAAAGTCAAGTCAAGGTCAAGTCAAGGTCAAGTCAAGGTCAAGTCAAGGTCGAGTCAAGGTCCAGTCAAGGCCCAGTGAAGGTCAAGTCAAGGTCAAGTGAAGATCATGTCAAGGTCAAGTCAAGGTCAAGTCAAGGTCAAGTCAAGGTCAAGTCAAGGTTAAGTCAAGGTCAAGTCAAGGTCACGTCAAGGTCAAGTCAAGGTCAAGTCAAGGTCAAGTGAGGGTCAAGTCAAGGTCAAGTCAAGGTCAAGTCAAGGTCAAGTGAAGGTCAAGTCAAGGTCATGCCAAGGTCAAGTCAAGGTCATGCCAAGGTCATGTCAAAGTCAAGTCAAGGTCAAGTCAAGGTCAAGTCAAGGTCAAGTCAAGGTAATGTCAAGGTCAAGTCAGGGTCAAGTCAAGGTCAAGTCAAGGTCAAGTCAAGCTCATGTCAAGGTCGAGTCAAGGTCAAGTCAAGTCAAGGTCAAGTCAAGGTCAAGTTAATCTCATGTCAAGGTCGAGTCAAGGTCAAGTCAAGTCAAGGTCAAGTCAAGGTCAAGTCATGGTCAAGTCAAGGTCAAGTCAAGGCCAAGTGAGGGTCAAGTCAAGGTCAAGTCAAGGTCAAGTCATGGTCAAGTCAAGGTCATGTAAAGGTCAAGTCAAGGTCAAGTCAAGGTCAAGTCAAGGTCAAGTCAAGGTCGAGTCAAGGTCATGTCAAGGTCAGGTCAAGGTCAACTCAAGGTCAACTCAAGGTCGAGTCAAGGTCAAGCCAAGGTCAAGTCAAGGTCAAGTAGGGGTCAAGTCAAGGTCAAGTGAAGGTCAAGTCAAGGTCAAGTCAAGGTCAAGTCAAGGTCAAGTCAAGGTCAAGTCAAGGTCATGTCAAGGTCATGTCAAGGTCAAGTCAAGGTCAAGTCAAGGTCAAGTGAAGGTCAAGTCAAGGTCAAGTCAAGGTCATATCAAGGTCACGTCAATGTCAACGTCAAGTCAAGGTCAAGTGAAGGTCAAGTCAAGGTCAAGTCAAGGTCAAGTCAAGGTCAAGTCAAGGTCAAGTCAAGGTCAAGTCAGGGTCAAGTCAAGGTCAAGTCAAAGTCATGTCAAGGTCAAGTCAAGGTCAAGGTCAAGTCAAGGTCAAGTCAAGGTCAAGTCAAGGTCATGTCAAGGTCATGTCAAGGTCAAGTCAAGGTCAAGTCAAGGTCATGTCAAGGTCAAGTTAAGGACAAGTCAAGGTCAAGGCAAGGTCAAGTCAAGGTCAAGTCAAGGTCAAGTCAAGGTCAAGTCAAGGTCATGTCAAAGTCAAGTCAGGGTCAAATCAAGGTCAAGTCAAGCTCATGTCAAGGTCGAGTCAAGGTCAAGTCAAGGTCAAGTCAAGGTCAAGTCAAGGTCGAGTCAAGGTCCAGTCAAGGCCCAGTGAAGGTCAAGTCAAGGTCAAGTGAAGATCATGTCAAGGTCAAGTCAAGGTCAAGTCAAGGTCAAGTCAAGGTTAAGTCAAGGTCAAGTCAAGGTCACGTCAAGGTCAAGTCAAGGTCAAGTCAAGGTCAAGTCAAGGTCAAGTGAGGGTCAAGTCAAGGTCAAGTCAAGGTCAAGTCAACGTCAAGTGAAGGTCAAGTCAAGGTCATGCCAAGGTCAAGTCAAGGTCATGCCAAGGTCATGTCAAAGTCAAGTCAAGGTCAAGTCAAGGTCAAGTCAAGGTCAAGTCAAGGTAATGTCAAGGTCAAGTCAGGGTCAAGTCAAGGTCAAGTCAAGGTCAAGTCAAGCTCATGTCAAGGTCGAGTCAAGGTCAAGTCAAGTCAAGGTCAAGTCAAGGTCAAGTTAATCTCATGTCAAGGTCGAGTCAAGGTCAAGTCAAGTCAAGGTCAAGTCAAGGTCAAGTCAAGGTCAAGTCAAGGTCAAGTCAAGGTCAAGTCAAGGTCAAGTCAAGGTCAAGTCAAGGCCAAGTGAGGGTCAAGTCAAGGTCAAGTCAAGGTCAAGTCATGGTCAAGTCAAGGTCATGTAAAGGTCAAGTCAAGGTCAAGTCAAGGTCAAGTCAAGGTCGAGTCAAGGTCATGTCAAGGTCAGGTCAAGGTCAACTCAAGGTCAACTCAAGGTCGAGTCAAGGTCAAGCCAAGATCAAGTCAAGGTCAAGTAGGGGTCAAGTCAAGGTCAAGTGAAGGTCAAGTCAAGGTCAAGTCAAGGTCAAGTCAAGGTCAAGTCAAGGTCAAGTCAAGGTCATGTCAAGGTCATGTCAAGGTCAAGTCAAGGTCAAGTCAAGGTCAAGTGAAGGTCAAGTCAAGGTCAAGTCAAGGTCATATCAAGGTCATGTCAATGTCAACGTCAAGTCAAGGTCAAGTGAAGGTCAAGTCAAGGTCAAGTCAAGGTCAAGTCAAGGTCAAGTCAAGGTCAAGTCAAGGTCAAGTCAGGGTCAAGTCAAGGTCAAGTCAAAGTCATGTCAAGGTCAAGTCAAGGTCAAGGTCAAGTCAAGGTCAAGTCAAGGTCAAGTCAAGGTCATGTCAAGGTCATGTCAAGGTCAAGTCAAGGTCAAGTCAAGGTCATGTCAAGGTCAAGTTAAGGACAAGTCAAGGTCAAGGCAAGGTCAAGTCAAGGTCAAGTCAAGGTCAAGTCAAGGTCATGTCAAAGTCAAGTCAGGGTCAAATCAAGGTCAAGTCAAGCTCATGTCAAGGTCGAGTCAAGGTCAAGTCAAGGTCAAGTCAAGGTCAAGTCAAGGTCGAGTCAAGGTCCAGTCAAGGCCCAGTGAAGGTCAAGTCAAGGTCAAGTGAAGATCATGTCAAGGTCAAGTCAAGGTCAAGTCAAGGTCAAGTCAAGGTTAAGTCAAGGTCAAGTCAAGGTCACGTCAAGGTCAAGTCAAGGTCAAGTCAAGGTCAAGTCAAGGTCAAGTGAGGGTCAAGTCAAGGTCAAGTCAAGGTCAAGTCAACGTCAAGTGAAGGTCAAGTCAAGGTCATGCCAAGGTCAAGTCAAGGTCATGCCAAGGTCATGTCAAAGTCAAGTCAAGGTCAAGTCAAGGTCAAGTCAAGGTCAAGTCAAGGTAATGTCAAGGTCAAGTCAGGGTCAAGTCAAGGTCAAGTCAAGGTCAAGTCAAGCTCATGTCAAGGTCGAGTCAAGGTCAAGTCAAGTCAAGGTCAAGTCAAGGTCAAGTTAATCTCATGTCAAGGTCGAGTCAAGGTCAAGTCAAGTCAAGGTCAAGTCAAGGTCAAGTCAAGGTCAAGTCAAGGTCAAGTCAAGGTCAAGTCAAGGTCAAGTCAAGGTCAAGTCAAGGCCAAGTGAGGGTCAAGTCAAGGTCAAGTCAAGGTCAAGTCATGGTCAAGTCAAGGTCATGTAAAGGTCAAGTCAAGGTCAAGTCAAGGTCAAGTCAAGGTCGAGTCAAGGTCATGTCAAGGTCAGGTCAAGGTCAACTCAAGGTCAACTCAAGGTCGAGTCAAGGTCAAGCCAAGATCAAGTCAAGGTCAAGTAGGGGTCAAGTCAAGGTCAAGTGAAGGTCAAGTCAAGGTCAAGTCAAGGTCAAGTCAAGGTCAAGTCAAGGTCAAGTCAAGGTCATGTCAAGGTCATGTCAAGGTCAAGTCAAGGTCAAGTCAAGGTCAAGTGAAGGTCAAGTCAAGGTCAAGTCAAGGTCATATCAAGGTCATGTCAATGTCAACGTCAAGTCAAGGTCAAGTGAAGGTCAAGTCAAGGTCAAGTCAAGGTCAAGTCAAGGTCAAGTCAAGGTCAAGTCAAGGTCAAGTCAGGGTCAAGTCAAGGTCAAGTCAAAGTCATGTCAAGGTCAAGTCAAGGTCAAGGTCAAGTCAAGGTCAAGTCAAGGTCAAGTCAAGGTCATGTCAAAGTCATGTCAAGGTCAAGTCAAGGTCAAGTCAAGGTCATGTCAAGGTCAAGTTAAGGACAAGTCAAGGTCAAGGCAAGGTCAAGTCAAGGTCAAGTCAAGGTCAAGTCAAGGTCATGTCAAAGTCAAGTCAGGGTCAAATCAAGGTCAAGTCAAGCTCATGTCAAGGTCGAGTCAAGGTCAAGTCAAGTCAAGGGCAAGTCAAGTTCATGTCAAGGTCGAGTCAAGGTCAAGTCAAGCCAAGTCAAGGTCAAGTCAAGGTCAAGTCAAGGTCAAGTCAAGGTCAAGTCAAGGTCAAGTCAAGGTCAAGTCAAGGTCAAGTCAAGCTCATGTCAAGGTCATGTCAAGGTCAATTCAAGGTCATGTCAAGGTCAAGTCAAGGTCGAGTCAAGGTCATGTCAAAGTCATGTCAAGGTCAAGTCAAGGTTGAGTCAAGGTCAAGTGAAGGTCAAGTCAAGGTCAAGTCAAGGTCATGTCAAGGTTATGTCAAGGTCAAGTCAAGGTCAAGTCAAGGTCATGTCAAGGTCATGTCAAGGTCAAGTCAAGGTCAAGGTCAAGTAAAGGTCATATAAAGGTCATGTCAAGGTCATGTCAAGGTCAAGTCAAGGTCAAGTCAAGGACATGTCAAGGTCAAGTCAAGGTCAAGTCAAGGTCGAGTCAAGGTCAAGTCAAGATCAAGTCAAGGTCAAGTCAAGGTCAAGTCAAGATCAAGTCAAGGTCAAGTCAAGATCAAGTCAAGGTCAAGTCAAGGTCAAGTGAAGGTAAAAGTCAAGGTCAAGGTCATGTCAAGGTCAAGTCAAGGTCAAGTCAAGGTCAAGTCAAGGTCAAGTCAAGGTCATGTCAAGGTCAAGTCAAGGTCAAGTCAAGGTCATCTCAAGGTCAAGTCAAGGTCAAGTCAAGGTCAAGTCAAGATCAAGTCAATGTCAAGTCAAGGTCAAGTCAAGGTTAAGTCAAGGTCAAGTCAAGGTCAAGTCAAGGTCAAGTCAAGGTCAAGTCAAGGTCAAGTTAAGGTCAAGTCAAGCTCAAGTCAAAGTCATGTCAAGGTCAAGTCAAGGTCAAGTCAAGGTCAAGTCAAGGTCAAGCCAAGGTCAAGTCAAGGTCAAGTCAAGGTCAAGTCAAGGTCAAGTCAAGGTCAAGTCAAGCTCATGTCAAGGTCATGTCAAGGTCAATTCAAGGTCATGTCAAGGTCAAGTCAAGGTCGAGTCAAGGTCAAGTCAAGGTCAAGTCAAGGTCAAGTCAAGGTCAAGTCAGGGTCAAGTCAAGGTCATGTCAAGGTCAAGTCAAGGTCAAGTCAAGGTCGAGTCAAGGTCATGTCAAGGTCAAGTCAAGGTCAAGTCAAGATCAAGTCAAGGTCAAGCCAAGGTCATGTCAAGGTCAAGTCAAGGTCAAGTGAAGGTCATGTCAAGGTCAAGTCAGGTTCAAGTCAAGGTCAAGTCAAGGTCGAGTCAAGGTCAAGTCAAGGTCAAGTCAGGGTCATGTCAAGGTCAGGTCAAGGTCAAGTCAAGGTCAAGTCAAGGTCAAGTCAAGGTCCAGTGAAGGTCAAGTCAAGGTCAAGTCAAGGTCAAGTCAAGATCAAGTCAAGGTCAAGTCAAGGTCAAGTCAAGGTCAAGTGAAGGTCAAGTCAAGGTCAAGTCAAGGTCAAGTCAAGGTCATGTCAAGGTGATGTCAAGGTCATGTCAAGGTCAAATCAAGGTCAAGTCAGGGTCAAGTCAAGGTCATGTCAAGGTCAAGTCAAGGTCGAGTCAAGATCATGTCAAGGTCAAGTCAAGGTCAAGTCAAGATCAAGTCAAGATCAAGTCAAGGTCATGTCAAGGTCAAGTCAAGGTCAAGTGAAGGTCATGTCAAGGTCAAGGTCAAGTCAGGTTCAAGTCAAGGTCAAGTCAAGGTCAAGTCAAGGTCATGTCAAGGTCAAGCCAAGGTCGAGTCAAGGTCAAGTCAAGGTCAAGTGAAGGTCAAGTCAAGGTCAAGTCAAGGTAAAGTCAAGGTCAAGTCAAGGTCATGTCAAGGTCAAGTCAAGGTCATGTCAAGGTCAAGTCAAGGACAAGTCAAGGTAAAGTCAAGGTCAAGTCAAGGTCATGTCAAGGTCATGTCAAGGTCAAGTCAAGGACAAGTCAAGTTCAAGTCAAGGTCAAGTCAAGGTCAAGTCAAGGTCAAGTCAAAGTCATGTCAAGGTCAAGTCAAGGTCAAGTCAAGGTCAAGTCAAGGTCAAGTCAAAGTCATGTCAAGGTCAAGTCAAGGTCAAGTCAAGGTCATGTCAAGGTCAAGTCAAGGTCAAGTCAAGGTAAAGTCAAGGTCAAGTCAAGGTCATGTCAAGGTCATGTCAAGGTCAACTCAAGGTCAAGTCAAGGTCATGTCAAGGTCAAGTCAAGGACAAGTCAAGGTCAAGTCAAGGTCAAGTCAAGGTCAAGTCAAAGTTATGTCAAGGTCAAGTCAAGGTCAAGTCAAGGTCATGTCAAGGTCAAGTCAAGGTCAAGTCAAGGTAAAGTCAAGGTCAAGTCAAGGTCATGTCAAGGTCATGTCAAGGTCAAGTCAAAGTCAAGTCAAGGTCAAGTCAAGGTCATGCCATGGTCAAGTCAGGTTCAAGTCAAGGTCAAGTCAAGGTCATGTCAAGGTCAAGTCAAGGTCAAGTCAAGGTCAAGTCAAGGTCAAATCAAGGTCATGTCAAGGTCAACGTCAAGTCAAGGTCAAGTCAAGGTCATGTCAAGGTCAAGTCAAGGTCAAGTCAAGGTCGTGTCAAGGTCATGTCAAGGTCATGTCAAGGTCAAGTCAAGGTCAAGTCAAGGTCATGTCAAGGTCAGGTTAAAGTCAAGTCAAGGTCGAGTCAAGGTGAATTCAAGGTCAAGTCAAGGTCAAGTGAAGGTCAAGTCAAGGTCAAGTCAAGGTCAAGTAAAGGTCAAGTCAAGGTCAAGTCAAGGTCAAGTGAAGGTCAAGTCAAGGTCAAGTCAAGGTCATGTCAAGGTCAAGTGAAGGTCATGTCAAGGTCAGGTCAGGTTCAAGTCTAGGTCAAGTCAAGGTCAAGTCAAGGTCACGTCAAGGTCATGTCAAGGTCATGTCAAGGTCAAGTCAAGGTCAAGTCAACGTCAAGTCAAGGTCATGTCAAGGTCAAGTCAAGGTCAAGTCAAGATCATGTCAAGGTCAAGTCAAGGTCAAGTCAAGGTCAAGTCAAGGTCAAGTCAAGGTCATGTCAAGGTCAAGTAGAGGTCAAGTCAAGGTCAAGTCAAATCCAAGTCAAGTCAAGATCAAGTCAAGATAAAGTCAAGGTCAAGTCAAGGTCAAGTCAAGGTCAGGTCAAGGTCAAGTCAAGTCAAGGTTAAGTCAAGGTCGAGTCAAGGTCAAGTCAAGGTCAAGTCAAGGTCAAGCAAGGTCATGTCAAGCCCAAGTCAAGGTCATGTCAAGATCGAGTCAAGGTCGAGTCAAGGTCAAGTCAAGGTCAAGTCAAGGTCAAGTCAAGGTCAAGCCAAGGTCATGTCAAGGTCATGTCAAGGTCATGTCAAGGTCAAGTCAAGGTCATGTCAAGGTCGAGTCAAGGTCAAGTCAAGGTCAAGTCAAGGTCAAGTCAAGGTCAAGTCAAGGTCAAGTCAAGGTCAAGTCAAGGTCTAGTCAAGGTCGAGTCAAGGTCAAGTCAAGGTCCAGTGAAGGTCAAGTCAAGGTCAAGTCAAGGTCGGGTCAAGGTCAAGTCTAGGTCAAGTCAAGGTCGAGTCAAGGTCCAGTGAAGGTCAAGTCAAGGTCGGGTCAAGGTCAAGTCAAGGTCAAGTCAAGGTCATGTCAAGGTCAAGTCAAGGTCAAGTCAAGGTCAAGTCAAGATCATGTCAAGGTCAAGTCAAGGTCAAGTCAAGGTCAAGTCAAGGTCAAGTCAAGGTCAAGTCAAGGTCGAGTCAAGGTCATGTCAAGGTCAAGTCAAGGTCATGTCAAGGTCGAGTCAAGGTCAAGTCAAGGAAAAGTCAAGGTCAATTCAAGGTCAAGTCAAGGTCAAGTCAAGGTCAAGTCAAGGTCAAGTCAGGGTCAAGTCAAGGTCATATCAAGGTCAAGTCAAGGTCAAGTCAAGGTCATGTCAAGGTCGAGTCAAGGTCAAGTCAAGGTCAAGTCAAGGTCAAGTCAAGGTCAAGTCAAGGTCAAGTCAAGGTAATGTCAAGGTCGAGTCAAGGTCAAGTCAAGGTTAAGTCAAGGTCAAGTCAAGGTCAAGTCAAGGTCAAGTCAAGGTCAAGTCAAGGTCAAGTGAAGGTCAAGTCAAGGTCAAGTCAAGGTCATGTCAAGGTCATGTCAAGGTCATGTCAAGGTCAACGTGAAGTCAAGGTCAAGTCAAGGTCATGTCAAGGTCAAGTCAAGGTCAAGTCAAGGTCATGTCAAGGTCAAGTCAAGGGCATGTCAAGGTCGAGCCAAGGTCAAGTCAAGGTCAAGTCAAGGTCAAGTCAAGGTCGAGTCAAGGTCAAGTCAAGGTCAAGTCAAGGTCAAGTCAAGGTCAAGTCAAGGTCAAGTCAAGGTTAAGTCAAGGTCAAGTCAAGGTCAAGTCAAGTGAAGGTCAAGTCAAGGTCAAGTCAAGGTCAAGTGAAGGTCAAGTCAAGGTCAAGTCAAGGTCAAGTCATGGTCAAGTCAAGGTCAAGTCAAGTCAAGGTCAAGTCAAGGTCAAGTCAAGGTCATGTCAAGGTCAAGTCAAGGTCAAGGCAAGGTCAAGTCAAGGTCATGTCAAGGTCAAGTCAAGGTCAAGTCAAGGTCAAGTCAAAGACAAGTCAAGGTCAAGTCAAGGTCAAGTCAAGGTCAAGTCAAGGTCATGTCAAGGTCAAGTCAAGGTCATGTCAAGGTCGAGTCAAGGTCAAGTCAAGGTCAAGTCAAGGTCAAGTCAAGGTCAAGTCAAGGTCAAGTCAAGGTCATGTCAAGGTCAAGTCAAGGTCAAGTCAAGGTCAAGTTAAGGTAAAGTCAAGGTCAAGTCAAGGTCAAGTCAAGGTCAAGTCTAGGTCAAGTCAAAGTCAAGTCAAGGGCAAGTCAAGGTCAAGTCAAGGTCAAGTCAAGGTCATGTCAAGGTCAAGTCAAGGTCATGTCAAGTTCGAGTCAAGGTCAAGTCAAGGTCAAGTAAAGGTCAAGTCAAGGTCATGTCAAGGTCAAGTTAAGGGCATGTCAAGGTCGAGTCAAGGTCAAGTCAAGGTCAAGTCAAGGTAAAGTCAATTCAAGGTCAAGTCAAGGTCAAGTCAAGGTCAAGTCAAGGTCAAGTCAAGGTCGAGTGAAGGTCAAGTCAAGGTCAAGTCAAGGTCAAGTCAAGGTCAAGTCAAGGTCAAGTCAAGGTCATGTCAAGGTCGCGTCAAAGTTGAGTCAAGGTCAAGTCAAGGTCAAGTCAAGGTCAAGTCAAGGTCAAGTCAAGGTCAAGTTAAGGTCAAGTCAAGGTCGAGTCAAGGTCAAGTCAAGGTCCAGTGAAGGTCCAGTGAAGGTCAAGTCAAGGTCAAGTCAAGGTCAAGTGAAGGTCAAGTCAAGGTCAAGTCAAGGTCAAGTCAAGGGCAAGTCAAGGTCATGCCAAGGTCAAGTCAAGGTCAAGTCAAGGTCAAGGTCAAGTCAAGGGAAAGTCAAGGTCAAGCTCAAGTCAAGGTCAAGTCAAGGTCAAGTGAGGGTCAAGTCAAGGTCAAGTCAAGGTCAAGTCAAGGTCAAGTGAAGGTCAAGTCAAAGACAAGTCAAGGTCAAGTCAAGGTCAAGTCTAGGTCAAGTCAAAGTCAAGTCAAGGGCAAGTCAAGGTCAAGTCAAGGTCAAGTCAAGGTCAAGTAAAGGTGAAGTCAAGGTCAAGTCAAGGTCAAGTCAAGGTCTAGTCAAGGTCGAGTCAAGGTCAAGTCAAGGTCCAGTGAAGGTCAAGTCAAGGTCAAGTCAAGGTCGGGTCAAGGTCAAGTCTAGGTCAAGTCAAGGTCGAGTCAAGGTCATGTCAAGGTCAAGTCAATGTCAAGTCAAGGTCCAGTGAAGGTCAAGTCAAGGTCGGGTCAAGGTCAAGTCAAGGTCAAGTCAAGGTCATGTCAAGGTCAAGTCAAGGTCAAGTCAAGGTCAAGTCAAGATCATGTCAAGGTCAAGTCAAGGGCAAGTCAAGGTCAAGTCAAGGTCAAGTCAAGGTCAAGTCAAGGTCAAGTCAAGGTAAAGTCAAGGTCAAGTCAAGGTCAAGTCAAGGTCTAGTCAAGGTCGAGTCAAGGTCAAGTCAAGGTCCAGTGAAGGTCAAGTCAAGGTCGGGTCAAGGTCAAGTCTAGGTCATGTCAAGGTCAAGTCAAGGTCATGTCAAGGTCGAGTCAAGGTCAAGTCAAGGTCAAGTCAAGGTCAAGTCAAGGTCATGTCAAGGTCAAGTCAAGGTCGCGTCAAGGTCGAGTCAAGGTCAAGTCAAGGTCAAGTCAAGGTCAAGTCAAGGTCAAGTCAAGATCAAGTCAAGGTCAAGTTAACGTCAAGTCAAGGTCGAGTCAAGTTCAAGTCAAGGTCCAGTGAAGGACAAGTCAAGGTCAAGTCAAGGTCAAGTGAAGGTCAAGTCAAGGTCAAGTCAAGGTCATGCCAAGGTCAAGTCAAGGTCAAGCTCAAGTCAAGGTCAAGTCAAGGTCAAGTCAAGGTCGAGTCAAGGTCAAGTCAAGGTCAAGTCGAGGTCATGTCAAGGTCAAGTCAAGGTCAAGTCAAGGTCAAGTCAAGGTCATGTCAAGGTCAGGTCAAGGTCAAGTCAAGGTCGAGTCAAGGTCAAGTCAAGGTCAAGTCAAGCTCAAGTCAAGGTCAAGTCAAGGTCAAGTCAAGGTCAAGTCAAGGTCAAGGTCAAGTCAAGGTCAAGTCAAGGTCAAGTCAAGGTCAAGTCAAGGTCATGTCAATTTCATGTCAAGGTCAAGCCAAGCTCAAGTCGAGGTCAAGGTCATGTCAAGGTCAGGTCAAGGTCAAGTCAAGGTTGAGTCAAGGTCAAGTAAAGGTCAAGTCAAGATCAAGTCAAGGTCAAGTCAAGGTCAAGTGAAGGTCAAGTCAAGGTCAAGTCAAGGTCAAGTCAAGGTCATGTCAAGGACATGTCAAAGTCAAGTCAAGGTCAAGTCAAGGTCATCTCAAGGTCAAGTCAAGGTCAAGTCAAGATCAAGTCAAGGTCAAGTCAAGGTCAAGTCAAGGTTAAGTCAAGGTCAAGTCAAGGTCAAGTCAAGGTCAAGTCAAGGTCAAGTCAAGGTCAAGTTAAGGTCAAGTCAAGCTCAAGTCAAGCTCAAGTCAAAGTCATGTCAAGGTCAAGTCAAGGTCAAGTCAAGGTCAGTTAAGGTATAGTCAAGGTCAAGTCAAGGTCAAGTCAAGGTCAAGTCTAGGTCAAGTCAAAGTCAAGTCAAGGGCAAGTCAAGGTCAAGTCAAGGTCAAGTCAAGGTCAAGTCAAGGTCAAGTCAAGGTCTAGTCAAGGTCGAGTCAAGGTCAAGACAAGGTCCAGTGAAGGTCAAGTCAAGGTCAAGTCAAGGTCGGGTCAAGGTCAAGTCTAGGTCAAGTCAAGGTCGAGTCAAGGTCATGTCAAGGTCAAGTCAATGTCAAGTCAAGGTCCAGTGAAGGTCAAGTCAAGGTCGGGTCAAGGTCAAGTCAAGGTCAAGTCAAGGTCATGTCAAGGTCAAGTCAAGGTCAAGTCAAGGTAAAGTCAAGATCATGTCAAGGTCAAGTCAAGGTCAAGTCAAGGTCAAGTCAAGGTCAAGTCAAGGTCCAGTCAAGGTCAAGTCAAGGTCAAGTCAAGGTCAAGTCAAGGTCGAGTCAAGGTCAAGTCAAGGTCCAGTCAAGGTCAAGTGAAGGTCAAGTCAAGGTCAAGTCAAGGTCATGTCAAGGTCAAGGTCAAGCTCAATTCAAGGTCAAGTCAAGGTCATGTCAAGGTCATGTCAAGGTCAACGGCAAGGTCAAGTCAAGGTCTAGTCAAGGTCGAGTCAAGGTCAAGTCAAGGTCCAGTGAAGGTCAAGTCAAGGTCAAGTCAAGGTCAAGTCAAGGTCTAGTCAAGGTCGAGTCAAGGTCAAGTCAAGGTCCAGTGAAGTTCAAGTCAAGGTCAAGTCAAGGTCGGGTCAAGGTCAAGTTTAGGTCAAGTCAAGGTCGAGTCAAGGTCATGTCAAGGTCAAGTCAATGTCAAGTCAAGGTCCAGTGAAGGTCAAGTCAAGGTCGGGTCAAGGTCAAGTCAAGGTCAAGTCAAGGTCATGTCAAGGTCAAGTCAAGGTCAAGTCAAGGTCAAGTCAAGATCAAGTCAAGGTCAAGTCAAGGTCAAGTCAAGGTCAAGTCAAGGTCAAGTCAAGGTCCAGTCAAGGTCAAGTCAAGGTCAAGTCAAGGTCAAGTCAAGGTCGAGTCAAGGTCAAGTCAAGGTCCAGTCAAGGTCAAGTGAAGGTCAAGTCAAGGTCAAGTCAAGGTCATGTCAAGGTCAAGGTCAAGCTCAAGTCAAGGTCAAGTCAAGGTCATGTCAAGATCATGTCAAGGTCAACGGCAAGTCAAGGTGATGTCAAGGTCAGGTCAAGGTCAAGTCAAGGTCATGACAAGGTCATGTCAAGGTCAAGTCAAGGTCAAGTCAAAGTCATGTCAAGGTCAAGTCAAGGTCAAGTCAAGGTCAAGTTAAGGTAAAGTCAAGGTCAAGTCAAGGTCAAGTCAAGGTCAAGTCTAGGTCAAGTCAAAGTCAAGTCAAGGGCAAGTCAAGGTCAAGTCAAGGTCAAGTCAAGGTCAAGTCAAGGTCAAGTCAAGGTCAAGTCAAGGTCAAGTCAAGGTCTAGTCAAGGTCGAGTCAAGGTCAAGTCAAGGTCCAGTGAAGGTCAAGTCAAGGTCAAGTCAAGGTCGGGTCAAGGTCAAGTCTAGGTCAAGTCAAGGTCGAGTCAAGGTCAAGCTCAAGTCAAGGTCAAGTCAAGGTCAAGTCAAGGTCGAGTCAAGGTCAAGTCAAGGTCAAGTCGAGGTCATGTCAAGGTCAAGTCAAGGTCAAGTCAAGGTCAAGTCAAGGTCATGTCAAGGTCAGGTCAAGGTCAAGTCAAGGTCGAGTCAAGGTCAAGTCAAGGTCAAGTCAAGCTCAAGTCAAGGTCAAGTCAAGGTCAAGTCAAGGTCAAGTCAAGGTCAAGGTCAAGTCAAGGTCAAGTCAAGGTCAAGTCAAGGTCAAGTCAAGGTCATGTCAATTTCATATCAAGGTCAAGCCAAGCTCAAGTCGAGGTCAAGGTCATGTCAAGGTCAGGTCAAGGTCAAGTCAAGGTTGAGTCAAGGTCAAGTAAAGGTCAAGTCAAGATCAAGTCAAGGTCAAGTCAAGGTCAAGTGAAGGTCAAGTCAAGGTCAAGTCAAGGTCAAGTCAAGGTCATGTCAAGGTCATGTCAAGGACATGTCAAAGTCAAGTCAAGGTCAAGTCAAGGTCATCTCAAGGTCAAGTCAAGGTCAAGTCAAGATCAAGTCAAGGTCAAGTCAAGGTCAAGTCAAGGTTAAGTCAAGGTCAAGTCAAGGTCAAGTCAAGGTCAAGTCAAGGTCAAGTCAAGGTCAAGTTAAGGTCAAGTCAAGCTCAAGTCAAGCTCAAGTCAAAGTCATGTCAAGGTCAAGTCAAGGTCAAGTCAAGGTCAAGTTAAGGTAAAGTCAAGGTCAAGTCAAGGTCAAGTCAAGGTCAAGTCTAGGTCAAGTCAAAGTCAAGTCAAGGGCAAGTCAAGGTCAAGTCAAGGTCAAGTCAAGGTCAAGTCAAGGTCAAGTCAAGGTCAAGTCAAGGTCAAGTCAAGGTCTAGTCAAGGTCGAGTCAAGGTCAAGTCAAGGTCCAGTGAAGGTCAAGTCAAGGTGAAGTCAAGGTCGGGTCAAGGTCAAGTCTAGGTCAAGTCAAGGTCGAGTCAAGGTCATGTCAAGGTCAAGTCAATGTCAAGTCAAGGTCCAGTGAAGGTCAAGTCAAGGTCGGGTCAAGGTCAAGTCAAGGTCAAGTCAAGGTCATGTCAAGGTCAAGTCAAGGTCAAGTCAAGGTCAAGTCAAGATCATGTCAAGGTCAAGTCAAGGTCAAGTCAAGGTCAAGTCAAGGTCAAGTCAAGGTCAAGTCAAGGTCAAGTCAAGGTCATGTCAAGGTCAAGTCAAGGTCATGTCAAGGTCGAGTCAATGTCAAGTCAAGGAAAAGTCAAGGTCAATTCAAGGTCAAGTCAAGGTCAAGTCAAGGTCAAGTCAAGGTCAAGTCAGGGTCAAGTCAAGGTCATATCAAGGTCAAGTCAAGGTCAAGTCAAGGTCATGTCAAGGTCGAGTCAAGGTCAAGTCAAGGTCAAGTCAAGGTCAAGTCAAGGTCAAGTCAAGGTCAAGTCAAGGTCATGTCAAGGTCGAGTCAAGGTCAAGTCAAGGTTAAGTCAAGGTCAAGTCAAGGTCAAGTCAAGGTCAAGTCAAGGTCAAGTCAAGGTCAAGTGAAGGTCAAGTCAAGGTCAAGTCAAGGTCATGTCAAGGTCATGTCAAGGTCATGTCAAGGTCAACGTGAAGTCAAGGTCAAGTCAAGGTCATGTCAAGGTCAAGTCAAGGTCAAGTCAAGGTCATGTCAAGGTCAAGTCAAGGGCATGTCAAGGTCAGGTCAAGGTCAAGTCAAGGTCGAGTCAAGGTCAAGTCAAGGTCAAGTCAAGCTCAAGTCAAGGTCAAGTCAAGGTCAAGTCAAGGTCAAGTCAAGGTCAAGGTCAAGTCAAGGTCAAGTCAAGGTCAAGTCAAGGTCAAGTCAAGGTCAAGTCAAGGTCATGTCAATTTCATGTCAAGGTCAAGCCAAGCTCAAGTCGAGGTCAAGGTCATGTCAAGGTCAGGTCAAGGTCAAGTCAAGGTTGAGTCAAGGTCAAGTCAAGGTCAAGTCAAGGTCAAGTCAAGGTCAAGTGAAGGTCAAGTCAAGGTCAAGTCAAGGTCATGTCAAGGTCATGTCAAGGTCATGTCAAGGTCAACGTGAAGTCAAGGTCAAGTCAAGGTCATGTCAAGGTCAAGTCAAGGTCAAGTCAACGTGAAGTCAAGGTCAAGTCAAGGTCAAGTCAAGGTCAAGTCAAGGTCATGTCAAGGTCGAGTCAAGGTCAAGTCAAGGTTAAGTCAAGGTCAAGTCAAGGTCAAGTCAAGGTCAAGTCAAGGTCAAGTCAAGGTCAAGTGAAGGTCAAGTCAAGGTCAAGTCAAGGTCATGTCAAGGTCATGTCAAGGTCATGTCAAGGTCAACGTGAAGTCAAGGTCAAGTCAAGGTCATGTCAAGGTCAAGTCAAGGTCAAGTCAAGGTCAAGTCAAGCTCAAGTCAAGGTCAAGTCAAGGTCAAGTCAAGGTCAAGTCAAGGTCAAGGTCAAGTCAAGGTCAAGTCAAGGTCAAGTCAAGGTCAAGTCAAGGTCAAGTCAAGGTCAAGTCAAGGTCAAGTCAAGGTCAAGTCAAGGTCATGTCAAGGTCGAGTCAAGGTCAAGTCAAGGTTAAGTCAAGGTCAAGTCAAGGTCAAGTCAAGGTCAAGTCAAGGTCAAGTCAAGGTCAGGTCAAGGTTAAGTCAAGGTTGAGTCAAGGTCAAGACAAGGTCAAGTCAAGATCAAGTCAAGGTCAAGCCAAGGTCAAGTTGAGGTCAAGTCAACGTCAAGTCAAGGTCATGTCAAGGTCATGTCAAGGTCAAGTCAAGGTCAAGTCAAGGTTAAGTCAAGGTCAAGTCAAGGTCAAGTCAAGGTCAAGTCAAGGTCAAGTTAAGGTCAAGTCAAGCTCAAGTCAAGCTCAAGTCAAAGTCATGTCAAGGTCAAGTCAAGGTCATGTAAAGGTCAAGTCAAGGGCAAGTCAAGGTCAAGTCAATGTCAAGTCAAGGTCATGTCAAGGTCATGTCAAGGTCAAGTCAAGGTCAAGTCAAGGTTGAGTCAAGGTCATGTCAAGCTCAAGTCAAGGTCAAGTCAAGGTCAAGTCAAGGTCGAGTCAAGGTCAAGTCAAGGTCAAGTCGAGGTCATGTCAAGGTCAAGTCAAGGTCAAGTCAAGGTCAAGTCAAGGTCATGTCAAGGTCAGGTCAAGGTCAAGTCAAGGTCGAGTCAAGGTCAAGTCAAGGTCAAGTCAAGCTCAAGTCAAGGTCAAGTCAACGTCAAGTCAAGGTCAAGTCAAGGTCAAGTCAAGGTCAAGTCAAGGTCATGTCAATTTCATGTCAAGGTCAAGCCAAGCTCAAGTCGAGGTCAAGGTCATGTCAAGGTCAGGTCAAGGTCAAGTCAAGGTTGAGTCAAGGTCAAGTAAAGGTCAAGTCAAGATCAAGTCAAGGTCAAGTCAAGGTCAAGTGAAGGTCAAGTCAAGGTCAAGTCAAGGTCAAGTCAAGGTCATGTCAAGGTCATGTCAAGGACATGTCAAAGTCAAGTCAAGGTCAAGTCAAGGTCATCTCAAGGTCAAGTCAAGGTCAAGTCAAGATCAAGTCAAGGTCAAGTCAAGGTCAAGTCAAGGTTAAGTCAAGGTCAAGTCAAGGTCAAGTCAAGGTCAAGTCAAGGTCAAGTCAAGGTCAAGTTAAGGTCAAGTCAAGCTCAAGTCAAGCTCAAGTCAAAGTCATGTCAAGGTCAAGTCAAGGTCAAGTCAAGGTCAAGTTAAGGTAAAGTCAAGGTCAAGTCAAGGTCAAGTCAAGGTCAAGTCTAGGTCAAGTCAAAGTCAAGTCAAGGGCAAGTCAAGGTCAAGTCAAGGTCAAGTCAAGGTCAAGTCAAGGTCAAGTCAAGGTCAAGTCAAGGTCAAGTCAAGGTCTAGTCAAGGTCGAGTCAAGGTCAAGTCAAGGTCCAGTGAAGGTCAAGTCAAGGTCAAGTCAAGGTCGGGTCAAGATCAAGTCTAGGTCAAGTCAAGGTCGAGTCAAGGTCATGTCAAGGTCAAGTCAATGTCAAGTCAAGGTCCAGTGAAGGTCAAGTCAAGGTCGGGTCAAGGTCAAGTCAAGGTCAAGTCAAGGTCATGTCAAGGTCAAGTCAAGGTCAAGTCAAGGTCAAGTCAAGATCATGTCAAGGTCAAGTCAAGGTCAAGTCAAGGTCAAGTCAAGGTCAAGTCAAGGTCAAGTCAAGGTCATGTCAAGGTCAAGTCAAGGTCATGTCAAGGTCGAGTCAAGGTCAAGTCAAGGAAAAGTCAAGGTCAATTCAAGGTCAAGTCAAGGTCAAGTCAAGGTCAAGTCAAGGTCAAGTCAGGGTCAAGTCAAGGTCATATCAAGGTCAAGTCAAGGTCAAGGTCATGTCAAGTTCGAGTCAAGGTCAAGTCAAGGTCAAGTCAAGGTCAAGTCAAGGTCAAGTCAAGGTCAAGTCAAAGTCATGTCAAGGTCGAGTCAAGGTCAAGTCAAGGTTAAGTCAAGGTCAAGTCAAGGTCAAGTCAAGGTCAAGTCAAGGTCAAGTCAAGGTCAAGTGAAGGTCAAGTCAAGGTCAAGTCAAGGTCATGTCAAGGTCATGTCAAGGTCATGTCAAGGTCAACGTGAAGTCAAGGTCATGTCAAGGTCAAGTCAAGGGCATGTCAAGGTCAGGTCAAGGTCAAGTCAAGGTCGAGTCAAGGTCAAGTCAAGGTCAAGTCAAGCTCAAGTCAAGGTCATGTCAAGGTCAAGTCAAGGTCAAGTCAAGGTCAAGGTCAAGTCAAGGTCATGTCAAGGTCAAGTCAAGGTCAAGTCAAGGTCAAGTCAAGGTCAAGTCAAGGTCATGTCAATTTCATGTCAAGGTCAAGCCAAGCTCAAGTCGAGGTCAAGGTCATGTCAAGGTCAGGTCAAGGTCAAGTCAAGGTTGAGTCAAGGTCAAGTCAAGGTCAAGTCAAGGTCAAGTCAAGGTCAAGTCAAGGTCAAGTGAAGGTCAAGTCAAGGTCAAGTCAAGGTCAAGTCAAGGTCAAGTCAAGGTCAACGTGAAGTCAAGGTCAAGTCAAGGTCATGTCAAGGTCAAGTCAAGGTCAAGTCAACGTGAAGTCAAGGTCAAGTCAAGGTCAAGTCAAGGTCAAGTCAAGGTCAAGTCAAGGTCATGTCAAGGTCGAGTCAAGGTCAAGTCAAGGTTAAGTCAAGGTCAAGTCAAGGTCAAGTCAAGGTCAAGTCAAGGTCAAGTCAAGGTCAAGTCAAGGTCATGTCAAGGTCAAGTCAAGGTCAAGTCAACGTGAAGTCAAGGTCAAGTCAAGGTCAAGTCAAGGTCAAGTCAAGGTCAAGTCAAGGTCATGTCAAGGTCGAGTCAAGGTCAAGTCAAGGTTAAGTCAAGGTCAAGTCAAGGTCAAGTCAAGGTCAAGTCAAGGTCAAGTCAAGGTCAAGTGAAGGTCAAGTCAAGGTCAAGTCAAGGTCATGTCAAGGTCATGTCAAGGTCATGTCAAGGTCAACGTGAAGTCAAGGTCAAGTCAAGGTCATGTCAAGGTCAAGTCAAGGTCAAGTCAAGGTCAAGTCAAGCTCAAGTCAAGGTCAAGTCAAGGTCAAGTCAAGGTCAAGTCAAGGTCAAGGTCAAGTCAAGGTCAAGTCAAGGTCAAGTCAAGGTCAAGTCAAGGTCAAGTCAAGGTCAAGTCAAGGTCAAGTCAAGGTCATGTCAAGGTCGAGTCAAGGTCAAGTCAAGGTTAAGTCAAGGTCAAGTCAAGGTCAAGTCAAGGTCAAGTCAAGGTCAGGTCAAGGTTAAGTCAAGGTTGAGTCAAGGTCAAGACAAGGTCAAGTCAAGATCAAGTCAAGGTCAAGCCAAGGTCAAGTTGAGGTCAAGTCAACGTCAAGTCAAGGTCATGTCAAGGTCATGTCAAGGTCAAGTCAAGGTCAAGTCAAGGTCAAGTCAAGGTCAAGTCAAGGTCAAGTCAAGGTCAAGTCAAGGTCATGTCAAGGTCAAGTCAAGGTCAAGTCAAGGTCAATTCAAGGTCATGTCAAGGTCATGTCAAGGTCAAGTCAAGGTCAAGTCAAGGTCATGTCAAGGTCAGGTCAAGGTCAACTCAAGGTCGAGTCAAGGTCAAGTCAAGGTCAAGTCAAGCTCAAGTCAAGGTCAAGTCAAGGTCAAGTCAAGGTCAAGTCAAGGTCAAGTCAAGGTCAAGGTCAAGTCAAGGTCAAGTCAAGGTCAAGTGAAGGTCAAGTCAAGGTCAAGTCAAGGTCATGTCAAGGTCATGTCAAGGTCATGTCAAGGTCAACGTGAAGTCAAGGTCATGTCAAGGTCAAGTCAAGGTCAAGTCAAGGTCATGTCAAGGTCAAGTCAAGGTCATGTCAAGGTCAGGTCAAGGTCAAGTCAAGGTCAAGTCAAGGTCAAGTCAAGGTCAAGTCAAGTTCATGTCAAGGTCGAGTCAAGGTCAAGTCAAGGTTAAGTCAAGGTCAAGTCAAGGTCAAGTCAAGGTCAAGTCAAGGTCAGGTCAAGGTCAGGTCAAGGTTAAGTCAAGGTTGAGTCAAGGTCAAGACAAGGTCAAGTCAAGATCAAGTCAAGGTCAAGCCAAGGTCAAGTTGAGGTCAAGTCAACGTCAAGTCAAGGTCATGTCAAGGTCATGTCAAGGTCAAGTCAAGGTCAAGTCAAGGTTAAGTCAAGGTCAAGTCAAGGTCAAGTCAAGGTCAAGTCAAGGTCAAGTCAAGGTCAAGTTAAGGTCAAGTCAAGCTCAAGTCAAGCTCAAGTCAAAGTCATGTCAAGGTCAAGTCAAGGTCATGTAAAGGTCAAGTCAAGGGCAAGTCAAGGTCAAGTCAATGTCAAGTCAAGATCATGTCAAGGTCATGTCAAGGTCAAGTCAAGGTCAAGTCAAGGTTGAGTCAAGGTCATGTCAAGCTCAAGTCAAGGTCAAGTCAAGGTCAAGTCAAGGTCGAGTCAAGGTCAAGTCAAGGTCAAGTCGAGGTCATGTCAAGGTCAAGTCAAGGTCAAGTCAAGGTCAAGTCAAGGTCATGTCAAGGTCAGGTCAAGGTCAAGTCAAGGTCGAGTCAAGGTCAAGTCAAGGTCAAGTCAAGCTCAAGTCAAGGTCAAGTCAAGGTCAAGTCAAGGTCAAGTCAAGGTCAAGGTCAAGTCAAGGTCAAGTCAAGGTCAAGTCAAGGTCAAGTCAAGGTCATGTCAATTTCATGTCAAGGTCAAGCCAAGCTCAAGTCGAGGTCAAGGTCATGTCAAGGTCAGGTCAAGGTCAAGTCAAGGTTGAGTCAAGGTCAAGTAAAGGTCAAGTCAAGATCAAGTCAAGGTCAAGTCAAGGTCAAGTGAAGGTCAAGTCAAGGTCAAGTCAAGGTCAAGTCAAGGTCATGTCAAGGTCATGTCAAGGACATGTAAAAGTCAAGTCAAGGTCAAGTCAAGGTCATCTCAAGGTCAAGTCAAGGTCAAGTCAAGATCAAGTCAAGGTCAAGTCAAGGTCAAGTCAAGGTTAAGTCAAGGTCAAGTCAAGGTCAAGTCAAGGTCAAGTCAAGGTCAAGTCAAGGTCAAGTTAAGGTCAAGTCAAGCTCAAGTCAAGCTCAAGTCAAAGTCATGTCAAGGTCAAGTCAAGGTCAAGTCAAGGTCAAGTTAAGGTAAAGTCAAGGTCAAGTCAAGGTCAAGTCAAGGTCAAGTCTAGGTCAAGTCAAAGTCAAGTCAAGGGCAAGTCAAGGTCAAGTCAAGGTCAAGTCAAGGTCAAGTCAAGGTCAAGTCAAGGTCAAGTCAAGGTCAAGTCAAGGTCTAGTCAAGGTCGAGTCAAGGTCAAGTCAAGGTCCAGTGAAGGTCAAGTCAAGGTCAAGTCAAGGTCGGGTCAAAGTCAAGTCTAGGTCAAGTCAAGGTCGAGTCAAGGTCATGTCAAGGTCAAGTCAATGTCAAGTCAAGGTCCAGTGAAGGTCAAGTCAAGGTCGGGTCAAGGTCAAGTCAAGGTCAAGTCAAGGTCATGTCAAGGTCAAGTCAAGGTCAAGTCAAGGTCAAGTCAAGATCATGTCAAGGTCAAGTCAAGGTCAAGTCAAGGTCAAGTCAAGGTCAAGTCAAGGTCAAGTCAAGGTCATGTCAAGGTCAAGTCAAGGTCATGTCAAGGTCGAGTCAAGGTCAAGTCAAGGAAAAGTCAAGGTCAATTCAAGGTCAAGTCAAGGTCAAGTCAAGGTCAAGTCAAGGTCAAGTCAGGGTCAAGTCAAGGTCATATCAAGGTCAAGTCAAGGTCAAGTCAAGGTCATGTCAAGTTCGAGTCAAGGTCAAGTCAAGGTCAAGTCAAGGTCAAGTCAAGGTCAAGTCAAGGTCAAGTCAAGGTCATGTCAAGGTCGAGTCAAGGTCAAGTCAAGGTTAAGTCAAGGTCAAGTCAAGGTCAAGTCAAGGTCAAGTCAAGGTCAAGTCAAGGTCAAGTGAAGGTCAAGTTAAGGTCAAGTCAAGGTCATGTCAAGGTCATGTCAAGGTCATGTCAAGGTCAAGTCAAGGTCAAGTCAAGGTCATGTCAAGGTCAAGTCAAGGGCATGTCAAGGTCAGGTCAAGGTCAAGTCAAGGTCGAGTCAAGGTCAAGTCAAGGTCAAGTCAAGCTCAAGTCAAGGTCATGTCAAGGTCAAGTCAAGGTCAAGTCAAGGTCAAGGTCAAGTCAAGGTCATGTCAAGGTCAAGTCAAGGTCAAGTCAAGGTCAAGTCAAGGTCATGTCAATTTCATGTCAAGGTCAAGCCAAGCTCAAGTCGAGGTCAAGGTCATGTCAAGGTCAGGTCAAGGTCAAGTCAAGGTTGAGTCAAGGTCAAGTCAAGGTCAAGTCAAAGTCAAGTCAAGGTCAAGTCAAGGTCAAGTGAAGGTCAAGTGAAGGTCAAGTCAAGGTCAAGTCAAGGTCAAGTCAAGGTCAAGTCAAGGTCAACGTGAAGTCAAGGTCAAGTCAAGGTCATGTCAAGGTCAAGTCAAGGTCAAGTCAACGTGAAGTCAAGGTCAAGTCAAGGTCAAGTCAAGGTCAAGTCAAGGTCATGTCAAGGTCGAGTCAAGGTCAAGTCAAGGTTAAGTCAAGGTCAAGTCAAGGTCAAGTCAAGGTCAAGTCAAGGTCAAGTCAAGGTCATGTCAAGGTCGAGTCAAGGTCAAGTCAAGGTTAAGTCAAGGTCAAGTCAAGGTCAAGTCAAGGTCAAGTCAAGGTCAAGTCAAGGTCAAGTGAAGGTCAAGTCAAGGTCAAGTCAAGGTCATGTCAAGGTCATGTCAAGGTCATGTCAAGGTCAACGTGAAGTCAAGGTCAAGTCAAGGTCATGTCAAGGTCAAGTCAAGGTCAAGTCAAGGTCAAGTCAAGCTCAAGTCAAGGTCAAGTCAAGGTCAAGTCAAGGTCAAGTCAAGGTCAAGGTCAAGTCAAGGTCAAGTCAAGGTCAAGTCAAGGTCAAGTCAAGGTCAAGTCAAGGTCAAGTCAAGGTCAAGTCAAGGTCATGTCAAGGTCGAGTCAAGGTCAAATCAAGGTTAAGTCAAGGTCAAGTCAAGGTCAAGTCAAGGTCAAGTCAAGGTCAGGTCAAGGTTAAGTCAAGGTTGAGTCAAGGTCAAGACAAGGTCAAGTCAAGATCAAGTCAAGGTCAAGCCAAGGTCAAGTTGAGGTCAAGTCAACGTCAAGTCAAGGTCATGTCAAGGTCATGTCAAGGTCAAGTCAAGGTCAAGTCAAGGTCAAGTCAAGGTCAAGTCAAGGTCAAGTCAAGGTCAAGTCAAGGTCATGTCAAGGTCAAGTCAAGGTCAAGTCAAGGTCAATTCAAGGTCATGTCAAGGTCATGTCAAGGTCAAGTCAAGGTCAAGTCAAGGTCATGTCAAGGTCAGGTCAAGGTCAAGTCAAGGTCGAGTCAAGGTCAAGTCAAGGTCAAGTCAAGCTCAAGTCAAGGTCAAGTCAAGGTCAAGTCAAGGTCAAGTCAAGGTCAAGGTCAAGTCAAGGTCAAGTCAAGGTCAAGTCAAGGTCAAGTCAAGGTCATGTCAATTTCATGTCAAGGTCAAGCCAAGCTCAAGTCGAGGTCAAGGTCATGTCAAGGTCAGGTCAAGGTCAAGTCAAGGTTGAGTCAAGGTCAAGTAAAGGTCAAGTCAAGATCAAGTCAAGGTCAAGTCAAGGTCAAATGAAGGTCAAGTCAAGGTCAAGTCAAGGTCAAGTCAAGGTCATGTCAAGGTCATGTCAAGGACATGTCAAAGTCAAGTCAAGGTCAAGTCAAGGTCATCTCAAGGTCAAGTCAAGGTCAAGTCAAGATCAAGTCAAGGTCAAGTCAAGGTCAAGTCAAGGTTAAGTCAAGGTCAAGTCAAGGTCAAGTCAAGGTCAAGTCAAGGTCAAGTTAAGGTCAAGTCAAGCTCAAGTCAAGCTCAAGTCAAAGTCATGTCAAGGTCAAGTCAAGGTCAAGTCAAGGTTGAGTCAAGGTCATGTCAAGGTCAAGTCAAGGTCAAGTCAAGGTCAAGTCAAGATCAAGTCAAGGTTAAGTCAAGGTTAAGTCAAGGTCAAGTCAAGGTCAAGTCAAGGTCAAGTCAAGGTCAAGTAAAGGTCATGTCAAGGTCAAGTCAGGGTCAAGTCAAGGTCAAGTCAAGGTCAAGTCAAGGTCAAGTCAAGGACAAGTCAAGGTCCTGTCAAGGTCATGTCAAGGTCAAGTGAAGGGAAGTCAAGATTAAGTCAAGGTCAAGTCAAGGTCAAGTCAAGGTCAAGTCAAGGTCAAGTCAAGGTCAAGTGAAGGTCAAGTCAAGGTCAAGTCAAGGTCATGTCAAGGTCATGTCAAGGTCAAGTCAAGGTCAAGTCAAGGACATGTCAAGGTCAAGTCAAGGTCAAGTCAAGGTCGAGTCAAGGTCAAGGTTAAGTCAAGATCAAGTCAAGGTCAAGTCAAGGTCATGTCAAGGTCAAGTCAAGGTCAAGTCAAGGTCAAGTCAAGGTCATGTCAAGGTCAAGTCAAGGTCAAGTCAAGGTCAAGTCAAGGTCAAGTCAAGGTCAGGTCAACGTCAAGTCAAGGTCGAGTCAAGGTCAAGTCAAGGTCAAGTCAAGGTCAAGTCCAGGTCAAGTCAAGGTCATTTCAAAGTCATGCCAAGGTCAAGTCAAGGTTGAGTCAAGGTCAAGTCAAGGTCAAGTCAAGATCAAGTCAAGGTCAAGTCAAGGTCAAGTGAAGGTCAAGTCAAGGTCAAGTCAAGGTCATGTCAAGGTTATGTCAAGGTCAAGTCAAGGTGAAGTCAAGGTCAAGTCAAGGTCAAGTCAAGGTCATGTCAAGGTCATGTCAAGGTCAAGTCAAGGTCAAGGTCAAGTCAAGGTCATATAAAGGTCATGTCAAGGTCATGTCAAGGTCAAGTCAAGGTCAAGTCAAGGACATGTCAAGGTCAAGTCAAGGTCAAGTCAAGATCAAGTCAAGGTCAAGTCAAGGTCAAGTCAAGATCAAGTCAAGGTCAAGTCAAGATCAAGTCAAGGTCAAGTCAAGGTCAAGTGAAGGTAAAAGTCAAGGTCAAGTCAAGGTCATGTCAAGGTCATGTCAAGGTCAAGTCAAGGTCAAGTCAAGGTCATGTCAAGGTCAATTCAAGGTCATGTCAAGGTCAAGGTCAAGTCAAGGTCAAGTCAAGGTCGAGTCAAGGTCAAGTCAAGGTCGAGTCAAGGTCAAGTCAAGGTCAAGGTCTAGTCAAGGTCAAGTCAAGGTCAAGTCAAGGTCGTGTCAAGGTCATGTCAAGGTCAAGCCAAGGTCAAGGTCAAGGTCATGTCAAGGTCAGGTCAAGGTCAAGTCAAGGTTGAGTCAAGGTCAAGTCAAGGTCAAGTCAAGATCAAGTCAAGGTCAAGTCAAGGTCAAGTCAAGGTCAAGTCAAGGTCAAGTCAAGGTCAAGTCAAGGTCAAGTCAAGGTCATGTCAAGGTCATGTCAAGGTCAAGTCAAGGACATGTCAAAGTCAAGTCAAGGTCAAGGTCATGTCAAGGTCAGGTCAAGGTTAAGTCAAGGTTGAGTCAAGGTCAAGGTCAAGTCAAGGTCAAGTCAAGGTCATGTCAAGGTCATGTCAAGGTCAAGTCAAGGTCAAGTCAAGGTCAAGTCAAGGTCAAGTCAAGGTCCTGTCAAGGTCATGTCAAGGTCAAGTGAAGGGAAGTCAAGATTAAGTCAAGGTCAAGTCAAGGTCAAGTCAAGGTCAAGTGAAGGTCAAGGTCAAGTCAAGGTCATGTCAAGGTCATGTCAAGGTCAAGTCAAGGTCAAGTCAAGGACATGTCAAGGTCAAGTCAAGGTCAAGTCAAGGTCGAGTCAAGGTCAAGGTCAAGTCAAGATCAAGTCAAGGTCAAGTCAAGGTCATGTCAAGGTCAAGTCAAGGTCAAGTCAAGGTCAAGTCAAGGTCATGTCAAGGTCAAGTCAAGGTCAAGTCAAGGTCAAGTCAAGGTCAAGTCAAGGTCAGGTCAACGTCAAGTCAAGGTCGAGTCAAGGTCAAGTCAAGGTCAAGTCAAGGTCAAGTCCAGGTCAAGTCAAGGTCATGTCAAAGTCATGTCAAGGTCAAGTCAAGGTTGAGTCAAGGTCAAGTCAAGGTCAAGTCAAGATCAAGTCAAGGTCAAGTTAAGGTCAAGTGAAGGTCAAGTCAAGGTCAAGTCAAGGTCATGTCAAGGTTATGTCAAGGTCAAGTCAAGGTCAAGTCAAGGTCAAGTCAAGGTCATGTCAAGGTCATGTCAAGGTCAAGTCAAGGTCAAGTCAAGGTCATATAAAGGTCATGTCAAGGTCATGTCAAGGTCAAGTCAAGGTCAAGTCAAGGACATGTCAAGGTCAAGTCAAGGTCAAGTCAAGATCAAGTCAAGGTCAAGTCAAGGTCAAGTCAAGATCAAGTCAAGGTCAAGTCAAGATCAAGTCAAGGTCAAGTCAAGGTCAAGTGAAAGTAAAAGTCAAGGTCAAGTCAAGGTCATGTCAAGGTCATGTCAAGGTCAAGTCAAGGTCAAGTCAAGGTCAAGTCAAGGTCAATTCAAGGTCATGTCAAGGTCAAGGTCAAGTCAAGGTCATGTCAAGGTCAAGTCAAGGTCAAGTCAAGGTCGAGTCAAGGTCAAGTCAAGGTCGAGTCAAGGTCAAGGTCAAGGTCAAGTCACGGTCAAGGTCTAGTCAAGGTCAAGTCAAGGTCAAGTCAAGGTCGTGTCAAGGTCATGTCAAGGTCAAGCCAAGGTCAGGGTCAAGGTCATGTCAAGGTCAGGTCAAGGTCAAGTCAAGGTTGAGTCAAGGTCAAGTCAAGTCAAGATCAAGTCAAGGTCAAGTCAAGGTCAAGTCAAGGTCAAGTCAAGGTCAAGTCAAGGTCAAGTCAAGGTCAAGTCAAGGTCATGTCAAGGTCATGTCAAGGTCATGTCAAGGTCAAGTCAAGGACATGTCAAAGTCAAGTCAAGGTCAAGGTCATGTCAAGGTCAGGTCAAGGTTAAGTCAAGGTTGAGTCAAGGTCAAGGTCAAGTCAAGGTCAAGTCAAGGTCAAGTCAAGGTCAAGTCAAGGTCAAGTCAAGGTCAAGTCAAGGTCAAGTCAAGGTCATATCAATTTCATGTCAAGGTCAAGCCAAGCTCAAGTCAAGGTCAAGGTCATGTCAAGGTCAGGTCAAGGTCAAGTCAAGGTTGAGTCAAGGTCAAGTAAAGGTCAAGTCAAGATCAAGTCAAGGTCAAGTCAAGGTCAAGTGAAGGTCAAGTCAAGGTCAAGTCAAGGTCAAGTCAAGGTCATGTCAAGGTCATGTCAAGGACATGTCAAAGTCAAGTCAATGTCAAGTCAAGGTCATCTCAAGGTCAAGTCAAGGTTAAGTCAAGGTCAAGTCAAGATCAAGTCAAAATCAAGTCAAGGTCAAGTCAAGGTCATGTCAAGGTCAAGTCAAGGTCAAGTCAAGGTCTTGTCAAGGTCAAGTCAAGGTCAAGTCAAGGTCAAGTCAAGGACATGTCAAGGTCAAGTCAAGGTAAAGTCAAGGTCGAGTCAAGGTCAAGTCAAGATCAAGTCAAGGTCAAGCCAAGGTCATGTCAAGGTCAAGTCAAGGTCAAGTCAAGGTCAAGTCAAGGTCAAGTCAAGGTCAAGTCAAGGTCAAGTCAAGGTCAAGTCAAGGTCATGTCAAGGTCAAGTCAAGGTCAAGTCAAGGTCAAGTCAAGGTCAGGTCAAGGTCAAGTCAAGGTCAAGTCAAGGTCAAGTCAAGGTCAAGTCAAGGTCAAGTCAAGGTCATGTCAAAGTCATGTCAAGGTCAAGGCAAGGTCAAGTCAAGGTCAAGGTCATGTCAAGGTCAAGTCAAGGTCAAGTCAAGATCAAGTCAAGGTCAAGTCAAGGTCAAGTTGAGGTCAAGTCAACGTCAAGTCAAGGTCATGTCAAGGTCATGTCAAGGTCAAGTCAAGGTCAAGTCAAGGTCAAGTCAAGGTCATGTCAAGGTCAAGTCAAGGTCAAGTCAAGGTCAATTCAAGGTCATGTCAAGGTCATGTCAAGGTCAAGTCAAGGTCAAGTCAAGGTCATGTCAAGGTCAGGACAAGGTCAAGTCAAGGTCGAGTCAAGGTCAAGTCAAGGTCAAGTCAAGCTCAAGTCAAGGTCAAGTCAAGGTCAAGTCAAGGTCAAGTCAAGGTCAAGTAAAGGTCATGTCAAGGTCAAGTCAGGGTCAAGTCAAGGTCAAGTCAAGGTCAAGTCAAGGTCAAGTCAAGGTCATGTCAAGGTCAAGGTCAAGTCAAGGTCAAGTCAAGGTCAAGTCAGGGTCAAGTCAAGGTCAAGTCAAGGTCATGTCAAGGTCATGTCAAGGTCAAGTCAAGGTCAAGTCAAGGTCAAGTCAAGGTCAAGTCAAGGTCCTGTCAAGGTCATGTCAAGGTCAAGTGAAGGGAAGTCAAGATTAAGTCAAGGTCAAGTCAAGGTCAAGTCAAGGTCAAGTCAAGGTCAAGTGAAGGTCAAGTCAAGGTCAAGTCAAGGTCATGTCAAGGTCATGTCAAGGTCAAGTCAAGGTCAAGTCAAGGACATGTCAAGGTCAAGTCAAGGTCAAGTCAAGGTCGAGTCAAGGTCAAGGTCAAGTCAAGATCAAGTCAAGGTCAAGTCAAGGTCATGTCAAGGTCAAGTCAAAGTCAAGTCAAGGTCATGTCAAGGTCAAGTCAAGGTCAAGTCAAGGTCAAGTCAAGGTCGAGTCAAGGTCAAGTCAAGGTCAAGTCAAGGTCAAGTCCAGGTCAAGTCAAGGTCATGTCAAAGTCATGTCAAGGTCAAGTCAAGGTTGAGTCAAGGTCAAGTCAAGGTCAAGTCAAGATCAAGTCAAGGTCAAGTCAAGGTCAAGTGAAGGTCAAGTCAAGGTCAAGTCAAGGTCATGTCAAGGTTATGTCAAGGTCAAGTCAAGGTCAAGTCAAGGTCATGTCAAGGTCATGTCAAGGTCAAGTCAAGGTCAAGGTCAAGTAAAGGTCATATAAAGGTCATGTCAAGGTCATGTGAAGGTCAAGTCAAGGTCAAGTCAAGGTCGAGTCAAGGTCAAGGTCAAGTCAAGATCAAGTCAAGGTCAAGTCAAGGTCAAGTCAAGATCAAGTCAAGGTCAAGTCAAGGTCAAGTGAAGGTAAAAGTCAAGGTCAAGTCAAGGTCAAGTCAAGGTCAAGTCAAGGTCAAGTCAAGGACATGTCAAGGTCAAGTCAAGGTCAAGTCAAGGTCATCTCAAGGTCAAGTCAAGGTCAAGTCAAGGTCAAGTCAAGATCAAGTCAAGGTCAAGTCAAGGTCAAGTCAAGGTTAAGTCAAGGTCAAGTCAAGGTCAAGTTAAGGTCAAGTCAAGCTCAAGTCAAAGTCATGTCAAGGTCAAGTCAAGGTCAAGTCAAGGTCAAGTCAAGGTCATGTAAAGGTCAAGTCAAGGGCAAGTCAAGGTCAAGTCAATGTCAAGTCAAGGTCATGTCAAGGTCATGTCAAGGTTAAGTCAAGGTTAAGTCAAGGTCAAGTCAAGGTCAAGTCAAGGTCAAGTCAAGGTCAAGTAAAGGTCATGTCAAGGTCAAGTCAGGGTCAAGTCAAGGTCAAGTCAAGGTCAAGTCAAGGTCAAGCCAATGTCAAGTCAAGGTCAAGGTCATGTCAAGGTCAGGTCAAGGTTAAGTCAAGGTTGAGTCAAGGTCAAGACAAGATCAAGTCAAGATCAAGTCAAGGTCAAGTCAAGGTCAAGTCAAGGTCAAGTCAAGCTCAAATCAAGGTCATGTCAAAGTCATGTCAAGGTCAAGTCAAGGTCAAGTCAAGGTCAATTCAAGGTCATGTCAAGGTCATGTCAAGGTCAAGTCAAGGTCAAGTCAAGGTCATGTCAAGGTCAGGTCAAGGTCAAGTCAAGGTCGAGTCAAGGTCAAGTCAAGGTCAAGTCAAGGTCATGTCAAGGTTATGTCAAGGTCAAGTCAAGGTCAAGTCAAGGTCATGTCAAGGTCATGTCAAGGTCAAGTCAAGGTCAAGGTCAAGTAAAGGTCATATAAAGGTCATGTCAAGGTCATGTCAAGGTCAAGTCAAGGTCAAGTCAAGGACATGTCAAGGTCAAGTCAAGGTCAAGTCAAGGTCGAGTCAAGGTCAAGGTCAAGTCAAGATCAAGTCAAGGTCAAGTCAAGGTCAAGTCAAGGTCAAGTCAAGGTCATGTCAAGGTCAAGTCAAGGTCAAGTCAAGATCAAGTCAAAATCAAGTCAAGGTCAAGTCAAGGTCAAGCCAATGTCAAGTCAAGGTCAAGGTCATGTCAAGGTCAGGTCAAGGTTAAGTCAAGGTTGAGTCAAGGTCAAGACAAGATCAAGTCAAGATCAAGTCAAGGTCAAGTCAAGGTCAAGTCAAGGTCAAGTCAAGCTCAAATCAAGGTCATGTCAAAGTCATGTCAAGGTCAAGCCAAGGTCAAGTCAAGGTCAAGGTCATGTCAAGGTCAAGTCAAGGTCAAGTCAAGATCAAGTCAAGGTCAAGTCAAGGTCAAGTTGAGGTCAAGTCAACGTCAAGTCAAGGTCATGTCAAGGTCATGTCAAGGTCAAGTCAAGGTCAAGTCAAGGTCAAGTCAAGGTCAAGTCAAGGTCAAGTCAAGGTCATGTCAAGGTCAAGTCAAGGTCAAGTCAAGGTCAATTCAAGGTCATGTCAAGGTCATGTCAAGGTCAAGTCAAGGTCAAGTCAAGGTCAAGTCAAGGTCATGTCAAGGTCAAGTCAAGGTCAAGTCAAGGTCAAGTCAAGGTCATGTCAAGGTCATGTCAAGGTCAAGTCAAGGTCAAGGTCAAGTCAGGGTCATATAAAGGTCATGTCAAGGTCATGTCAAGGTCAAGTCAAGGTCAAGTCAAGGACATGTCAAGGTCAAGTCAAGGTCAAGTCAAGGTCGAGTCAAGGTCAAGTCAAGATCAAGTCAAGGTCAAGTCAAGGTCAAGTTGAGGTCAAGTCAACGTCAAGTCAAGGTCATGTCAAGGTCATGTCAAGGTCAAGTCAAGGTCAAGTCAAGGTCAAGTCAAGGTCATGTCAAGGTCAAGTCAAGGTCAAGTCAAGGTCAAGTCAAGGTCAATTCAAGGTCATGTCAAGGTCATGTCAAGGTCAAGTCAAGGTCAAGTCAAGGTCAAGTCAAGGTCAAGTCAAGGTCAAGTCAAGGTCAAGTTGAGGTCAAGTCAACGTCAAGTCAAGGTCATGTCAAGGTCATGTCAAGGTCAAGTCAAGGTCAAGTCAAGATCAAGTCAAGGTCAACTCAAGGTCAAGTTGAGGTCAAGTCAACGTCAAGTCAAGGTCATGTCAAGGTCATGTCAAGGTCAAGTCAAGGTCAAGTCAAGGTCAAGTCAAGGTCAAGTCAAGGTCATGTCAAGGTCAAGTCAAGGTCAAGTCAAAGTCAAGTCAAGGTCAAGTCAAGGTCAATTCAAGGTCATGTCAAGGTCATGTCAAGGTCAAGTCAAGGTCAAGTCAAGGTCAAGTCAAGGTCATGTCAAGGTTATGTCAAGGTCAAGTCAAGGTCAAGTCAAGGTCAAGTCAAGGTCATGTCAAGGTCATGTCAAGGTCAAGTCAAGGTCAAGGTCAAGTCAAGGTCATATAAAGGTCATGTCAAGGTCATGTCAAGGTCAAGTCAAGGTCAAGTCAAGGACATGTCAAGGTCAAGTCAAGGTCAAGTCAAGGTCGAGTCAAGGTCAAGGTCAAGTCAAGATCAAGTCAAGGTCAAGTCAAGGTCAAGTCAAGATCAAGTCAAGGTCAAGTCAAGATCAAGTCAAGGTCAAGTCAAGGTCAAGTGAAGGTAAAAGTCAAGGTCAAGTCAAGGTCATGTCAAGGTCATGTCAAGGTCAAGTCAAGGTCAAGTCAAGGTCAAGTCAAGGTCAATTCAAGGTCATGTCAAGGTCAAGGTCAAGTCAAGGTCATGTCAAGGTCAAGTCAAGGTCAAGTCAAGGTCGAGTCAAGGTCAAGTCAAGGTCGAGTCAAGGTCAAGGTCAAGGTCAAGTCAAGGTCAAGGTCTAGTCAAGGTCAAGTCAAGGTCAAGTCAAGGTCGTGTCAAGGTCATGTCAAGGTCAAGCCAAGGTCAAGGTCAAGGTCATGTCAAGGTCAGGTCAAGGTCAAGTCAAGGTTGAGTCAAGGTCAAGTCAAGGTCAAGTCAAGATCAAGTCAAGGTCAAGTCAAGGTCAAGTGAAGGTCAAGTCAAGGTCAAGTCAAGGTCAAGTCAAGGTCAAGTCAAGGTCATGTCAAGGTCATGTCAAGGTCATGTCAAGGTCAAGTCAAGGTCAAGGTCATGTCAAGGTCAGGTCAAGGTTAAGTCAAGGTTGAGTCAAGGTCAAGACAAGGTCAAGTCAAGATCAAGTCAAGGTCAAGCCAAGGTCAAGTTGAGGTCAAGTCAACGTCAAGTCAAGGTCATGTCAAGGTCATGTCAAGGTCAAGTCAAGGTCAAGTCAAGGTCAAGTCAAAGTCAAGTCAAGGTCAAGTCAAGGTCATGTCAAGGTCAAGTCAAGGTCAAGTCAAGGTCAATTCAAGGTCATGTCAAGGTCAAGTCAAGGTCAAGTCAAGGTCATGTCAAGGTCAGGTCAAGGTCAAGTCAAGGTCGAGTCAAGGTCAAGTCAAGGTCAAGTCAAGCTCAAGTCAAGGTCAAGTCAAGGTCAAGTCCAGGTCAAGGTCAAGTCAAGGTCAAGTCAAGGTCAAGTCAAGGTCAAGTCAAGGTCATGTCAATTTCATGTCAAGGTCAAGCCAAGCTCAAGTCAAGGTCAAGGTCATGTCAAGGTCAGGTCAAGGTCAAGTCAAGGTTGAGTCAAGGTCAAGTAAAGGTCAAGTCAAGATCAAGTCAAGGTCAAGTCAAGGTCAAGTGAAGGTCAAGTCAAGGTCAAGTCAAGGTCAAGTCAAGGTCATGTCAAGGTCATGTCAAGGACATGTCAAAGTCAAGTCAAGGTCAAGTCAAGGTCATCTCAAGGTCAAGTCAAGGTCAAGTCAAGGTCAAGTCAAGATCAAGTCAAGGTCAAGTCAAGGTCAAGTCAAGGTTAAGTCAAGGTCAAGTCAAGATCAAGTCAAAATCAAGTCAAGGTCAACTCAAGGTCATGTCAAGGTCAAGTCAAGGTCAAGTCAAGGTCTTGTCAAGGTCAAGTCAAGGTCAAGTCAAGGTCAAGTCAAGGACATGTCAAGGTCAAGTCAAGTCAAGGTCGAGTCAAGGTCAAGTCAAGATCAAGTCAAGGTCAAGCCAAGGTCATGTCAAGGTCAAGTCAAGGTCAAGTCAAGGTCAAGTCAAGGTCAAGTCAAGGTCAAGTCAAGGTCAAGTCAAGGTCAAGTCAAGGTCATGTCAAGGTCAAGTCAAGGTCAAGTCAAGGTCAAGTCAAGGTCAGGTCAAGGTCAAGTCAAGGTCGAGTCAAGGTCAAGTCAAGTCAAGGTCAAGTCAAGGTCAAGTCAAGCTCAAGTCAAGGTCATGTCAAAGTCATGTCAAGGTCAAGCCAAGGTCAAGTCAAGGTCAAGGTCATGTCAAGGTCAAGTCAAGGTCAAGTCAAGATCAAGTCAAGGTCAAGTCAAGGTCAAGTTGAGGTCAAGTCAAGGTCATGTCAAGGTCATGTCAAGGTCAAGTCAAGGTCAAGTCAAGGTCAAGTCAATGTCAAGTCAAGGTCAAGTCAAGGTCATGTCAAGGTCAAGTCAAGGTCAAGTCAAGGTCAATTCAAGGTCATCTCAAGGTCATGTCAAGGTCAAGTCAAGGTCAAGTCAAGGTCAAGTCAAGGTCAAGTCAAGGTCATGTCAAGGTCAAGTCAAGGTCAAGTCAAGGTCAATTCAAGGTCATGTCAAGGTCATGTCAAGGTCAAGTCAAGGTCAAGTCAAGCTCAAGTCAAGGTCAAGTCAAGGTCAAGTCAAGGTCAAGTCAAGGTCAAGTCAAGGTCAAGGTCAAGTCAAGGTCAAGTCA
Organism: Sturmia bella; assembly: GCA_963662145.1. Taxonomy (NCBI): domain Eukaryota; kingdom Metazoa; phylum Arthropoda; class Insecta; order Diptera; family Tachinidae; genus Sturmia; species Sturmia bella. The sequence continues at coordinate 82,116,603 of OY759168.1, read as the reverse complement.
AGGTCATGTCAATTTCATGTCAAGGTCAAGCCAAGCTCAAGTCAAGGTCAAGGTCATGTCAAGGTCAGGTCAAGGTCAAGTCAAGGTTGAGTCAAGGTCAAGTAAAGGTCAAGTCAAGATCAAGTCAAGGTCAAGTCAAGCTCAAGTGAAGGTCAAGTCAAGGTCAAGTCAAGGTCAAGTCAAGGTCATGTCAAGGTCATGTCAAGGACATGTCAAAGTCAAGTCAAGGTCAAGTCAAGGTCATCTCAAGGTCAAGCCAAGGTCAAGTCAAGGTCATGTCAAGGTCAGGTCAAGGTCAAGTCAAGGTTGAGTCAAGGTCAAGTCAAAATCAAGTCAAGGTCAAGTCAAGGTCATGTCAAGGTCATGTCAAGGTCAAGGTCATGTCAAGGTCAAGGTCAAGTCAAGGTCAAGTCAAGGTCAAGTCAAGGTCAAATCAAGGTCAAGTCAAGGTCATGTCAAGGTCATGTCAAGGTCAAGTCAAGGTCGAGTCAAGGTCGAGTCGAGGTCAAGTCAAGGTCAAGTCAAGGTCAAGTGAAGGTCAAGTCAAGGTCAAGTCAAGGTCAAGTCAAGGTCATGCCAAGGTCATGTTAAGGTCAAGCCAATGTCAAGTCAAGGTCAAGGTCATGTCAAGGTCAGGTCAAGGTCAAGTCAAGGTTGAGTCAAGGTCAAGACAAGGTCAAGTCAAGATCAAGTTAAGGTCAAGTCAAGGTCAAGTGAAGGTCAAGTCAATGTCAAGTCAAGGTAAAGTCAAGGTCAAGTCAAGGTCAAGTCAAGGTTAAGTCAAGGTCAAGTCAAGGTCACGTCAAGGTCATGTCAAGGTCAAGTCAAAGTCATGTCAAGGTCAAGTCAAGGTCAAGTCAAGGTCATGTCAAGGTCAAGTCAAGGTCAAGTCAAGGTCAAGTGAAGGTCAGGTCAAGGTCAAGTCAAGGTCAAGTCAAGGTCAAGTCAAGGTCAAGTCACGGTCAAGTCAAGGTCAAGTCAAGCTCATGTCAAGGTCAAGTCAAGGTCAAGTCAGGGTCATGTCAAGGTCAAGTCAAGGTCAAGTGAAGGTCAAGTCAATGTCAAGTCAAGGTCAAGTCAAGGTCATGTCAAGGTCAAGTCAAAGTCAAGTCAAGGTCAAGTCAAGGTCAAGTCAAGGTCATGTCAAGGTCATGTCAAGGTCAAGGTCAAGTCAGGGTCATATAAAGGTCATGTCAAGGTCATGTCAAGGTCAAGTCAAGGTCAAGTCAAGGACATGTCAAGGTCAAGTCAAGGTCAAGTCAAGGTCGAGTCAAGGTCAAGTCAAGATCAAGTCAAGGTCAAGTCAAGGTCAAGTTGAGGTCAAGTCAACGTCAAGTCAAGGTCATGTCAAGGTCATGTCAAGGTCAAGTCAAGGTCAAGTCAAGGTCAAGTCAAGGTCATGTCAAGGTCAAGTCAAGGTCAAGTCAAGGTCAAGTCAAGGTCAATTCAAGGTCATGTCAAGGTCATGTCAAGGTCAAGTCAAGGTCAAGTCAAGGTCAAGTCAAGGTCAAGTTGAGGTCAAGTCAACGTCAAGTCAAGGTCATGTCAAGGTCATGTCAAGGTCAAGTCAAGGTCAAGTCAAGATCAAGTCAAGGTCAACTCAAGGTCAAGTTGAGGTCAAGTCAACGTCAAGTCAAGGTCATGTCAAGGTCATGTCAAGGTCAAGTCAAGGTCAAGTCAAGGTCAAGTCAAGGTCAAGTCAAGGTCATGTCAAGGTCAAGTCAAGGTCAAGTCAAAGTCAAGTCAAGGTCAAGTCAAGGTCAATTCAAGGTCATGTCAAGGTCATGTCAAGGTCAAGTCAAGGTCAAGTCAAGGTCAAGTCAAGGTCATGTCAAGGTTATGTCAAGGTCAAGTCAAGGTCAAGTCAAGGTCAAGTCAAGGTCATGTCAAGGTCATGTCAAGGTCAAGTCAAGGTCAAGGTCAAGTCAAGGTCATATAAAGGTCATGTCAAGGTCATGTCAAGGTCAAGTCAAGGTCAAGTCAAGGACATGTCAAGGTCAAGTCAAGGTCAAGTCAAGGTCGAGTCAAGGTCAAGGTCAAGTCAAGATCAAGTCAAGGTCAAGTCAAGGTCAAGTCAAGATCAAGTCAAGGTCAAGTCAAGATCAAGTCAAGGTCAAGTCAAGGTCAAGTGAAGGTAAAAGTCAAGGTCAAGTCAAGGTCATGTCAAGGTCATGTCAAGGTCAAGTCAAGGTCAAGTCAAGGTCAAGTCAAGGTCAATTCAAGGTCATGTCAAGGTCAAGGTCAAGTCAAGGTCATGTCAAGGTCAAGTCAAGGTCAAGTCAAGGTCGAGTCAAGGTCAAGTCAAGGTCGAGTCAAGGTCAAGGTCAAGTCAAGGTCAAGGTCTAGTCAAGGTCAAGTCAAGGTCAAGTCAAGGTCGTGTCAAGGTCATGTCAAGGTCAAGCCAAGGTCAAGGTCAAGGTCATGTCAAGGTCAGGTCAAGGTCAAGTCAAGGTTGAGTCAAGGTCAAGTCAAGGTCAAGTCAAGATCAAGTCAAGGTCAAGTCAAGGTCAAGTGAAGGTCAAGTCAAGGTCAAGTCAAGGTCAAGTCAAGGTCAAGTCAAGGTCATGTCAAGGTCATGTCAAGGTCATGTCAAGGTCAAGTCAAGGTCAAGGTCATGTCAAGGTCAGGTCAAGGTTAAGTCAAGGTTGAGTCAAGGTCAAGACAAGGTCAAGTCAAGATCAAGTCAAGGTCAAGCCAAGGTCAAGTTGAGGTCAAGTCAACGTCAAGTCAAGGTCATGTCAAGGTCATGTCAAGGTCAAGTCAAGGTCAAGTCAAGGTCAAGTCAAAGTCAAGTCAAGGTCAAGTCAAGGTCATGTCAAGGTCAAGTCAAGGTCAAGTCAAGGTCAATTCAAGGTCATGTCAAGGTCATGTCAAGGTCAAGTCAAGGTCAAGTCAAGGTCATGTCAAGGTCAGGTCAAGGTCAAGTCAAGGTCGAGTCAAGGTCAAGTCAAGGTCAAGTCAAGCTCAAGTCAAGGTCAAGTCAAGGTCAAGTCCAGGTCAAGGTCAAGTCAAGGTCAAGTCAAGGTCAAGTCAAGGTCATGTCAATTTCATGTCAAGGTCAAGCCAAGCTCAAGTCAAGGTCAAGGTCATGTCAAGGTCAGGTCAAGGTCAAGTCAAGGTTGAGTCAAGGTCAAGTAAAGGTCAAGTCAAGATCAAGTCAAGGTCAAGTCAAGGTCAAGTGAAGGTCAAGTCAAGGTCAAGTCAAGGTCAAGTCAAGGTCATGTCAAGGTCATGTCAAGGACATGTCAAAGTCAAGTCAAGGTCAAGTCAAGGTCATCTCAAGGTCAAGTCAAGGTCAAGTCAAGGTCAAGTCAAGATCAAGTCAAGGTCAAGTCAAGGTCAAGTCAAGGTTAAGTCAAGGTCAAGTCAAGATCAAGTCAAAATCAAGTCAAGGTCAACTCAAGGTCATGTCAAGGTCAAGTCAAGGTCAAGTCAAGGTCTTGTCAAGGTCAAGTCAAGGTCAAGTCAAGGTCAAGTCAAGGACATGTCAAGGTCATGTCAAGGTCAAGTCAAGGTCAAGTCAAGGTCAAGTCAAGGTCAATTCAAGGTCATGTCAAGGTCAAGGTCAAGTCAAGGTCATGTCAAGGTCAAGTCAAGGTCAAGTCAAGGTCGAGTCAAGGTCAAGTCAAGGTCGAGTCAAGGTCAAGGTCAAGGTCAAGTCAAGGTCAAGGTCTAGTCAAGGTCAAGTCAAGGTCAAGTCAAGGTCGTGTCAAGGTCATGTCAAGGTCAAGCCAAGGTCAAGGTCAAGGTCATGTCAAGGTCAGGTCAAGGTCAAGTCAAGGTTGAGTCAAGGTCAAGTCAAGGTCAAGTCAAGATCAAGTCAAGGTCAAGTCAAGGTCAAGTGAAGGTCAAGTCAAGGTCAAGTCAAGGTCAAGTCAAGGTCAAGTCAAGGTCATGTCAAGGTCATGTCAAGGTCATGTCAAGGTCAAGTCAAGGTCAAGGTCATGTCAAGGTCAGGTCAAGGTTAAGTCAAGGTTGAGTCAAGGTCAAGACAAGGTCAAGTCAAGATCAAGTCAAGGTCAAGCCAAGGTCAAGTTGAGGTCAAGTCAACGTCAAGTCAAGGTCATGTCAAGGTCATGTCAAGGTCAAGTCAAGGTCAAGTCAAGGTCAAGTCAAAGTCAAGTCAAGGTCAAGTCAAGGTCATGTCAAGGTCAAGTCAAGGTCAAGTCAAGGTCAATTCAAGGTCATGTCAAGGTCATGTCAAGGTCAAGTCAAGGTCAAGTCAAGGTCATGTCAAGGTCAGGTCAAGGTCAAGTCAAGGTCGAGTCAAGGTCAAGTCAAGGTCAAGTCAAGCTCAAGTCAAGGTCAAGTCAAGGTCAAGTCCAGGTCAAGGTCAAGTCAAGGTCAAGTCAAGGTCAAGTCAAGGTCATGTCAATTTCATGTCAAGGTCAAGCCAAGCTCAAGTCAAGGTCAAGGTCATGTCAAGGTCAGGTCAAGGTCAAGTCAAGGTTGAGTCAAGGTCAAGTAAAGGTCAAGTCAAGATCAAGTCAAGGTCAAGTCAAGGTCAAGTGAAGGTCAAGTCAAGGTCAAGTCAAGGTCAAGTCAAGGTCATGTCAAGGTCATGTCAAGGACATGTCAAAGTCAAGTCAAGGTCAAGTCAAGGTCATCTCAAGGTCAAGTCAAGGTCAAGTCAAGGTCAAGTCAAGATCAAGTCAAGGTCAAGTCAAGGTCAAGTCAAGGTTAAGTCAAGGTCAAGTCAAGATCAAGTCAAAATCAAGTCAAGGTCAACTCAAGGTCATGTCAAGGTCAAGTCAAGGTCAAGTCAAGGTCTTGTCAAGGTCAAGTCAAGGTCAAGTCAAGGTCAAGTCAAGGACATGTCAAGGTCAAGTCAAGTCAAGGTCGAGTCAAGGTCAAGTCAAGATCAAGTCAAGGTCAAGCCAAGGTCATGTCAAGGTCAAGTCAAGGTCAAGTCAAGGTCAAGTCAAGGTCAAGTCAAGGTCAAGTCAAGGTCAAGTCAAGGTCATGTCAAGGTCAAGTCAAGGTCAAGTCAAGGTCAAGTCAAGGTCAGGTCAAGGTCAAGTCAAGGTCGAGTCAAGGTCAAGTCAAGTCAAGGTCAAGTCAAGGTCAAGTCAAGCTCAAGTCAAGGTCATGTCAAAGTCATGTCAAGGTCAAGCCAAGGTCAAGTCAAGGTCAAGGTCATGTCAAGGTCAAGTCAAGGTCAAGTCAAGATCAAGTCAAGGTCAAGTCAAGGTCAAGTTGAGGTCAAGTCAACGTCAAGTCAAGGTCATGTCAAGGTCATGTCAAGGTCAAGTCAAGGTCAAGTCAAGGTCAAGTCAATGTCAAGTCAAGGTCAAGTCAAGGTCATGTCAAGGTCAAGTCAAGGTCAAGTCAAGGTCAATTCAAGGTCATCTCAAGGTCATGTCAAGGTCAAGTCAAGGTCAAGTCAAGGTCAAGTCAAGGTCAAGTCAAGGTCATGTCAAGGTCAAGTCAAGGTCAAGTCAAGGTCAATTCAAGGTCATGTCAAGGTCATGTCAAGGTCAAGTCAAGGTCAAGTCAAGCTCAAGTCAAGGTCAAGTCAAGGTCAAGTCAAGGTCAAGTCAAGGTCAAGTCAAGGTCAAGGTCAAGTCAAGGTCAAGTCAAGGTCATGTCAATTTCATGTCAAGGTCAAGCCAAGCTCAAGTCAAGGTCAAGGTCATGTCAAGGTCAGGTCAAGGTCAAGTCAAGGTTGAGTCAAGGTCAAGTAAAGGTCAAGTCAAGATCAAGTCAAGGTCAAGTCAAGCTCAAGTGAAGGTCAAGTCAAGGTCAAGTCAAGGTCAAGTCAAGGTCATGTCAAGGTCATGTCAAGGACATGTCAAAGTCAAGTCAAGGTCAAGTCAAGGTCATCTCAAGGTCAAGCCAAGGTCAAGTCAAGGTCATGTCAAGGTCAGGTCAAGGTCAAGTCAAGGTTGAGTCAAGGTCAAGTCAAAATCAAGTCAAGGTCAAGTCAAGGTCATGTCAAGGTCATGTCAAGGTCAAGGTCATGTCAAGGTCAAGGTCAAGTCAAGGTCAAGTCAAGGTCAAGTCAAGGTCAAATCAAGGTCAAGTCAAGGTCATGTCAAGGTCATGTCAAGGTCAAGTCAAGGTCGAGTCAAGGTCGAGTCGAGGTCAAGTCAAGGTCAAGTCAAGGTCAAGTGAAGGTCAAGTCAAGGTCAAGTCAAGGTCAAGTCAAGGTCATGCCAAGGTCATGTCAAGGTCAAGCCAATGTCAAGTCAAGGTCAAGGTCATGTCAAGGTCAGGTCAAGGTCAAGTCAAGGTTGAGTCAAGGTCAAGACAAGGTCAAGTCAAGATCAAGTTAAGGTCAAGTCAAGGTCAAGTGAAGGTCAAGTCAATGTCAAGTCAAGGTAAAGTCAAGGTCAAGTCAAGGTCAAGTCAAGGTTAAGTCAAGGTCAAGTCAAGGTCACGTCAAGGTCATGTCAAGGTCAAGTCAAAGTCATGTCAAGGTCAAGTCAAGGTCAAGTCAAGGTCATGTCAAGGTCAAGTCAAGGTCAAGTCAAGGTCAAGTGAAGGTCAGGTCAAGGTCAAGTCAAGGTCAAGTCAAGGTCAAGTCAAGGTCAAGTCAAGCTCATGTCAAGGTCAAGTCAAGGTCAAGTCAGGGTCATGTCAAGGTCAAGTCAAGGTCAAGTGAAGGTCAAGTCAATGTCAAGTCAAGGTCAAGTCAAGGTCATGTCAAGGTCAAGTCAAAGTCAAGTCAAGGTCAAGTCAAGGTCAAGTCAAGGTCATGTCAAGGTCATGTCAAGGTCAAGTCAAGGTCAAGTCAAGATCAAGTCAAGGTCAAGTCATGGTCATGTCAAGGTCAAGTCAAGGTCAAGTCAAGGTCATGTCAAGGTCAGGTCAAGGTCAAGTCAAGGTCGAGTCAAGGTCAAGCCCAGGTCAAGTCAAGGTCAAGTCAAGGTCAAGTCAGGGTCATGTCAAGGTCAAGTCAAGGTCAAGTCAAGGTCAAGTCAAGGTCAAGTCAAGGTCAAGTCAAGGTCAAGTCAAGGTCAAGCCCAGGTCAAGTCAAGGTCAAGTCAGGGTCAAGTCAAGATCAAGATCAAGTCAAGGTCATGTCAAGGTCAAGTCAAGGTCAAGTGAAGGTCAAGTCAAGGTCAAGTCAAGGTCAAGTCAAAGTCATGTCAAGGTCATGTCAAGGTCATGTCAAGGTCATGTCAAGGTCAAGTCAAGTTCAAGTCAAGGACATGTCAAGGTTAAGTCAAGGTCGAGTCAAGGTCGAGTAGAGGTCAAGTCAAGATCAAGATCAAGTCAAGGTTATGTCAAGGTCAAGTCAAGGTCAAGTCAAGGTCAAGTCAAGGTCATGTCAATTTCATGTCAAGGTCAAGCCAAGCTCAAGTCAAGGTCAAGGTCATGTCAAGGTCAGGTCAAGGTCAAGTCAAGATCAAGTCAAGGTCAAGTCAAGGTCAAGTCAAGGTCAAGTCAAGGTCAAGTCAAGGCCAAGTCAAGGTCAAGTCAAGGTCAAGTCAAAGTCATGTCAAGGTCAAGTCAAGGTCAAGTCAAGGACATGTCAAGGTCAAGTCAAGGTCGAGTCAAGGTCGAGTCAAGGTCAAGTCAAGGTCAAGTCAAGGTCAAGTCAAAGTCATGTCAAGGTCATGTCAAGGTCATGTCAAGGTCAAGTCAAGGACATGTCAAGGTCAAGTCAAGGTCGAGTCAAGGTCGAGTAGAGGTCAAGTCAAGATCAAGATCAAGTCAAGGTCATGTCAAGGTCAAGTCAAGGTCAAGTCAAGGTGATGTCAAGGTCAAGTCAAGGTCAAGTCAAGCTCAAGTCAAAGTCATGTCAAGGTCAAGTCAAGGTCAAGTCAAGGTCATGTCAAGGTCAAGTCAAGGTCAAGTCAAGGTCAAGTGAAGGTCAGGTCAAGGTCAAGTCAAGGTCAAGTCAAGGTCAAGTCAAGGTCAAGTCACGGTCAAGTCAAGGTCAAGTCAAGCTCATGTCAAGGTCAAGTCAAGGTCAAGTCAGGGTCATGTCAAGGTCAAGTCAAGGTCAAGTCAAGGTCATGTCAAGGTCAAGTCAAGGTCAAGTCAAGGTCAAGTCAAGGTCAAGTCAAGGTCAGGTCAACGTCAAGTCAAGGTCGAGTCAAGGTCAAGTCAAGGTCAAGTCAAGGTCAAGTCCAGGTCAAGTCAAGGTCATGTCAAAGTCATGTCAAGGTCAAGTCAAGGTTGAGTCAAGGTCAAGTCAAGGTCAAGTCAAGATCAAGTCAAGGTCAAGTCAAGGTCAAGTGAAGGTCAAGTCAAGGTCAAGTCAAGGTCATGTCAAGGTTATGTCAAGGTCAAGTCAAGGTCAAGTCAAGGTCAAGTCAAGGTCATGTCAAGGTCATGTCAAGGTCAAGTCAAGGTCAAGGTCAAGTCAAGGTCATGTCAAGGTCATGTCAAGGTCATGTCAAGGTCAAGTCAAGGTCATGTCAATTTCATGTCAAGGTCAAGCCAAGCTCAAGTCAAGGTCAAGGTCATGTCAAGGTCATGTCAAGGTCAAGTCAAGGTCAAGTCAAGGTCATGTCAAGGTCAAGTCAAGGTCAAGTCAAGGACATGTCAAGGTCAAGTCAAGGTCAAGTCAAGGTCGAGTCAAGGTCAAGGTCAAGTCAAGGTCAAGTCAAGGTCATGTCAATTTCATGTCAAGGTCAAGCCAAGCTCAAGTCAAGGTCAAGGTCATGTCAAGGTCAGGTCAAGGTCAAGTCAAGGTTGAGTCAAGGTCAAGTAAAGGTCAAGTCAAGATCAAGTCAAGGTCAAGTCAAGGTCAAGTCAAGGTCAAGTCAAGGTCATGTCAAGGTCATGTCAAGGTCAAGTCAAGGTTGAGTCAAGGTCAAGTCAAGGTCAAGTCAAGATCAAGTCAAGGTCAAGTCAAGGTCAAGTGAAGGTCAAGTCAAGGTCATGTCAAGGTTATGTCAAGGTCAAGTCAAGGTCAAGTCAAGGTCATGTCAAGGTCATGTCAAGGTCAAGTCAAGGTCAAGGTCAAGTCAAGGTCATGTCAAGGTCATGTCAAGGTCATGTCAAGGTCAAGTCAAGGACATGTCAAGGTCAAGTCAAGGTCAAGTCAAGGTCAAGTCAAGGTCGAGTCAAGGTCAAGGTCAAGTCAAGATCAAGTCAAGGTCAAGTTAAGGTCAAGTCAAGATCAAGTCAAGGTCAAGTCAAGATCAAGTCAAGGTCAAGTCAAGGTCAAGTGAAGGTAAAAGTCAAGGTCAAGTCAAGGTCATGTCAAGGTCATGTCAAGGTCAAGTCAAGGTCAAGTCAAGGTCAAGTCAAGGTCAATTCAAGGTCATGTCAAGGTCAAGGTCAAGTCAAGGTCATGTCAAGGTCAAGTCAAGGTCAAGTCAAGGTCGAGTCAAGGTCAAGTCAAGCTCGAGTCAAGGGCAAGGTCAAGTCAAGGTCAAGGTCTAGTCAAGGTCAAGTCAAGGTCGAGTCAAGGTCAAGTCAAGGTCAAGTCAAGGTCAAGGTCAAGTCAAGGTCAAGTCAAGGTTGAGTCAAGGTCAAGTAAAGGTCAAGTCAAGATCAAGTCAAGGTCAAGTCAAGCTCAAGTGAAGGTCAAGTCAAGGACAAGGTCAAGTCAAGGTCATGTCAAGGTCATGTCAAGGACATGTCAAAGTCAAGTCAAGGTCAAGTCAAGGTCATCTCAAGGTCAAGCCAAGGTCAAGTCAAGGTCAAGGTCATGTCAAGGTCAGGTCAAGGTCAAGTCAAGGTTGAGTCAAGGTCAAGTAAAGGTCAAGTCAAGATCAAGTCAAGGTCAAGTCAAGCTCAAGTGAAGGTCAAGTCAAGGACAAGGTCAAGTCAAGGTCATGTCAAGGTCATGTCAAGGACATGTCAAAGTCAAGTCAAGGTCAAGTCAAGGTCATCTCAAGGTCAAGCCAAGGTCAAGTCAAGGTCAAGGTCATGTCAAGGTCAGGTCAAGGTCAAGTCAAGGTTGAGTCAAGGTCAAGTCAAGGTCAAGTCAAGGTCAAGTCAAGGTCATGTCAAAGTCATGTCAAGGTCAAGCCAAGGTCAAGTCAAGGTCAAGGTCATGTCAAGGTCAAGTCAAGTTTCAAGTCAAGATCAAGTCAAGGTCAAGTCAAGGTCAAGTTGAGGTCAAGTCAACGTCAAGTCAAGGTCATGTCAAGGTCATGTCAAGGTCAAGTCAAGGTCAAGTCAAGGTCATGTCAAGGTCAGGTCAAGGTCAAGTCAAGGTCGAGTCAAGGTCAAGTCAAGGTCAAGTCAAGCTCAAGTCAAGGTCAAGTCAAGGTCAAGTCAAGTCAAGGTCAAGTCAAGGTCAAGGTCAAGTCAAGGTCATGTCAATTTCATGTCAAGGTCAAGCCAAGCTCAAGTCAAGGTCAAGGTCATGTCAAGGTCAGGTCAAGGTCAAGTCAAGGTTGAGTCAAGGTCAAGTAAAGGTCAAGTCAAGATCAAGTCAAGGTCAAGTCAAGCTCAAGTGAAGGTCAAGTCAAGGACAAGGTCAAGTCAAGGTCATGTCAAGGTCATGTCAAGGACATGTCAAAGTCAAGTCAAGGTCAAGTCAAGGTCATCTCAAGGTCAAGCCAAGGTCAAGTCAAGGTCAAGGTCATGTCAAGGTCAGGTCAAGGTCAAGTCAAGGTTGAGTCAAGGTCAAGTCAAAATCAAGTCAAGGTCAAGTCAAGGTCATGTCAAGGTCATATCAAGGTCAAGGTCATGTCAAGGTCAAGGTCAAGTCAAGGTCAAGTCAAGGTCAAGTCAAGGTCAAATCAAGGTCAAGTCAAGGTCATGTCAAGGTCATGTCAAGGTCAAGTCAAGGTCGAGTCAAGGTCGAGTCGAGGTCAAGTCAAGGTCAAGTCAAGGTCAAGTGAAGGTCAAGTCAAGGTCAAGTCAAGGTCAAGTCAAGGTCATGCCAAGGTCATGTCAAGGTCAAGCCAATGTCAAGTCAAGGTCAAGGTCATGTCAAGGTCAGGTCAAGGTCAAGTCAAGGTTGAGTCAAGGTCAAGACAAGGTCAAGTCAAGATCAAGTTAAGGTCAAGTCAAGGTCAAGTGAAGGTCAAGTCAAGGTCAAGTCAAGGTAAAGTCAAGGTCAAGTCAAGGTCAAGTCAAGGTTAAGTCAAGGTCAAGTCAAGGTCACGTCAAGGTCATGTCAAGGTCAAGTCAAAGTCATGTCAAGGTCAAGTCAAGGTCAAGTCAAGGTCATGTCAAGGTCAAGTCAAGGTCAAGTCAAGGTCAAGTGAAGGTCAGGTCAAGTCAAGGTCAAGTCAAGGTCAAGTCAAGGTCAAGTCAAGGTCAAGTCACGGTCAAGTCAAGGTCAAGTCAAGCTCATGTCAAGGTCAAGTCAAGGTCAAGTCAGGGTCATGTCAAGGTCAAGTCAAGGTCAAGTCAAGGTCAAGTCAAGGTCAAGTGAAGGTCAAGTCAATGTCAAGTCAAGGTCAAGTCAAGGTCATGTCAAGGTCAAGTCAAAGTCAAGTCAAGGTCAAGTCAAGGTCAAGTCAAGGTCATGTCAAGGTCATGTCAAGGTCAAGTCAAGGTCAAGTCAAGATCAAGTCAAGGTCAAGTCATGGTCATGTCAAGGTCAAGTCAAGGTCAAGTCAAGGTCATGTCAAGGTCAAGTCAAGGTCAAGTCAAGGTCAAGTCAAGGTCAAGTCAAGGTCATGTCAATGTCATGTCAAGGTCAAGTCAAGGTCGAGTCAAGGTCAAGTCAAGATCAAGATCAAGTCAAGGTCATGTCAAGGTCAAGTCAAGGTCAAGTCAAGGTCAAGTCAAGGTCAAGTCAAGGTCAAGTCAAGGTCAAGTGAAGGTCAAGTCAAGGTCAAGTCAAGGTCAAGTCAAAGTCATGTCAAGGTCATGTCAAGGTCATGTCAAGGTCATGTCAAGGTCATGTCAAGGTCAAGTCAAGTTCAAGTCAAGGACATGTCAAGGTCAAGTCAAGGTCGAGTCAAAGTCGAGTAGAGGTCAAGTCAAGATCAAGATCAAGTCAAGGTCATGTCAAGGTCAAGTCAAGGTCAAGTCAAGGTCAAGTCAAGGTCATGTCAATTTCATGTCAAGGTCAAGCCAAGCTCAAGTCAAGGTCAAGGTCATGTCAAGGTCAGGTCAAGGTCAAGTCAAGATCAAGTCAAGGTCAAGTCAAGGTCAAGTCAAGGTCAAGTCAAGGTCAAGTCAAGGCCAAGTCAAGGTCAAGTCAAGGTCAAGTCAAGGTCAAGTCAAAGTCATGTCAAGGTCAAGTCAAGGTCAAGTCAAGGACATGTCAAGGTCAAGTCAAGGTCGAGTCAAGGTCGAGTCAAGGTCAAGTCAAGGTCAAGTCAAGGTCAAGTCAAGGTCAAGTCAAAGTCATGTCAAGGTCATGTCAAGGTCATGTCAAGGTCAAGTCAAGGACATGTCAAGGTCAAGTCAAGGTCGAGTCAAGGTCGAGTAGAGGTCAAGTCAAGATCAAGATCAAGTCAAGGTCATGTCAAGGTCAAGTCAAGGTCAAGTCAAGGTGATGTCAAGGTCAAGTCAAGGTCAAGTCAAGCTCAAGTCAAAGTCATGTCAAAGTCATGTCAAGGTCAAGTCAAGGTCAAGTCAAGGTCATGTCAAGGTCAAGTCAAGGTCAAGTCAAGGTCAAGTGAAGGTCAGGTCAAGGTCAAGTCAAGGTCAAGTCAAGGTCAAGTCAAGGTCAAGTCACGGTCAAGTCAAGGTCAAGTCAAGCTCATGTCAAGGTCAAGTCAAGGTCAAGTCAGGGTCATGTCAAGGTCAAGTCAAGGTCAAGTCAAGGTCAAGTCAAGGTCAAGTCAAGGTCAAGTCAAGGTCATGTCAAGGTCAAGTCAAGGTCAAGTCAAGGTCAAGTCAAGGTCAAGTCAAGGTCAGGTCAACGTCAAGTCAAGGTCGAGTCAAGGTCAAGTCAAGGTCAAGTCAAGGTCAAGTCCAGGTCAAGTCAAGGTCATGTCAAAGTCATGTCAAGGTCAAGTCAAGGTTGAGTCAAGGTCAAGTCAAGGTCAAGTCAAGATCAAGTCAAGGTCAAGTCAAGGTCAAGTGAAGGTCAAGTCAAGGTCAAGTCAAGGTCATGTCAACGTTATGTCAAGGTCAAGTCAAGGTCAAGTCAAGGTCAAGTCAAGGTCATGTCAAGGTCATGTCAAGGTCAAGTCAAGGTCAAGGTCAAGTCAAGGTCATGTCAAGGTCATGTCAAGGTCATGTCAAGGTCAAGTCAAGCTCATGTCAAGGTCATGTCAAGGTCAAGTCAAGGTCATGTCAAGGTCATGTCAAGGTCTAGTCAAGGTCAAGTCAAGGTCAATTCAAGGTCATGTCAAGGTCAAGGTCAAGTCAAGGTCATGTCAAGGTCAAGTCAAGGTCAAGTCAAGGTCGAGTCAAGGTCAAGTCAAGGTCGAGTCAAGGTCAAGGTCAAGGTCAAGTCAAGGTCAAGGTCTAGTCAAGGTCAAGTCAAGATCAAGTCAAGGTCAAGTCAAGGTCGTGTCAAGGTCATGTCAAGGTCAAGCCAAGATCAAGGTCAAGGTCATGTTTAGGTCAGGTCAAGGTCAAGTCAAGGTTGAGTCAAGGTCAAGTCAAGGTCAAGTCAAGATCAAGTCAAGGTCAAGTCAAGGTCAAGTGAAGGTCAAGTCAAGGTCATGTCAAGGTTATGTCAAGGTCAAGTCAAGATCAAGTCAAGGTCAAGTCAAGGTCATGTCAAGGTCATGTCAAGGTCAAGTCAAGGTCAAGGTCAAGTCAAGGTCATGTCAAGGTCATGTCAAGGTCATGTCAAGGTCAAGTCAAGGTCAAGTCAAGGACATGTCAAGGTCAAGTAAAGGTCAAGTCAAGATCAAGTCAAGGTCAAGTCAAGGTCAAGTGAAGGTCAAGTCAAGGTCAAGCCAAGATCAAGTCAAGGTCAAGTCAAGGTCAAGTGAAGGTCAAGTCAAGGTCAAGTCAAGGTCAAGTCAAGGTCAGGTCAACGTCAAGTCAAGGTCGAGTCAAGGTCAAGTCAAGGTCAAGTCAAGGTCAAGTCCAGGTCAAGTCAAGGTCATGTCAAAGTCATGTCAATGTCAAGTCAAGGTTGAGTCAAGGTCAAGTCAAGGTCAAGTCAAGATCAAGTCAAGGTCAAGTCAAGGTCAAGTGAAGGTCAAGTCAAGGTCAAGTCAAGGTCATGTCAAGGTTATGTCAAGGTCAAGTCAAGGTCAAGTGAAGGTCAGGTCAAGGTCAAGTCAAGGTCAAGTCAAGGTCAAGTCAAGGTCGAGTCAAGGTCAAGTCAAGGTCGAGTCAAGGTCAAGGTCAAGTCAAGGTCAAGGTCTAGTCAAGGTCAAGTCAAGGTCAAGTCAAGGTCAAGTCAAGGTCGTGTCAAGGTCATGTCAAGGTCAAGCCAAGATCAAGGTCAAGGTCATGTCAAGGTCAGGTCAAGGTCAAGTCAAGGTTGAGTCAAGGTCAAGTCAAGGTCAAGTCAAGATCAAGTCAAGGTCAAGTCAAGGTCAAGTGAAGGTCAAGTCAAGGTCATGTCAAGGTTATGTCAAGGTCAAGTCAAGATCAAGTCAAGGTCAAGTCAAGGTCATGTCAAGGTCATGTCAAGGTCAAGTCAAGGTCAAGGTCAAGTCAAGGTCATGTCAAGGTCATGTCAAGGTCATGTCAAGGTCAAGTCAAGGTCAAGTCAAGGACATGTCAAGGTCAAGTAAAGGTCAAGTCAAGATCAAGTCAAGGTCAAGTCAAGGTCAAGTGAAGGTCAAGTCAAGGTCAAGCCAAGATCAAGTCAAGGTCAAGTGAAGGTCAAGTGAAGGTCAAGTCAAGGTCAAGTCCAGGTCAAGTCAAGGTCATGTCAAAGTCATGTCAATGTCAAGTCAAGGTTGAGTCAAGGTCAAGTCAAGGTCAAGTCAAGATCAAGTCAAGGTCAAGGTCAAGTCAAGGTCATGTCAAGGTCAAGTCAAGGTCAAGTCAAGGTCAAGTGAAGGTCAGGTCAAGGTCAAGTCAAGGTCAAGTCAAGGTCAAGTCAAGGTCAAGTGAAGGTCAAGTCAAGGTCATGTCAAGGTTATGTCAAGGTCAAGTCAAGGTCAAGTCAAGGTCAAGTCAAGGTCAAGTCAAGGTCATTTCAAGGTCATGTCAAGGTCAAGTCAAGGTCAAGGTCAAGTCAAGGTCATGTCAAGGTCATGTCAAGGTCAAGTCAAGGTCAAGTCAAGGACATGTCAAGGTCAAGTCAAGGTCAAGTCAAGGTCGAGTCAAGGTCAAGTCAAGATCAAGTCAAGGTCAAGTCAAGGTCAAGTCAAGATCAAGTCAAGGTCAAGTCAAGGTCAAGTCAAGGTCATTTCAAGGTCATGTCAAGGTCAAGTCAAGGTCAAGGTCAAGTCAAGGTCATGTCAAGGTCATGTCAATGTCAAGTCAAGGTTGAGTCAAGGTCAAGTCAAGGTCAAGTCAAGATCAAGTCAAGGTCAAGTCAAGGTCATGTCAAGGTCATGTCAAGGTCAAGTCAAGGTCAAGTCAAGGTCATGTCAAGGTCATGTCAAGGTCAAGTCAAGGTCAAGTCAAGGTCAAGTGAAGGTCAGGTCAAGGTCAAGTCAAGGTCAGGTCAACGTCAAGTCAAGGTCGAGTCAAGGTCAAGTCAAGGTCAAGTCCAGGTCAAGTCAAGGTCATGTCAAAGTCATGTCAATGTCAAGTCAAGGTTGAGTCAAGGTCAAGTCAAGGTCAAGTCAAGATCAAGTCAAGGTCAAGTCAAGGTCATGTCAAGGTCATGTCAAGGTCAAGTCAAGGTCAAGTCAAGGTCATGTCAAGGTCATGTCAAGGTCAAGTCAAGGTCAAGTCAAGCTCAAGTCAAAGTCATGTCAAGGTCAAGTCAAGGTCAAGTCAAGGTCATGTCAAGGTCAAGTCAAGGTCAAGTCAAGGTCAAGTGAAGGTCAGGTCAAGGTCAAGTCAAGGTCAGGTCAACGTCAAGTCAAGGTCGAGTCAAGGTCAAGTCAAGGTCAAGTCCAGGTCAAGTCAAGGTCATGTCAAAGTCATGTCAATGTCAAGTCAAGGTTGAGTCAAGGTCAAGTCAAGGTCAAGTCAAGATCAAGTCAAGGTCAAGTCAAGGTCAAGTGAAGGTCAAGTCAAGGTCAAGTCAAGGTCATGTCAAGGTTATGTCAAGGTCAAGTCAAGGTCAAGTCAAGGTCAAGTCAAGGTCAAGTCAAGGTCATTTCAAGGTCATGTCAAGGTCAAGTCAAGGTCAAGGTCAAGTCAAGGTCATGTCAAGGTCATGTCAAGGTCAAGTCAAGGTCAAGTCAAGGACATGTCAAGGTCAAGTCAAGGTCAAGTCAAGGTCGAGTCAAGGTCAAGTCAAGATCAAGTCAAGGTCAAGTCAAGGTCAAGTCAAGATCAAGTCAAGGTCAAGTCAAGGTCAAGTCAAGGTCATTTCAAGGTCATGTCAAGGTCAAGTCAAGGTCAAGGTCAAGTCAAGGTCATGTCAAGGTCATGTCAATGTCAAGTCAAGGTTGAGTCAAGGTCAAGTCAAGGTCAAGTGAAGGTCAAGTCAAGGTCAAGTCAAGGTCATGTCAAGGTTATGTCAAGGTCAAGTCAAGGTCAAGTCAAGGTCAAGTCAAGGTCATTTCAAGGTCATGTCAAGGTCAAGTCAAGGTCAAGGTCAAGTCAAGGTCATGTCAAGGTCATGTCAAGGTCAAGTCAAGGTCAAGTCAAGGACATGTCAAGGTCAAGTCAAGGTCAAGTCAAGGTCGAGTCAAGGTCAAGTCAAGATCAAGTCAAGGTCAAGTCAAGGTCAAGTCAAGATCAAGTCAAGGTCAAGTCAAGATCAAGTCATGGTCAAGTCAAGGTCAAGTGAAGGTAAAAGTCAAGGTCAAGTCAAGGTCATGTCAAGGTCATGTCAAGGTCAAGTCAAGGTCAAGTCAAGGTCAAGTCAAGGTCAATTCAAGGTCATGTCAAGGTCAAGGTCAATTCAAGGTCATGTCAAGGTCAAGTCAAGGTCAAGTCAAGGTCAAGTCAAGGTCGAGTCAAGGTCAAGTCAAGGTCGAGTCAAGGTCAAGGTCAAGGTCAAGTCAAGGTCAAGGTCTAGTCAAGGTCAAGTCAAGGTCAAGTCAAGGTCGTGTCAAGGTCATGTCAAGGTCAAGCCAAGGTCAAGGTCAAGGTCATGTCAAGGTCAGGTCAAGGTCAAGTCAAGGTCAAGTCAAGGTCAAGTCAAGATCAAGTCAAGGTCAAGTGAAAGTCAAGTCAAGGTCAAGTGAAGGTCAAGTCAAGGTCAAGTCAAGGTCAAGTCAAGGTCATGTCAAGGTCATGTCAAGGTCATGTCAAGGTCATGTCAAGGTCAAGTCAAGGACATGTCAAAGTCAAGTCAAGGTCAAGGTCAAGTCAAGGTCAAGTCAAAATCAAGTCAAGGTCTTGTCAAGGTCAAGTCAAGGTCAAGTCAAGGTCAAGTCAAGGACATGTCAAGGTCAAGTCAAGGTCAAGTCAAGGTCGAGTCAAGGTCAAGTCAAGATCAAGTCAAGGTCATGTCAAGGTCAAGTCAAGGTCAAGTCAAGGTCAAGTCAAGGTCAAGTCAAGGTCAAGTCAAGGTCAAGTCAAGGTCATGTCAAGGTCAAGTCAAGGTCAAGTCAAGGTCAGGTCAAGGTCAAGTCAAGGTCGAGTCAAGGTCAAGTCAAGGTCAAGTCAAGGTCAAGTCAAGGTCAAGTCAAGGTCAAGTCAAGGTCAAGTCAAGGTCAAGGTCAAGCCAAGGTCAAGTCAAGGTCAAGGTCATGTCAAGGTCAAGTCAAGGTCAAGTCAAGATCAAGTCAAGGTCAATTCAAGGTCAAGTTGAGGTCAAGTCAACGTCAAGTCAAGGTCATGTCAAGGTCATGTCAAGGTCAAGTCAAGGTCAAGTCAAGGTCAAGTCAAGGTCAAGTCAAGGTCATGTCAAGGTCAAGTCAAGGTCAAGTCAAGGTCAATTCAAGGTCATGTCAAGGTCATGTCAAGGTCAAGTCAAGGTCAACTCAAGGTCATGTCAAGGTCAGGTCAAGGTCAAGTCAAGGTCGAGTCAAGGTCAAGTCAAGGTCAAGTCAAGCTCAAGTCAAGGTCAAGTCAAGGTCAAGTCAAGGTCAAGGTCAAGTCAAGGTCATGTCAATTTCATGTCAAGGTCAAGCCAAGCTCAAGTCAAGGTCATGTCAAGGTCAGGTCAAGGTCAAGTCAAGGTTGAGTCAAGGTCAAGTAAAGGTCAAGTCAAGATCAAGTCAAGGTCAAGTCAAGGTCAAGTCAAGGTCAAGTCAAGGTCAAGTGAAGGTCAAGTCAAGGTCAAGTCAAGGTCAAGTCAAGGTCATGTCAAGGTCATGTCAAGGACATGTCAAAGTCAAGTCAAGGTCAAGTCAAGGTCATCTCAAGGTCAAGCCAAGGTCAAGTCAAGGTCAAAGTCATGTCAAGGTCAGGTCAAGGTCAAGTCAAGGTTGAGTCAAGGTCAAGTCAAAATCAAGTCAAGATCAAGTCAAGGTCATGTCAAGGTCAAGGTAAAGTCAAGGTCAAGTCAAGGTCAAGTCAAGGTCAAATCAAGGTCAAGTCAAGGTCAAGTCAAGATCAAGTCAAGGTCAAGTCATGGTCATGTCAAGGTCAAGTCAAGGTCAAGTCAAGGTCATGTCAAGGTCAGGTCAAGGTCAAGTCAAGGTCGAGTCAAGGTCAAGCCCAGGTCAAGTCAAGGTCAAGTCAAGGTCAAGTCAGGGTCATGTCAAGGTCAAGTCAAGGTCAAGTCAAGGTCAAGTCAAGGTCAAGTCAAGGTCATGTCAATGTCATGTCAAGGTCAAGTCAAGGTCGAGTCAAGGTCAAGATCAAGATCAAGTCAAGGTCAAGTCAAGGTCAAGTCAAGGTCAAGTCAAGGTCAAGTCAAGGTCAAGTCAAGGTCAAGTCAAGGTCAAGTGAAGGTCAAGTCAAGGTCAAGTCATGGTCAAGTCAAAGTCATGTCAAGGTCATGTCAAGGTCATGTCAAGGTCATGTCAAGGTCATGTCAAGGTCATGTCAACGTCAAGTCAAGTTCAAGTCAAGGACATGTCAAGGTCAAGTCAAGGTCGAGTCAAGGTCGAGTAGAGGTCAAGTCAAGATCAAGATCAAGTCAAGGTCATGTCAAGGTCAAGTCAAGGTCAAGTCAAGGTCATGTCAATTTCATGTCAAGGTCAAGCCAAGCTCAAGTCAAGGTCAAGGTCATGTCAAGGTCAGGTCAAGGTCAAGTCAAGATCAAGTCAAGGTCAAGTCAAGGTCAAGTCAAGGTCAAGTTGAGGTCAAGTCAACGTCAAGTCAAGGTCATGTCAAGGTCATGTCAAGGTCAAGTCAAGGTCAAGTCAAGGTCAAGTCAAGGTCATGTCAAGGTCAAGTCAAGGTCAAGTCAAGGTCAATTCAAGGTCATGTCAAGGTCATGTCAAGGTCAAGTCAAGGTCAACTCAAGGTCATGTCAAGGTCAGGTCAAGGTCAAGTCAAGGTCGAGTCAAGGTCAGGTCAAGGTCAAGTCAAGCTCAAGTCAAGGTCAAGTCAAGGTCAAGTCAAGGTCAAGTCAAGGTCAAGGTCAAGGTCAAGTCAAGGTCATGTCAATTTCATGTCAAGGTCAAGCCAAGCTCAAGTCAAGGTCAAGGTCATGTCAAGGTCAGGTCAAGGTCAAGTCAAGGTTGAGTCAAGGTCAAGTAAAGGTCAAGTCAAGATCAAGTCAAGGTCAAGTCAAGGTCAAGTCAAGGTCAAGTGAAGGTCAAGTCAAGGTCAAGTCAAGGTCAAGTCAAGGTCATGTCAAGGTCATGTCAAGGACATGTCAAAGTCAAGTCAAGGTCAAGTCAAGGTCATGTCAAGGTCAAGGTCAAGTCAAGGTCATGTCAAGGTCAAGTCAAGGTCAAGTCAAGGTCGAGTCAAGGTCAAGTCAAGGTCGAGTCAAGGTCAAGGTCAAGGTCAAGTCAAGGTCAAGGTCTAGTCAAGGTCAAGTCAAGGTCAAGTCAAGGTCAAGTCAAGGTCGTGTCAAGGTCATGTCAAGGTCAAGCCAAGATCAAGGTCAAGGTCATGTCAAGGTCAGGTCAAGGTCAAGTCAAGGTTGAGTCAAGGTCAAGTCAAGGTCAAGTCAAGATCAAGTCAAGGTCAAGTCAAGGTCAAGTGAAGGTCAAGTCAAGGTCATGTCAAGGTTATGTCAAGGTCAAGTCAAGATCAAGTCAAGGTCAAGTCAAGGTCATGTCAAGGTCATGTCAAGGTCAAGTCAAGGTCAAGGTCAAGTCAAGGTCATGTCAAGGTCATGTCAAGGTCATGTCAAGGTCAAGTCAAGGTCAAGTCAAGGACATGTCAAGGTCAAGTAAAGGTCAAGTCAAGATCAAGTCAAGGTCAAGTCAAGGTCAAGTGAAGGTCAAGTCAAGGTCAAGCCAAGATCAAGTCAAGGTCAAGTCAAGGTCAAGTGAAGGTCAAGTCAAGGTCAAGTCAAGGTCAAGTCAAGGTCAGGTCAACGTCAAGTCAAGGTCGAGTCAAGGTCAAGTCAAGGTCAAGTCAAGGTCAAGTCCAGGTCAAGTCAAGGTCATGTCAAAGTCATGTCAATGTCAAGTCAAGGTTGAGTCAAGGTCAAGTCAAGGTCAAGTCAAGATCAAGTCAAGGTCAAGTCAAGGTCAAGTGAAGGTCAAGTCAAGGTCAAGTCAAGGTCATGTCAAGGTTATGTCAAGGTCAAGTCAAGGTCAAGTGAAGGTCAGGTCAAGGTCAAGTCAAGGCCAAGTCAAGGTCAAGTCAAGGTCGAGTCAAGGTCAAGTCAAGGTCGAGTCAAGGTCAAGGTCAAGTCAAGGTCAAGGTCTAGTCAAGGTCAAGTCAAGGTCAAGTCAAGGTCAAGTCAAGGTCGTGTCAAGGTCATGTCAAGGTCAAGCCAAGATCAAGGTCAAGGTCATGTCAAGGTCAGGTCAAGGTCAGGTCAAGGTTGAGTCAAGGTCAAGTCAAGGTCAAGTCAAGATCAAGTCAAGGTCAAGTCAAGGTCAAGTGAAGGTCAAGTCAAGGTCATGTCAAGGTTATGTCAAGGTCAAGTCAAGATCAAGTCAAGGTCAAGTCAAGGTCATGTCAAGGTCATGTCAAGGTCAAGTCAAGGTCAAGGTCAAGTCAAGGTCATGTCAAGGTCATGTCAAGGTCATGTCAAGGTCAAGTCAAGGTCAAGTCAAGGACATGTCAAGGTCAAGTAAAGGTCAAGTCAAGATCAAGTCAAGGTCAAGTCAAGGTCAAGTGAAGGTCAAGTCAAGGTCAAGCCAAGATCAAGTCAAGGTCAAGTCAAGGTCAAGTGAAGGTCAAGTCAAGGTCAAGTCCAGGTCAAGTCAAGGTCATGTCAAAGTCATGTCAATGTCAAGTCAAGGTTGAGTCAAGGTCAAGTCAAGGTCAAGTCAAGATCAAGTCAAGGTCAAGTCAAGGTCAAGTCAAGGTCATGTCAAGGTCAAGTCAAGGTCAAGTGAAGGTCAGGTCAAGGTCAAGTCAAGGTCAAGTCAAGGTCAGGTCAACGTCAAGTCAAGGTCGAGTCAAGGTCAAGTCAAGGTCAAGTCAAGGTCAAGTGAAGGTCAAGTCAAGGTCAAGTCAAGGTCAAGTCAAGGTCAGGTCAACGTCAAGTCAAGGTCGAGTCAAGGTCAAGTCCAGGTCAAGTCAAGGTCATGTCAAAGTCATGTCAATGTCAAGTCAAGGTTGAGTCTAGGTCAAGTCAAGGTCAAGTCAAGATCAAGTCAAGGTCAAGTCAAGGTCAAGTCAAGGTCATGTCAAGGTTATGTCAAGGTCAATTCAAGTCAAGGTCATGTCAAGGTTATGTCAAGGTCAAGTCAAGATCAAGTCAAGGTCAAGTCAAGGTCATGTCAAGGTCATGTCAAGGTCAAGTCAAGGTCAAGGTCAAGTCAAGGTCATGTCAAGGTCATGTCAAGGTCATGTCAAGGTCAAGTCAAGGTCAAGTCAAGGACATGTCAAGGTCAAGTAAAGGTCAAGTCAAGATCAAGTCAAGGTCAAGTCAAGGTCAAGTGAAGGTCAAGTCAAGGTCAAGCCAAGATCAAGTCAAGGTCAAGTCAAGGTCAAGTGAAGGTCAAGTCAAGGTCAAGTCCAGGTCAAGTCAAGGTCATGTCAAAGTCATGTCAATGTCAAGTCAAGGTTGAGTCAAGGTCAAGTCAAGGTCAAGTCAAGATCAAGTCAAGGTCAAGTCAAGGTCAAGTCAAGGTCATGTCAAGGTCAAGTCAAGGTCAAGTGAAGGTCAGGTCAAGGTCAAGTCAAGGTCAAGTCAAGGTCAGGTCAACGTCAAGTCAAGGTCGAGTCAAGGTCAAGTCAAGGTCAAGTCAAGGTCAAGTGAAGGTCAAGTCAAGGTCAAGTCAAGGTCAAGTCAAGGTCAGGTCAACGTCAAGTCAAGGTCGAGTCAAGGTCAAGTCAAGGTCAAGTCAAGGTCAAGTCCAGGTCAAGTCAAGGTCATGTCAAAGTCATGTCAATGTCAAGTCAAGGTTGAGTCAAGGTCAAGTCAAGGTCAAGTCAAGATCAAGTCAAGGTCAAGTCAAGGTCAAGTCAAGGTCATGTCAAGGTTATGTCAAGGTCAATTCAAGGTCAAGTCAAGGTCAAGTCAAGGTCATGTCAAGGTCATGTCAAGGTCAAGTCAAGGTCAAGTCAAGGTCATGTCAAGGTCATGTCAAGGTCAAGTCAAGGTCAAGTCAAGCTCAAGTCAAAGTCATGTCAAGGTCAAGTCAAGGTCAAGTCAAGGTCATGTCAAGGTCAAGTCAAGGTCAAGTCAAGGTCAAGTGAAGGTCAGGTCAAGGTCAAGTCAAGGTCAGGTCAACGTCAAGTCAAGGTCGAGTCAAGGTCAAGTCAAGGTCAAGTCCAGGTCAAGTCAAGGTCATGTCAAAGTCATGTCAATGTCAAGTCAAGGTTGAGTCAAGGTCAAGTCAAGGTCAAGTCAAGATCAAGTCAAGGTCAAGTCAAGGTCAAGTGAAGGTCAAGTCAAGGTCAAGTCAAGGTCATGTCAAGGTTATGTCAAGGTCAAGTCAAGGTCAAGTCAAGGTCAAGTCAAGGTCATTTCAAGGTCATGTCAAGGTCAAGTCAAGGTCAAGGTCAAGTCAAGGTCATGTCAAGGTCATGTCAAGGTCAAGTCAAGGTCAAGTCAAGGACATGTCAAGGTCAAGTCAAGGTCAAGTCAAGGTCGAGTCAAGGTCAAGTCAAGATCAAGTCAAGGTCAAGTCAAGGTCAAGTCAAGATCAAGTCAAGGTCAAGTCAAGGTCAAGTCAAGGTCATTTCAAGGTCATGTCAAGGTCAAGTCAAGGTCAAGGTCAAGTCAAGGTCATGTCAAGGTCATGTCAATGTCAAGTCAAGGTTGAGTCAAGGTCAAGTCAAGGTCAAGTGAAGGTCAAGTCAAGGTCAAGTCAAGGTCATGTCAAGGTTATGTCAAGGTCAAGTCAAGGTCAAGTCAAGGTCAAGTCAAGGTCATTTCAAGGTCATGTCAAGGTCAAGTCAAGGTCAAG
Organism: Sturmia bella; assembly: GCA_963662145.1. NCBI lineage: Eukaryota > Metazoa > Arthropoda > Insecta > Diptera > Tachinidae > Sturmia > Sturmia bella. The sequence continues at coordinate 82,093,360 of OY759168.1, read as the reverse complement.
GTCAAGTCAAGGTCATGTCAAGGTCATGTCAAGGTCAAGTCAAGGTCAAGTCAAGGACATGTCAAGGTCAAGTCAAGGTCAAGTCAAGGTCGAGTCAAGGTCAAGTCAAGATCAAGTCAAGGTCAAGACAAGGTCAAGTCAAGATCAAGTCAAGGTCAAGTCAAGATCCAGTTATGGTCAAGTCAAGGTTAAGTGAAGGTAAAAGTCAAGGTCAAGTCAAGGTCATGTCAAGGTCATGTCAAGGTCAAGTCAAGGTCAAGTCAAGGTCAAGTCAAGGTCAATTCAAGGTCATGTCAAGGTCAAGGTCAATTCAAGGTCATGTCAAGGTCAAGTCAAGGTCAAGTCAAGGTCAAGTCAAGGTCGAGTCAAGGTCAAGTCAAGGTCGAGTCAAGGTCAAGGTCAAGGTCAAGTCAAGGTCAAGGTCTAGTCAAGGTCAAGTCAAGGTCAAGTCAAGGTCGTGTCAAGGTCATGTCAAGGTCAAGCCAAGGTCAAGGTCAAGGTCATGTCAAGGTCAGGTCAAGGACAAGTCAAGGTTGAGTCAAGGTCAAGTCAAGGTCAAGTCAAGATCAAGTCAAGGTCAAGTCAAGGTCAAGTGAAGGTCAAGTCAAGGTCAAGTCAAGGTCAAGTCAAGGTCAAGTCAAGGTCATGTCAAGGTCATGTCAAGGTCATGTCAAGGTCAAGTCAAGGACATGTCAAAGTCAAGTCAAGGTCAAGGTCAAGTCAAGGTCAAGTCAAAATCAAGTCAAGGTCTTGTCAAGGTCAAGTCAAGGTCAAGTCAAGGTCAAGTCAAGGACATGTCAAGGTCAAGTCAAGGTCAAGTCAAGGTCGAGTCAAGGTCAAGTCAAGATCAAGTCAAGGTCATGTCAAGGTCAAGTCAAGGTCAAGTCAAGGTCAAGTCAAGGTCAAGTCAAGGTCAAGTCAAGGTCAAGTCAAGGTCATGTCAAGGTCAAGTCAAGGTCAAGTCAAGGTCAAGTCAAGGTCAGGTCAAGGTCAAGTCAAGGTCGAGTCAAGGTCAAGTCAAGGTCAAGTCAAGGTCAAGTCAAGGTCAAGTCAAGGTCAAGTCAAGGTCAAGTCAAGGTCAAGGTCAAGCCAAGGTCAAGTCAAGGTCAAGTCAAGGTCAAGGTCATGTCAAGGTCAAGTCAAGGTCAAGTCAAGATCAAGTCAAGGTCAATTCAAGGTCAAGTTGAGGTCAAGTCAACGTCATGTCAAGGTCATGTCAAGGTCAAGTCAAGGTCAAGTCAAGGTCATGTCAAGGTCATGTCAAGGTCAAGTCAAGGTCAAGTCAAGCTCAAGTCAAAGTCATGTCAAGGTCAAGTCAAGGTCAAGTCAAGGTCATGTCAAGGTCAAGTCAAGGTCAAGTCAAGGTCAAGTGAAGGTCAGGTCAAGGTCAAGTCAAGGTCAGATCAACGTCAAGTCAAGGTCGAGTCAAGGTCAAGTCAAGGTCAAGTCCAGGTCAAGTCAAGGTCATGTCAAAGTCATGTCAATGTCAAGTCAAGGTTGAGTCAAGGTCAAGTCAAGGTCAAGTCAAGATCAAGTCAAGGTCAAGTCAAGGTCAAGTGAAGGTCAAGTCAAGGTCAAGTCAAGGTCATGTCAAGGTTATGTCAAGGTCAAGTCAAGGTCAAGTCAAGGTCAAGTCAAGGTCATTTCAAGGTCATGTCAAGGTCAAGTCAAGGTCAAGGTCAAGTCAAGGTCATGTCAAGGTCATGTCAAGGTCAAGTCAAGGTCAAGTCAAGGACATGTCAAGGTCAAGTCAAGGTCAAGTCAAGGTCGAGTCAAGGTCAAGTCAAGATCAAGTCAAGGTCAAGTCAAGGTCAAGTCAAGATCAAGTCAAGGTCAAGTCAAGGTCAAGTCAAGGTCATTTCAAGGTCATGTCAAGGTCAAGTCAAGGTCAAGGTCAAGTCAAGGTCATGTCAAGGTCATGTCAATGTCAAGTCAAGGTTGAGTCAAGGTCAAGTCAAGGTCAAGTGAAGGTCAAGTCAAGGTCAAGTCAAGGTCATGTCAAGGTTATGTCAAGGTCAAGTCAAGGTCAAGTCAAGGTCAAGTCAAGGTCATTTCAAGGTCATGTCAAGGTCAAGTCAAGGTCAAGGTCAAGTCAAGGTCATGTCAAGGTCATGTCAAGGTCAAGTCAAGGTCAAGTCAAGGACATGTCAAGGTCAAGTCAAGGTCAAGTCAAGGTCGAGTCAAGGTCAAGTCAAGATCAAGTCAAGGTCAAGTCAAGGTCAAGTCAAGATCAAGTCAAGGTCAAGTCAAGATCAAGTCATGGTCAAGTCAAGGTCAAGTGAAGGTAAAAGTCAAGGTCAAGTCAAGGTCATGTCAAGGTCATGTCAAGGTCAAGTCAAGGTCAAGTCAAGGTCAAGTCAAGGTCAATTCAAGGTCATGTCAAGGTCAAGGTCAATTCAAGGTCATGTCAAGGTCAAGTCAAGGTCAAGTCAAGGTCAAGTCAAGGTCGAGTCAAGGTCAAGTCAAGGTCGAGTCAAGGTCAAGGTCAAGGTCAAGTCAAGGTCAAGGTCTAGTCAAGGTCAAGTCAAGGTCAAGTCAAGGTCAAGTCAAGGTCGTGTCAAGGTCATGTCAAGGTCAAGCCAAGGTCAAGGTCAAGGTCATGTCAAGGTCAGGTCAAGGTCAAGTCAAGGTTGAGTCAAGGTCAAGTCAAGGTCAAGTCAAGATCAAGTCAAGGTCAAGTCAAGGTCAAGTGAAGGTCAAGTCAAGGTCAAGTCAAGGTCAAGTCAAGGTCATGTCAAGGTCATGTCAAGGTCATGTCAAGGTCAAGTCAAGGACATGTCAAAGTCAAGTCAAGGTCAAGGTCAAGTCAAAATCAAGTCAAGCTCTTGTCAAGGTCAAGTCAAGGTCAAGTCAAGGTCAAGTCAAGGACATGTCAAGGTCAAGTCAAGGTCAAGTCAAGGTCGAGTCAAGGTCAAGTCAAGATCAAGTCAAGGTCATGTCAAGGTCAAATCAAGGTCAAGTCAAGGTCAAGTCAAGGTCAAGTCAAGGTCATGTCAAGGTCAAGTCAAGGTCAAGTCAAGGTCAAGTCAAGGTCAGGTCAAGGTCAAGTCAAGGTCGAGTCAAGGTCAAGTCAAGGTCAAGTCAAGGTCAAGTCAAGGTCAAGTCAAGGTCAAGTCAAGGTCAAGTCAAGGTCAAGGTCAAGCCAAGGTCAAGTCAAGGTCAAGGTCATGTCAAGGTCAAGTCAAGGTCAAGTCAAGATCAAGTCAAGGTCAATTCAAGGTCAAGTTGAGGTCAAGTCAACGTCAAGTCAAGGTCATGTCAAGGTCATGTCAAGGTCAAGTCAAGGTCAAGTCAAGGTCAAGTCAAGGTCAAGTCAAGGTCATGTCAAGGTCAAGTCAAGGTCAAGTCAAGGTCAATTCAAGGTCATGTCAAGGTCATGTCAAGGTCAAGTCAAGGTCAACTCAAGGTCATGTCAAGGTCAGGTCAAGGTCAAGTCAAGGTCGAGTCAAGGTCAAGTCAAGGTCAAGTCAAGCTCAAGTCAAGGTCAAGTCAAGGTCAAGTCAAGGTCAAGTCAAGGTCAAGGTCAAGTCAAGGTCATGTCAATTTCATGTCAAGGTCAAGCCAAGCTCAAGTCAAGGTCATGTCAAGGTCAGGTAAAGGTCAAGTCAAGGTTGAGTCAAGGTCAAGTAAAAGTCAAGTCAAGATCAAGTCAAGGTCAAGTCAAGGTCAAGTCAAGGTCAAGTGAAGGTCAAGGTCAAGTGAAGGTCAAGTCAAGGTCAAGTCAAGGTCAAGTCAAGGTCATGTCAAGGTCATGTCAAGGACATGTCAAAGTCAAGTCAAGGTCAAGTCAAGGTCATCTCAAGGTCAAGCCAAGGTCAAGTCAAGGTCAAAGTCATGTCAAGGTCAGGTCAAGGTCAAGTCAAGGTTGAGTCAAGGTCAAGTCAAAATCAAGTCAAGATCAAGTCAAGGTCATGTCAAGGTCAAGGTCAAGTCAAGGTCAAGTCAAGGTCAAATCAAGGTCAAGTCAAGGTCAAGTCAAGATCAAGTCAAGGTCAAGTCATGGTCATGTCAAGGTCAAGTCAAGGTCAAGTCAAGGTCATGTCAAGGTCAGGTCAAGGTCAAGTCAAGGTCGAGTCAAGGTCAAGCCCAGGTCAAGTCAAGGTCAAGTCAAGGTCAAGTCAGGGTCATGTCAAGGTCAAGTCAAGGTCAAGTCAAGGTCAAGTCAAGGTCAAGTCAAGGTCATGTCAATGTCATGTCAAGGTCAAGTCAAGGTCGAGTCAAGGTCAAGTCAAGATCAAGATCAAGTCAAGGTCAAGTCAAGGTCAAGTCAAGGTCAAGTCAAGGTCAAGTCAAGGTCAAGTCAAGGTCAAGTGAAGGTCAAGTCAAGGTCAAGTCATGGTCAAGTCAAAGTCATGTCAAGGTCATGTCAAGGTCATGTCAAGGTCATGTCAAGGTCATGTCAAGGTCATGTCAACGTCAAGTCAAGTTCAAGTCAAGGACATGTCAAGGTCAAGTCAAGGTCGAGTCAAGGTCGAGTAGAGGTCAAGTCAAGATCAAGATCAAGTCAAGGTCATGTCAAGGTCAAGTCAAGGTCAAGTCAAGGTCATGTCAATTTCATGTCAAGGTCAAGCCAAGCTCAAGTCAAGGTCAAGGTCATGTCAAGGTCAGGTCAAGGTCAAGTCAAGATCAAGTCAAGGTCAAGTCAAGGTCAAGTTGAGGTCAAGTCAACGTCAAGTCAAGGTCATGTCAAGGTCATGTCAAGGTCAAGTCAAGGTCAAGTCAAGGTCAAGTCAAGGTCAAGTCAAGGTCAAGTCAAGGTCATGTCAAGGTCAAGTCAAGGTCAAGTCAAGGTCAATTCAAGGTCATGTCAAGGTCATGTCAAGGTCAAGTCAAGGTCAACTCAAGGTCATGTCAAGGTCAGGTCAAGGTCAAGTCAAGGTCGAGTCAAGGTCAAGTCAAGGTCAAGTCAAGCTCAAGTCAAGGTCAAGTCAAGGTCAAGTCAAGGTCAAGTCAAGGTCAAGGTCAAGTCAAGGTCATGTCAATTTCATGTCAAGGTCAAGCCAAGCTCAAGTCAAGGTCAAGGTCATGTCAAGGTCAGGTCAAGGTCAAGTCAAGGTTGAGTCAAGGTCAAGTAAAGGTCAAGTCAAGATCAAGTCAAGGTCAAGTCAAGGTCAAGTCAAGGTCAAGTGAAGGTCAAGTCAAGGTCAAGTCAAGGTCAAGTCAAGGTCATGTCAAGGTCATGTCAAGGACATGTCAAAGTCAAGTCAAGGTCAAGTCAAGGTCATCTCAAGGTCAAGCCAAGGTCAAGTCAAGGTCAAAGTCATGTCAAGGTCAGGTCAAGGTCAAGTCAAGGTTGAGTCAAGGTCAAGTCAAAATCAAGTCAAGATCAAGTCAAGGTCATGTCAAGGTCAAGTCAAGGTCAAGTCAAGGTCAAGTCAAGGTCAAATCAAGGTCAAGTCAAGGTCATGTCAAGGTCATGTCAAGGTCAAGTCAAGGTCGAGTCAAGGTCGAGTCGAGGTCGAGTCAAGGTCAAGTCAAGGTCAAGTGAAGGTCAAGTCAAGGTCAAGTCAAGGTCAAGTCAAGGTCATGCCAAGGTCATGTCAAGGTCAAGCCAATGTCAAGTCAAGGTCAAGGTCATGTCAAGGTCAGGTCAAGGTCAAGTCAAGGTTGAGTCAAGGTCAAGACAAGGTCAAGTCAAGATCAAGTCAAGGTCAAGTCAAGGTCAAGTGAAGGTCAAGTCAAGGTCAAGTCAAGGTTAAGTCAAGGTCAAGTCAAGGTCAAGTCAAGGTTAAGTCAAGGTCAAGTCAAGGTCACGTCAAGGTCATGTCAAGGTCAAGTCAAAGTCATGTCAAGGTCAAGTCAAGGTCAAGTCAAGGTCATGTCAAGGTCAAGTCAAGGTCAAGTCAAGGTCAAGTGAAGGTCAGGTCAAGGTCAAGTCAAGGTCAAGTCAAGGTCAAGTCAAGGTGAAGTCACGGTCAAGTCAAGGTCAAGTCAAGCTCATGTCAAGGTCAAGTCAAGGTCAAGTCAGGGTCATGTCAAGGTCAAGTCAAGGTCAAGTCAAGGTCAAGTCAAGTCAAGGTCAAGTGAAGGTCAAGTCAATGTCAAGTCAAGGTCAAGTCAAGGTCATGTCAAGGTCAAGTCAAAGTCAAGTCAAGGTCAAGTCAAGGTCAAGTCAAGGTCATGTCAAGGTCATGTCAAGGTCAAGTCAAGGTCAAGTCAAGATCAAGTCAAGGTCAAGTCATGGTCATGTCAAGGTCAAGTCAAGGTCAAGTCAAGGTCATGTCAAGGTCAGGTCAAGGTCAAGTCAAGGTCGAGTCAAGGTCAAGCCCAGGTCAAGTCAAGGTCAAGTCAAGGTCAAGTCAGGGTCATGTCAAGGTCAAGTCAAGGTCAAGTCAAGGTCAAGTCAAGGTCAAGTCAAGGTCATGTCAATGTCATGTCAAGGTCAAGTCAAGGTCGAGTCAAGGTCAAGTCAAGATCAAGATCAAGTCAAGGTCAAGTCAAGGTCAAGTCAAGGTCAAGTCAAGGTCAAGTCAAGGTCAAGTCAAGGTCAAGTCAAGGTCAAGTCAAGGTCAAGTCAAGGTCAAGTCAAGGTCAAGTGAAGGTCAAGTCAAGGTCAAGTCATGGTCAAGTCAAAGTCATGTCAAGGTCATGTCAAGGTCATGTCAAGGTCATGTCAAGGTCATGTCAAGGTCATGTCAACGTCAAGTCAAGTTCAAGTCAAGGACATGTCAAGGTCAAGTCAAGGTCGAGTCAAGGTCGAGTAGAGGTCAAATCAAGATCAAGATCAAGTCAAGGTCATGTCAAGGTCAAGTCAAGGTCAAGTCAAGGTCATGTCAATTTCATGTCAAGGTCAAGCCAAGCTCAAGTCAAGGTCAAGGTCATGTCAAGGTCAGGTCAAGGTCAAGTCAAGATCAAGTCAAGGTCAAGTCAAGGTCAAGTCAAGGTCAAGTCAAGGCCAAGTCAAGGTCAAGTCAAGGTCAAGTCAAGGTCAAGTCAAAGTCATGTCAAGGTCAAGTCAAGGTCAAGTCAAGGACATGTCAAGGTCAAGTCAAGGTCGAGTCAAGGTCGAGTCAAGGTCAAGTCAAGGTCAAGTCAAGGTCAAGTCAAGGTCAAGTCAAAGTCATGTCAAGGTCATGTCAAGGTCATGTCAAGGTCAAGTCAAGATCAAGATCAAGTCAAGGTCATGTCAAGGTCAAGTCAAGGTCAAGTCAAGGTCAAGTCAAGGTGATGTCAAGGTCAAGTCAAGGTCAAGTCAAGCTCAAGTCAAAGTCATGTCAAGGTCAAGTCAAGGTCAAGTCAAGGTCATGTCAAGGTCAAGTCAAGGTCAAGTCAAGGTCAAGTGAAGGTCAGGTCAAGGTCAAGTCAAGGTCAAGTCAAGGTCAAGTCAAGGTCAAGTCACGGTCAAGTCAAGGTCAAGTCAAGCTCATGTCAAGGTCAAGTCAAGGTCAAGTCAGGGTCATGTCAAGGTCAAGTCAAGGTCAAGTCAAGGTCAAGTCAAGGTCAAATCAAGGTCAAGTCAAGGTCAAGTCAAGGTCAAGTGAAGGTCAAGTCAATGTCAAGTCAAGGTCAAGTCAAGGTCATGTCAAGGTCAAGTCAAAGTCAAGTCAAGGTCAAGTCAAGGTCAAGTCAAGGTCATGTCAAGGTCATGTCAAGGTCAAGTCAAGGTCAAGTCAAGATCAAGTCAAGGTCAAGTCATGGTCATGTCAAGTTCAAGTCAAGGTCAAGTCAAGGTCATGTCAAGGTCAGGTCAAGGTCAAGTCAAGGTCGAGTCAAGGTCAAGCCCAGGTCAAGTCAAGGTCAAGTCAAGGTCAAGTCAGGGTCATGTCAAGGTCAAGTCAAGGTCAAGTCAAGGTCAAGTCAAGGTCATGTCAATGTCATGTCAAGGTCAAGTCAAGGTCGAGTCAAGGTCAAGTCAAGATCAAGATCAAGTCAAGGTCATGTCAAGGTCAAGTCAAGGTCAAGTCAAGGTCAAGTCAAGGTCAAGTCAAGGTCAAGTCAAGGTCAAGTGAAGGTCAAGTCAAGGTCAAGTCAAGGTCAAGTCAAAGTCATGTCAAGGTCATGTCAAGGTCATGTCAAGGTCATGTCAAGGTCAAGTCAAGGACATGTCAAGGTCAAGTCAAGGTCGAGTCAAGGTCGAGTAGAGGTCAAGTCAAGATCAAGATCAAGTCAAGGTCATGTCAAGGTCAAGTCAAGGTCAAGTCAAGGTCAAGTCAAGGTCAAGTCAAGGTCAAGTCAAGGTCATGTCAATTTCATGTCAAGGTCAAGCCAAGCTCAAGTCAAGGTCAAGGTCATGTCAAGGTCATGTCAAGGTCAAGGTCAAGTCAAGGTCAAGTCAAGGTCATGTCAAGGTCATGTCAAGGTCAAGTCAAGGTCGAGTCAAGGTCGAGTCGAGGTCAAGTCAAGGTCAAGTCAAGGTCAAGTGAAGGTCAAGTCAAGGTTAAGTCAAGGTCAAGTCAAGGTCATGCCAAGGTCATGTCAAGGTCAAGCCAATGTCAAGTCAAGGTCAGGGTCATGTCAAGGTCAGGTCAAGGTCAAGTCAAGGTTGAGTCAAGGTCAAGTCAAGGTCAAGTCAAGGTTAAGTCAAGGTCAAGTCAAGGTCAAGTCAAGGTTAAGTCAAGGTCAAGTCAAGGTCACGTCAAGTTCATGTCAAGGTCAAGGTCAAGTCAAAGTCATGTCAAGGTCAAGTCAAGGTCAAGTCAAGGTCATGTCAATGTCAAGTCAAGGTCAAGTCAAGGTCAAGTCAAGGTCAAGTCAAGGTCATGTCAATGTCATGTCAAGGTCAAGTCAAGGTCGAGTCAAGGTCATGTCAAGGTCAAGTCAAGGTCAAGTCAAGGTCAAGTCAAGGTCAAGTCAAGGTCAAGTCAAGGTCAAGTCAAGGTCAAGTCAAAGTCAAGTCAAGGTCAAGTCAAGGTCATGTCAAGGTCACGTCAAGGTCATGTCAAGGTCATGTCAAGGTCATGTCAAGGTCAAGTCAAGTTCAAGTCAAGGACATGTCAAGGTCAAGTCAAGATCAAGATCAAGTCAAGGTCATGTCAAGGTCAAGTCAAGCTCATGTCAAGGTCAAGTCAAGGTCAAGTCAGGGTCATGTCAAGGTCAAGTCAAGGTCAAGTCAAGGTCAAGTCAAGGTCAAGTCAAGGTCAAGTGAAGGTCAAGTCAATGTCAAGTCAAGGTCAAGTCAAGGTCAAGTCAAAGTCAAGTTAAGGTCAAGTCAAGGTCATGTCAAGGTCATGTCAAGGTCATGTCAAGGTCATGTCAAGGTCAAGTCAAGTTCAAGTCAAGGACATGTCAAGGTCAAGTCAAGATCAAGATCAAGTCAAGGTCATGTCAAGGTCAAGTCAAGCTCATGTCAAGGTCAAGTCAAGGTCAAGTCAGGGTCATGTCAAGGTCAAGTCAAGGTCAAGTCAAGGTCAAGTCAAGCTCATGTCAAGGTCAAGTCAAGGTCAAGTCAAGGTCATGTCAATTTCATGTCAAGGTCAAGCCAAGCTCAAGTCAAGGTCAAGGTCATGTCAAGGTCAGGTCAAGGTCAAGTCAAGATCAAGTCAAGGTCAAGTCAAGGTCAAGTCAAGGTCAAGTCAAGGCCAAGTCAAGGTCAAGTCAAGGTCAAGTCAAGGTCAAGTCAAGGTCAAGTCAAAGTCATGTCAAGGTCAAGTCAAGGTCAAGTCAAGGACATGTCAAGGTCAAGTCAAGGTCGAGTCAAGGTCGAGTCAAGGTCAAGTCAAGGTCAAGTCAAGGTCAAGTCAAGGTCAAGTCAAAGTCATGTCAAGGTCATGTCAAGGTCATGTCAAGGTCAGGTCAAGGACATGTCAAGGTCAAGTCAAGGTCGAGTCAAGATCAAGTCAAGGTCATGTCAAGGTCAAGTCAAGGTCAAGTCAAGGTCAAGTCAAGGTGATGTCAAGGTCAAGTCAAGGTCAAGTCAAGCTCAAGTCAAAGTCATGTCAAGGTCAAGTCAAGGTCAAGTCAAGGTCATGTCAAGGTCAAGTCAAGGTCAAGTCAAGGTCAAGTCAAGGTCAAGTCAAGGTCAAGTCAAGGTCAAGTCACGGTCAAGTCAAGGTCAAGTCAAGCTCATGTCAAGGTCAAGTCAAGGTCAAGTCAGGGTCATGTCAAGGTCAAGTCAAGGTCAAGTCAAGGTCAAGTCAAGGTCAAGTCAAGGTCAAGTCAAGGTCAAGTCAAGGTCAAGTCAAGGTCAAGTCAAGGTCAAGTGAAGGTCAAGTCAATGTCAAGTCAAGGTCAAGTCAAGGTCATGTCAAGGTCAAGTCAAAGTCAAGTCAAGGTCAAGTCAAGGTCAAGTCAAGGTCATGTCAAGGTCATGTCAAGGTCAAGTCAAGGTCAAGTCAAGATCAAGTCAAGGTCAAGTCATGGTCATGTCAATGTCAAGTCAAGGTCAAGTCAAGGTCATGTCAAGGTCAAGTCAAAGTCAAGTCAAGGTCAAGTCAAGGTCAAGTCAAGGTCATGTCAAGGTCATGTCAAGGTCAAGTCAAGGTCAAGTCAAGATCAAGTCAAGGTCAAGTCATGGTCATGTCAAGGTCAAGTCAAGGTCAAGTCAAGGTCATGTCAAGGTCAAGTCAAGGTCAAGTCAAGGTCAAGTCAAGGTCAAGTCAAGGTCATGTCAATGTCATGTCAAGGTCAAGTCAAGGTCGAGTCAAGGTCAAGTCAAGATCAAGTCAAGGTCATGTCAAGGTCAAGTCAAGGTCAAGTCAAGGTCAAGTCAAGGTCAAGTCAAGGTCAAGTCAAGGTCAAGTGAAGGTCAAGTCAAGGTCAAGTCAAGGTCAAGTCAAAGTCATGTCAAGGTCATGTCAAGGTCATGTCAAGGTCATGTCAAGGTCATGTCAAGGTCAAGTCAAGTTCAAGTCAAGGACATGTCAAGGTCAAGTCAAGGTCGAGTCAAGGTCGAGTAGAGGTCAAGTCAAGATCAAGATCAAGTCAAGGTCATGTCAAGGTCAAGTCAAGGTCAAGTCAAGGTCAAGTCAAGGTCATGTCAATTTCATGTCAAGGTCAAGCCAAGCTCAAGTCAAGGTCAAGGTCATGTCAAGGTCAGGTCAAGGTCAAGTCAAGATCAAGTCAAGGTCAAGTCAAGGTCAAGTCAAGGTCAAGTCAAGGTCAAGTCAAGGCCAAGTCAAGGTCAAGTCAAGGTCAAGTCAAGGTCAAGTCAAAGTCATGTCAAGGTCAAGTCAAGGTCAAGTCAAGGACATGTCAAGGTCAAGTCAAGGTCGAGTCAAGGTCGAGTCAAGGTCAAGTCAAGGTCAAGTCAAGGTCAAGTCAAGGTCAAGTCAAAGTCATGTCAAGGTCATGTCAAGGTCATGTCAAGGTCAAGTCAAGGACATGTCAAGGTCAAGTCAAGGTCGAGTCAAGGTCGAGTAGAGGTCAAGTCAAGATCAAGATCAAGTCAAGGTCATGTCAAGGTCAAGTCAAGGTCAAGTCAAGGTGATGTCAAGGTCAAGTCAAGCTCAAGTCAAAGTCATGTCAAGGTCAAGTCAAGGTCAAGTCAAGGTCATGTCAAGGTCAAGTCAAGGTCAAGTCAAGGTCAAGTGAAGGTCAGGTCAAGGTCAAGTCAAGGTCAAGTCAAGGTCAAGTCAAGGTCAAGTCACGGTCAAGTCAAGGTCAAGTCAAGGTCAAGTCAAGCTCATGTCAAGGTCAAGTCAAGGTCAAGTCAGGGTCATGTCAAGGTCAAGTCAAGGTCAAGTCAAGGTCAAGTCAAGGTCATGTCAAGGTCAAGTCAAGGTCAAGTCAAGGTCAAGTCAAGGTCAGGTCAACGTCAAGTCAAGGTCGAGTCAAGGTCAAGTCAAGGTCAAGTCAAGGTCAAGTCCAGGTCAAGTCAAGGTCATGTCAAAGTCATGTCAAGGTCAAGTCAAGGTTGAGTCAAGGTCAAGTCAAGGTCAAGTCAAGATCAAGTCAAGGTCAAGTCAAGGTCAAGTGAAGGTCAAGTCAAGGTCAAGTCAAGGTCATGTCAACGTTATGTCAAGGTCAAGTCAAGGTCAAGTCAAGGTCAAGTCAAGGTCATGTCAAGGTCATGTCAAGGTCAAGTCAAGGTCAAGGTCAAGTCAAGGTCATGTCAAGGTCATGTCAAGGTCATGTCAAGGTCAAGTCAAGCTCATGTCAAGGTCATGTCAAGGTCAAGTCAAGGTCATGTCAAGGTCATGTCAAGGTCAAGTCAAGGTCAAGTCAAGGTCAATTCAAGGTCATGTCAAGGTCAAGGTCAAGTCAAGGTCGAGTCAAGGTCAAGTCAAGGTCGAGTCAAGGTCAAGGTCAAGGTCAAGTCAAGGTCAAGGTCTAGTCAAGGTCAAGTCAAGGTCAAGTCAAGGTCAAGTCAAGGTCGTGTCAAGGTCATGTCAAGGTCAAGCCAAGATCAAGGTCAAGGTCATGTCAAGGTCAGGTCAAGGTCAAGTCAAGGTTGAGTCAAGGTCAAGTCAAGGTCAAGTCAAGATCAAGTCAAGGTCAAGTCAAGGTCAAGTGAAGGTCAAGTCAAGGTCATGTCAAGGTTATGTCAAGGTCAAGTCAAGATCAAGTCAAGGTCAAGTCAAGGTCATGTCAAGGTCATGTCAAGGTCAAGTCAAGGTCAAGGTCAAGTCAAGGTCATGTCAAGGTCATGTCAAGGTAATGTCAAGGTCAAGTCAAGGTCAAGTCAAGGACATGTCAAGGTCAAGTAAAGGTCAAGTCAAGATCAAGTCAAGGTCAAGTCAAGGTCAAGTGAAGGTCAAGTCAAGGTCAAGCCAAGATCAAGTCAAGGTCAAGTCAAGGTCAAGTGAAGGTCAAGTCAAGGTCAAGTCCAGGTCAAGTCAAGGTCATGTCAAAGTCATGTCAATGTCAAGTCAAGGTTGAGTCAAGGTCAAGTCAAGGTCAAGTCAAGATCAAGTCAAGGTCAAGTCAAGGTCAAGTCAAGGTCATGTCAAGGTCAAGTCAAGGTCAAGTCAAGGTCAAGTGAAGGTCAGGTCAAGGTCAAGTCAAGGTCAAGTCAAGGTCAGGTCAACGTCAAGTCAAGGTCGAGTCAAGGTCAAGTCAAGGTCAAGTCAAGGTCAAGTGAAGGTCAAGTCAAGGTCAAGTCAAGGTCAAGTCAAGGTCAGGTCAACGTCAAGTCAAGGTCGAGTCAAGGTCAAGTCAAGGTCAAGTCAAGGTCAAGTCCAGGTCAAGTCAAGGTCATGTCAAAGTCATGTCAATGTCAAGTCAAGGTTGAGTCAAGGTCAAGTCAAGGTCAAGTCAAGATCAAGTCAAGGTCAAGTCAAGGTCATGTCAAGGTCATGTCAAGGTCAAGTCAAGGTCAAGTCAAGGTCATGTCAAGGTCATGTCAAGGTCAAGTCAAGGTCAAGTCAAGCTCAAGTCAAAGTCATGTCAAGGTCAAGTCAAGGTCAAGTCAAGGTCATGTCAAGGTCAAGTCAAGGTCAAGTCAAGGTCAAGTGAAGGTCAGGTCAAGGTCAAGTCAAGGTCAGGTCAACGTCAAGTCAAGGTCGAGTCAAGGTCAAGTCAAGGTCAAGTCCAGGTCAAGTCAAGGTCATGTCAAAGTCATGTCAATGTCAAGTCAAGGTTGAGTCAAGGTCAAGTCAAGGTCAAGTCAAGATCAAGTCAAGGTCAAGTCAAGGTCAAGTGAAGGTCAAGTCAAGGTCAAGTCAAGGTCATGTCAAGGTTATGTCAAGGTCAAGTCAAGGTCAAGTCAAGGTCAAGTCAAGGTCATTTCAAGGTCATGTCAAGGTCAAGTCAAGGTCAAGGTCAAGTCAAGGTCATGTCAAGGTCATGTCAAGGTCAAGTCAAGGTCAAGTCAAGGTCATGTCAAGGTCAAGTCAAGGTCAAGTCAAGGTCAATTCAAGGTCATGTCAAGGTCAAGGTCAAGTCAAGGTCAAGTCAAGGTCGAGTCAAGGTCAAGTCAAGGTCGAGTCAAGGTCAAGGTCAAGGTCAAGTCAAGGTCAAGGTCTAGTCAAGGTCAAGTCAAGGTCAAGTCAAGGTCAAGTCAAGGTCGTGTCAAGGTCATGTCAAGGTCAAGCCAAGATCAAGGTCAAGGTCATGTCAAGGTCAGGTCAAGGTCAAGTCAAGGTTGAGTCAAGGTCAAGTCAAGGTCAAGTCAAGATCAAGTCAAGGTCAAGTCAAGGTCAAGTGAAGGTCAAGTCAAGGTCATGTCAAGGTTATGTCAAGGTCAAGTCAAGATCAAGTCAAGGTCAAGTCAAGGTCATGTCAAGGTCATGTCAAGGTCAAGTCAAGGTCAAGGTCAAGTCAAGGTCATGTCAAGGTCATGTCAAGGTCATGTCAAGGTCAAGTCAAGGTCAAGTCAAGGACATGTCAAGGTCAAGTAAAGGTCAAGTCAAGATCAAGTCAAGGTCAAGTCAAGGTCAAGTGAAGGTCAAGTCAAGGTCAAGCCAAGATCAAGTCAAGGTCAAGTCAAGGTCAAGTGAAGGTCAAGTCAAGGTCAAGTCAAGGTCAAGTCAAGGTCAGGTCAACGTCAAGTCAAGGTCGAGTCAAGGTCAAGTCAAGGTCAAGTCAAGGTCAAGTCCAGGTCAAGTCAAGGTCATGTCAAAGTCATGTCAATGTCAAGTCAAGGTTGAGTCAAGGTCAAGTCAAGGTCAAGTCAAGATCAAGTCAAGGTCAAGTCAAGGTCAAGTGAAGGTCAAGTCAAGGTCAAGTCAAGGTCATGTCAAGGTTATGTCAAGGTCAAGTCAAGGTCAAGTGAAGGTCAGGTCAAGGTCAAGTCAAGGTCAAGTCAAGGTCAAGTCAAGGTCAAGTCAAGGTCGAGTCAAGGTCAAGTCAAGGTCGAGTCAAGGTCAAGGTCAAGTCAAGGTCAAGGTCTAGTTAAGGTCAAGTCAAGGTCAAGTCAAGGTCAAGTCAAGGTCGTGTCAAGGTCATGTCAAGGTCAAGCCAAGATCAAGGTCAAGGTCATGTCAAGGTCAAGTCAAGGTCGAGTCAAGGTTGAGTCAAGGTCAAGTCAAGGTCAAGTCAAGATCAAGTCAAGGTCAAGTCAAGGTCATGTCAAGGTTATGTCAAGGTCAAGTCAAGATCAAGTCAAGGTCAAGTCAAGGTCATGTCAAGGTCATGTCAAGGTCAAGTCAAGGTCAAGGTCAAGTCAAGGTCATGTCAAGGTCATGTCAAGGTCATGTCAAGGTCAAGTCAAGGTCAAGTCAAGGACATGTCAAGGTCAAGTAAAGGTCAAGTCAAGATCAAGTCAAGGTCAAGTCAAGGTCAAGTGAAGGTCAAGTCAAGGTCAAGCCAAGATCAAGTCAAGGTCAAGTCAAGGTCAAGTGAAGGTCAAGTCAAGGTCAAGTCCAGGTCAAGTCAAGGTCATGTCAAAGTCATGTCAATGTCAAGTCAAGGTTGAGTCAAGGTCAAGTCAAGGTCAAGTCAAGATCAAGTCAAGGTCAAGTCAAGGTCAAGTCAAGGTCATGTCAAGGTCAAGTCAAGGTCAAGTCAAGGTCAAGTGAAGGTCAGGTCAAGGTCAAGTCAAGGTCAAGTCAAGGTCAGGTCAACGTCAAGTCAAGGTCGAGTCAAGGTCAAGTCAAGGTCAAGTCAAGGTCAAGTGAAGGTCAAGTCAAGGTCAAGTCAAGGTCAAGTCAAGGTCAGGTCAACGTCAAGTCAAGGTCGAGTCAAGGTCAAGTCAAGGTCAAGTCAAGGTCAAGTCCAGGTCAAGTCAAGGTCATGTCAAAGTCATGTCAATGTCAAGTCAAGGTTGAGTCAAGGTCAAGTCAAGGTCAAGTCAAGATCAAGTCAAGGTCAAGTCAAGGTCATGTCAAGGTCATGTCAAGGTCAAGTCAAGGTCAAGTCAAGGTCATGTCAAGGTCATGTCAAGGTCATGTCAAGGTCAAGTCAAGCTCAAGTCAAAGTCATGTCAAGGTCAAGTCAAGGTCAAGTCAAGGTCATGTCAAGGTCAAGTCAAGGTCAAGTCAAGGTCAAGTGAAGGTCAGGTCAAGGTCAAGTCAAGGTCAGGTCAACGTCAAGTCAAGGTCGAGTCAAGGTCAAGTCAAGGTCAAGTCCAGGTCAAGTCAAGGTCATGTCAAAGTCATGTCAATGTCAAGTCAAGGTTGAGTCAAGGTCTAGTCAAGGTCAAGTCAAGATCAAGTCAAGGTCAAGTCAAGGTCAAGTGAAGGTCAAGTCAAGGTCAAGTCAAGGTCATGTCAAGGTTATGTCAAGGTCAAGTCAAGGTCAAGTCAAGGTCAAGTCAAGGTCATTTCAAGGTCATGTCAAGGTCAAGTCAAGGTCAAGGTCAAGTCAAGGTCATGTCAAGGTCATGTCAAGGTCAAGTCAAGGTCAAGTCAAGGACATGTCAAGGTCAAGTCAAGGTCAAGTCAAGGTCGAGTCAAGGTCAAGTCAAGATCAAGTCAAGGTCAAGTCAAGGTCAAGTCAAGATCAAGTCAAGGTCAAGTCAAGGTCAAGTCAAGGTCATTTCAAGGTCATGTCAAGGTCAAGTCAAGGTCAAGGTCAAGTCAAGGTCATGTCAAGGTCATGTCAATGTCAAGTCAAGGTTGAGTCAAGGTCAAGTCAAGGTCAAGTGAAGGTCAAGTCAAGGTCAAGTCAAGGTCATGTCAAGGTTATGTCAAGGTCAAGTCAAGGTCAAGTCAAGGTCAAGTCAAGGTCATTTCAAGGTCATGTCAAGGTCAAGTCAAGGTCAAGGTCAAGTCAAGGTCATGTCAAGGTCATGTCAAGGTCAAGTCAAGGTCAAGTCAAGGACATGTCAAGGTCAAGTCAAGGTCAAGTCAAGGTCGAGTCAAGGTCAAGTCAAGATCAAGTCAAGGTCAAGTCAAGGTCAAGTCAAGATCAAGTCAAGGTCAAGTCAAGATCAAGTCATGGTCAAGTCAAGGTCAAGTGAAGGTAAAAGTCAAGGTCAAGTCAAGGTCATGTCAAGGTCATGTCAAGGTCAAGTCAAGGTCAAGTCAAGGTCAAGTCAAGGTCAATTCAAGGTCATGTCAAGGTCAAGGTCAAGTCAAGGTCAAGTCAAGGTCAAGTCAAGGTCGAGTCAAGGTCAAGTCAAGGTCGAGTCAAGGTCAAGGTCAAGTCAAGGTCAAGGTCTAGTCAAGGTCAAGTCAAGGTCAAGTCAAGGTCGTGTCAAGGTCATGTCAAGGTCAAGCCAAGGTCAAGGTCAAGGTCATGTCAAGGTCAGGTCAAGGTCAAGTCAAGGTTGAGTCAAGGTCAAGTCAAGGTCAAGTCAAGATCAAGTCAAGGTCAAGTCAAGGTCAAGTGAAGGTCAAGTCAAGGTCAAGTCAAGGTCAAGTCAAGGTCAAGTCAAGGTCATGTCAAGGTCATGTCAAGGTCATGTCAAGGTCAAGTCAAGGACATGTCAAAGTCAAGTCAAGGTCAAGGTCAAGTCAAGGTCAAGTCAAAATCAAGTCAAGGTCTTGTCAAGGTCAAGTCAAGGTCAAGTCAAGGTCAAGTCAAGGACATGTCAAGGTCAAGTCAAGGTCAAGTCAAGGTCGAGTCAAGGTCAAGTCAAGATCAAGTCAAGGTCATGTCAAGGTCAAGTCAAGGTCAAGTCAAGGTCAAGTCAAGGTCAAGTCAAGGTCAAGTCAAGGTCAAGTCAAGGTCAAGTCAAGGTCATGTCAAGGTCAAGTCAAGGTCAAGTCAAGGTCAAGTCAAGGTCAGGTCAAGGTCAAGTCAAGGTCGAGTCAAGGTCAAGTCAAGGTCAAGTCAAGGTCAAGTCAAGGTCAAGTCAAGGTCAAGTCAAGGTCAAGTCAAGGTCAAGGTCAAGCCAAGGTCAAGTCAAGGTCAAGGTCATGTCAAGGTCAAGTCAAGGTCAAGTCAAGATCAAGTCAAGGTCAATTCAAGGTCAAGTTGAGGTCAAGTCAACGTCAAGTCAAGGTCATGTCAAGGTCATGTCAAGGTCAAGTCAAGGTCAAGTCAAGGTCAAGTCAAGGTCAAGTCAAGGTCATGTCAAGGTCAAGTCAAGGTCAAGTCAAGGTCAATTCAAGGTCATGTCAAGGTCATGTCAAGGTCAAGTCAAGGTCAACTCAAGGTCATGTCAAGGTCAGGTCAAGGTCAAGTCAAGGTCGAGTCAAGGTCAAGTCAAGGTCAAGTCAAGCTCAAGTCAAGGTCAAGTCAAGGTCAAGTCAAGGTCAAGGTCAAGTCAAGGTCATGTCAATTTCATGTCAAGGTCAAGCCAAGCTCAAGTCAAGGTCATGTCAAGGTCAGGTCAAGGTCAAGTCAAGGTTGAGTCAAGGTCAAGTAAAGGTCAAGTCAAGATCAAGTCAAGGTCAAGTCAAGGTCAAGTCAAGGTCAAGTGAAGGTCAAGTCAAGGTCAAGTCAAGGTCAAGTCAAGGTCATGTCAAGGTCATGTCAAGGACATGTCAAAGTCAAGTCAAGGTCAAGTCAAGGTCATCTCAAGGTCAAGCCAAGGTCAAGTCAAGGTCAAAGTCATGTCAAGGTCAGGTCAAGGTCAAGTCAAGGTTGAGTCAAGGTCAAGTCAAAATCAAGTCAAGATCAAGTCAAGGTCATGTCAAGGTCAAGGTAAAGTCAAGGTCAAGTCAAGGTCAAGTCAAGGTCAAATCAAGGTCAAGTCAAGGTCAAGTCAAGATCAAGTCAAGGTCAAGTCATGGTCGTGTCAAGGTCAAGTCAAGGTCAAGTCAAGGTCATGTCAAGGTCAGGTCAAGGTCAAGTCAAGGTCGAGTCAAGGTCAAGCCCAGGTCAAGTCAAGGTCAAGTCAAGGTCAAGTCAGGGTCATGTCAAGGTCAAGTCAAGGTCAAGTCAAGGTCAAGTCAAGGTCAAGTCAAGGTCATGTCAATGTCATGTCAAGGTCAAGTCAAGGTCGAGTCAAGGTCAAGTCAAGATCAAGATCAAGTCAAGGTCAAGTCAAGGTCAAGTCAAGGTCAAGTCAAGGTCAAGTCAAGGTCAAGTCAAGGTCAAGTCAAGGTCAAGTCAAGGTCAAGTGAAGGTCAAGTCAAGGTCAAGTCATGGTCAAGTCAAAGTCATGTCAAGGTCATGTCAAGGTCATGTCAAGGTCATGTCAAGGTCATGTCAAGGTCATGTCAACGTCAAGTCAAGTTCAAGTCAAGGACATGTCAAGGTCAAGTCAAGGTCGAGTCAAGGTCGAGTAGATGTCAAGTCAAGATCAAGATCAAGTCAAGGTCATGTCAAGGTCAAGTCAAGGTCAAGTCAAGGTCATGTCAATTTCATGTCAAGGTCAAGCCAAGCTCAAGTCAAGGTCAAGGTCATGTCAAGGTCAGGTCAAGGTCAAGTCAAGATCAAGTCAAGGTCAAGTCAAGGTCAAGTCAAGGTCAAGTTGAGGTCAAGTCAACGTCAAGTCAAGGTCATGTCAAGGTCATGTCAAGGTCAAGTCAAGGTCAAGTCAAGGTCAAGTCAAGGTCAAGTCAAGGTCAAGTCAAGGTCATGTCAAGGTCAAGTCAAGGTCAAGTCAAGGTCAATTCAAGGTCATGTCAAGGTCATGTCAAGGTCAAGTCAAGGTCAACTCAAGGTCATGTCAAGGTCAGGTCAAGGTCAAGTCAAGGTCGAGTCAAGGTCAAGTCAAGGTCAAGTCAAGCTCAAGTCAAGGTCAAGTCAAGGTCAAGTCAAGGTCAAGTCAAGGTCAAGGTCAAGTCAAGGTCATGTCAATTTCATGTCAAGGTCAAGCCAAGCTCAAGTCAAGGTCAAGGTCATGTCAAGGTCAGGTCAAGGTCAAGTCAAGGTTGAGTCAAGGTCAAGTAAAGGTCAAGGTCAAGGTCATGTCAAGGTCAGGTCAAGGTCAAGTCAAGGTTGAGTCAAGGTCAAGTAAAGGTCAAGTCAAGATCAAGTCAAGGTCAAGTCAAGGTCAAGTCAAGGTCAAGTGAAGGTCAAGTCAAGGTCAAGTCAAGGTCAAGTCAAGGTCATGTCAAGGTCATGTCAAGGACATGTCAAAGTCAAGTCAAGGTCAAGTCAAGGTCATGTCAAGGTCAAGGTCAAGTCAAGGTCATGTCAAGGTCAAGTCAAGGTCAAGTCAAGGTCGAGTCAAGGTCAAGTCAAGGTCGAGTCAAGGTCAAGGTCAAGGTCAAGTCAAGGTCAAGGTCTAGTCAAGGTCAAGTCAAGGTCAAGTCAAGGTCAAGTCAAGGTCGTGTCAAGGTCATGTCAAGGTCAAGCCAAGATCAAGGTCAAGGTCATGTCAAGGTCAGGTCAAGGTCAAGTCAAGGTTGAGTCAAGGTCAAGTCAAGGTCAAGTCAAGATCAAGTCAAAGTCAAGTCAAGGTCAAGTGAAGGTCAAGTCAAGGTCATGTCAAGGTTATGTCAAGGTCAAGTCAAGATCAAGTCAAGGTCAAGTCAAGGTCATGTCAAGGTCATGTCAAGGTCAAGTCAAGGTCAAGGTCAAGTCAAGGTCATGTCAAGGTCATGTCAAGGTCATGTCAAGGTCAAGTCAAGGTCAAGTCAAGGACATGTCAAGGTCAAGTAAAGGTCAAGTCAAGATCAAGTCAAGGTCAAGTCAAGGTCAAGTGAAGGTCAAGTCAAGGTCAAGCCAAGATCAAGTCAAGGTCAAGTCAAGGTCAAGTGAAGGTCAAGTCAAGGTCAAGTCAAGGTCAAGTCAAGGTCAGGTCAACGTCAAGTCAAGGTCGAGTCAAGGTCAAGTCAAGGTCAAGTCAAGGTCAAGTCCAGGTCAAGTCAAGGTCATGTCAAAGTCATGTCAATGTCAAGTCAAGGTTGAGTCAAGGTCAAGTCAAGGTCGAGTCAAGGTCAAGTCAAGATCAAGTCAACGTCAAGTCAAGGTCATGTCAAGGTCATGTCAAGGTCAAGTCAAGGTCAAGTCAAGGTCAAGTCAAGGTCAAGTCAAGGTCAAGTCAAGGTCATGTCAAGGTCAAGTCAAGGTCAAGTCAAGGTCAATTCAAGGTCATGTCAAGGTCATGTCAAGGTCAAGTCAAGGTCAACTCAAGGTCATGTCAAGGTCAGGTCAAGGTCAAGTCAAGGTCGAGTCAAGGTCAAGTCAAGGTCAAGTCAAGCTCAAGTCAAGGTCAAGTCAAGGTCAAGTCAAGGTCAAGTCAAGGTCAAGGTCAAGTCAAGGTCATGTCAATTTCATGTCAAGGTCAAGCCAAGCTCAAGTCAAGGTCAAGGTCATGTCAAGGTCAGGTCAAGGTCAAGTCAAGGTTGAGTCAAGGTCAAGTAAAGGTCAAGGTCAAGGTCATGTCAAGGTCAGGTCAAGGTCAAGTCAAGGTTGAGTCAAGGTCAAGTAAAGGTCAAGTCAAGATCAAGTCAAGGTCAAGTCAAGGTCAAGTCAAGGTCAAGTGAAGGTCAAGTCAAGGTCAAGTCAAGGTCAAGTCAAGGTCATGTCAAGGTCATGTCAAGGACATGTCAAAGTCAAGTCAAGGTCAAGTCAAGGTCATGTCAAGGTCAAGGTCAAGTCAAGGTCATGTCAAGGTCAAGTCAAGGTCAAGTCAAGGTCGAGTCAAGGTCAAGTCAAGGTCGAGTCAAGGTCAAGGTCAAGGTCAAGTCAAGGTCAAGGTCTAGTCAAGGTCAAGTCAAGGTCAAGTCAAGGTCAAGTCAAGGTCGTGTCAAGGTCATGTCAAGGTCAAGCCAAGATCAAGGTCAAGGTCATGTCAAGGTCAGGTCAAGGTCAAGTCAAGGTTGAGTCAAGGTCAAGTCAAGGTCAAGTCAAGATCAAGTCAAGGTCAAGTCAAGGTCAAGTGAAGGTCAAGTCAAGGTCATGTCAAGGTTATGTCAAGGTCAAGTCAAGATCAAGTCAAGGTCAAGTCAAGGTCATGTCAAGGTCATGTCAAGGTCAAGTCAAGGTCAAGGTCAAGTCAAGGTCATGTCAAGGTCATGTCAAGGTCATGTCAAGGTCAAGTCAAGGTCAAGTCAAGGACATGTCAAGGTCAAGTAAAGGTCAAGTCAAGATCAAGTCAAGGTCAAGTCAAGGTCAAGTGAAGGTCAAGTCAAGGTCAAGCCAAGATCAAGTCAAGGTCAAGTCAAGGTCAAGTGAAGGTCAAGTCAAGGTCAAGTCAAGGTCAAGTCAAGGTCAGGTCAACGTCAAGTCAAGGTCGAGTCAAGGTCAAGTCAAGGTCAAGTCAAGGTCAAGTCCAGGTCAAGTCAAGGTCATGTCAAAGTCATGTCAATGTCAAGTCAAGGTTGAGTCAAGGTCAAGTCAAGGTCAAGTCAAGATCAAGTCAAAGTCAAGTCAAGGTCAAGTGAAGGTCAAGTCAAGGTCAAGTCAAGGTCATGTCAAGGTTATGTCAAGGTCAAGTCAAGGTCAAGTGAAGGTCAGGTCAAGGTCAAGTCAAGGCCAAGTCAAGGTCAAGTCAAGGTCGAGTCAAGGTCAAGTCAAGGTCGAGTCAAGGTCAAGGTCAAGTCAAGGTCAAGGTCTAGTCAAGGTCAAGTCAAGGTCAAGTCAAGGTCAAGTCAAGGTCGTGTCAAGGTCATGTCAAGGTCAAGCCAAGATCAAGGTCAAGGTCATGTCAAGGTCAGGTCAAGGTCAAGTCAAGGTTGAGTCAAGGTCAAGTCAAGGTCAAGTCAAGATCAAGTCAAGGTCAAGTCAAGGTCAAGTGAAGGTCAAGTCAAGGTCATGTCAAGGTTATGTCAAGGTCAAGTCAAGATCAAGTCAAGGTCAAGTCAAGGTCATGTCAAGGTCATGTCAAGGTTAAGTCAAGGTCAAGGTCAAGTCAAGGTCATGTCAAGGTCATGTCAAGGTCATGTCAAGGTCAAGTCAAGGTCAAGTCAAGGACATGTCAAGGTCAAGTAAAGGTCAAGTCAAGATCAAGTCAAGGTCAAGTCAAGGTCAAGTGAAGGTCAAGTCAAGGTCAAGCCAAGATCAAGTCAAGGTCAAGTCAAGGTCAAGTGAAGGTCAAGTCAAGGTCAAGTCCAGGTCAAGTCAAGGTCATGTCAAAGTCATGTCAATGTCAAGTCAAGGTTGAGTCAAGGTCAAGTCAAGGTCAAGTCAAGATCAAGTCAAGGTCAAGTCAAGGTCAAGTCAAGGTCATGTCAAGGTCAAGTCAAGGTCAAGTCAAGGTCAAGTGAAGGTCAGGTCAAGGTCAAGTCAAGGTCAAGTCAAGGTCAGGTCAACGTCAAGTCAAGGTCGAGTCAAGGTCAAGTCAAGGTCAAGTCAAGGTCAAGTGAAGGTCAAGTCAAGGTCAAGTCAAGGTCAAGTCAAGGTCAGGTCAACGTCAAGTCAAGGTCGAGTCAAGGTCAAGTCAAGGTCAAGTCAAGGTCAAGTCCAGGTCAAGTCAAGGTCATGTCAAAGTCATGTCAATGTCAAGTCAAGGTTGAGTCAAGGTCAAGTCAAGGTCAAGTCAAGATCAAGTCAAGGTCAAGTCAAGGTCAAGTCAAGGTCATGTCAAGGTTATGTCAAGGTCAATTCAAGGTCAAGTCAAGGTCAAGTCAAGGTCATGTCAAGGTCATGTCAAGGTCAAGTCAAGGTCAAGTCAAGGTCATGTCAAGGTCATGTCAAGGTCAAGTCAAGGTCAAGTCAAGCTCAAGTCAAAGTCATGTCAAGGTCAAGTCAAGGTCAAGTCAAGGTCATGTCAAGGTCAAGTCAAGGTCAAGTCAAGGTCAAGTGAAGGTCAGGTCAAGGTCAAGTCAAGGTCAGGTCAACGTCAAGTCAAGGTCGAGTCAAGGTCAAGTCAAGGTCAAGTCCAGGTCAAGTCAAGGTCATGTCAAAGTCATGTCAATGTCAAGTCAAGGTTGAGTCAAGGTCAAGTCAAGGTCAAGTCAAGATCAAGTCAAGGTCAAGTCAAGGTCAAGTGAAGGTCAAGTCAAGGTCAAGTCAAGGTCATGTCAAGGTTATGTCAAGGTCAAGTCAAGGTCAAGTCAAGGTCAAGTCAAGGTCATTTCAAGGTCATGTCAAGGTCAAGTCAAGGTCAAGGTCAAGTCAAGGTCATGTCAAGGTCATGTCAAGGTCAAGTCAAGGTCAAGTCAAGGACATGTCAAGGTCAAGTCAAGGTCAAGTCAAGGTCGAGTCAAGGTCAAGTCAAGATCAAGTCAAGGTCAAGTCAAGGTCAAGTCAAGATCAAGTCAAGGTCAAGTCAAGGTCAAGTCAAGGTCATTTCAAGGTCATGTCAAGGTCAAGTCAAGGTCAAGGTCAAGTCAAGGTCATGTCAAGGTCATGTCAATGTCAAGTCAAGGTTGAGTCAAGGTCAAGTCAAGGTCAAGTGAAGGTCAAGTCAAGGTCAAGTCAAGGTCATGTCAAGGTTATGTCAAGGTCAAGTCAAGGTCAAGTCAAGGTCAAGTCAAGGTCATTTCAAGGTCATGTCAAGGTCAAGTCAAGGTCAAGGTCAAGTCAAGGTCATGTCAAGGTCATGTCAAGGTCAAGTCAAGGTCAAGTCAAGGACATGTCAAGGTCAAGTCAAGGTCAAGTCAAGGTCGAGTCAAGGTCAAGTCAAGATCAAGTCAAGGTCAAGTCAAGGTCAAGTCAAGATCAAGTCAAGGTCAAGTCAAGATCAAGTCATGGTCAAGTCAAGGTCAAGTGAAGGTAAAAGTCAAGGTCAAGTCAAGGTCATGTCAAGGTCATGTCAAGGTCAAGTCAAGGTCAAGTCAAGGTCAAGTCAAGGTCAATTCAAGGTCATGTCAAGGTCAAGGTCAATTCAAGGTCATGTCAAGGTCAAGTCAAGGTCAAGTCAAGGTCAAGTCAAGGTCGAGTCAAGGTCAAGTCAAGGTCGAGTCAAGGTCAAGGTCAAGGTCAAGTCAAGGTCAAGGTCTAGTCAAGGTCAAGTCAAGGTCAAGTCAAGGTCGTGTCAAGGTCATGTCAAGGTCAAGCCAAGGTCAAGGTCAAGGTCATGTCAAGGTCAGGTCAAGGTCAAGTCAAGGTTGAGTCAAGGTCAAGTCAAGGTCAAGTCAAGATCAAGTCAAGGTCAAGTCAAGGTCAAGTGAAGGTCAAGTCAAGGTCAAGTCAAGGTCAAGTCAAGGTCAAGTCAAGGTCATGTCAAGGTCATGTCAAGGTCATGTCAAGGTCAAGTCAAGGACATGTCAAAGTCAAGTCAAGGTCAAGGTCAAGTCAAGGTCAAGTCAAAATCAAGTCAAGGTCTTGTCAAGGTCAAGTCAAGGTCAAGTCAAGGTCAAGTCAAGGACATGTCAAGGTCAAGTCAAGGTCAAGTCAAGGTCGAGTCAAGGTCAAGTCAAGATCAAGTCAAGGTCATGTCAAGGTCAAGTCAAGGTCAAGTCAAGGTCAAGTCAAGGTCAAGTCAAGGTCAAGTCAAGGTCAAGTCAAGGTCATGTCAAGGTCAAGTCAAGGTCAAGTCAAGGTCAAGTCAAGGTCAGGTCAAGGTCAAGTCAAGGTCGAGTCAAGGTCAAGTCAAGGTCAAGTCAAGGTCAAGTCAAGGTCAAGTCAAGGTCAAGTCAAGGTCAAGTCAAGGTCAAGGTCAAGCCAAGGTCAAGTCAAGGTCAAGGTCATGTCAAGGTCAAGTCAAGGTCAAGCCAAGATCAAGTCAAGGTCAATTCAAGGTCAAGTTGAGGTCAAGTCAACGTCATGTCAAGGTCATGTCAAGGTCAAGTCAAGGTCAAGTCAAGGTCATGTCAAGGTCATGTCAAGGTCAAGTCAAGGTCAAGTCAAGCTCAAGTCAAAGTCATGTCAAGGTCAAGTCAAGGTCAAGTCAAGGTCATGTCAAGGTCAAGTCAAGGTCAAGTCAAGGTCAAGTGAAGGTCAGGTCAAGGTCAAGTCAAGGTCAGGTCAACGTCAAGTCAAGGTCGAGTCAAGGTCAAGTCAAGGTCAAGTCCAGGTCAAGTCAAGGTCATGTCAAAGTCATGTCAATGTCAAGTCAAGGTTGAGTCAACGTCAAGTCAAGGTCAAGTCAAGATCAAGTCAAGGTCAAGTCAAGGTCAAGTGAAGGTCAAGTCAAGGTCAAGTCAAGGTCATGTCAAGGTTATGTCAAGGTCAAGTCAAGGTCAAGTCAAGGTCAAGTCAAGGTCATTTCAAGGTCATGTCAAGGTCAAGTCAAGGTCAAGGTCAAGTCAAGGTCATGTCAAGGTCATGTCAAGGTCAAGTCAAGGTCAAGTCAAGGACATGTCAAGGTCAAGTCAAGGTCAAGTCAAGGTCGAGTCAAGGTCAAGTCAAGATCAAGTCAAGGTCAAGTCAAGGTCAAGTCAAGATCAAGTCAAGGTCAAGTCAAGGTCAAGTCAAGGTCATTTCAAGGTCATGTCAAGGTCAAGTCAAGGTCAAGGTCAAGTCAAGGTCATGTCAAGGTCATGTCAATGTCAAGTCAAGGTTGAGTCAAGGTCAAGTCAAGGTCAAGTGAAGGTCAAGTCAAGGTCAAGTCAAGGTCATGTCAAGGTTATGTCAAGGTCAAGTCAAGGTCAAGTCAAGGTCAAGTCAAGGTCATTTCAAGGTCATGTCAAGGTCAAGTCAAGGTCAAGGTCAAGTCAAGGTCATGTCAAGGTCATGTCAAGGTCAAGTCAAGGTCAAGTCAAGGACATGTCAAGGTCAAGTCAAGGTCAAGTCAAGGTCGAGTCAAGGTCAAGTCAAGATCAAGTCAAGGTCAAGTCAAGGTCAAGTCAAGATCAAGTCAAGGTCAAGTCAAGATCAAGTCATGGTCAAGTCAAGGTCAAGTGAAGGTAAAAGTCAAGGTCAAGTCAAGGTCATGTCAAGGTCATGTCAAGGTCAAGTCAAGGTCAAGTCAAGGTCAAGTCAAGGTTAATTCAAGGTCATGTCAAGGTCAAGGTCAATTCAAGGTCATGTCAAGGTCAAGTCAAGGTCAAGTCAAGGTCAAGTCAAGGTCGAGTCAAGGTCAAGTCAAGGTCGAGTCAAGGTCAAGGTCAAGGTCAAGTCAAGGTCAAGGTCTAGTCAAGGTCAAGTCAAGGTCAAGTCAAGGTCGTGTCAAGGTCATGTCAAGGTCAAGCCAAGGTCAAGGTCAAGGTCATGTCAAGGTCAGGTCAAGGTCAAGTCAAGGTTGAGTCAAGGTCAAGTCAAGGTCAAGTCAAGATCAAGTCAAGGTCAAGTCAAGGTCAAGTGAAGGTCAAGTCAAGGTCAAGTCAAGGTCAAGTCAAGGTCAAGTCAAGGTCATGTCAAGGTCAAGTCAAGGTCAAGTCAAGGTCGAGTCAAGGTCAAGTCAAGATCAAGTCAAGGTCATGTCAAGGTCAAGTCAAGGTCAAGTCAAGGTCAAGTCAAGGTCAAGTCAAGGTCAAGTCAAGGTCAAGTCAAGGTCATGTCAAGGTCAAGTCAAGGTCAAGTCAAGGTCAAGTCAAGGTCAGGTCAAGGTCAAGTCAAGGTCGAGTCAAGGTCAAGTCAAGGTCAAGTCAAGGTCAAGTCAAGGTCAAGTCAAGGTCAAGTCAAGGTCAAGTCAAGGTCAAGTCAAGGTCAAGGTCAAGCCAAGGTCAAGTCAAGGTCAAGGTCATGTCAAGGTCAAGTCAAGGTCAAGTCAAGATCAAGTCAAGGTCAATTCAAGGTCAAGTTGAGGTCAAGTCAACGTCAAGTCAAGGTCATGTCAAGGTCATGTCAAGGTCAAGTCAAGGTCAAGTCAAGGTCAAGTCAAGGTCAAGTCAAGGTCATGTCAAGGTCAAGTCAAGGTCAAGTCAAGGTCAATTCAAGGTCATGTCAAGGTCATGTCAAGGTCAAGTCAAGGTCAACTCAAGGTCATGTCAAGGTCAGGTCAAGGTCAAGTCAAGGTCGAGTCAAGGTCAAGTCAAGGTCAAGTCAAGCTCAAGTCAAGGTCAAGTCAAGGTCAAGTCAAGGTCAAGTCAAGGTCAAGGTCAAGTCAAGGTCATGTCAATTTCATGTCAAGGTCAAGCCAAGCTCAAGTCAAGGTCATGTCAAGGTCAGGTAAAGGTCAAGTCAAGGTTGAGTCAAGGTCAAGTAAAGGTCAAGTCAAGATCAAGTCAAGGTCAAGTCAAGGTCAAGTCAAGGTCAAGTGAAGGTCAAGTCAAGGTCAAGTCAAGGTCAAGTCAAGGTCATGTCAAGGTCATGTCAAGGACATGTCAAAGTCAAGTCAAGGTCAAGTCAAGGTCATCTCAAGGTCAAGCCAAGGTCAAGTCAAGGTCAAAGTCATGTCAAGGTCAGGTCAAGGTCAAGTCAAGGTTGAGTCAAGGTCAAGTCAAAATCAAGTCAAGATCAAGTCAAGGTCATGTCAAGGTCAAGGTCAAGTCAAGGTCAAGTCAAGGTCAAGTCAAGGTCAAATCAAGGTCAAGTCAAGGTCAAGTCAAGATCAAGTCAAGGTCAAGTCATGGTCATGTCAAGGTCAAGTCAAGGTCAAGTCAAGGTCATGTCAAGGTCAGGTCAAGGTCAAGTCAAGGTCGAGTCAAGGTCAAGCCCAGGTCAAGTCAAGGTCAAGTCAAGGTCAAGTCAGGGTCATGTCAAGGTCAAGTCAAGGTCAAGTCAAGGTCAAGTCAAGGTCAAGTCAAGGTCATGTCAATGTCATGTCAAGGTCAAGTCAAGGTCGAGTCAAGGTCAAGTCAAGATCAAGATCAAGTCAAGGTCAAGTCAAGGTCAAGTCAAGGTCAAGTCAAGGTCAAGTCAAGGTCAAGTCAAGGTCAAGTCAAGGTCAAGTCATGGTCAAGTCAAAGTCATGTCAAGGTCATGTCAAGGTCATGTCAAGGTCATGTCAAGGTCATGTCAAGGTCATGTCAACGTCAAGTCAAGTTCAAGTCAAGGACATGTCAAGGTCAAGTCAAGGTCGAGTCAAGGTCGAGTCAAGGTCGAGTAGAGGTCAAGTCAAGATCAAGATCAAGTCAAGGTCATGTCAAGGTCAAGTCAAGGTCAAGTCAAGGTCATGTCAATTTCATGTCAAGGTCAAGCCAAGCTCAAGTCAAGGTCAAGGTCATGTCAAGGTCAGGTCAAGGTCAAGTCAAGATCAAGTCAAGGTCAAGTCAAGGTCAAGTTGAGGTCAAGTCAACGTCAAGTCAAGGTCATGTCAAGGTCATGTCAAGGTCAAGTCAAGGTCAAGTCAAGGTCAAGTCAAGGTCAAGTCAAGGTCAAGTCAAGGTCATGTCAAGGTCAAGTCAAGGTCAAGTCAAGGTCAATTCAAGGTCATGTCAAGGTCATGTCAAGGTCAAGTCAAGGTCAACTCAAGGTCATGTCAAGGTCAGGTCAAGGTCAAGTCAAGGTCGAGTCAAGGTCAAGTCAAGGTCAAGTCAAGCTCAAGTCAAGGTCAAGTCAAGGTCAAGTCAAGGTCAAGTCAAGGTCAAGGTCAAGTCAAGGTCATGTCAATTTCATGTCAAGGTCAAGCCAAGCTCAAGTCAAGGTCAAGGTCATGTCAAGGTCAGGTCAAGGTCAAGTCAAGGTTGAGTCAAGGTCAAGTAAAGGTCAAGTCAAGATCAAGTCAAGGTCAAGTCAAGGTCAAGTCAAGGTCAAGTGAAGGTCAAGTCAAGGTCAAGTCAAGGTCAAGTCAAGGTCATGTCAAGGTCATGTCAAGGACATGTCAAAGTCAAGTCAAGGTCAAGTCAAGGTCATCTCAAGGTCAAGCCAAGGTCAAGTCAAGGTCAAAGTCATGTCAAGGTCAGGTCAAGGTCAAGTCAAGGTTGAGTCAAGGTCAAGTCAAAATCAAGTCAAGATCAAGTCAAGGTCATGTCAAGGTCAAGTCAAGGTCAAGTCAAGGTCAAGTCAAGGTCAAATCAAGGTCAAGTCAAGGTCATGTCAAGGTCATGTCAAGGTCAAGTCAAGGTCGAGTCAAGGTCGAGTCGAGGTCGAGTCAAGGTCAAGTCAAGGTCAAGTGAAGGTCAAGTCAAGGTCAAGTCAAGGTCAAGTCAAGGTCATGCCAAGGTCATGTCAAGGTCAAGCCAATGTCAAGTCAAGGTCAAGGTCATGTCAAGGTCAGGTCAAGGTCAAGTCAAGGTTGAGTCAAGGTCAAGACAAGGTCAAGTCAAGATCAAGTCAAGGTCAAGTCAAGGTCAAGTGAAGGTCAAGTCAAGGTCAAGTCAAGGTTAAGTCAAGGTCAAGTCAAGGTCAAGTCAAGGTTAAGTCAAGGTCAAGTCAAGGTCACGTCAAGGTCATGTCAAGGTCAAGTCAAAGTCATGTCAAGGTCAAGTCAAGGTCAAGTCAAGGTCATGTCAAGGTCAAGTCAAGGTCAAGTCAAGGTCAAGTGAAGGTCAGGTCAAGGTCAAGTCAAGGTCAAGTCAAGGTCAAGTCAAGGTCAAGTCACGGTCAAGTCAAGGTCAAGTCAAGCTCATGTCAAGGTCAAGTCAAGGTCAAGTCAGGGTCATGTCAAGGTCAAGTCAAGGTCAAGTCAAGGTCAAGTCAAGTCAAGGTCAAGTGAAGGTCAAGTCAATGTCAAGTCAAGGTCAAGTCAAGGTCATGTCAAGGTCAAGTCAAAGTCAAGTCAAGGTCAAGTCAAGGTCAAGTCAAGGTCATGTCAAGGTCATGTCAAGGTCAAGTCAAGGTCAAGTCAAGATCAAGTCAAGGTCAAGTCATGGTCATGTCAAGGTCAAGTCAAGGTCAAGTCAAGGTCATGTCAAGGTCAGGTCAAGGTCAAGTCAAGGTCGAGTCAAGGTCAAGCCCAGGTCAAGTCAAGGTCAAGTCAAGGTCAAGTCAGGGTCATGTCAAGGTCAAGTCAAGGTCAAGTCAAGGTCAAGTCAAGGTCAAGTCAAGGTCATGTCAATGTCATGTCAAGGTCAAGTCAAGGTCGAGTCAAGGTCAAGTCAAGATCAAGATCAAGTCAAGGTCAAGTCAAGGTCAAGTCAAGGTCAAGTCAAGGTCAAGTCAAGGTCAAGTCAAGGTCAAGTCAAGGTCAAGTCAAGGTCAAGTCAAGGTCAAGTGAAGGTCAAGTCAAGGTCAAGTCATGGTCAAGTCAAAGTCATGTCAAGGTCATGTCAAGGTCATGTCAAGGTCATGTCAAGGTCATGTCAACGTCAAGTCAAGTTCAAGTCAAGGACATGTCAAGGTCAAGTCAAGGTCGAGTCAAGGTCGAGTAGAGGTCAAATCAAGATCAAGATCAAGTCAAGGTCATGTCAAGGTCAAGTCAAGGTCAAGTCAAGGTCATGTCAATTTCATGTCAAGGTCAAGCCAAGCTCAAGTCAAGGTCAAGGTCATGTCAAGGTCAGGTCAAGGTCAAGTCAAGATCAAGTCAAGGTCAAGTCAAGGTCAAGTCAAGGTCAAGTCAAGGCCAAGTCAAGGTCAAGTCAAGGTCAAGTCAAGGTCAAGTCAAAGTCATGTCAAGGTCAAGTCAAGGTCAAGTCAAGGACATGTCAAGGTCAAGTCAAGGTCGAGTCAAGGTCGAGTCAAGGTCAAGTCAAGGTCAAGTCAAGGTCAAGTCAAGGTCAAGTCAAAGTCATGTCAAGGTCATGTCAAGGTCATGTCAAGGTCAAGTCAAGGACATGTCAAGGTCAAGTCAAGGTCGAGTCAAGGTCGAGTAGAGGTCAAGTCAAGATCAAGATCAAGTCAAGGTCATGTCAAGGTCAAGTCAAGGTCAAGTCAAGGTCAAGTCAAGGTGATGTCAAGGTCAAGTCAAGGTCAAGTCAAGGTCAAGTCAAGATCAAGATCAAGTCAAGGTCATGTCAAGGTCAAGTCAAGGTCAAGTCAAGGTCAAGTCAAGGTCAAGTCAAGGTCAAGTCAAGGTCAAGTCAAGGTCAAGTCAAGGTCAAGTCAAGGTCATGTCAAGGTCAAGTCAAGGTCATGTCAATGTCATGTCAAGGTCAAGTCAAGGTCGAGTCAAGGTCAAGTCAAGGTCATGTCAAGGTCAAGTCAAGGTCAAGATCAAGATCAAGTCAAGGTCATGTCAAGGTCAAGTCAAGGTCAAGTCAAGGTCAAGTCAAGGTCAAGTCAAGGTCAAGTCAGGGTCATGTCAAGGTCAAGTCAAGGTCAAGTCAAGGTCAAGTCAAGGTCAAGTCAAGGTCATGTCAATGTCATGTCAAGGTCAAGTCAAGGTCGAGTCAAGGTCAAGTCAAGATCAAGATCAAGTCAAGGTCAAGTCAAGGTCAAGTCAAGGTCAAGTCAAGGTCAAGTCAAGGTCAAGTCAAGGTCAAGTCAAGGTCAAGTCAAGGTCAAGTCAAGGTCAAGTGAAGGTCAAGTCAAGGTCAAGTCATGGTCAAGTCAAAGTCATGTCAAGGTCATGTCAAGGTCATGTCAAGGTCATGTCAAGGTCATGTCAACGTCAAGTCAAGTTCAAGTCAAGGACATGTCAAGGTCAAGTCAAGGTCGAGTCAAGGTCGAGTAGAGGTCAAATCAAGATCAAGATCAAGTCAAGGTCAAGTCAAGGTCAAGTCACGGTCAAGTCAAGGTCAAGTCAAGCTCATGTCAAGGTCAAGTCAAGGTCAAGTCAGGGTCATGTCAAGGTCAAGTCAAGGTCAAGTCAAGGTCAAGTCAAGGTCAAATCAAGGTCAAGTCAAGGTCAAGTCAAGGTCAAGTGAAGGTCAAGTCAATGTCAAGTCAAGGTCAAGTCAAGGTCATGTCAAGGTCAAGTCAAAGTCAAGTCAAGGTCAAGTCAAGGTCAAGTCAAGATCAAGTCAAGGTCAAGTCATGGTCATGTCAAGTTCAAGTCAAGGTCAAGTCAAGGTCATGTCAAGGTCAGGTCAAGGTCAAGTCAAGGTCGAGTCAAGGTCAAGCCCAGGTCAAGTCAAGGTCAAGTCAAGGTCAAGTCAGGGTCATGTCAAGGTCAAGTCAAGGTCAAGTCAAGGTCAAGTCAAGGTCATGTCAATGTCATGTCAAGGTCAAGTCAAGGTCGAGTCAAGGTCAAGTCAAGATCAAGATCAAGTCAAGGTCATGTCAAGGTCAAGTCAAGGTCAAGTCAAGGTCAAGTCAAGGTCAAGTCAAGGTCAAGTCAAGGTCAAGTGAAGGTCAAGTCAAGGTCAAGTCAAGGTCAAGTCAAAGTCATGTCAAGGTCATGTCAAGGTCATGTCAAGGTCATGTCAAGGTCAAGTCAAGGACATGTCAAGGTCAAGTCAAGGTCGAGTCAAGGTCGAGTAGAGGTCAAGTCAAGATCAAGATCAAGTCAAGGTCATGTCAAGGTCAAGTCAAGGTCAAGTCAAGGTCAAGTCAAGGTCAAGTCAAGGTCATGTCAATTTCATGTCAAGGTCAAGCCAAGCTCAAGTCAAGGTCAAGGTCATGTCAAGGTCATGTCAAGGTCAAGGTCAAGTCAAGGTCAAGTCAAGGTCATGTCAAGGTCATGTCAAGGTCAAGTCAAGGTCAAGTCAAGGTCAAGTGAAGGTCAGGTCAAGGTCAAGTCAAGGTCAAGTCAAGGTCAAGTCAAGGTCAAGTCACGGTCAAGTCAAGGTCAAGTCAAGCTCATGTCAAGGTCAAGTCAAGGTCAAGTCAGGGTCATGTCAAGGTCAAGTCAAGGTCAAGTCAAGGTCAAGTGAAGGTCAGGTCAAGGTCAAGTCAAGGTCAAGTCAAGGTCAAGTCAAGGTCAAGTCACGGTCAAGTCAAGGTCAAGTCAAGCTCATGTCAAGGTCAAGTCAAGGTCAAGTCAGGGTCATGTCAAGGTCAAGTCAAGGTCAAGTCAAGGTCAAGTCAAGTCAAGGTCAAGTGAAGGTCAAGTCAATGTCAAGTCAAGGTCAAGTCAAGGTCATGTCAAGGTCAAGTCAAAGTCAAGTCAAGGTCAAGTCAAGGTCAAGTCAAGGTCATGTCAAGGTCATGTCAAGGTCAAGTCAAGGTCAAGTCAAGATCAAGTCAAGGTCAAGTCATGGTCATGTCAAGGTCAAGTCAAGGTCAAGTCAAGGTCATGTCAAGGTCAGGTCAAGGTCAAGTCAAGGTCGAGTCAAGGTCAAGCCCAGGTCAAGTCAAGGTCAAGTCAAGGTCAAGTCAGGGTCATGTCAAGGTCAAGTCAAGGTCAAGTCAAGGTCAAGTCAAGGTCAAGTCAAGGTCATGTCAATGTCATGTCAAGGTCAAGTCAAGGTCGAGTCAAGGTCAAGTCAAGATCAAGATCAAGTCAAGGTCAAGTCAAGGTCAAGTCAAGGTCAAGTCAAGGTCAAGTCAAGGTCAAGTCAAGGTCAAGTCAAGGTCAAGTCAAGGTCAAGTCAAGGTCAAGTGAAGGTCAAGTCAAGGTCAAGTCATGGTCAAGTCAAAGTCATGTCAAGGTCATGTCAAGGTCATGTCAAGGTCATGTCAAGGTCATGTCAACGTCAAGTCAAGTTCAAGTCAAGGACATGTCAAGGTCAAGTCAAGGTCGAGTCAAGGTCGAGTAGAGGTCAAATCAAGATCAAGATCAAGTCAAGGTCATGTCAAGGTCAAGTCAAGGTCAAGTCAAGGTCATGTCAATTTCATGTCAAGGTCAAGCCAAGCTCAAGTCAAGGTCAAGGTCATGTCAAGGTCAGGTCAAGGTCAAGTCAAGATCAAGTCAAGGTCAAGTCAAGGTCAAGTCAAGGTCAAGTCAAGGCCAAGTCAAGGTCAAGTCAAGGTCAAGTCAAGGTCAAGTCAAAGTCATGTCAAGGTCAAGTCAAGGTCAAGTCAAGGACATGTCAAGGTCAAGTCAAGGTCGAGTCAAGGTCGAGTCAAGGTCAAGTCAAGGTCAAGTCAAGGTCAAGTCAAGGTCAAGTCAAAGTCATGTCAAGGTCATGTCAAGGTCATGTCAAGGTCAAGTCAAGGACATGTCAAGGTCAAGTCAAGGTCGAGTCAAGGTCGAGTAGAGGTCAAGTCAAGATCAAGATCAAGTCAAGGTCATGTCAAGGTCAAGTCAAGGTCAAGTCAAGGTCAAGTCAAGGTGATGTCAAGGTCAAGTCAAGGTCAAGTCAAGCTCAAGTCAAAGTCATGTCAAGGTCAAGTCAAGGTCAAGTCAAGGTCATGTCAAGGTCAAGTCAAGGTCAAGTCAAGGTCAAGTGAAGGTCAGGTCAAGGTCAAGTCAAGGTCAAGTCAAGGTCAAGTCAAGGTCAAGTCACGGTCAAGTCAAGGTCAAGTCAAGCTCATGTCAAGGTCAAGTCAAGGTCAAGTCAGGGTCATGTCAAGGTCAAGTCAAGGTCAAGTCAAGGTCAAGTCAAGGTCAAATCAAGGTCAAGTCAAGGTCAAGTCAAGGTCAAGTGAAGGTCAAGTCAATGTCAAGTCAAGGTCAAGTCAAGGTCATGTCAAGGTCAAGTCAAAGTCAAGTCAAGGTCAAGTCAAGGTCAAGTCAAGGTCATGTCAAGGTCATGTCAAGGTCAAGTCAAGGTCAAGTCAAGATCAAGTCAAGGTCAAGTCATGGTCATGTCAAGTTCAAGTCAAGGTCAAGTCAAGGTCATGTCAAGGTCAGGTCAAGGTCAAGTCAAGGTCGAGTCAAGGTCAAGCCCAGGTCAAGTCAAGGTCAAGTCAAGGTCAAGTCAGGGTCATGTCAAGGTCAAGTCAAGGTCAAGTCAAGGTCAAGTCAAGGTCATGTCAATGTCATGTCAAGGTCAAGTCAAGGTCGAGTCAAGGTCAAGTCAAGATCAAGATCAAGTCAAGGTCATGTCAAGGTCAAGTCAAGGTCAAGTCAAGGTCAAGTCAAGGTCAAGTCAAGGTCAAGTCAAGGTCAAGTGAAGGTCAAGTCAAGGTCAAGTCAAGGTCAAGTCAAAGTCATGTCTAGGTCATGTCAAGGTCATGTCAAGGTCATGTCAAGGTCAAGTCAAGGACATGTCAAGGTCAAGTCAAGGTCGAGTCAAGGTCGAGTAGAGGTCAAGTCAAGATCAAGATCAAGTCAAGGTCATGTCAAGGTCAAGTCAAGGTCAAGTCAAGGTCAAGTCAAGGTCAAGTCAAGGTCATGTCAATTTCATGTCAAGGTCAAGCCAAGCTCAAGTCAAGGTCAAGGTCATGTCAAGGTCATGTCAAGGTCAAGGTCAAGTCAAGGTCAAGTCAAGGTCATGTCAAGGTCATGTCAAGGTCAAGTCAAGGTCGAGTCAAGGTCGAGTCGAGGTCAAGTCAAGGTCAAGTCAAGGTCAAGTGAAGGTCAAGTCAAGGTTAAGTCAAGGTCAAGTCAAGGTCATGCCAAGGTCATGTCAAGGTCAAGCCAATGTCAAGTCAAGGTCAGGGTCATGTCAAGGTCAGGTCAAGGTCAAGTCAAGGTTGAGTCAAGGTCAAGTCAAGGTCAAATCAAGGTTAAGTCAAGGTCAAGTCAAGGTCAAGTCAAGGTTAAGTCAAGGTCAAGTCAAGGTCACGTCAAGTTCATGTCAAGGTCAAGGTCAAGTCAAAGTCATGTCAAGGTCAAGTCAAGGTCAAGTCAAGGTCATGTCAAGGTCAAGTCAAGGTCAAGTCAAGGTCAAGTCAAGGTCAAGTCAAGGTCATGTCAATGTCATGTCAAGGTCAAGTCAAGGTCGAGTCAAGGTCATGTCAAGGTCAAGTCAAGGTCAAGTCAAGGTCAAGTCAAGGTCAAGTCAAGGTCAAGTCAAGGTCAAGTCAAAGTCAAGTCAAGGTCAAGTCAAGGTCATGTCAAGGTCATGTCAAGGTCATGTCAAGGTCATGTCAAGGTCAAGTCAAGTTCAAGTCAAGGACATGTCAAGGTCAAGTCAAGATCAAGATCAAGTCAAGGTCATGTCAAGGTCAAGTCAAGCTCATGTCAAGGTCAAGTCAAGGTCAAGTCAGGGTCATGTCAAGGTCAAGTCAAGGTCAAGTCAAGGTCAAGTCAAGGTCAAGTCAAGGTCAAGTCAAGGTCAAGTGAAGGTCAAGTCAATGTCAAGTCAAGGTCAAGTCAAGGTCAAGTCAAAGTCAAGTTAAGGTCAAGTCAAGGTCATGTCAAGGTCATGTCAAGGTCATGTCAAGGTCATGTCAAGGTCAAGTCAAGTTCAAGTCAAGGACATGTCAAGGTCAAGTCAAGATCAAGATCAAGTCAAGGTCATGTCAAGGTCAAGTCAAGCTCATGTCAAGGTCCAGTCAAGGTCAAGTCAGGGTCATGTCAAGGTCAAGTCAAGGTCAAGTCAAGGTCAAGTCAAGCTCATGTCAAGGTCAAGTCAAGGTCATGTCAATTTCATGTCAAGGTCAAGCCAAGCTCAAGTCAAGGTCAAGGTCATGTCAAGGTCAGGTCAAGGTCAAGTCAAGATCAAGTCAAGGTCAAGTCAAGGTCAAGTCAAGGTCAAGTCAAGGCCAAGTCAAGGTCAAGTCAAGGTCAAGTCAAGGTCAAGTCAAAGTCATGTCAAGGTCAAGTCAAGGTCAAGTCAAGGACATGTCAAGGTCAAGTCAAGGTCGAGTCAAGGTCGAGTCAAGGTCAAGTCAAGGTCAAGTCAAAGTCATGTCAAGGTCATGTCAAGGTCATGTCAAGGTCAGGTCAAGGACATGTCAAGGTCAAGTCAAGGTCGAGTCAAGATCGAGTAGAGGTCAAGTCAAGATCAAGATCAAGTCAAGGTCATGTCAAGGTCAAGTCAAGGTCAAGTCAAGGTCAAGTCAAGGTGATGTCAAGGTCAAGTCAAGGTCAAGTCAAGCTCAAGTCAAAGTTATGTCAAGGTCAAGTCAAGGTCAAGTCAAGGTCATGTCAAGGTCAAGTCAAGGTCAAGTCAAGGTCAAGTGAAGGTCAGGTCAAGGTCAAGTCAAGGTCAAGTCAAGGTCAAGTCAAGGTCAAGTCACGGTCAAGTCAAGGTCAAGTCAAGCTCATGTCAAGGTCAAGTCAAGGTCAAGTCAGGGTCATGTCAAGGTCAAGTCAAGTCAAGTCAAGGTCGAGTCAAGGTCGAGTCAAGGTCAAGTCAAGGTCAAGTCAAGGTCAAGTCAAGGTCAAGTCAAAGTCATGTCAAGGTCATGTCAAGGTCATGTCAAGGTCAAGTCAAGGACATGTCAAGGTCAAGTCAAGGTCGAGTCAAGGTCGAGTAGAGGTCAAGTCAAGATCAAGATCAAGTCAAGGTCATGTCAAGGTCAAGTCAAGGTCAAGTCAAGGTCAAGTCAAGGTGATGTCAAGGTCAAGTCAAGGTCAAGTCAAGCTCAAGTCAAAGTCATGTCAAGGTCAAGTCAAGGTCAAGTCAAGGTCATGTCAAGGTCAAGTCAAGGTCAAGTCAAGGTCAAGTGAAGGTCAGGTCAAGGTCAAGTCAAGGTCAAGTCAAGGTCAAGTCAAGGTCAAGTCACGGTCAAGTCAAGGTCAAGTCAAGCTCATGTCAAGGTCAAGTCAAGGTCAAGTCAGGGTCATGTCAAGGTCAAGTCAAGGTCAAGTCAAGGTCAAGTCAAGGTCAAATCAAGGTCAAGTCAAGGTCAAGTCAAGGTCAAGTGAAGGTCAAGTCAGTGTCAAGTCAAGGTCAAGTCAAGGTCATGTCAAGGTCAAGTCAAAGTCAAGTCAAGGTCAAGTCAAGGTCAAGTCAAGGTCATGTCAAGGTCATGTCAAGGTCAAGTCAAGGTCAAGTCAAGATCAAGTCAAGGTCAAGTCATGGTCATGTCAAGTTCAAGTCAAGGTCATGTCAAGGTCAGGTCAAGGTCAAGTCAAGGTCGAGTCAAGGTCAAGCCCAGGTCAAGTCAAGGTCAAGTCAAGGTCAAGTCAGGGTCATGTCAAGGTCAAGTCAAGGTCAAGTCAAGGTCAAGTCAAGGTCATGTCAATGTCATGTCAAGGTCAAGTCAAGGTCGAGTCAAGGTCAAGTCAAGATCAAGATCAAGTCAAGGTCATGTCAAGGTCAAGTCAAGGTCAAGTCAAGGTCAAGTCAAGGTCAAGTCAAGGTCAAGTCAAGGTCAAGTGAAGGTCAAGTCAAGGTCAAGTCAAGGTCAAGTCAAAGTCATGTCTAGGTCATGTCAAGGTCATGTCAAGGTCATGTCAAGGTCAAGTCAAGGACATGTCAAGGTCAAGTCAAGGTCGAGTCAAGGTCGAGTAGAGGTCAAGTCAAGATCAAGATCAAGTCAAGGTCATGTCAAGGTCAAGTCAAGGTCAAGTCAAGGTCAAGTCAAGGTCAAGTCAAGGTCATGTCAATTTCATGTCAAGGTCAAGCCAAGCTCAAGTCAAGGTCAAGGTCATGTCAAGGTCATGTCAAGGTCAAGGTCAAGTCAAGGTCAAGTCAAGGTCATGTCAAGGTCATGTCAAGGTCAAGTCAAGGTCGAGTCAAGGTCGAGTCGAGGTCAAGTCAAGGTCAAGTCAAGGTCAAGTGAAGGTCAAGTCAAGGTTAAGTCAAGGTCAAGTCAAGGTCATGCC
Organism: Sturmia bella; assembly: GCA_963662145.1. Taxonomy (NCBI): domain Eukaryota; kingdom Metazoa; phylum Arthropoda; class Insecta; order Diptera; family Tachinidae; genus Sturmia; species Sturmia bella. The sequence continues at coordinate 82,054,689 of OY759168.1, read as the reverse complement.
AAGGTCATGTCAAGGTCAAGCCAATGTCAAGTCAAGGTCAGGGTCATGTCAAGGTCAGGTCAAGGTCAAGTCAAGGTTGAGTCAAGGTCAAGTCAAGGTCAAATCAAGGTTAAGTCAAGGTCAAGTCAAGGTCAAGTCAAGGTTAAGTCAAGGTCAAGTCAAGGTCACGTCAAGTTCATGTCAAGGTCAAGGTCAAGTCAAAGTCATGTCAAGGTCAAGTCAAGGTCAAGTCAAGGTCATGTCAAGGTCAAGTCAAGGTCAAGTCAAGGTCAAGTCAAGGTCAAGTCAAGGTCATGTCAATGTCATGTCAAGGTCAAGTCAAGGTCGAGTCAAGGTCATGTCAAGGTCAAGTCAAGGTCAAGTCAAGGTCAAGTCAAGGTCAAGTCAAGGTCAAGTCAAGGTCAAGTCAAAGTCAAGTCAAGGTCAAGTCAAGGTCATGTCAAGGTCATGTCAAGGTCATGTCAAGGTCATGTCAAGGTCAAGTCAAGTTCAAGTCAAGGACATGTCAAGGTCAAGTCAAGATCAAGATCAAGTCAAGGTCATGTCAAGGTCAAGTCAAGCTCATGTCAAGGTCAAGTCAAGGTCAAGTCAGGGTCATGTCAAGGTCAAGTCAAGGTCAAGTCAAGGTCAAGTCAAGGTCAAGTCAAGGTCAAGTCAAGGTCAAGTGAAGGTCAAGTCAATGTCAAGTCAAGGTCAAGTCAAGGTCAAGTCAAAGTCAAGTTAAGGTCAAGTCAAGGTCATGTCAAGGTCATGTCAAGGTCATGTCAAGGTCATGTCAAGGTCAAGTCAAGTTCAAGTCAAGGACATGTCAAGGTCAAGTCAAGATCAAGATCAAGTCAAGGTCATGTCAAGGTCAAGTCAAGCTCATGTCAAGGTCAAGTCAAGGTCAAGTCAGGGTCATGTCAAGGTCAAGTCAAGGTCAAGTCAAGGTCAAGTCAAGCTCATGTCAAGGTCAAGTCAAGGTCATGTCAATTTCATGTCAAGGTCAAGCCAAGCTCAAGTCAAGGTCAAGGTCATGTCAAGGTCAGGTCAAGGTCAAGTCAAGATCAAGTCAAGGTCAAGTCAAGGTCAAGTCAAGGTCAAGTCAAGGCCAAGTCAAGGTCAAGTCAAGGTCAAGTCAAGGTCAAGTCAAAGTCATGTCAAGGTCAAGTCAAGGTCAAGTCAAGGACATGTCAAGGTCAAGTCAAGGTCGAGTCAAGGTCGAGTCAAGGTCAAGTCAAGGTCAAGTCAAAGTCATGTCAAGGTCATGTCAAGGTCATGTCAAGGTCAGGTCAAGGACATGTCAAGGTCAAGTCAAGGTCGAGTCAAGATCGAGTAGAGGTCAAGTCAAGATCAAGATCAAGTCAAGGTCATGTCAAGGTCAAGTCAAGGTCAAGTCAAGGTCAAGTCAAGGTGATGTCAAGGTCAAGTCAAGGTCAAGTCAAGCTCAAGTCAAAGTTATGTCAAGGTCAAGTCAAGGTCAAGTCAAGGTCATGTCAAGGTCAAGTCAAGGTCAAGTCAAGGTCAAGTGAAGGTCAGGTCAAGGTCAAGTCAAGGTCAAGTCAAGGTCAAGTCAAGGTCAAGTCACGGTCAAGTCAAGGTCAAGTCAAGCTCATGTCAAGGTCAAGTCAAGGTCAAGTCAGGGTCATGTCAAGGTCAAGTCAAGGTCAAGTCAAGGTCAAGTCAAGGTCAAATCAAGGTCAAGTCAAGGTCAAGTCAAGGTCAAGTGAAGGTCAAGTCAATGTCAAGTCAAGGTCAAGTCAAGGTCATGTCAAGGTCAAGTCAAAGTCAAGTCAAGGTCAAGTCAAGGTCAAGTCAAGGTCATGTCAAGGTCATGTCAAGGTCAAGTCAAGGTCAAGTCAAGATCAAGTCAAGGTCAAGTCATGGTCATGTCAAGTTCAAGTCAAGGTCATGTCAAGGTCAGGTCAAGGTCAAGTCAAGGTCGAGTCAAGGTCAAGCCCAGGTCAAGTCAAGGTCAAGTCAAGGTCAAGTCAGGGTCATGTCAAGGTCAAGTCAAGGTCAAGTCAAGGTCAAGTCAAGGTCATGTCAATGTCATGTCAAGGTCAAGTCAAGGTCGAGTCAAGGTCAAGTCAAGATCAAGATCAAGTCAAGGTCATGTCAAGGTCAAGTCAAGGTCAAGTCAAGGTCAAGTCAAGGTCAAGTCAAGGTCAAGTCAAGGTCAAGTGAAGGTCAAGTCAAGGTCAAGTCAAGGTCAAGTCAAAGTCATGTCTAGGTCATGTCAAGGTCATGTCAAGGTCATGTCAAGGTCAAGTCAAGGACATGTCAAGGTCAAGTCAAGGTCGAGTCAAGGTCGAGTAGAGGTCAAGTCAAGATCAAGATCAAGTCAAGGTCATGTCAAGGTCAAGTCAAGGTCAAGTCAAGGTCAAGTCAAGGTCAAGTCAAGGTCATGTCAATTTCATGTCAAGGTCAAGCCAAGCTCAAGTCAAGGTCAAGGTCATGTCAAGGTCATGTCAAGGTCAAGGTCAAGTCAAGGTCAAGTCAAGGTCATGTCAAGGTCATGTCAAGGTCAAGTCAAGGTCGAGTCAAGGTCGAGTCGAGGTCAAGTCAAGGTCAAGTCAAGGTCAAGTGAAGGTCAAGTCAAGGTTAAGTCAAGGTCAAGTCAAGGTCATGCCAAGGTCATGTCAAGGTCAAGCCAATGTCAAGTCAAGGTCAGGGTCATGTCAAGGTCAGGTCAAGGTCAAGTCAAGGTTGAGTCAAGGTCAAGTCAAGGTCAAATCAAGGTTAAGTCAAGGTCAAGTCAAGGTCAAGTCAAGGTTAAGTCAAGGTCAAGTCAAGGTCACGTCAAGTTCATGTCAAGGTCAAGGTCAAGTCAAAGTCATGTCAAGGTCAAGTCAAGGTCAAGTCAAGGTCATGTCAAGGTCAAGTCAAGGTCAAGTCAAGGTCAAGTCAAGGTCAAGTCAAGGTCATGTCAATGTCATGTCAAGGTCAAGTCAAGGTCGAGTCAAGGTCATGTCAAGGTCAAGTCAAGGTCAAGTCAAGGTCAAGTCAAGGTCAAGTCAAGGTCAAGTCAAGGTCAAGTCAAAGTCAAGTCAAGGTCAAGTCAAGGTCATGTCAAGGTCATGTCAAGGTCATGTCAAGGTCATGTCAAGGTCAAGTCAAGTTCAAGTCAAGGACATGTCAAGGTCAAGTCAAGATCAAGATCAAGTCAAGGTCATGTCAAGGTCAAGTCAAGCTCATGTCAAGGTCAAGTCAAGGTCAAGTCAGGGTCATGTCAAGGTCAAGTCAAGGTCAAGTCAAGGTCAAGTCAAGGTCAAGTCAAGGTCAAGTCAAGGTCAAGTGAAGGTCAAGTCAATGTCAAGTCAAGGTCAAGTCAAGGTCAAGTCAAAGTCAAGTTAAGGTCAAGTCAAGGTCATGTCAAGGTCATGTCAAGGTCATGTCAAGGTCATGTCAAGGTCAAGTCAAGTTCAAGTCAAGGACATGTCAAGGTCAAGTCAAGATCAAGATCAAGTCAAGGTCATGTCAAGGTCAAGTCAAGCTCATGTCAAGGTCAAGTCAAGGTCAAGTCAGGGTCATGTCAAGGTCAAGTCAAGGTCAAGTCAAGGTCAAGTCAAGCTCATGTCAAGGTCAAGTCAAGGTCATGTCAATTTCATGTCAAGGTCAAGCCAAGCTCAAGTCAAGGTCAAGGTCATGTCAAGGTCAGGTCAAGGTCAAGTCAAGATCAAGTCAAGGTCAAGTCAAGGTCAAGTCAAGGTCAAGTCAAGGCCAAGTCAAGGTCAAGTCAAGGTCAAGTCAAGGTCAAGTCAAAGTCATGTCAAGGTCAAGTCAAGGTCAAGTCAAGGACATGTCAAGGTCAAGTCAAGGTCGAGTCAAGGTCGAGTCAAGGTCAAGTCAAGGTCAAGTCAAAGTCATGTCAAGGTCATGTCAAGGTCATGTCAAGGTCAGGTCAAGGACATGTCAAGGTCAAGTCAAGGTCGAGTCAAGATCGAGTAGAGGTCAAGTCAAGATCAAGATCAAGTCAAGGTCATGTCAAGGTCAAGTCAAGGTCAAGTCAAGGTCAAGTCAAGGTGATGTCAAGGTCAAGTCAAGGTCAAGTCAAGCTCAAGTCAAAGTTATGTCAAGGTCAAGTCAAGGTCAAGTCAAGGTCATGTCAAGGTCAAGTCAAGGTCAAGTCAAGGTCAAGTGAAGGTCAGGTCAAGGTCAAGTCAAGGTCAAGTCAAGGTCAAGTCAAGGTCAAGTCACGGTCAAGTCAAGGTCAAGTCAAGCTCATGTCAAGGTCAAGTCAAGGTCAAGTCAGGGTCATGTCAAGGTCAAGTCAAGGTCAAGTCAAGGTCAAGTCAAGGTCAAGTCAAGGTCAAGTCAAGGTCAAGTCAAGGTCAAGTCAAGGTCAAGTGAAGGTCAAGTCAATGTCAAGTCAAGGTCAAGTCAAGGTCATGTCAAGGTCAAGTCAAAGTCAAGTCAAGGTCAAGTCAAGGTCAAGTCAAGGTCATGTCAAGGTCATGTCAAGGTCAAGTCAAGGTCAAGTCAAGATCAAGTCAAGGTCAAGTCATGGTCATGTCAAGGTCAAGTCAAGGTCAAGTCAAGGTCATGTCAAGGTCAGGTCAAGGTCAAGTCAAGGTCAAGCCCAGGTCAAGTCAAGGTCAAGTCAAGGTCAAGTCAGGGTCATGTCAAGGTCAAGTCAAGGTCAAGTCAAGGTCAAGTCAAGGTCATGTCAATGTCATGTCAAGGTCAAGTCAAGGTCGGGTCAAGGTCAAGTCAAGATCAAGATCAAGTCAAGGTCATGTCAAGGTCAAGTCAAGGTCAAGTCAAGGTCAAGTCAAGGTCAAGTCAAGGTCAAGTCAAGGTCAAGTGAAGGTCAAGTCAAGGTCAAGTCAAGGTCAAGTCAAAGTCATGTCAAGGTCATGTCAAGGTCATGTCAAGGTCATGTCAAGGTCATGTCAAGGTCAAGTCAAGGACATGTCAAGGTCAAGTCAAGGTCGAGTCAAGGTCGAGTAGAGGTCAAGTCAAGATCAAGATCAAGTCAAGGTCATGTCAAGGTCAAGTCAAGGTCAAGTCAAGGTCAAGTCAAGGTCATGTCAATTTCATGTCAAGGTCAAGCCAAGCTCAAGTCAAGGTCAAGGTCATGTCAAGGTCATGTCAAGGTCAAGGTCAAGTCAAGGTCAAGTCAAGGTCATGTCAAGGTCATGTCAAGGTCAAGTCAAGGTCGAGTCAAGGTCGAGTCGAGGTCAAGTCAAGGTCAAGTCAAGGTCAAGTGAAGGTCAAGTCAAGGTTAAGTCAAGGTCAAGTCAAGGTCATGCCAAGGTCATGTCAAGGTCAAGCCAATGTCAAGTCAAGGTCAGGGTCATGTCAAGGTCAGGTCAAGGTCAAGTCAAGGTTGAGTCAAGGTCAAGTCAAGGTCAAGTCAAGGTTAAGTCAAGGTCAAGTCAAGGTCAAGTCAAGGTTAAGTCAAGGTCAAGTCAAGGTCACGTCAAGTTCATGTCAAGGTCAAGTCAAAGTCATGTCAAGGTCAAGTCAAGGTCAAGTCAAGGTCATGTCAAGGTCAAGTCAAGGTCAAGTCAAGGTCAAGTGTAGGTCAAGTCAAGGTCAAGTCAAGGTCAAGTCAAGGTCAAGTCACGGTCAAGTCAAGGTCAAGTCAAGCTCATGTCAAGGTCAAGTCAAGGTCAAGTCAGGGTCATGTCAAGGTCAAGTCAAGGTCAAGTCAAGGTCAAGTCAAGGTCAAGTCAAGGTCATGTCAATGTCATGTCAAGGTCAAGTCAAGGTCGAGTCAAGGTCAAGTCAAGGTCATGTCAAGGTCATGTCAAGGTCAAGTCAAGTTCAAGTCAAGGACATGTCAAGGTCAAGTCAAGATCAAGATCAAGTCAAGGTCATGTCAAGGTCAAGTCAAGCTCATGTCAAGGTCAAGTCAAGGTCAAGTCAGGGTCATGTCAAGGTCAAGTCAAGGTCAAGTCAAGGTCAAGTCAAGGTCAAGTCAAGGTCAAGTCAAGGTCAAGTCAAGGTCAAGTGAAGGTCAAGTCAATGTCAAGTCAAGGTCAAGTCAAGGTCAAGTCAAAGTCAAGTTAAGGTCAAGTCAAGGTCATGTCAAGGTCATGTCAAGGTCATGTCAAGGTCATGTCAAGGTCAAGTCAAGTTCAAGTCAAGGACATGTCAAGGTCAAGTCAAGATCAAGATCAAGTCAAGGTCATGTCAAGGTCAAGTCAAGCTCATGTCAAGGTCAAGTCAAGGTCAAGTCAGGGTCATGTCAAGGTCAAGTCAAGGTCAAGTCAAGGTCAAGTCAAGCTCATGTCAAGGTCAAGTCAAGGTCAAGTCAAGGTCATGTCAATTTCATGTCAAGGTCAAGCCAAGCTCAAGTCAAGGTCAAGGTCATGTCAAGGTCAGGTCAAGGTCAAGTCAAGATCAAGTCAAGGTCAAGTCAAGGTCAAGTCAAGGTCAAGTCAAGGCCAAGTCAAGGTCAAGTCAAGGTCAAGTCAAGGTCAAGTCAAAGTCATGTCAAGGTCAAGTCAAGGTCAAGTCAAGGACATGTCAAGGTCAAGTCAAGGTCGAGTCAAGGTCGAGTCAAGGTCAAGTCAAGGTCAAGTCAAGGTCAAGTCAAGGTCAAGTCAAAGTCATGTCAAGGTCATGTCAAGGTCATGTCAAGGTCAGGTCAAGGACATGTCAAGGTCAAGTCAAGGTCGAGTCAAGGTCGAGTAGAGGTCAAGTCAAGATCAAGATCAAGTCAAGGTCATGTCAAGGTCAAGTCAAGGTCAAGTCAAGGTCAAGTCAAGGTGAAATCAAGGTCAAGTCAAGGTCAAGTCAAGCTCAAGTCAAAGTCATGTCAAGGTCAAGTCAAGGTCAAGTCAAGGTCATGTCAAGGTCAAGTCAAGGTCAAGTCAAGGTCAAGTGAAGGTCAGGTCAAGGTCAAGTCAAGGTCAAGTCAAGGTCAAGTCAAGGTCAAGTCACGGTCAAGTCAAGGTCAAGTCAAGCTCATGTCAAGGTCAAGTCAAGGTCCAGTCAGGGTCATGTCAAGGTCAAGTCAAGGTCAAGTCAAGGTCAAGTCAAGGTCAAGTCAAGGTCAAGTCAAGGTCAAGTCAAGGTCAAGTCAAGGTCAAGTGAAGGTCAAGTCAATGTCAAGTCAAGGTCAAGTCAAGGTCATGTCAAGGTCAAGTCAAAGTCAAGTCAAGGTCAAGTCAAGGTCAAGTCAAGGTCATGTCAAGGTCATGTCAAGGTCAAGTCAAGGTCAAGTCAAGATCAAGTCAAGGTCAAGTCATGGTCATGTCAAGGTCAAGTCAAGGTCAAGTCAAGGTCATGTCAAGGTCAGGTCAAGGTCAAGTCAAGGTCGAGTCAAGGTCAAGCCCAGGTCAAGTCAAGGTCAAGTCAAGGTCAAGTCAGGGTCATGTCAAGGTCAAGTCAAGGTCAAGTCAAGGTCAAGTCAAGGTCATGTCAATGTCATGTCAAGGTCAAGTCAAGGTCGAGTCAAGGTCAAGTCAAAGTCATGTCAAGGTCATGTCAAGGTCATGTCAAGGTCATGTCAAGGTCATGTCAAGGTCAAGTCAAGGACATGTCAAGGTCAAGTCAAGGTCGAGTCAAGGTCGAGTAGAGGTCAAGTCAAGATCAAGATCAAGTCAAGGTCATGTCAAGGTCAAGTCAAGGTCAAGTCAAGGTCAAGTCAAGGTCATGTCAATTTCATGTCAAGGTCAAGCCAAGCTCAAGTCAAGGTCAAGGTCATGTCAAGGTCATGTCAAGGTCAAGTCAAGGTCAAGTCAAGGTCATGTCAAGGTCATGTCAAGGTCAAGTCAAGGTCGAGTCAAGGTCGAGTCGAGGTCAAGTCAAGGTCAAGTCAAGGTCAAGTGAAGGTCAAGTCAAGGTTAAGTCAAGGTCAAGTCAAGGTCATGCCAAGGTCATGTCAAGGTCAAGCCAATGTCAAGTCAAGGTCAGGGTCATGTCAAGGTCAGGTCAAGGTAAAGTCAAGGTTGAGTCAAGGTCAAGTCAAGGTCAAGTCAAGGTTAAGTCAAGGTCATGTCAAGGTCAAGTCAAGGTCAAGTCAAGGTCAAGTCAAGGTCATGTCAATTTCATGTCAAGGTCAAGCCAAGCTCAAGTCAAGGTCAAGGTCATGTCAAGGTCATGTCAAGGTCAAGGTCAAGTCAAGGTCAAGTCAAGGTCAAGTCAAGGTCATGTCAAGGTCAAGTCAAGGTCAAGTCAAGGTCAAGTGAAGGTCAAGTCAAGGTCAAGTCAAGGTCAAGTCAAGGTCAAGTCACGGTCAAGTCAAGGTCAAGTCAAGCTCATGTCAAGGTCAAGTCAAGGTCAAGTCAGGGTCATGTCAAGGTCAAGTCAAGGTCAAGTCAAGGTCAAGTCAAGGTCAAGTCAAGGTCAAGTCAAGGTCAAGTCAAGGTCATGTCAATGTCATGTCAAGGTCAAGTCAAGGTCGAGTCAAGGTCAAGTCAAGATCAAGATCAAGTCAAGGTCATGTCAAGGTCAAGTCAAGGTCAAGTCAAGGTCAAGTCAAGGTCAAGTCAAAGTCAAGTCAAGCTCAAGTCAAGGTCAGGTCAAGGTCATGTCAAGGTCATGTCAAGGTCATGTCAAGGTCAAGTCAAGTTCAAGTCAAGGACATGTCAAGGTCAAGTCAAGATCAAGATCAAGTCAAGGTCATGTCAAGGTCAAGTCAAGCTCATGTCAAGGTCAAGTCAATGCCAAGTCAGGGTCATGTCAAGGTCAAGTCAAGGTCAAGTCAAGGTCAAGTCAAGGTCAAGTCAAGGTCAAGTCAAGGTCAAGTGAAGGTCAAGTCAATGTCAAGTCAAGGTCAAGTCAAGGTCATGTCAAGGTCAAGTCAAAGTCAAGTCAAGGTCAAGTCAAGGTCAAGTCAAGGTCATGTCAAGGTCATGTCAAGGTCAAGTCAAGGTCAAGTCAATGTCAAGTCAAAGTCAAGTCAAGGTCATGTCAAGGTCAAGTCAAGGTCAAGTCAAGGTCATGTCAAGGTCAGGTCAAGGTCAAGTCAAGGTCGAGTCAAGGTCAAGTCAAGGTCAAGTCAAGATCAAGTCAAGGTCAAGTCATGGTCATGTCAAGGTCAAGTCAAGGTCAAGTCAAGGTCATGTCAAGGTCAGGTCAAGGTCAAGTCAAGGTCGAGTCAAGGTCAAGCCCAGGTCAAGTCAAGGTCAAGTCAAGGTCAAGTCAAGGTCAAGTCAAGGTCAAGTCAAGGTCATGTCAATGTCATGTCAAGGTCAAGTCAAGGTCGAGTCAAGGTCAAGTCAAGATCAAGATCAAGTCAAGGTCATGTCAAGGTCAAGTCAAGGTCAAGTCAAGGTCAAGTCAAGGTCAAGTCAAGGTCAAGTCAAGGTCAAGTCAAGGTCAAGTGAAGGTCAAGTCAAGGTCAAGTCAAGGTCAAGTCAAAGTCATGTCAAGGTCATGTCAAGGTCATGTCAAGGTCATGTCAAGGTCGAGTCAAGGTCAAGTGAAGGTCAAGTCAAGGTCAAGTCAAGGTTAAGTCAAGGTCAAGTCAAGGTCAAGTCAAGGTCATGTCAAGGTCATGTCAAGGACATGTCAAGGTCAAGTCAAGGTCGAGTCAAGGTCGAGTAGAGGTCAAGTCAAGATCAAGATCAAGTCAAGGTCATGTCAAGGTCAAGTCAAGGTCAAGTCAAGGTCATGTCAATTTCATGTCAAGGTCAAGCCAAGCTCAAGTCAAGGTCAAGGTCATGTCAAGGTCAAGGTCAAGTCAAGGTCAAGTCAAGGTCATGTCAAGGTCATGTCAAGGTCAAGTCAAGGTCGAGTCAAGGTCAAGTGAAGGTCAAGTCAAGGTCAAGTCAAGGTTAAGACAAGGTCAAGTCAAGGTCAAGTCAAGGTTAAGTCAAGGTCAAGTCAAGGTCACGTCAAGTTCATGTCAAGGTCAAGTCAAAGTCATGTCAAGGTCAAGTCAAGGTCGAGTCAAGGTCAAGTCAAGATCAAGATCAAGTCAAGGTCATGTCAAGGTCAAGTCAAGGTCAAGTCAAGGTCAAGTCAAGGTCAAGTGAAGGTCAAGTCAAGGTCAAGTCAAGGTCAAGTCAAAGTCATGTCAAGGTCATGTCAAGGTCATGTCAAGGTCATGTCAAAGTCATGTCAAGGTCAAGTCAAGGACATGTCAAAGTCAAGTCAAGGTCGAGTCAAGGTCGAGTAGAGGTCAAGTCAAGATCAAGATCAAGTCAAGGTCATGTCAAGGTCAAGTCAAGGTCAAGTCAAGGTCAAGTCAAGGTCATGTCAATTTCATGTCAAGGTCAAGCCAAGCTCAAGTCAAGGTCAAGGTCATGTCAAGGTCATGTCAATGTCAAGTCAAGGTCAAGGTCATGTCAAGGTCAGGTCAAGGTCAAGACAAGGTCAAGTCAAGATCAAGTCAAGGTCAAGTGAAGGTCAAGTCAAGGTCAAGTCAAGGTTAAGTCAAGGTCAAGTCAAGGTCAAGTCAAGGTTAAGTCAAGGTCAAGTCAAGGTCACGTCAAGTTCATGTCAAGGTCAAGTCAAAGTCATGTCAAGGTCAAGTCAAGGTCAAGTCAAGGTCATGTCAAGGTCAAGTCAAGGTCAAGTCAAGGTCAAGTGAAGGTCAAGTCAAGGTCAAGTCAAGGTCAAGTCAAGGTCAAGTCACGGTCAAGTCAAGGTCAAGTCAAGCTCATGTCAAGGTCAAGTCAAGGTCAAGTCAGGGTCATGTCAAGGTCAAGTCAAGGTCAAGTCAAGGTCAAGTCAAGGTCAAGTCAAGGTCAAGTCAAGGTCAAGTCAAGGTCATGTCAATGTCATGTCAAGGTCAAGTCAAGGTCGAGTCAAGGTCAAGTCAAGATCAAGATCAAGTCAAGGTCATGTCAAGGTCAAGTCAAGGTCAAGTCAAGGTCAAGTCAAGGTCAAGTCAAGGTCAAGTCAAGGTCAAGTGAAGGTCAAGTCAAGGTCAAGTCAAGGTCATGTCAAGGTCATGTCAAGGTCATGTCAAGGTCATGTCAAGGTCAAGTCAAGTTCAAGTCAAGGACATGTCAAGGTCAAGTCAAGATCAAGATCAAGTCAAGGTCATGTCAAGGTCAAGTCAAGGTCAAGTCAAGGTCAAGTCAAGGTGATGTCAAGGTCAAGTCAAGGTCAAGTCAAGCTCAAGTCAAGGTCAGGTCAAGGTCAAGTCAAGGTCGAGTCAAGGTCACGTCAAGGTCAAGTCAAGGTCATGTCAAGGTCATGTCAAGGTCAAGTCAAGGTCAAGTCAAGGTCAAGTCAAGGCCAAGTCAAGGTCATGTCAAGGTCAAGTCAAGGTCAAGTCAAAGTCATGTCAAGGTCAAGTCAAGGTCAAGTCAAGGACATGTCAAGGTCAAGTCAAGGTCGAGTCAAGGTCGAGTCAAGGTCGAGTCAAGGTCAAGTCAAGGTCAAGTCAAGGTCAAGTCAAGGTCAAGTCAAAGTCATGTCAAGGTCATGTCAAGGTCATGTCAAGGTCATGTCAAGGTCATGTCAAGGTCAAGTCAAGGACATGTCAAGGTCAAGTCAAGGTCGAGTCAAGGTCGAGTCAAGGTCAAGTCAAGATCAAGATCAAGTCAAGGTCATGTCAAGGTCAAGTCAAGGTCAAGTCAAGGTGATGTCAAGGTCAAGTCAAGGTCAAGTCAAGGTCAAGTCAAGGTCAAGTCAAGGTCGAGTCAAGGTCAAGTCAAGGTCAAGTCAAGGTCAAGTCAAGGTTAAGTCAAGGTCAAGTCAAGGTTAAGTCAAGGTCAAGTCAAGGTCAAGTCAAGGTCAAGTGATGGTCAAGTCAAGGTCAAGTCAAGGTCAAGTCAAGGTCATGTCAAGGTCATGTCAAGGTCATGTCAAGGTCAAGTCAAGGTCAAGTCAAGGACATGTCAAGGTCAAGTCAAGGTCGAGTCAAGATCAAGATCAAGTCAAGGTCATGTCAAGGTCAAGTCAAGGTCAAGTCAAGGTCAAGTCAAGGTCAAGTCAAGGTCAAGTCAAGGTCAAGTCAAGGTCAAGTCAAGGTCAAGTCAAGGTCAGGTCAAGGTCAAGTCAAGGTCGAGTCAAGGTCAAGTCAAGGTCAAGTCAAGGTCAAGTCAAGGTCAAGTGAAGGTCAAGTCAAGGTCAAGTCAAGGTCAAGTCAAAGTCATGTCAAGGTCATGTCAAGGTCATGTCAAGGTCATGTCAAGGTCATGTCAAGGTCAAGTCAAGGTCAAGTCAAGGACATGTCAAGGTCAAGTCAAGGTCGAGTCAAGGTCGAGTCAAGTTCAAGTCAAGGTCATGGCAAGGTCAAGTCAAGGTCAAGTCAAGGTCAAGTCAAGGTCAAGTCAAGGTCAAGTCAAGGTCAAGTCAAGGTCAAGTCAAGGTCAAGTCAAGGTCAAGTCAAGGTGATGTCAAGGTGATGTCAAGGTCAAGTCCAGATCAAGTCAAGGTCAAGTCATGGTCATGTCAAGGTCAAGTCAAGGTCAGGTCAAGGTCAAGTCAAGGTCGAGTCAAGGTCAAGCCCAGGTCAAGTCAAGGTCAAGTCAGGGTCATGTCAAGGTCAAGTCAAGGTCAAGTCAAGGTCAAGTCAAGGTCAAGTCAAGGTCAAGTCAAGGTCAAGTCAAGGTCATGTCAATGTCATGTCAAGGTCAAGTCAAGGTCGAGTCAAGGTCACGTCAAGATCAAGATCAAGTCAAGGTCATGTCAAGGTCAAGTCAAGGTCAAGTCAAGGTCAAGTCAAGGTCAAGTCAAGGTCAAGTCAAGGTCAAGTCAAGGTCAAGTCAAGGTCAAGTGAAGGTCAAGTCAAGGTCAAGTGAAGGTCAAGTCAAAGTCATGTCAAGGTCATGTCAAGGTCATGTCAAGGTCATGTCAAGGTCATGTCAAGGTCAAGTCAAGGTCAAGTCAAGTTCAAGTCAAGGACATGTCAAGGTCAAGTCAAGGTCGAGTCAAGGTCGAGTCAAGGTCGAGTCAAGGTCAAGTCAAGATCAAGATCAAGTCAAGGTCATGTCAAGGTCAAGTCAAGGTCAAGTCAAGGTCAAGTCAAGGTCAAGTCAAGGTCAAGTCAAAGTGATGTCAAGGTCAAGTCAAGGTCAAGTCAAGCTCAAGTCAAGGTCAGGTCAAGGTCAAGTCAAGGTCGAGTCAAGGTCACGTCAAGGTCAAGTCAAGGTCATGTCAAGGTCATGTCAAGGTCAAGTCAAGGTCAAGTCAAGGTCAAGTCAAGGTCAAGTCAAGGTCAAGTCAAGGCCAAGTCAAGGTCAAGTCAAGGTCAAGTCAAGGTCAAGTCAAAGTCATGTCAAGGACAAGTCAAGGTCAATTCAAGGACATGTCAAGGTCAAGTCAAGGTCGAGTCAAGGTCAAGTCAAGGTGAAGTCAAGGTCAAGTCAAGGTCAAGTCAAGGTCAAGTCAAGGTCGAGTCAAGGTCACGTCAAGGTCAAGTCAAGGTCATGTCAAGTCAAGATCAAGATCAAGTCAAGGTCATGTCAAGGTCAAGTCAAGGGCAAGTCAAGGTGATGTCAAGGTCAAGTCAAGGTCAAGTCAAGGTCAAGTCAAGGTCAAGTCAAGGTCAGGTCAAGGTCAAGTCAAGGTCGAGTCAAGGTCAAGTCAAGGTCAAGTCAAGGTCAAGTCAAGGTCAAGTCAAGCTCAAGTCAAGGTCAGGTCATGGTCAAGTCAAGGTCGAGTCAAGGTCACGTCAAGGTCAAGTCAAGGTCATGTCAAGGTCATGTCAAGGTCAAGTCAAGGTCAAGTCAAGGTCAAGTCAAGGTCAAGTCAAGGTCAAGTCAAGGTCAGGTCAAGGTCAAGTCAAGGTCGAGTCAAGGTCAAGTCAAGGTCAAGTCAAGGTCAAGTCAAGGTCAAGTCAAGGTCATGTGAAGGTTAAGTCAAGGTCAAGTCAAGGTCAAGTCAAGGTCAAGTCAAGGTCATGTCAAGGTCAAGTCAAGGTCAAGTGATGGTCAAGTGATGGTCAAGTCAAGGTCATGTCAAGGTCATGTCAAGGTCATGTCAAGGTCAAGTCAAGGTCAATTCAAGGACATGTCAAGGTCAAGTCAAGGTCGAGTCAAGGTCAAGTCAAGGTGAAGTCAAGGTCAAGTCAAGGTCAAGTCAAGGTCGAGTCAAGGTCACGTCAAGGTCAAGTCAAGGTCATGTCAAGGTCATGTCAAGGTCAAGTCAAGGCCAAGTCAAGGTCAAGTCAAGGTCAAGTCAAGGTCAAGTCAAGGTCAAGTCAAGGCCAAGTCAAGGTCAAGTCAAGGTCATGTCAAGGTCATGTCAAGGTCAAGTCAAGGTCAAGTCAAGGACATGTCAAGGTCAAGTCAAGGTCGAGTCAAGGTCGAGTCAAGGTCAAGTCAAGATCAAGTCAAGGTCATGTCAAGGTCAAGTCAAGGTCAAGTCAAGGTCAAGTCAAGGTCAAGTCAAGGTCAAGTCAAGGTCAAGTCAAGGTCAAGTCAAGGTGATGTCAAGGTGATGTCAAGGTCAAGTCAAGGTCAAGTCAAGGTCAAGTCAAGGTCATGTCAAGGTCATGTCAAGGTCAAGTCAATGTCAAGTCATGGTCAAGTCAAGGTCAAGTCAAGGTCAAGTCAAAGTCATGTCAAGGTCAAGTCAAGGTCAAGTCAAAGTCATGTCAAGGTCAAGTCAAGGGCAAGTCAAGGTCAAGTCAAGGTCAAGTCAAGGTCATGTCAAGGTCAAGTCAAGATCAAGTCAAGGTCAAGTCAAGGTCATGTCAAGGTCATGTCAAGGTCAAGTCAAGGTCAAGTCAAGGTCATGTCAAGGTCAGGTCAAGGTCAAGTCAAGGTCGAGTCAAGGTCAAGTCCAGGTCAAGTCAAGGTCAAGTCAAGGTCAAGTCAAGGACATGTCAAGGTCAAGATCAAGTCAAGGTCATGTCAAGGTCAAGTCAAGGTCAAGTCAAGGTCAAGTCAAGGTCATGTCAAGGTCAAGTCAAGGTCAAGTCAAGGTCATGTCAAGATCAAGTCAAGGTCAAGTCAAGTTCAGGTCAAGGTCAAGTCAAGGTCGAGTCAAGGTCAAGTCAAGGTCAAGTCAAGGTGAAGTCAAGGTTATGTCAAGATCAAGTCAAGGTCAAGTCAAGGTCAAGTCAAGGTCAGGTCAAGGTCAAGTCAAGGTCGAGTCAAGGTCAAGTCAAGGTCAAGTCAAGGTCAAGTCAAGGTCATGTCAATGTCATGTCAAGGTCAAGTCAAGGGAAGTCAAGGTTAAGTCAAGGTCAAGTCAAGGTCAAGTCAAGGTCAAGTGAAGGTCAAGTCAAGGTTAAGTCAAGGTCAAGTCAAGGTCATGTCAAGGTCATGTCAAGGTCAAGTCAAGGTCAAGTCAAGGACATGTCAAGGTCAAGTCAAGGTCGAGTCAAGGTCAAGTCAAGATCAAGATCAAGTCAAGGTCATGTCAAGGTCAAGTCAAGATCAAGTCAAGGTCAAGTCAAGGTCATGTCAAGGTCATGTCAAGGTCATGTCAAGGTCAAGTCAAGGTCAATTCAAGGACATGTCAAGGTCAAGTCAAGGTCGAGTCAAGGTCAAGTCAAGGTGAAGTCAAGGTCAAGTCAAGGTCAAGTCAAGGTCGAGTCAAGGTCACGTCAAGGTCAAGTCAAGGTCATGTCAAGGTCATGTCAAGGTCAAGTCAAGGCCAAGTCAAGGTCAAGTCAAGGTCAAGTCAAGGTCAAGTCAAGGTCAAGTCAAGGTCAAGTCAAGGTCAAGTCAAGGTCAAGTCAAGGTCATGTCAAGATCAAGTCAAGGTCAAGTCAAGGTCAGGTCAAGGTCAAGTTAAGGTCGAGTCAAGGTCAAGTCAAGGTCAAGTCAAGGTCGTGGCAAGATCAAGTCAAGGTCAAGTCAAGGTCAAGTCAAGGTCAGGTCAAGGTCAAGTCAAGGTCATGTCAAGGTTATGTCAAGGTCAGGTCAAGGCCAAGTCAAGTCAAGGTCAAGTCAAGGTCAAGTCAAGGTCATGTCAAGGTCAAGTCAAGGTCAAGTCAAGGTCATGTCAAGGTCAGGTCAAGGTCAAGTCAAGGTCGACTCAAGGTCAAGTCAAGGTCAAGTCAAGGTCAAGTCAAGGTCAAGTCAAGGTCAAGTCAAGGTCAAGGTCAAGTCAAGGTCAAGTCAAGGTCAAGGTCAAGTCAAGGTCAAGTCAAGGTGATGTCAAGGTGATGTCAAGGTCAAGTCAAGGTCAAGGTCAGTTCAAGGTCAAGTCAAGGTCGAGTCAAGGTCAAGTCAAGGTCAAGTCAAGGTCAAGTCAAGGTCAAGTCAAGGTCATGTCAAGGTCATGTCAAGGTCAAGTCAATGTCAAGTCATGGTCAAGTCAAGGTCGAGTCAAGGTCAAGTCAAGGTCAAGTCAAGGTCGTGGCAAGATCAAGTCAAGGTCAAGTCAAGGTCAAGTCAAGGTCGAGTCAAGGTCAAGTCAAGGTCAAGTCAAGGTGAAGTCAAGGTCATGTCAAGATCAAGTCAAGGTCAAGTCAAGGTCAAGTCAAGGTCAAGTGAAGGTCAAGTCAAGGTTAAGTCAAGGTCAAGTCAAGGTCATGTCAAGGTCATGTCAAGGTCAAGTCAAGGTCAAGTCAAGGACGTGTCAAGGTCAAGTCAAGGTCGAGTCAAGGTCAAGTCAAGATCAAGATCAAGTCAAGGTCATGTCAAGGTCAAGTCAAGGTCAAGTCAAGGACATGTCAAGGTCAAGTCAAGGTCGAGTCAAGGTCAAGTCAAGATCAAGATCAAGTCAAGGTCATGTCAAGGTCAAGTCAAGGTCAAGTCAAGGTCAAGTCAAGGTCAAGTCAAGGTCAAGTCAAGGTCAGGTCAAGGTCAAGTCAAGGTCGAGTCAAGGTCAAGTCAAGGTCAAGTTAAGGGGCGTGGCAAGATCAAGTCAAGGTCAAGTCAAGGTCAGGTCAAGGTCAAGTCAAGGTCGAGTCAAGGTCAAGTCAAGGTCAAGTCAAGGTCAAGTCAAGGTCAAGTCAAGGTCAAGTCAAGGTCATGTCAAGGTCATGTCAAGGTCAAGTCAAGGTCAAGTCAAGGACGTGTCAAGGTCAAGTCAAGGTCGAGTCAAGGTCAAGTCAAGATCAAGATCAAGTCAAGGTCATGTCAAGGTCAAGTCAAGGTCAAGTCAAGGACATGTCAAGGTCAAGTCAAGGTCAAGTCAAGGTCGAGTCAAGGTCAAGTCAAGGTCAAGTCAAGGTCAAGGTCATGTCAAGGTCAGGTCAAGGTCAAGTCAAGGTTGAGTCAAGGTCAAGTCAAGGTCAAGTCAAGGTCAAGTCAAGGTCATGTCAAGGTCAAGTCAAGGTCAAGTCAAGGTCAAGTCAAGGTCAAGTCAAGGTCAAGTCAAGGTCAAATCAAGGTCAAGTCAAGGTCATCTCAAGATCAAGTCAAGGTCAAGTCAAGGTCAAGTCGAGGTCAAGTCAAGGTCAAGTCAAGGTCAAGTCAAGGTCATGTCAAGGTCAAGTCAAGGTCAAGTCAAGGTCAAGTCAAGGTCAAGTCAAGGTCATATCAAGGTCATGTCAAGGTCAAGTCAAGGTCATGTCAAGATCAGGTCAAGGTCAAGTCAAGGTCAATTCAAGGTCAAGTCAAGGTCAAGTCAAGGTCAAGTGAAGGTCAAGTCAAGGTCAAGTCAAGGCCAAGTCAAGGTCAAGTCAAGGTCAAGTCAAGGTCAAGTCAAGGTCATGTTAAGGTCATGTCAAGGTCAAGTCACGGTCAAGTCAAGATCAAGTCAAGGTAAAGTCAAGGTCATGTCAAGGTTATGTCAAGGTCAAGTCAAGGTCAAGTCAAGGTCATGTCAAGGTCAGGTCAAGGTCAAGTCAAGGTCAAGTCAAGGTCATGTCAAGGTCAGGTCAAGGTCAAGTCAAGGTCGAGTCAAGGTCAAGTCAAGCTCATGTCAAGATCATGTCAAGGTCAAGTTAAGGTCAAGTCAAGGTCATATCAAGGTCAAGTCAAGGTCCAGTCAAGGTCATGTCAAGTCAAGGTCAAGTCAAGGTCAAGTCAAGGTCTAGTCAAGCTCAAGTCAAGGTCAAGTCAAGGTTAAGTCAAGGTCAAGTCAAGGTAACGTCAAGGTCAAGTCAAGGTCAAGTCAAGGTCAAGTCAAAGTCAAGTCAAGGTCATGTCAAGGTCATGCCAAGGTCAAGTCAAGGTCAAGTCAGGGTCAAGTCAAGGTCAAGTCAAGGTCAAGTCAAGGTCAAGTCAAGGTCAAGTCAAAGTCATGTCAAGGTCAAGTCAAGGTCAAGTCAAGGTCATGTCAAGGTTAAGTCAAGGTCAAGTCAAGGTCAAGTCAAGGTCAAGTCAAGGTTAAGTCAAGGTCAAGTCAAGGTAACGTCAAGGTCAAGTCAAGGTCAAGTCAAAGTCATGTCAAGGTCATGTCAAGGTCAAGTCAAGGTCAAGTCAGGGTCAAGTCAAGGTCAAGTCAAGCTCATGTCAAGATCATGTCAAGGTCAAGTTAAGGTCAAGTCAAGGTCATATCAAGGTCAAGTCAAGGTCCAGTCAAGGTCATGTCAAGTCAAGGTCAAGTCAAGGTCAAGTCAAGGTCTAGTCAAGCTCAAGTCAAGGTCAAGTCAAGGTTAAGTCAAGCTCATGTCAAGGTCAAGTCAAGGTCAAGTCAAGGTCAAGTTAAGGTCAAGTCAAGGTCAAGTCAAGGTCAAGTCAAGATCAAGTCAAGGTCAAGTCAAGCTCAAGTCAAGGTTAAGTCAAGGTCAAGTCAAGGTCAAGTCAAGGTCAAGTCAAAGTCATGTCAAGGTCATGTCAAGGTCAAGTCAAGGTCATGTCAAGGTTAAGTCAAGGTCAAGTCAAGGTCAAGTCAAGGTCAAGTCAAGGTCAAGTCAAGGTCATGTTAAGGTCATGTCAAGGTCAAGTCACGGTCAAGTCAAGATCAAGTCAAGGTAAAGTCAAGGTCATGTCAAGGTTATGTCAAGGTCAAGTCAAGGTCAAGTCAAGGTCATGTCAAGGTCAGGTCAAGGTCAAGTCAAGGTCAAGTCAAGGTCAAGTCAAGGTCATATCAAGGTCAAGTCAAGGTCCAGTCAAGGTCATGTCAAGTCAAGGTCAAGTCAAGGTCTAGTCAAGCTCAAGTCAAGGTCAAGTCAAGGTCATGTCAAGGTTAAGTCAAGGTCAAGTCAAGGTCAAGTCAAGGTCAAGTCAAGGTCAAGTCAAGGTCATGTTAAGGTCATGTCAAGGTCAAGTCACGGTCAAGTCAATATCAAGTCAAGGTCAAGTCAAGGTAACGTCAAGGTCAAGTCAAGGTCAAGTCAAAGTCATGTCAAGGTCATGTCAAGGTCAAGTCAAGGTCAAGTCAGGGTCAAGTCAAGGTCAAGTCAAGCTCATGTCAAGATCATGTCAAGGTCAAGTTAAGGTCAAGTCAAGGTCATATCAAGGTCAAGTCAAGGTCCAGTCAAGGTCATGTCAAGTCAAGGTCAAGTCAAGGTCAAGTCAAGGTCTAGTCAAGCTCAAGTCAAGGTCAAGTCAAGGTTAAGTCAAGGTCAAGTCAAGGTAACGTCAAGGTCAAGTCAAGGTCAAGTCAAAGTCAAGTCAAGGTCATGTCAAGGTCATGCCAAGGTCAAGTCAAGGTCAAGTCAAGGTCAAGTCAATGTTAAGTCAGGGTCAGGTCAAGGTCAATTCAAGGTCGAGTCAAGGTCATGTCAAGGTCAAGTCATGGTCATGTCAAGGTCAAGTCAACGTCAAGTCAAGGTCAAGTCAAGGTCAAGTCAAGGTTAAGTCAAGGTCAAGTCAAAGTAACGTCAAGGTCAAGTAAAGGTCAAGTCAAAGTCATGTCAAGGTCAAGTCAAGTTCAAGTCAAGGTCATGTCAAGGTCAAGTCAAGGGCAAGTCAAGGTCAAGTCAAGGTCAAGTCAAGGCCAAGTCAAGGTCATGTCAAGGTCAAGTCAAGGTCAAGTCAGGGTCAAGTCAAGGTCAAGTCAAGGTCATGTCAAGGTCATGTCAAGGTCAAGTCAAGGTCAAGTCAAGGTAATGTCAAAGTTAAGTCAAGGTCAAGTCAAGTTCAAGTCAAGGTCAAGTCAAGGTCATGTCAAGGTCATGTCAAGGTCAAGTCAAGGTCAAATCAAGATCAAGTCAAGGTCAAGTCAAGGTCATGTCAACGTCATGTCAAGGTCATGTCAACGTCAAGTCAAGGTCATGTCAAGGTCAGGTCAAGGCCAAGTCAAGGTCGAGTCAAGGTCAAGTCAAGGTCAAGTCAAGGTCAAGTCAAGCTCATGTCAAGGTCAAGTCAAGGTCAAGTCAAGGTCAAGTTAAGGTCAAGTCAAGGTCAAGTCAAGGTCAAGTCAAGATCAAGTCAAGGTCAAGTCAAGCTCAAGTCAAGGTTAAGTCAAGGTCAAGTCAAGGTCAAGTCAAGGTCAAGTCAAGGTCAATTTAAAGTCATGTCAAGGTCAAGTCAAGGTCAAGTCAAGGTCATGTCAAGGTTAAGTCAAGGTCAAGTCAAGGTCAAGTCAAGGTCAAGTCAAGGTCATGTTAAGGTCATGTCAAGGTCAAGTCACGGTCAAGTCAAGATTAAGTCAAGGTAAAGTCAAGGTCATGTCAAGGTTATGTCAAGGTCAAGTCAAGGTCAAGTCAAGGTCATGTCAAGGTCAGGTCAAGGTCAAGTCAAGGTCAAGTCAAGGTCATATCAAGGTCAAGTCAAGGTCCAGTCAAGGTCATGTCAAGTCAAGGTCAAGTCAAGGTCAAGTCAAGGTCTAGTCAAGCTCAAGTCAAGGTCAAGTCAAGGTCAAGTCAAGGTTAAGTCACGGTTAAGTCAAGGTCAAGTCAAGGTCAAGTCAAGGTCAAGTCAAGGTCAAGTCAAGGTCATGTCAAGGTCATGTCAAGGTCAAGTCAAGGTCAAGTCAACGTCAAGTCAAGGTCAAGTCAATGTTAAATCAAGGTCAGGTCAAGGTCAAGGTCAAGTCAAGGTCGAGTCAAGATCAAGAAAGGTCAAGTCGAGGTCATGTCAAGGGCAAGTCAAGGTCAAGTCAAGGTCAAGTCAAGGTCAAGTCAAGCTCATGTCAAGATCATGTCAAGGTCAAGTTAAGGTCAAGTCAAGGTCATATCAAGGTCAAGTCAAGGTCAAGTCAAGGTCTAGTCAAGCTCAAGTCAAGGTCAAGTCAAGGTTAAGTCAAGGTCAAGTCAAGGTAACGTCAAGGTCAAGTCAAGGTCAAGTCAAAGTCAAGTCAAGGTCATGTCAAGGTCATGCCAAGGTCAAGTCAAGGTCAAGTCAGGGTCAAGTCAAGGTCAAGTCAAGGTCAAGTCAAGGTCAAGTCAAAGTCATGTCAAGGTCAAGTCAAGGTCAAGTCAAGGTCATGTCAAGGTTAAGTCAAGGTCAAGTCAAGGTCAAGTCAAGGTCAAGTCAAGGTCATGTTAAGGTCATGTCAAGGTCAAGTCACGGTCAAGTCAAGATCAAGTCAAGGTAAAGTCAAGGTCATGTCAAGGTTATGTCAAGGTCAAGTCAAGGTCAAGTCAAGGTCAGGTCAAGGTCAAGTCAAGGTCAAGTCAAGGTCAAGTCAAGGTCAAGTCAAGGTCAAGTAAAGGTCAAGTCAAGGTCATGTCAAGGTTAAGTCAAGGTCAAGTCAAGGTCAAGTCAAGGTCAAGTCAAGGTCAAGTCAAGGTCAAGTCAAATTCATGTCAAGTTCAAGTCAAGGTCAAGTCAAGGTCAAGTCAAGGGCAAGTCAAGGTAGAGTCAAGGTCAAGTCAAGGTCAAGTCAAGGTCAACTCAAGGTCATGTCAAAGTCAAGTCATTGTCAAGTCAAGGTCAAGTCAAGGTCAAGTCTAGGTCAAGTCAAGGTCAATTCAAGGTCAAGTCAAGGTCAAATCAAGTCAAGGTCAAGTCAAGGTCAAGTCAAAGTCATGTCAAGGTCAAGTCAAGGTCAAGTCAAGGTCATGTCAAGGTGAAGTCAAGGGCAAGTCAAGGTCAAGTCAAGGTCAAGTAAAGGTCATGTCAAGGTCATATCAAGGTCAAGTCAAGGTCAAGTCAAGATCAAGTCAAGGTCAAGGTCATGTCAAGGTCATGCCAAGGTCAAGTCAAGGTCAAGTCAAGGTCAAGTCAAGATCAAGTCAAGGTCAAGTCAAGGTCATGTCAAGGTCAAGTCAAAGTCATGTCAAGGTCAAGTCAAGGTCAAGTCAAGGTCATGTCAAGGTCAAGTCAAGGGCAAGTCAAGGTCAAGTCAAGGGCAAGTCAAGGTCAAGTCAAGGTCAAGTCAAGTTCATGTCAAGGTCATATCAAGGTCAAGTCAAGGTCAAGTCAAGATCAAGTCAAGGTCAAGTCAAGGTCAAGTAAAGGTCAAGTCAAGGTCAAGTCAAGGTCAAGTCAAAGTCATGTCAAGGTCAAGTCAAGGTCAAGTCAAGGGCAAGTCAAGGTCATGTCAAGGTCATATCAAGGTCAAGTCAAGGTCAAGTCAAGGTCAAGTCAAGGTCAAGTCAAGGTCAAGTCAAGGTCAAGTCAAGATCAAGTCAAGGTCAAGTCAAGGTCATGTCAAGGTCAAGTCAAAGTCATGTCAAGGTCAAGTCAAGGTCAAGTCAAGGTCATGTCAAGGTCAAGTCAAGGGCAAGTCAAGGTCAAGTCAAGGTCAAGTCAAGGTCATGTCAAGGTCATGTCAAGGTCAAGTCAAGGTCAAGTCAAGGTCATGTCAAGGTCAAGTCAAGGGCAAGTCAAGGTCAAGTCAAGGTCAAGTCAAGTTCATGTCAAGGTCATATCAAGGTCAAGTCAAGATCAAGTCAAGGTCAAGTCAAGGTCAAGTAAAGGTCAAGTCAAGGTCAAGTCAAGGTCAAGTCAAAGTCATTTCAAGGTCAAGTCAAAGTCATGTCAAGGTCAAGTCAAGGTCAAGTCAAGGTCATGTCAAGGTCAAGTCAAAGGCAAAACAAGGTCAAGTCAAGGTCAAGTCAAGGTCATGTCAAGGTCATGTCAAGGTCAAGTCAAGGTCAAGTCAAGGTCATGTCAAGGTCAAGTCAAGGGCAAGTCAAGGTCAAGTCAAGGTCAAGTCAAGTTCATGTCAAGGTCATATCAAGGTCAAGTCAAGGTCAAGTCAAGGTCAAGTCAAGGTCATGTCAAGGTCATGTCAAGGTCAAGTCAAGGTCAAGTCAAGGTCATGTCAAGGTCAAGTCAAGGGCAAGTCAAGGTCAAGTCAAGGTCAAGTCAAGTTCATGTCAAGGTCATATCAAGGTCAAGTCAAGGTCAAGTCACGGTCAAGTCAAGGTCATGTCAAGGTCATGTCAAGGTCAAGTCAAGGTCAAGTCAAGGTCAAGTCAAGGTCATGTCAAGGTCAAGTCAAGGTCAAGTCAAGGTCAAGTCAAGGTCAAGTCAAGGTGATGTCAAGGTCATGTCAAAGTCAAGTCAAGGTCAAGTCAATGTAAAGTCAAGGTCAAGTCAAGGTCAAGTCAAGGTCAAGTCAAGGTCATGTCAAGGTCATGTCAAGGTCAAGTCAAGGTCAAGTCAAGGTCAAGTAAAGGTCAAGTCAAGGGCAAGTCAAGGTCAAGTGAAGGTCAAGTCAAGGTCAAGTCAAGCTAATGTCAAGGTCAAGTCAAGGTCAAGTGAAGGTCAAGTCAAGGTCAAGTCAAAGTCATGTCAAGGTCAAGTCAAGGTCAAGTCAAGGTCATGTCAAGGTCAAGTCAAGGGCAAGTCAAGGTCAAGTCAAGGTCAAGTCAAGGTCATGTCAAGGTCATGTCAAGGTCAAGTCAAGGTCAAGTCAAGATCAAGTCAAGGTCAAGTCAAGGTCATGCCAAGGTCATGTCAAGGTGAAGTCAAGGTCAAGTCAAGGTCAAGTCAGGGTCAAGTCAAGGTCAAGTCAAGGCCATGTCAAGGTCATGTCAAGGTCAAGTCAAGGGCAAGTCAAGGTCAAGTCAAGATCAAGTCAAGGTCATGTCAAGGTCAAGTCAAGGTCATGTCAAGGTCAAGTCAAGGGCAAGTCAAGGTCAAGTCAAGGTCAAGTCAAGTTCATGTCAAGGTCATATCAAGTTCATGTCAAGGTCATATCAAGGTCAAGTCAAGGTCAAGTCAAGATCAAGTCAAGGTCAAGTCAAGGTCAAGTAAAGGTCAAGTCAAAGTCATGTCAAGGTCAAGTCAAGGTCAAGTCAAGGTCAAGTCAAGGTCAAGTCAAGGGCAAGTCAAGGTCATGTCAAGGTCATATCAAGGTCAAGTCAAGGTCAAGTCAAGGTCAAGTCAAGATCAAGTCAAGGTCAAGTCAAGGTCATGTCAAGGTGAAGTCAAGGTCAAGTCAAGGTCAAGTCAGGGTCAAGTCAAGGTGAAGTCAAGGCCATGTCAAGGTCATGTCAAGGTCAAGTCAAGGGCAAGTCAAGGTCAAGTCAAGGTCAAGTCAAGGTCATGTCAAGGTCAAGTCAAGGTCATGTCAAGGTCAAGTCAAGGGAAAGTCAAGGTCAAGTCAAGGTCAAGTCAAGTTCATGTCAAGGTCATATCAAAGTCAAGTCAAGGTCAAGTCAAGATCAAGTCAAGGTCAAGTAAAGGTCAAGTCAAGGTCAAGTCAAGGTCAAGTCAAAGTCATGTCAAGGTCAAGTCAAGGTCATATCAAGGTCAAGTCAAGGTCAAGTCAAGGTCAAGTCAAGATCAAGTCAAGGTCAAGTCAAGGTCATGTCAAGGTCATGTCAAGGTCAAGTCAAGGTCAAGTCAATGTCATGTCAAGGTCAGGTCAAGGTCAAGTCAAGGTCAAGTCAAGGTCAAGTCAAGGTCAAGTCAGGGTCAAGTCAAGGTCAAGTCAAGGTCAAGTCAAGGTGGAGTCAAGGTCAAGTCAAGGTCAAGTCAAGGTCAAGTCAAGATCATGTCAAGGTCAAGTCAAGGTCAAGTCAAGGTCAAGTCAAGGTCAAGTCAAGGTCAAGTCAAGGTCAAGTCAAGGTCAAGTCAAGGTCAAGTCAAGGTCAAGTCAAGGTCAAGTCAAGGTCAAGTCAAGGTCAAGTCAAGGTCAAGTCAAGGGCAAGTCAAGGTCAAGTGAAGGTCAAGTCAAGGTCATGTCAAGGTCATGTCCAGGTCAAGTCAAGGTCAAGTCAAGATCAAGTCAAGGTCAAGTCAAGGTCATGTCAAGGTGAAGTCAAGTTCAAGTCAAGGTCAAGTCAGGGTCAAGTCAAGGTCATGTCAAGGTCAAGTCAAGGTCAAGTCAAGGTCATGTCAAGGTCAAGTCAAGGTCAAGTCAAGGTCAAGTCAAGGTCAAGTGAAGGTCAAGTCAAGGTCAAGTCAAGGTCATGTCGAGGTCATGTCAAGGTCAAGTCAAGATCAAGTCAAGTCAAGGTCAAGGTCAAGTCAAGGTCAAGTCAAGGTCAAGTCAAGATCATGTCAAGGTCAAGTCAGGGTCAAGTCAAGGTCAAGTCAAGGTCATGTCAAGGTCATGTCAAGGTCAAGTCAAGGTCAAGTCAAGGTCAAGTCAAGGTCAAGTCAAGATCATGTCAAGGTCAAGTCAAGGTCAAGTCAGGGTCAAGTCAAGGTCAAGTCAAGGTCAAGTCAAGGTCAAGTAAAGGTCAAGTCAAGGGCAAGTCAAGGTCAAGTGAAGGTCAAGTCCAGGTCATGTCAAGGTCATGTCAAGGTCAAGTCAAGGTCAAGTCAAGATCAAGTCAAGGTCAAGTCAAGGTCATGTCAAGGTCATGTCAAGCTGAAGTCAAGGTCAAGTCAAGGTCAAGTCAGGGTCAAGTCAAGGTTATGTCAAGGTCATGTCAAGGTCAAGTCAAGGTCATGTCAAGGTCAAGTCAAGGTCAAGGTCAAGTCAAGGTCAAGTGAAGGTCAAGTCAAGGTCAAGTCAAGGTCAAGTCAAGGTCAAGTCACGGTCAAGTCAAGGTCATGTCAAGGTCATATCAAGGTCAAGTCAAGGTCAAGTCAAGGTCAAGTCAAGGTCATGTCAAGGTCAAGTCAAGGTCAAGTCAAGGTCAAGTCAAGGTCAAGTCAAGGTGATGTCAAGGTCATGTCAAAGTCAAGTCAAGGTCAACTCAATGTAAAGTCAAGGTCAAGTCAAGGTCAAGTCAAGGTCATGTCAAGGTCATGTCAAGGTCAAGTCAAGATCAAGTCAAGTCAAGGTCATGTCAAGGTCATGTCAAGGTAAAGTCAAGGTCAAGTGAAGGTCAAGTCAAGGTCAAGGTCAAGTCAAGCTAATGTCAAGGTCAGGTCAAGGTCAAGTGAAGGTCAAGTCAAGGTGAAGTCAAGGTAAAGTCAAGGTCAAGTCAAGGTCAAGTCAAGGTCATGTCAAGGTCAAGTCAAGGTCAAGTCAAGGTCAAGTCAAAGTCAAGTCAAGGTCAAGTCAAAGTCAAGTCAAGGTGATGTCAAAGTCATGTCAAAGTCAAGTCAAGGTCAACTCAATGTAAAGTCAAGGTGAAGTCAAGGTCAAGTCAAGGTCAAGTCAGGGTCAAGTCAAGGTCAAGTCAAGGTCATGTCAAGGTCAAGTCAAGGTCAAGTCAAGGTCAAGTGAAGGTCAAGTCAAGGTCAAGTCAAGGTAAAGTCAAGGTCAAGTCAAGGTCAAGTCAAGGTCAAGTCAAGGTCAAGTCACGGTCAAGTCATGGTCATGTCAAGGTCGTGTCAAGGTCACGTCAAGGTCAAGTCAAGGTCAAGTCAAGGTCATGTCAAGGTCAAGTCAAGGTCAAGTCAAGGTCAAGTCAAGGTCAAGTCAAGGTCAAGTCAAGGTGATGTCAAGGTCAAGTCAAGGTCAAGTCAAGGTCAAGTCAAGGTCAAGTCAAGTTCATGTCAAGGTCATATCAAGGTCATGTCAAGGTAAAGTCAAGGTCAAGTGAAGGTCAAGTCAAGGTCAAGGTCAAGTCAAGCTAATGTCAAGTCAAGGTCAAGTGAAGGTCAAGTCAAGGTCAAGTCAAGGTCAAGTCAAGGTCATGTCAAGGTCAAGTCAAGGTCAAGTCAAGGCCAAGTCAAGGTAAAGTCAAGGTGATGTCAAGGTCATGTCAAAGTCAAGTCAAGGTCAACTCAATGTAAAGTCAAGGTGAAGTCAAGGTCAAGTCAAGGTCAAGTCAGGGTCAAGTCAAGGTCATGTCAAGGTCAAGTCAAGTTCATGTCAAGGTCATATCAAGGTCAAGTCAAGGTCAAGTCAAGATCAAGTCAAGGTCAAGTCAAGGTAAAGTCAAGGTCAAGTCAAGGTCAAGTCAAGGTCAAGTCACGGTCAAGTCAAGGTCATGTCAAGGTCATGTCAAGGTCAAGTCAAGGTCAAGTCAAGGTCAAGTCAAGGTCAAGTCAAGGTCAAGTCAAGATCAAGTCAAGGTCAAGTCAAGGTAAAGTCAAGGTCAAGTCAAGGTCAAGTCAAGGTCAAGTCACGGTCAAGTCAAGGTCATGTCAAGGTCAAGTCAAGGTCAAGTCAAGGTCAAGTCACGGTCAAGTCAAGGTCATGTCAAGGTCATGTCAAGGTCAAGTCAAGGCCAAGTCAAGGTCAAGTCAAGGTCATGTCAAGGTCAAGTCAAGGTCAAGTCAAGGTCAAGTCAAGATCAAGTCAAGGTCAAGTCAAGGTAAAGTCAAGGTCAAGTCAAGGTCAAGTCAAGGTCAAGTCACGGTCAAGTCAAGGTCATGTCAAGGTCATGTCAAGGTCAAGTCAAGGCCAAGTCAAGGTCAAGTCAAGGTCATGTCAAGGTCAAGTCAAGGTCAAGTCAAGGTCAAGTCAAGGTGATGTCAAGGTCAAGTCAAGGTCAAGTCAAGATAATGTCAAGGTCAAGTCAGGGTCAAGTCAAGGTCAAGTCAAGGTCAAGTCAAGTTCATGTCAAGGTCATATCAAGGTCAAGTCAAGGTCAAGTCAAGATCAAGTCAAGGTCAAGTCAAGGTCAAGTCAAGATCATGTCAAGGTCAAGTCAAGATCATGTCAAGGTAAAGTCAGGGTCAAGTCAAGGTCAAGTCAAGGTCAAGTCAGGGTCAAGTCAAGGCCATGTCAAGGTCATGTCAAGGTCAAGTCAAGGGCAAGTCAAGGTCAAGTCAAGGTCAAGTCAAGGTCATGTCAAGGTCAAGTCAAGGTCATGTCAAGGTCAAGTCAAGGGCAAGTCAAGGTCAAGTCAAGGTCAAGTCAAGTTCATGTCAAGGTCATATCAAGGTCAAGTCAAGGTCAAGTCAAGATCAAGTCAAGGTCAAGTCAAGGTCAAGTAAAGGTCAAGTCAAGGTCAAGTCAAGGTCAAGTCAAAGCCATGTCAAGGTCAAGTCAAGGTCAAGTCAAGGTCAAGTCAAGGGCAAGTCAAGGTCATGTCAAGGTCATATCAAGGTCAAGTCAAGGTCAAGTCACGGTCAAGTCAAGGTCATGTCAAGGTCATATCAAGGTCAAGTCAAGGTCAAGTCAAGGTCAAGTCAAGGTCATGTCAAGGTCAAGTCAAGGTCAAGTCAAGGTCAAGTCAAGGTCAAGTCAAGGTGATGTCAAGGTCATGTCAAAGTCAAGTCAAGGTCAACTCAATGTAAAGTCAAGGTCAAGTCAAGGTCAAGTCAAGGTCATGTCAAGGTCATGTCAAGGTCAAGTCAAGATCAAGTCAAGTCAAGGTCATGTCAAGGTCATGTCAAGGTAAAGTCAAGGTCAAGTGAAGGTCAAGTCAAGGTCAAGTGAAGGTCAAGTCAAGGTGAAGTCAAGGTAAAGTCAAGGTCAAGTCAAGGTCAAGTCAAGGTCATGTCAAGGTCAAGTCAAGGTCAAGTCAAGGTCAAGTCAAAGTCAAGTCAAGGTCAAGTCAAAGTCAAGTCAAGGTGATGTCAAGGTCATGTCAAAGTCAAGTCAAGGTCAACTCAATGTAAAGTCAAGGTGAAGTCAAGGTCAAGTCAAGGTCAAGTCAGGGTCAAGTCAAGGTCAAGTCAAGGTCATGTCAAGGTCAAGTCAAGGTCAAGTCAAGGTCAAGTGAAGGTCAAGTCAAGGTCAAGTCAAGGTAAAGTCAAGGTCAAGTCAAGGTCAAGTCAAGGTCAAGTCAAGGTCAAGTCACGGTCAAGTCATGGTCATGTCAAGGTCGTGTCAAGGTCACGTCAAGGTCAAGTCAAGGTCAAGTCAAGGTCATGTCAAGGTCAAGTCAAGGTCAAGTCAAGGTCAAGTCAAGGTCAAGTCAAGGTCAAGTCAAGGTGATGTCAAGGTCAAGTCAAGGTCAAGTCAAGGCCAAGTCAAGGTCAAGTCAAGTTCATGTCAAGGTCATATCAAGGTCATGTCAAGGTAAAGTCAAGGTCAAGTGAAGGTCAAGTCAAGGTCAAGGTCAAGTCAAGCTAATGTCAAGTCAAGGTCAAGTGAAGGTCAAGTCAAGGTCAAGTCAAGGTCAAGTCAAGGTCATGTCAAGGTCAAGTCAAGGTCAAGTCAAGGCCAAGTCAAGGTCAAGTCAAGGTGATGTCAAGGTCATGTCAAAGTCAAGTCAAGGTCAACTCAATGTAAAGTCAAGGTGAAGTCAAGGTCAAGTCAAGGTCAAGTCAGGGTCAAGTCAAGGTCATGTCAAGGTCAAGTCAAGTTCATGTCAAAGTCATATCAAGGTCAAGTCAAGGTCAAGTCAAGATCAAGTCAAGGTCAAGTCAAGGTAAAGTCAAGGTCAAGTCAAGGTCAAGTCAAGGTCAAGTCACGGTCAAGTCAAGGTCATGTCAAGGTCATGTCAAGGTCAAGTCAAGGTCAAGTCAAGGTCAAGTCAAGGTCATGTCAAGGTCAAGTCAAAGTCAAGTCAAGGTCAAGTCAAGGTGATGTCAAGGTCAAGTCAAGGTCAAGTCAAGATAATGTCAAGGTCAAGTCAGGGTCAAGTCAAGGTCAAGTCAAGGTCAAGTCAAGTTCATGTCAAGGTCATATCAAGGTCAAGTCAAGGTCAAGTCAAGATCAAGTCAAGGTCAAGTCAAGGTCAAGTCAAGGTCAAGTCAAGATCATGTCAAGGTCAAGTCAAGATCATGTCAAGGTAAAGTCAGGGTCAAGTCAAGGTCAAGTCAAGGTCAAGTCAGGGTCAAGTCAAGGCCATGTCAAGGTCATGTCAAGGTTAAGTCAAGGGCAAGTCAAGGTCAAGTCAAGGTCAAGTCAAGGTCATGTCAAGGTCAAGTCAAGGTCATGTCAAGGTCAAGTCAAGGGCAAGTCAAGTTCATGTCAAGGTCATATCAAGGTCAAGTCAAGGTCAAGTCAAGATCAAGTCAAGGTCAAGTCAAGGTCAAGTAAAGGTCAAGTCAAGGTCAAGTCAAGGTCAAGTCAAAGTCATGTCAAGGTCAAGGTCAAGTCAAGGTCAAGTCAAGGGCAAGTCAAGGTCATGTCAAGGTCATATCAAGGTCAAGTCAAGGTCAAGTCAAGGTCAAGTCAAGATCAAGTCAAGGTCAAGTCAAGGTCATGTCAAGGTCAAGTCAAAATCATGTCAAGGTCAAGTCAAGGTCAAGTCAAGGTCAAGTCAAGGTCATGTCAAGGTCAAGTCAAGGGCAAGTCAAGGTCAAGTCAAGGTCAAGTCAAGGTAATGTCAAGGTCATGTCAAGGTCAAGTCAAGGTCAAGTCAAGGTCATGTCAAGGTCAAGTCAAGGGCAAGTCAAGGTCAAGTCAAGGTCAAGTCAAGTTCATGTCAAGGTCATATCAAGGTCAAGTCAAGGTCAAGTCAAGATCATGTCAAGGTAAAGTCAGGGTCAAGTCAAGGTCAAGTCAAGGTCAAGTCAAGGTCAAGTCAAGGTCAAGTCAAAGTCAAGTCAAGGTGAAGTCAAGGTCAAGTCAAGGTCATGTCAAGGTCAAGTCAAGGGCAAGTCAAGGTCAAGTCAAGGTCAAGTCAAGGTCAAGTCAAGGTCATGTCAAGTTCATGTCAAGGTCAAGTCAAGGTCAAGTCAAAATCATGTCAAGGTCAAGTCAAGGGCAAGTCAAGGTCAAGTCAAGGTCAAGTCAAGTTCATGTCAAGGTCATATCAAGGTCAAGTCAAGGTCAAGTCAAGGCCAAGTCAAGTCAAGATCAAGTCAAGGTCAAGTCAAGGTCAAGTAAAGGTCAAGTCAAGGTCAAGTCAAGGTCAAGTCAAGGTCATGTCAAGGTCAAGTCAAGGTCAAGTCAAGGTCAAGTCAAGGTCAAGTCAAGGTGATGTCAAGGTCATGTCAAGGTCAAGTCAAGGTGAAGTCAATGTAAAGTCAAGGTCAAGTCAAGTTCAAGTCAAGGTCAAGTCAAGTTCAAGTCAAGGTCAAGTCAAGATCATGTCAAGGTCAAGTCAGGGTCAAGTCAAGGTCAAGTCAAGGTCATGTCAAGGTCATGTCAAGGTCAAGTCAAGGTCAAGTCAAGGTCAAGTCAATGTCATGTCAAGGTCAGGTCAAGGTCAAGTCAAGGTCAAGTCAAGGTCAAGTCAAGGTCAAGTCAAGATCATGTCAAGGTAAAGTCAGGGTCAAGTCAAGGTCAAGTCAAGGTCAAGTCAAGGTCAAGTCAAGGTCAAGTCAAGGTCAAGTCAATGTCATGTCAAGGTCAAGTCAAGGGCAAGTCAAGGTCAAGTCAAGGTCAAGTCAAGGTCATGTCAAGGTCAAGTCAAGGTCATGTCAAGGTCAAGTCAAGGGCAAGTCAAGGTCAAGTCAAGGTCAAGTCAAGTTCATGTCAAGGTCATATCAAGGTCAAGTCAAGGTCAAGTCAAGATCAAGTCAAGGTCAAGTCAAGGTCAAGTAAAGGTCAAGTCAAGTTCAAGTCAAGGTCAAGTCAAGGTCAAGTCAAGGTCATGTCAAGGTCATATCAAGGTCAAGTCAAGGTCAAGTCAAGGTCAAGTCAAGATCAAGTCAAGGTCAAGTCAAGGTCATGTCAAGGTCATGTCAAGGTCAAGTCAAGGTCAAGTCAATGTCATGTCAAGGTCAAGTCAGGGTCAAGTCAAGGTCAAGTCAAGGTCAAGTCAAGGTCAAGTCAAGGTCAAGTCAAGATCATGTCAAGGTCAAGTCAGGGTCAAGTCAAGATCATGTCAAGGTCAAGTCAGGGTCAAGTCAAGGTCAAGTCAAGGTCATGTCAAGGTCATGTCAAGGTCAAGTCAAGGTCAAGTCAATGTCATGTCAAGGTCAGGTCAAGGTCAAATCAAGGTCAAGTCAAGGTCAAGTCAAGATCATGTCAAGGTAAAGTCAGGGTCAAGTCAAGGTCAAGTAAAGGTCAAGTCAAGGGTAAGTCAAGGTCAAGTGAAGGTCAAGTCAAGGTCATGTCAAGGTCATGTCAAGGTCAAGTCAAGGTCAAGTCAAGATCAAGTCAAGGTCAAGTCAAGGTCAAGTCAAAGTCAAGGTCAAGTCACGGTTGAGTCAATGTCAAGTCAGGGTCAAGTCAAGATCAAGTCAAGGTCAAGGTCAAGTCAAGGTCAAGTCAAGGTTAAGTCAAGGTTAAGTCAAGGTCAAGTCAAGGTCACGTCAAGGTCATGTCAAGGTCAAGTCAAAGTCATGTCAAGGTCAAGTCAAGGTGAAGTCAAGGTCATGTCAAGGTCAAGTCAAGGTAAAGTCAAGGTCAAGTCAAGGTCATGTCAAGGTCATGTCAAGTTCAAGTCAAGGTCAAGTCAAGATCAAGTCAAGATCAACCTTGGCCTTGGTCAAGTCAAGGTTAAGTCAAGGTCAAGTCAAGGTCACGTCAAGGTCATGTCAAGGTCAAGTCAAAGTCATGTCAAGGTCAAGTCAAGGTCAAGTCAAGGTCATGTCAAGGTCAAGTCAAGGTCAAGTCAAGGTCAAGTGAAGGTCAAGTCAAGGTCATGTCAAGTTCAAGTCAAGGTCAAGTCAAGATCAAGTCAAGATCAACCTTGACCTTGGTCAAGTCAAGGTTAAGTCAAGGTCAAGTCAAGGTCAAGTCAAGATCAAGTCAAGATCAACCTTGACCTTGGTCAAGTCAAGGTTAAGTCAAGGTCAAGTCAAGGTCACGTCAAGGTCATGTCAAGGTCAAGTCAAAGTCATGTCAAGGTCAAGTCAAGGTCAAGTCAAGGTCAAGTCAAGGTAAAGTCAAGGTCAAGTCAAGGTCATGTCAAGGTCATGTCAAGGTCAAGTCAAGGTCAAGTCAAGATCAAGTCAAGATCAACCTTGACCTTGGTCAAGTCAAGGTTAAGTCAAGGTCAAGTCAAGGTCACGTCAAGGTCATGTCAAGGTCAAGTCAAAGTCATGTCAAGGTCAAGTCAAGGTCAAGTCAAGATCAAGTCAAGATCAACCTTGACCTTGGTCAAGTCAAGGTTAAGTCAAGGTCAAGTCAAGGTCAAGTCAAGGTCAAGTCAAGATTAAGTCAAGATCAACCTTGACCTTGGTCAAGTCAAGGTTAAGTCAAGGTCATGTCAAGGTCAAGTCAAGGTCAAGTCAAGGTCAAGTGAAGGTCAAGTCAAGTTCATGTCAAGGTCAAGTCAAGGTCAAGTCAAGATCAAGTCAAGATCAACCTTGACCTTGGTCAAGTCAAGGTTAAGTCAAGGTCAAGTCAAGGTCACGTCAAGGTCATGTCAGGGTCAAGTCAAAGTCATGTCAAGGTCAAGTCAAGGTCAAGTCAAGGTCAAGTGAAGGTCAAGTCAAGGTCATGTCAAGGTCAAGTCAAGGTCAAGTCAAGATCAAGTCAAGATCAACCTTGACCTTGGTCAAGTCAAGGTTAAGTCAAGGTCAAGTCAAGGTCAAGTCAAGGTCAAGTCAAGATCAAGTCAAGATCAACCTTGACCTTGGTCAAGTCAAGGTTAAGTCAAGGTCAAGTCAAGGTCACGTCAAGGTCAAATCAAGGTCAAGTCAAGGTCATGTCAAGGTCAAGTCAAGGTAAAGTCAAGGTCAAGTCAAGGTCATGTCAAGGTCATGTCAAGGTCAAGTCAAGGTCAAGTCAAGATCAAGTCAAGATCAACCTTGACCTTGGTCAAGTCACGGTTAAGTCAAGGTCAAGTCAAGGTCACGTCAAGGTCATGTCAAGGTCAAGTCAAAGTCATGTCAAGGTCAAGTCAAGGTCAAGTCAAGATCAAGTCAAGATCAACCTTGACCTTGGTCAAGTCAAGGTCGCGTCAAGGTCATGTCAAGGTCAAATCAAAGTCATGTCAGGGTCAAGTCAAGGTCATGTCAAGGTCAAGTCAAGGTCAAGTGAAGGTCAAGTCAAGGTCAAGTCAAGGTAAAGTCAAGGTCAAGTCAAGGTCAGGTCAAGGTCAGGTCAAGGTCAAGTCAAGGTTGAGTCAATATCAAGTCAAGGTCAAGTCAAGATCAAGTCAAGATCAAGTCAAGGTCAAGTCAAGGTCAAGTCAAGGTCAAGTCAAGATCAAGTCAAGGTCAAGTCAAGGTCATGTCAAGGTTATGTCAAGGTCAAGTCAAGGTCAAGTCAAGGTCATGTCAAGGTCAGGTCAAGGTCAAGTCAAGGTCGAATCAAGGTCAAGTCAAGGTCAAGGTCATGTCAAGGTCATGTCAAGGTCAAGTCAAGGTCAAGTCAAGATCAAGTCAAGGTCAAGTCAATGTCATGTCAAGGTTATGTCAAGGTCAAGTCAAGGTCAAGTCAAGGTCATGTCAAGGTCAGGTCAAGGTCAAGTCAAGGTCGAGTCAAGGTCAAGTCAAGGTCAAGTCAAGGTCAAGTCAAGGTCAAGTCAAGGTCAAGTTAAGGTCAAGACAAGCTCATGTCAAGGTCAAGTCAAGGTCAAGTCCAGGTCAAGTCAAGGTCAAGTCAAGGTCAAGTCAAGGTCATGTCAAGGTCATGTCAAGGTCAAGTCAAGGTCAAGTCAAGATCAAGTCAAGGTCAAGTCAAGATCAAGTCAAGATCAACCTTGACCTTGGTCAAGTCAAGGTTAAGTCAAGGTCAAGTCAAGGTCAAGTCAAGGTCATGTCAAGGTCATGTCAAGGTCAAGTCAAGGTCAAGTCAAGATCAAGTCAAGGTCAAGTCAAGGTCATGTCAAGGTTATGTCAAGGTCAAGTCAAGGTCAAGTCAAGGTCATGTCAAGGTCAGGTCAAGGTCAAGTCAAGGTCGAGTCAAGGTCAAGTCAAGGTCAAGGTCATGTCAAGGTCATGTCAAGGTCAAGTCAAGGTCAAGTCAAGATCAAGTCAAGGTCAAGTCAAGGTCTAGTCAAGGTCATGTCAAGGTCAGGTCAAGGTCAAGTCAAGGTCGAGTCAAGGTCAAGTCAAGGTCAAGTCAAGGTCAAGTCAAGGTCAAGTCAAGGTCAAGTCAAGGTCAAGTCAAGGTCAAGTTAAGGTCAAGACAAGCTCATGTCAAGGTCAAGTCAAGGTCAAGTCCAGGTCAAGTCAAGGTCAAGTCAAGGTCAAGTCAAGGTCATGTCAAGGTCATGTCAAGGTCAAGTCAAGGTCAAGTCAAGATCAAGTCAAGGTCATGTCAAGGTTATGTCAAGGTCAAGTCAAGGTCAAGTCAAGGTCGAGTCAAGGTCAAGTCAAGGTCAAGTCAAGGTCAAGTCAAGGTCAAGTCAAGGTCAAGTCAAGGTCAAGTCAAGCTCATGTCAAGCTCATGTCAAGGTCAAGTCAAGGTCAAGTCAAGGTCAAGTCAAGGTCAAGTCAAGGTCAAGTCAAGGTCAAGTCAAGGTCAAGTCAAGGTCAAATCAAGGGCAAGTCAAGGTCAAGTCAAGGTTAAGTCAAGGTCAAGTCAAGGTCAAGTCAAAGTCAAGTCAAGGTCAACTCAAGGTCATGTAAAGGTCAAGTCAAGGTCAAGTCAAGGTCAAGTCAAGGTCAAGTCAAGGTCAAGTCAAGGTCAAGTCAAAGTCATGTCAAGGTCAAGTCAAGGTCAAGTCAAGGTCAAGTCAAGGTCAAGTCAAGGTCAAGTCAAGGGCAAGTCAAGGTCAAGTAAAGGTCAAATAAAGGTCATGTCAAGGTCATATCAAGGTCAAGTCAAGGTCAAGTCAAGATCAAGTCAAGGTCAAGTCAAGGTCATGTCAAGGTCATTTCAAGGTCAAGTCAAGGTCAAGTCAATGTCATGTCAAGGTCAGGTCAAGGTCAAGTCAAGGTCAAGTCAATGTCATGTCAAGGTCAGGTCAAGGTCAAGTCAAGGTCAAGTCAAGGTCAAGTCAAGGTCAAGTCAAGGGCAAGTCAAGGTCAAGTAAAGGTCAAATAAAGGTCATGTCAAAGTCATATCAAGGTCAAGGTCAAGTCAAGATCAAGTCAAGGTCAAGTCAAGGTCATGTCAAGGTCATTTCAAGGTCAAGTCAAGGTCAAGTCAAGGTCATGTCAAGGTCATTTCAAGGTCAAGTCAAGGTCAAGTCAATGTCATGTCAAGGTCAGGTCAAGGTCAAGTCAAGGTCAAGTCAAGATAAAGTCAAGGTCAAGTCAAGGTCAAGTCAAGGTCAAGTCAAGGTCAAGTCAAGGTCAAGTCAAGGTCAAGTCAAAGTCAAGGTCAAGTCAAAGTCAAGTCAAGGTCAAGTCAAGGTCAAGTCAAGGTCAAGTCAAGGTCAAGTCAAGGGCAAGTCAAGGTCAAGTAAAGGTCAAATAAAGGTCATGTCAAGGTCATATCAAGGTCAAGTCAAGGTCAAGTCAAGATCAAGTCAAGGTCAAGTCAAGGTCATGTCAAGGTCATTTCAAGGTCAAGTCAAGGTCAAGTCAATGTCATGTCAAGGTCAGGTCAAGGTCAAGTCAAGGTCAAGTCAAGATCAAGTCAAGGTCAAGTCAAGGTCAAGTCAAGGTCAAGTCAAGGTCAAGTCAAGGTCAAGTCAAGGTCAAGTCAAGATCATGTCAAAGTCAAGTCAAGGTCAAGTCAAGGTTATGTCAAGGTCATGTCAAGGTAAGTCAAGGTCATGTCAAGGTCAAGTCAAGGTCAAGACAAGGTCAAGTCAGGGTCAAGTCAAGGTCAAGTCAAGGTCAAGTCAAGGTTATGTCAAGGTCATGTCAAGGTAAGTCAAGGTCATGTCAAGGTCAAGACAAGGTCAAGTCAGGGTCATGTCAAGGTCATTTCAAGGTCAAGTCAAGGTCAAGTCAATGTCATGTCAAGGTCATGTCAAGGTCATTTCAAGGTCAAGTCAAGGTCAAGTCAAGATCATGTCAAGGTCAAGTCAAGGTCAAGTCAAGGTTATGTCAAGGTCATATCAAGGTCAAGTCAAGGTCAAGTCAAGATCAAGTCAAGGTCAAGTCAAGGTCATGTCAAGGTCATTTCAAGGTCAAGTCAAGGTCAAGTCAAGGTCATGTCAAGATCATGTCAAGGTCAAGTCAAGGTCAAGTCAA
This sequence comes from Sturmia bella, assembly GCA_963662145.1. Classification (NCBI taxonomy): domain Eukaryota; kingdom Metazoa; phylum Arthropoda; class Insecta; order Diptera; family Tachinidae; genus Sturmia; species Sturmia bella. The sequence goes on along the minus strand of OY759168.1, from coordinate 82,017,994 downwards.
GGTTATGTCAAGGTCATGTCAAGGTAAGTCAAGGTCATGTCAAGGTCAAGTCAAGGTCAAGACAAGGTCAAGTCAGGGTCAAGTCAAGGTCAAGTCAAGGTCAAGTCAAGGTTATGTCAAGGTCATGTCAAGGTAAGTCAAGGTCATGTCAAGGTCAAGACAAGGTCAAGTCAAGGTCATGTCAAGGTCATTTCAAGGTCAAGTCAAGGTCAAGTCAATGTCATGTCAAGGTCAGGTCAAGGTCAAGTCAAGGTCAAGTCAATGTCATGTCAAGGTCAGGTCAAGGTCAAGTCAAGGTCAAGTCAAGGGCAAGTCAAGGTCAAGTAAAGGTCAAATAAAGGTCATGTCAAGGTCATATCAAGGTCAAGTCAAGGTCAGGTCAAGGTCAAGTCAAGGTCAAGTCAAGATCAAGTCAAGGTCAAGTCAAGGTCAAGTCAAGGTCAAGTCAAGGTCAAGTCAAGGTCAAGTCAAGGTCAAGTCAAGGTCATGTCAAGGTCATTTCAAGGTCAAGTCAAGGTCAAGTCAATGTCATGTCAAGGTCAGGTCAAGTCAAGGTCAAGTCAAGGTCAAGTCAAGGTCAAGTCAAGGTCAAGTCAAAGTCAAGTCAAGGTCAAGTCAAGGTCAAGTCAAGGTCAAGTCAAGGGCAAGTCAAGGTCAAGTAAAGGTCAAATAAAGGTCATGTCAAGGTCATATCAAGGTCAAGTCAAGGTCAAGTCAAGATCAAGTCAAGGTCAAGTCAAGGTCATGTCAAGGTCATTTCAAGGTCAAGTCAAGGTCAAGTCAATGTCATGTCAAGGTCAGGTCAAGGTCAAGTCAAGGTCAAGTCAAGATCAAGTCAAGGTCAAGTCAAGGTCAAGTCAAGGTCAAGTCAAGGTCAAGTCACGGTCAAGTCAAGGTCAAGTCAAAGTCAAGTCAAGGTCAAGTCAAGGTCAAGTCAAGGTCAAGTCAAGGGCAAGTCAAGGTCAAGTAAAGGTCAAATAAAGGTCATGTCAAGGTCATATCAAGGTCAAGTCAAGGTCAAGTCAAGATCAAGTCAAGGTCAAGTCAAGGTCATGTCAAGGTCATTTCAAGGTCAAGTCAAGGTCAAGTCAAGGTCAAGTCAAGGTCAAGTCAAGGTCAAGTCAAGGTCAAGTCAAGGTCAAGTCAAAGTCAAGTCAAGGTCAAGTCAAGGTCAAGTCAAGGTCAAGTCAAGGGCAAGTCAAGGTCAAGTAAAGGTCAAATAAAGGTCATGTCAAGGTCATATCAAGGTCAAGTCAAGGTCAAGTCAAGATCAAGTCAAGGTCAAGTCAAGGTCATGTCAAGGTCATTTCAAGGTCAAGTCAAGGTCAAGTCAATGTCATGTCAAGGTCAGGTCAAGGTCAAGTCAAGGTCAAGTCAAGATCAAGTCAAGGTCAAGTCAAGGTCAAGTCAAGGTCAAGTCAAGGTCAAGTCAAGGTCAAGTCAAGGTCAAGTCAAAGTCAAGTCAAGGTCAAGTCAAGGTCAAGTCAAGGTCAAGTCAAGGGCAAGTCAAGGTCAAGTAAAGGTCAAATAAAGGTCATGTCAAGGTCATATCAAGGTCAAGTCAAGGTCAAGTCAAGATCAAGTCAAGGTCAAGTCAAGGTCATGTCAAGGTCATTTCAAGGTCAAGTCAAGGTCAAGTCAAGGTCATGTCAAGGTCATTTCAAGGTCAAGTCAAGGTCAAGTCAATATCATGTCAAGGTCAGGTCAAGGTCAAGTCAAGGTCAAGTCAAGGTCAAGTCAAGATCATGTCAAGGTCAAGTCAAGGTCAAGTCAAGGTTATGTCAAGGTCATGTCTAGGTAAGTCAAGGTCATGTCAAGGTCAAGTCAAGGTCAAGTCAAGGTTATGTCAAGGTCATGTCAAGGTAAGTCAAGGTCATGTCAAGGTCAAGACAAGGTCAAGTCAGGGTCAAGACAAGGTCAAGTCAGGGTCAAGTCAAGGTCAAGTCAAGGTCAAGTCAAGGTCAAGTCAAGATCATGTCAAGGTCAAGTCAGGGTCAAGTCAAGGTCAAGTCAAGGTCATGTCAAGGTCATGTCAAGGTAAAGTCAAGGTCAAGTCAATGTCATGTCAAGGTCAGGTCAAGGTCAAGTCAAGGTCATGTCAAGGTCATGTCAAGGTCATATCAATGTCAAGTCAAGGTTAAGTCAAGGTCAAGTCAAGGTCAAGTCAAGGTCAAGTCAAGGTCAAGTCAAAGTCAAGTCAAGGTTATGTCAAGGTCATGTCAAGGTAAGTCAAGGTCATGTCAAGGTCAAGACAAGGTCAAGTCAGGGTCAAGTCAAGGTCAAGTCAAGGTCAAGTCAAGGTCAAGTCAAGGTCAAGTCAAAGTCAAGTCAAGGTCATGTCAAGTCAAGGTCAAGTCAAGGTCAAGTCAAGGTCATGTCAAGGTCATGTCAAGGTCAAGTCAAGGTAAGTCAAGGTCATGTCAAGGTCATGTCAAGGTCATATCAATGTCAAGTCAAGGTTAAGTCAAGGTCAAGTCAAGGTCAAGTCAAGGTCAAGTCAAGGTCAAGTCAAAGTCAAGTCAAGGTCAAGTCAAGGTCATGTCAAGGTAAGTCAAGGTCATGTCAAGGTCAAGTCAAGGTCAAGACAAGGTCAAGTCAGGGTCAAGTCAAGGTCAAGTCAAGGTCAAGTCAAGGTCAAATCAAGGTCAAGTCAAGGTCATGTCAAGGTCATGTCAAGATCAAGTCAAGGTCAAGTCAAGATCAAGTCAGGGTCAAGTCAAGGTCATGTCAAGGTCAGTTCAAGGTCAAGTCAAGGTCAAGTCAATGTCATGTCAAGGTCAGGTCAAGGTCAAGTCAAGGTCAAGTCAAGGTCAAGTCAAGGTTATGTCAAGGTCATGTCAAGGTAAGTCAAGTTCATGTCAAGGTCATGTCAAGGTCATATCAAGGCCAAGTCAAGGTTAAGTCAAGGTCAAGTCAAGGTCAAGTCAAGGTCATGTCAAGGTCAAGTCAAGGTCAAGTCTAGATCAAGTCAAGATCAAGTCAAGGTCAAGTCAAGGTCAAGTCAAGGTTAAGTCAAGGTCAAGTCAAGGTCACGTCAACGTCAAGTCAAGGTCATGTCAAGTCAAGGTCAAGTCAAGGTCAAGTCAAGGTCATGTCAAGGTCAAGTCAAGGTCAAGTCAAGGTCAAGTCAAAGTCAAGTCAAGGTCAAGTCAAGGTCATGTTAAGGTCATGTCAAGGTCAAGCCAAGGTCAAGTCAAGGTCAAGTTCATGTCAAGGTCATGTCAAGGTCATATCAATGTCAAGTCAAGGTTAAGTCAAGGTCAAGTCAAGGTCAAGTCAAGGTCAAGTCAAGGTCAAGTCAAAGTCAAGTCAAGGTCAAGTCAATGTCATGTCAAGGTCAAGGCAAGGTCAAGTCAAGGTCAAGTCAAGGTCAATTCAAGGTCAAGTCAAGGACATGTCAAGGTCAAGTTAAGGTCAAGTCAAGGTCAAGTCAAGGACATGTCAAGGTCAAGTTAAGGTCAAGTCAAGGTCAAGGTCAAGTCAAGGTAAAGTCAAGGTCAAGTCAAGGTCATGTCAACGTCATGTCAAGGTCAAGCCAAGGTCAAGTCAAGGTCAAGTCAAGGTCAAGTCAAGGTCAATTCAAGGTCAAGTCAAGATCAAGGTCATGTCAAGGTCAAGTCAAGTCAAGATCAAGTCAAGGTCAAGTCAAGGTCAAGTCAAGGTTAAGTCAAGGTCAAGTCAAGGTCAATTCAAGGTCAAGTCAAGGTCATGTCAAGGTTAAGTCAAAGTCAATTCAAGTTCAATTCAAGGTCAAGTCAAGGTCATGTCAAGGTCAAGTCAAGGTCAAGTCAAGGTCAAGTGAAGGGCAAGTCAAGGTCATGTCAAGGTCCAGTCAAGGGCAAGACAAGGTCAAGTCAAGGTCATGTCAAGGTCATGTCAAGGTCATGTCAAGGTCATGTCAAGGTCAAGTCAAGGTCAAGTCAAGGACATGTCAAGGTCAAGTCGAGGTCAAGTCAAGGTCGAGTCAAGGTCAAGTCAAGATCAAGTCAAGGTCAAGTCAACGTCATGTCAAGGTCAAGTCAAGGTCAAGGTCAAGTCAAGGTCAAGTCAAGGTCAAGTGAAGGTCAAGTCAAGGTCAAGTCAAGGTTAAGTCAAGGTCAAGTCAAGAGCAAGCCAAGATCAAGTCAAGGTCAAGTCAAGGTCAAGTCAAGGTCAAGTCAAGGTCAAGTCCAGGTCAAGTCAAGGTCAAGGTCATGTCAAGGTCAGGTCAAGGTCAAGTCAAGGTCATGTCAAGGTCAAGTCAAGGTCAAGTCAAGGTCAAGTCAAGGTGATGTCAAGGTCATGTCAAAATCAAGTCAAGGCCAAGTCAAGGTCAAGGCAAGCTCAAGTCAAGGTAAAGTCCAGGTCAAGTCAAGGTCATGTCAAGGTCAGGTCAAGGTCAAGTCAAGGTCATGTCAAGGTCAAGTCAAGGTCAAGTCAAGGTCAAGTCAAGGTGATGTCAAGGTCATGTCAAAGTCAAGTCAAGGCCAAGTCAAGGTCAAGGCAAGCTCAAGTCAAGGTAAAGTCAAGGTCAAGTCAAGGTCAAGTCAAGGTCAAGGTCAAGTCAAGGTCATGTCAAGATCAAGTCAAGGTCAAGTCAAGGTCAAGTGAAGGTCAAGTCAAGGTCAAGTCAAGGGCAAGTCAAGATCAAGTCAAGGTCAAGTCAAGGTCAAGTCAAGGTCAAGTCAAGGTCAATTCAAGGTCAAGTCAAGGTCATGTCAAGGTTAAGTCAAAGTCAATTCAAGTTCAATTCAAGGTCAAGTCAAGGTCAAGTCAAGATCAAGTGAAGGTCAAGTCAAGGTCAAGGCCAAGTCAAGATCAAGTGAAGGTCAAGTCAAGGTCAAGGTGAAGTCAAGGTCAAGTCAAGGTCAAGTCAAGGTCCAGTCAAGGTCAAGTCAAGGTCATGTCAAGGTCAAGGTCATGTCAAGGTCAGGTCAAGGTCAAGTCAAGGTCATGTCAAGGTCAAGTCAAGGTCAAGTCAAGGTCAAGTCAAGGTGATGTCAAGGTCATGTCAAAATCAAGTCAAGGCCAAGTCAAGGTCAAGGCAAGCTCAAGTCAAGGTAAAGTCCAGGTCAAGTCAAGGTCAAGTCAAGGTCAAGTCAAGGTCAAGCCAAGGTCAAGTAAAGGTCAAATAAAGGTCATGTCAAGGTCATATCAAGGTCAAGTCAAGGTCAAGTCAAGATCAAGTCAAGGTCAAGTCAAGGTCATGTCAAGGTCATTTCAAGGTCAAGTCAAGGTCAAGTCAATGTCATGTCAAGGTCAGGTCAAGGTCAAGTCAAGGTCAAGTCAAGATCAAGTCAAGGTCAAGTCAAGGTCAAGTCAAGGTCAAGTCAAGGTCAAGTCAAGGTCAAGTCAAGGTCAAGTCAAAGTCAAGTCAAGGTCAAGTCAAGGTCAAGTCAAGGTCAAGTCAAGGTCAAGTCAAGGGCAAGTCAAGGTCAAGTAAAGGTCAAATAAAGGTCATGTCAAGGTCATATCAAGGTCAAGTCAAGGTCAAGTCAAGATCAAGTCAAGGTCAAGTCAAGGTCATGTCAAGGTCATTTCAAGGTCAAGTCAAGGTCAAGTCAAGGTCAAGTCAAGGTCATGTCAAGGTCATTTCAAGGTCAAGTCAAGGTCAAGTCAATATCATGTCAAGGTCAGGTCAAGGTCAAGTCAAGGTCAAGTCAAGGTCAAGTCAAGATCATGTCAAGGTCAAGTCAAGGTCAAGTCAAGGTTATGTCAAGGTCATGTCTAGGTAAGTCAAGGTCATGTCAAGGTCAAGTCAAGGTCAAGTCAAGGTTATGTCAAGGTCATGTCAAGGTAAGTCAAGGTCATGTCAAGGTCAAGACAAGGTCAAGTCAGGGTCAAGTCAAGGTCAAGTCAAGGTCAAGTCAAGGTCAAGGTCAAGTCAGGGTCAAGTCAAGGTCAAGTCAAGGTCATGTCAAGGTCATGTCAAGGTAAAGTCAAGGTCAAGTCAATGTCATGTCAAGGTCAGGTCAAGGTCAAGTCAAGGTCATGTCAAGGTCATGTCAAGGTCATATCAATGTCAAGTCAAGGTTAAGTCAAGGTCAAGTCAAGGTCATGTCAAGGTCAAGTCAAGGTAAGTCAAGGTCATGTCAAGGTCATGTCAAGGTCATATCAATGTCAAGTCAAGGTTAAGTCAAGGTCAAGTCAAGGTCAAGTCAAGGTCAAGTCAAGGTCAAGTCAAGGTCAAGTCAAAGTCAAGTCAAGGTCAAGTCAAGGTCATGTCAAGGTAAGTCAAGGTCATGTCAAGGTCAAGTCAAGGTCAAGACAAGGTCAAGTCAGGGTCAAGTCAAGGTCAAGTCAAGGTCAAGTCAAGGTCAAGTCAAGGTCAAGTCAAGGTCAAGTCAAGGTCATGTCAAGGTCATGTCAAGATCAAGTCAAGGTCAAGTCAAGATCAAGTCAGGGTCAAGTCAAGGTCATGTCAAGGTCAGTTCAAGGTCAAGTCAAGGTCAAGTCAATGTCATGTCAAGGTCAGGTCAAGGTCAAGTCAAGGTCAAGTCAAGGTCAAGTCAAGGTCAAGTCAAGGTTATGTCAAGGTCATGTCAAGGTAAGTCAAGGTCATGTCAAGGTCATGTCAAGGTCATATCAAGGCCAAGTCAAGGTTAAGTCAAGGTCAAGTCAAGGTCAAGTCAAGGTCATGTCAAGGTCAAGTCAAGGTCAAGGTCATGTCAAGGTCAGGTCAAGGTCAAGTCAAGGTTGAGTCAATGTCAAGTCAAGGTCAAGTCTAGATCAAGTCAAGATCAAGTCAAGGTCAAGTCAAGGTCAAGTCAAGGTTAAGTCAAGGTCAAGTCAAGGTCACGTCAACGTCAAGTCAAGGTCATGTCAAGTCAAGGTCAAGTCAAGGTCAAGTCAAGGTCATGTCAAGGTCAAGTCAAGGTCAAGTCAAGGTCAAGTCAAAGTCAAGTCAAGGTCAAGTCAAGGTCATGTTAAGGTCATGTCAAGGTCAAGCCAAGGTCAAGTCAAGGTCAAGTTCATGTCAAGGTCATGTCAAGGTCATATCAATGTCAAGTCAAGGTTAAGTCAAGGTCAAGTCAAGGTCAAGTCAAGGTCAAGTCAAAGTCAAGTCAAGGTCAAGTCAATGTCATGTCAAGGTCAAGGCAAGGTCAAGTCAAGGTCAAGTCAAGGTCATGTCAAGGTCAAGTCAAGGTCAAGTCAAGGTCAAGTCAAGGTCAAGTCAAGGACATGTCAAGGTCAAGTTAAGGTCAAGTCAAGGTCAAGTCAAGGACATGTCAAGGTCAAGTTAAGGTCAAGTCAAGGTCAAGGTCAAGTCAAGGTAAAGTCAAGGTCAAGTCAAGGTCATGTCAACGTCATGTCAAGGTCAAGCCAAGGTCAAGTCAAGGTCAAGTCAAGGTCAAGTCAAGGTCAATTCAAGGTCAAGTCAAGATCAAGGTCATGTCAAGGTCAAGTCAAGGTCAAGTCAAGGTCATGTCAAGGTCAAGTCAAGGTCAAGGTCATGTCAAGGTCAGGTCAAGGTCAAGTCAAGGTTGAGTCAATGTCAAGTCAAGGTCAAGTCTAGATCAAGTCAAGATCAAGTCAAGGTCAAGTCAAGGTCAAGTCAAGGTTAAGTCAAGGTCAAGTCAAGGTCACGTCAACGTCAAGTCAAGGTCATGTCAAGTCAAGGTCAAGTCAAGGTCAAGTCAAGGTCATGTCAAGGTCAAGTCAAGGTCAAGTCAAGGTCAAGTCAAAGTCAAGTCAAGGTCAAGTCAAGGTCATGTTAAGGTCATGTCAAGGTCAAGCCAAGGTCAAGTCAAGGTCAAGTTCATGTCAAGGTCATGTCAAGGTCATATCAATGTCAAGTCAAGGTTAAGTCAAGGTCAAGTCAAGGTCAAGTCAAGGTCAAGTCAAGGTCAAGTCAAAGTCAAGTCAAGGTCAAGTCAATGTCATGTCAAGGTCAAGGCAAGGTCAAGTCAAGGTCAAGTCAAGGTCATGTCAAGGTCAAGTCAAGGTCAAGTCAAGGTCAAGTCAAGGTCAAGTCAAGGACATGTCAAGGTCAAGTTAAGGTCAAGTCAAGGTCAAGTCAAGGACATGTCAAGGTCAAGTTAAGGTCAAGTCAAGGTCAAGGTCAAGTCAAGGTAAAGTCAAGGTCAAGTCAAGGTCATGTCAACGTCATGTCAAGGTCAAGCCAAGGTCAAGTCAAGGTCAAGTCAAGGTCAAGTCAAGGTCAATTCAAGGTCAAGTCAAGATCAAGGTCATGTCAAGGTCAAGTCAAGGTCAAGTCAAGGTCATGTCAAGGTCAAGTCAAGGTCAAGGTCATGTCAAGGTCAGGTCAAGGTCAAGTCAAGGTTGAGTCAATGTCAAGTCAAGGTCAAGTCTAGATCAAGTCAAGATCAAGTCAAGGTCAAGTCAAGGTCAAGTCAAGGTTAAGTCAAGGTCAAGTCAAGGTCACGTCAACGTCAAGTCAAGGTCATGTCAAGTCAAGGTCAAGTCAAGGTCAAGTCAAGGTCATGTCAAGGTCAAGTCAAGGTCAAGTCAAGGTCAAGTCAAAGTCAAGTCAAGGTCAAGTCAAGGTCATGTTAAGGTCATGTCAAGGTCAAGCCAAGGTCAAGTCAAGGTCAAGTTCATGTCAAGGTCATGTCAAGGTCATATCAATGTCAAGTCAAGGTTAAGTCAAGGTCAAGTCAAGGTCAAGTCAAGGTCAAGTCAAGGTCAAGTCAAAGTCAAGTCAAGGTCAAGTCAATGTCATGTCAAGGTCAAGGCAAGGTCAAGTCAAGGTCAAGTCAAGGTCATGTCAAGGTCAAGTCAAGGTCAAGTCAAGGTCAAGTCAAGGTCAAGTCAAGGACATGTCAAGGTCAAGTTAAGGTCAAGTCAAGGTCAAGTCAAGGACATGTCAAGGTCAAGTTAAGGTCAAGTCAAGGTCAAGGTCAAGTCAAGGTAAAGTCAAGGTCAAGTCAAGGTCATGTCAACGTCATGTCAAGGTCAAGCCAAGGTCAAGTCAAGGTCAAGTCAAGGTCAAGTCAAGGTCAATTCAAGGTCAAGTCAAGATCAAGGTCATGTCAAGGTCAAGTCAAGTCAAGATCAAGTCAAGGTCAAGTCAAGGTCAAGTCAAGGTTAAGTCAAGGTCAAGTCAAGGTCAATTCAAGGTCAAGTCAAGGTCATGTCAAGGTTAAGTCAAAGTCAATTCAAGTTCAATTCAAGGTCAAGTCAAGGTCATGTCAAGGTCAAGTCAAGGTCAAGTCAAGGTCAAGTGAAGGGCAAGTCAAGGTCATGTCAAGGTCCAGTCAAGGGCAAGACAAGGTCAAGTCAAGGTCATGTCAAGGTCATGTCAAGGTCATGTCAAGGTCATGTCAAGGTCAAGTCAAGGTCAAGTCAAGGACATGTCAAGGTCAAGTCGAGGTCAAGTCAAGGTCGAGTCAAGGTCAAGTCAAGATCAAGTCAAGGTCAAGTCAAGGTCATGTCAAGGTCAAGGTCAAGTCAAGGTCAAGTGAAGGTCAAGTCAAGGTCAAGTCAAGGTTAAGTCAAGGTCAAGTCAAGAGCAAGCCAAGATCAAGTCAAGGTCAAGTCAAGGTCAAGTCAAGGTCAAGTCAAGGTCAAGTCCAGGTCAAGTCAAGGTCAAGGTCATGTCAAGGTCAGGTCAAGGTCAAGTCAAGGTCATGTCAAGGTCAAGTCAAGGTCAAGTCAAGGTCAAGTCAAGGTGATGTCAAGGTCATGTCAAAATCAAGTCAAGGCCAAGTCAAGGTCAAGGCAAGCTCAAGTCAAGGTAAAGTCCAGGTCAAGTCAAGGTCATGTCAAGGTCAGGTCAAGGTCAAGTCAAGGTCATGTCAAGGTCAAGTCAAGGTCAAGTCAAGGTCAAGTCAAGGTGATGTCAAGGTCATGTCAAAGTCAAGTCAAGGCCAAGTCAAGGTCAAGGCAAGCTCAAGTCAAGGTAAAGTCAAGGTCAAGTCAAGGTCAAGTCAAGGTCAAGGTCAAGTCAAGGTCATGTCAAGATCAAGTCAAGGTCAAGTCAAGGTCAAGTGAAGGTCAAGTCAAGGTCAAGTCAAGGGCAAGTCAAGATCAAGTCAAGGTCAAGTCAAGGTCAAGTCAAGGTCAAGTCAAGGTCAATTCAAGGTCAAGTCAAGGTCATGTCAAGGTTAAGTCAAAGTCAATTCAAGTTCAATTCAAGGTCAAGTCAAGGTCAAGTCAAGATCAAGTGAAGGTCAAGTCAAGGTCAAGGCCAAGTCAAGATCAAGTGAAGGTCAAGTCAAGGTCAAGGTGAAGTCAAGGTCAAGTCAAGGTCAAGTCAAGGTCCAGTCAAGGTCAAGTCAAGGTCATGTCAAGGTCATGTCAAGGTCAAGTCAAGGTCAAGTCAAGGTCAAATCAAGGTCAAGTCAAGGTCAAGTCAAGGTCAAGTCAAGGTCATGTCAAGGTCATGTCAAGGTCCAGTCAAGGTCCAGTCAAGGGCAAGACAAGGTCAAGTCAAGGTCATGTGAAGGTCATGTCAAGGTCAAGTCAAGGTCAAGTCAAGGTCGAGTCAAGGTCAAGTCAAGATCAAGTCAAGGTCAAGTCAAGGTCATGTCAAGGTCAAGTCAAGGTCAAGGTCAAGTCAAGTTCATGTCAAGGTTATGTCAAGGTCAAGCCAAGGTTATGTCAAGGTCAAGCCAAGGTCAAGTCAAGATCAAGGTCATGTCAAGGTCAGGTCAAGGTCAAGTCAAGGTTGAGTCAATGTCAAGTCAAGGTCAAGTCTAGATCAAGTCAAGATCAAGTCAAGGTCAAGTCAAGGTCAAGTCAAGGTTAAGTCAAGGTCAAGTCAAGGTCACGTCAACGTCAAGTCAAGGTCATGTCAAGTCAAGGTCAAGTCAAGGTCAAGTCAAGGTCATGTCAAGGTCAAGTCAAGGTCAAGTCAAGGTCAAGTCAAAGTCAAGTCAAGGTCAAGTCAAGGTCATGTTAAGGTCATGTCAAGGTCAAGCCAAGGTCAAGTCAAGGTCAAGTTCATGTCAAGGTCATGTCAAGGTCATATCAATGTCAAGTCAAGGTTAAGTCAAGGTCAAGTCAAGGTCAAGTCAAGGTCAAGTCAAGGTCAAGTCAAAGTCAAGTCAAGGTCAAGTCAATGTCATGTCAAGGTCAAGGCAAGGTCAAGTCAAGGTCAAGTCAAGGTCATGTCAAGGTCAAGTCAAGGTCAAGTCAAGGTCAAGTCAAGGACATGTCAAGGTCAAGTTAAGGTCAAGTCAAGGTCAAGTCAAGGACATGTCAAGGTCAAGTTAAGGTCAAGTCAAGGTCAAGGTCAAGTCAAGGTAAAGTCAAGGTCAAGTCAAGGTCATGTCAACGTCATGTCAAGGTCAAGCCAAGGTCAAGTCAAGGTCAAGTCAAGGTCAAGTCAAGGTCAATTCAAGGTCAAGTCAAGATCAAGGTCATGTCAAGGTCAAGTCAAGTCAAGATCAAGTCAAGGTCAAGTCAAGGTCAAGTCAAGGTTAAGTCAAGGTCAAGTCAAGGTCAATTCAAGGTCAAGTCAAGGTCATGTCAAGGTTAAGTCAAAGTCAATTCAAGTTCAATTCAAGGTCAAGTCAAGGTCATGTCAAGGTCAAGTCAAGGTCAAGTCAAGGTCAAGTGAAGGGCAAGTCAAGGTCATGTCAAGGTCCAGTCAAGGGCAAGACAAGGTCAAGTCAAGGTCATGTCAAGGTCATGTCAAGGTCATGTCAAGGTCATGTCAAGGTCAAGTCAAGGACAAGTCAAGGACATGTCAAGGTCAAGTCGAGGTCAAGTCAAGGTCGAGTCAAGGTCAAGTCAAGATCAAGTCAAGGTCAAGTCAAGGTCATGTCAAGGTCAAGTCAAGGTCAAGGTCAAGTCAAGGTCAAGTCAAGGTCAAGTGAAGGTCAAGTCAAGGTCAAGTCAAGGTTAAGTCAAGGTCAAGTCAAGAGCAAGCCAAGATCAAGTCAAGGTCAAGTCAAGGTCAAGTCAAGGTCAAGTCCAGGTCAAGTCAAGGTCAAGGTCATGTCAAGGTCAGGTCAAGGTCAAGTCAAGGTCATGTCAAGGTCAAGTCAAGGTCAAGTCAAGGTCAAGTCAAGGTGATGTCAAGGTCATGTCAAAATCAAGTCAAGGCCAAGTCAAGGTCAAGGCAAGCTCAAGTCAAGGTAAAGTCCAGGTCAAGTCAAGGTCATGTCAAGGTCAGGTCAAGGTGAAGTCAAGGTCATGTCAAGGTCAAGTCAAGGTCAAGTCAAGGTCAAGTCAAGGTGATGTCAAGGTCATGTCAAAGTCAAGTCAAGGCCAAGTCAAGGTCAAGGCAAGCTCAAGTCAAGGTAAAGTCAAGGTCAAGTCAAGGTCAAGTCAAGGTCAAGTCAAGGTCATGTCAAGATCAAGTCAAGGTCAAGTCAAGGTCAAGTGAAGGTCAAGTCAAGGTCAAGTCAAGGGCAAGTCAAGATCAAGTCAAGGTCAAGTCAAGGTCAAGTCAAGGTCAAGTCAAGGTCAATTCAAGGTCAAGTCAAGGTCATGTCAAGGTTAAGTCAAAGTCAATTCAAGTTCAATTCAAGGTCAAGTCAAGGTCAAGTCAAGATCAAGTGAAGGTCAAGTCAAGGTCAAGGCCAAGTCAAGATCAAGTGAAGGTCAAGTCAAGGTCAAGGTGAAGTCAAGGTCAAGTCAAGGTCAAGTCAAGGTCCAGTCAAGGTCAAGTCAAGGTCATGTCAAGGTCATGTCAAGGTCAAGTCAAAGTCAAGTCAAGGTCAAATCAAGGTCAAGTCAAGGTCAAGTCAAGGTCAAGTCAAGGTCATGTCAAGGTCATGTCAAGGTCCAGTCAAGGTCTAGTCAAGGGCAAGACAAGGTCAAGTCAAGGTCATGTGAAGGTCATGTCAAGGTCAAGTCAAGGTCAAGTCAAGGTCGAGTCAAGGTCAAGTCAAGATCAAGTCAAGGTCAAGTCAAGTTCATGTCAAGGTTATGTCAAGGTCAAGCCAAGGTTATGTCAAGGTCAAGCCAAGGTCAAGTCAAGATCAAGGTCATGTCAAGGTCAGGTCAAGGTCAAGTCAAGGTTGAGTCAATGTCAAGTCAAGGTCAAGTCAAGATCAAGTCAAGGTCAAGTCAAGGTCGTGTCGAGGTCAAGTCAAAGTCATGTCAGGGTCAAGTCAAGGTCAAGTCAAGGTCATGTCAAGGTCAAGTCAAGGTCAAGGTCAAGTCAAGGTCAAGTGAAGGTCAAGTCAAGGTCAAGTCAAGGTCAAGTCGAGGTCAAGTCACGGTCAAGTCAAGGTCATGTCAAGGTCATGTCAAGGTCAAGTCAAGGTCAAGTCAAGGTCAAGTCAAGGTCATGTCAAGGTCAAGTCAAGGTCAAGTCAAGGTCAAGTCAAGGTGATGTCAAGGTCATGTCAAAGTAAAGTCAAGGCCAAGTCAAGGTCAAGGCAAGCTCAAGTCAAGGTAAAGTCAAGGTCAAGTCAAGGTCAAGTCAAGGTCATGTCAAGGTCATGTCAAGGTCAAGTCAAGGTCATGTCAAGGTCATGTCAAGGTCAAGTCAAGGTCAAGTCAAGCTAATGTCAAGGTCAAGTCAAGGTCAAGTCAAGCTAATGTCAAGGTCAAGTCAAGGTCAAGTGAAGGTCAAGTCAAGGTAAAGTCAAGGTCAAGTCAAGGTCAAGTCAAGGTCAAGTCAAGGTCAAGCCACGGTCAAGTCAAGGTCATGTCAAGGTCAAGTCAAGGTCAAGTCAAGGTCAAGTCAAGGTCAAGTGAAGGTCAAGTCAATGTCAAGTGAAGGTCAAGTCAAGCTAATGTCAAGGTCAAGTCACGGTCAAGTGAAGGTCAAGTCAAGGTCAAGTCAAGGTCAAGCCACGGTCAAGTCAAAGTCATGTCAAGGTCATGTCAAGGTCAAGTCTAGGTCAAGTCAAGGTCAAGTCAAGGTCAAGTCAAGGTCAAGTCAAGGTCAAATCAAGGTCATGTCAAGGTCAAGTCAAGGTCAAGTGAAGGTCAAGTCAAGGTCAAGTCAAGGTCAAGTCAAGGTCAAGTCAAGGTCAAGTCAAGGTCAAGTCACGGTCAAGTCACGGTCATGTCAAGGTCATGTCAAGGTCATGTCAAGGTCAAGTCAAGGTCAAGTCAAGGTCAAGTCAAGGTCATGTCAAGGTTATGTCAAGGTCAAGTCAAGGTCAAGTCAAGGTCAAGTCAAGGTCATGTCAAGGTCATGTCAAGGTCAAGTCAAGGTCAAGTCAAGGTCATGTCAAGGTCAAGTCAAGGTCATGTCAAGGTCAAGTCAAGGTCAAGTCAAGGTCAAGTCAAGGTCAAGTCAAAGTCATGTCAAGGTCAAGTCAAGGTCAAGTCAAGGTCAAGTCAAGGTCAAGTCAAGGTCAAGGTCATATCAAGGTCATGTCAAGGTCATGTCAAGGTCAAGTGAAGGTCAAGTGAAGGTCAAGTCAAGGTCAAGGTCAAGTCAAGGTAAAGTCAAGGTCAAGTCAAGGTCAAGTCACGGTCAAGTCAAGGTCATGTCAAGGTCATGTCAAGGTCAAGTCAAGGTCAAGTGTAATGTGTTGGGCAAAGTTTATATTTATGAGCGCGAATTAAAGACAAAAAAAAACTGCCGGCGCTAATGAACGCCACTGGCATATGAGGTTGGGACAAGTGGCAGTTGAAATGCCTTAGTTTAGAATTGAACAAATGCCGATTTGAAGGCAAAAGAAAAAGTGTTTTATTTACAAAATTCTGTAGGCTTATAAATAAAAGTAACGGTACTTTTCTAAATTTCAAACCAACTAAAAACAAAAACAAAAAAATGGAATTTCCAAACAATCTTAATCCTATATACATAAGGTTAATATATAAAGTTAATCTTAATCCTATTTATGTAAAGTTAATGCCAAGTCGACTTTGACAAGTACCCTACACCCTATCCCTTAAGATAATTTTACATTTTTCATAAAATTTAAAATTATGTATGAAATATAAATATACATATGTATTTATTTTGTTTTTTTTTTTTTTTTAGTATCTCTTTAAGTTATTATTATGAAATTCCTTAGTGGTATTACCTAAATCTAGAATAGAGTTTACACCGTTGTTTTTAATTATTTTGTATGGCCCATGATAAGGTGGCTGGTTCTTTTTTCTATTAAAATTTCGCACGAGAACTAATTCTCCTATCTTCAAATTTAGAGGATTTGTGTTGTAGCAATGCTGTACTCTTTTCTTTTTTGAAATTTCTAGGTATTGTCTTGCTTTGTTTAGGGAAAAACATAACCTAGCTCTCAATTCTTTAACGTAGTTATCGATGTTGTATATTGGTTCAAAATTCAAAACATTATCATTCGGGAAATTTGGCAGCCTTCCAAATATCAACTCGTAAGGTGTGTAATTGGTGTCTATATGAGGTGTTGTGTTATAGGCAAAACAGAAATATGGGATCCATTTTTCCCATTCATCAGTTTTACAATAATTCAAAAGAAATTCGTTAAGTACCCCATGATTCCGCTCTATCGAACCTAGAGTTTCGTGGTGGTACGGTGTACTGAATACTTGCTTAATTTCAAGTGTTTTACAGATTTCTGACATTAGTTCATTCATGAACTCAGTACCTCTGTCTGATTTTAGAATCTTGCAGTTTCCATATATTAGAATTAAATTCTTGACTATAGCCTTTGCAACTGTTTTTGCATCCTTCGACTCGATAGGGCATGCTATGATATACTTTGTCAAATCATCCTGCATTGTTAGTATGTACCTAAATTTGTTTGAATATCTCAGAGGACCTACTGTGTCTATGGAAATGGTTTCAAAACTTGTTCCTGGGGTATCAGTCATTACTAATTTCTCTCTCGTATGTCTTGTTTGTTTGTTTATTTTGCATTCGCTGCAGTTCTGAATAAACCTTTTCACCATTTTACCCATGTTTTTCCAAATGTATCTCTGTTTTAGTCTCATACAAGTTTTCCGTATTCCTAAGTGCCCTCCTATTGTTGAGCAATGGTATTCCCTGATCAAACTTTCCTGTCGATCCTTACTTGTAATCCGTACTGGATCCCTGTACAACAATATAACTAGTCTCCTATTGCCTTGTCCTTCTAACTCATTAAAAATGTTCTTAAATTGCTCAATCGTTATATACTCAAATATGGCATCATTATCTTTCAAAGCTAGTCTATGTATATTCAGTGATAACATCTCCGATGAGAGTTTCTCCAACGACGTTCGTATATTCGATGGATTATCACCACATCTGATTATTACCTCCAAATCGTTTACTATAATGCTTTGTTGGTCAAAGCCGTATTCTAATTCAAACTTCATTTTTCTTATATTCTTGACATCCGAAATCGACGTGCTCTCCCATGTAAAAAGGTGATCAGGCTCTTTACCGGTTGATCCAGTCTTATTGCTATCGTCAAGTTTCCTTTCCATTTTCCTTTTCATAGTGCGAGTAACGATCAAAACGTTATTCGTTTCTGTTCCAATTTCTGTTGGAATCATGGCTTTCAACGTATCGCTATTTATGACTATCCTTGATAATGCATCAGCGTTTGTGTTCATTCTTCCCTTTTTATATGAAATCTCGAAATCGTAATCGCATAAGTCGAGTCTAATTCGAGTCATTTTGGACGATGGGTTCTTGTGTGAGAATAAAGATACTAGTGGTCTGTGGTCTGTGATGACGTAAAATTTTCTACCGTACAGATAAGGACGAAAAAATTTAATAGCCCAATGGATGGCTAGAAGTTCCTTTTCGATGACTGATTTGTTCAAGTCATGCTTCGACAATGTTTTGCTGGCATAGGATATTGGTAGGTCCTTCCCAATCTCTCCCTGTGACAGGACTGCCCCTAAGGCAACATTAGATGCATCAGTAGTTACTATGAATGGTTTACTAAAGTCAGGGTATTGAAGAATTGGGGGACTAATTAATTTCGATTTCAGTGTCTCAAATGCTTGTTGACAATCTTTGTCCCATATAAAAGGTTTGTCCTTTTTTAATAGTTGGTTTAAGCTCCTTGCTATTGAGGCAAAATTTTCCACGAACCGTCTGTAATAGTTACAGAATGCGATGAATCTCCGTACTTCGTCAGAGTTCTTGGGTATTGGGTAGTTTTTTATTGCGTTGTATTTGTTAGGGTCAGTTTGTATACCTTTATCTGTAATAAGGTGACCTAAATAAACCACTTCTGTTTTTAAAAATTGACATTTACTCGTATTTAGTTTAAGATTGTATATCCTTAACTTGTCAAATACCTTCTCCAAATTTTCAAGATGATGTTGTAAGCTGCAGCCAAATACTATAATATCGTCTACGTAAAGGAAAGCCTCTGCGCTCAAACCGCTTAACGCTACTGTGAGCATGCGCTGAAAACTATTTGAAGATATTTTGGGCCCAAATGGTAGACGCGTGAATTGAAAGTGACCATTGTTTGTGGAAAACGCGGTTAGAGGTCTCGAATTCTTTTCTAAATTAATTTGGTGGAATGAACTTGTCATGTCCAATGTCGAAAAGTATTTCGCTCTTCCTAGCTTATCTAGTACATCCTCTATCCTTGTTAGTGGAAATTTATCATTGATTATCTTCTCGTTTAACTTCCGAAAATCTACTACCAATCTCCATTCGCATTTGTCCTTGGCGGATTTTTTTGGAACAACTAATAACGGTGAGTTGTAGGGGCTCACAGATGGTTCGACAATCCCATCTTTCAACAATTTGTTCACTTGTTCATTTATTGTACTTGTTTGGGTTTGTGGAAGTCTATATGGTTTCACATATACTGGTGTTGGGTCTATTATATCTATCTTCTGAGAGTAAAAGTTGTTCGTTGTTAATTTCTCACCCTCTACGTGAAAGATTTCGTTATATCTTACAATCAAGTCTATCAGACGCTGTTTCGCTATGGGATCTATTGATTCGATACTCAAACTGTGCAAAACTTCCTGTATTCTATCTTTTCTAATAGATGAATCTTCATTCCTGTAGTTGTATATTTCATAATCTGCTAAATCTTTCTTTTCAATCTTTAAATCATCTATTGTGACATCCTCATCATTTGTATTTAAAATCCTTATATGTTTTATGCCTTTGGCAGGTACTAAAGTATTTGCTATAAAAACACCCGGAGCTATCTCTGTGCTTAATACGATACTTTCCTTATCCGTATGTAATTTTATTGGTACAATGTATTCTGAGCGGGCTGGAACGCGGATTCCGCTGTTAGATATACATTTAGGGGTTATGGGGAGAATACATTCCTCATCAGCGACGTTGAATGTTGCAGTATAGGTCTCGAAATCTATTTTACATTTGTATTTCTCTAGTATGTCCCTTCCGATGATTCCATCTGTGGGAATTGAAAAATTATTGGGAACAACGTGAAATTTATGCCGTATGCACTGCTCTTCTACTTTTAAATCTAATTGTGCAGTACCTAAACTTTCTATCGTTTCCAGTGTTATACCACTAAGTAACGCGATATCCCTATGGTCTATCTCACCTACTAGTTTCTGTTTGCAAATTGAAATATCTGCCCCTGTATCTAATAAAAAGCTAATTTCTCCTTTTGTACCCGTGCAATTGATTTGTATCGAGTTTTTCGTATTTGTAAAGAGGTTGAACAGTTTTGGCCTGGGATAATAATTCTTATTATCCCGCCTTAATAGTTTCCCTGCCTGTTTCTATTACACCAGTTATTCCTATTATTTGATGTCCTGCTGCTATTCCCGTTATTATTAACTCCACGTTGTGAATAATTATTATTTCTGTTGCTCCTACTATTATTATTGTTATTATTATTATTATTAGTATTATAATGCCTGTAATAATTGTTATTATATCCGTTCCTATTATTATTGCCATAGCTGTTGGCGTTCATACCATGGTTGTTGTCTCGCCTGAAGTTGTAATTGGTAGTTTGACTATACTGAGCACCATGTGGGTTGTGTCTAGGATAATTGTTATCCCTCGTTCTGTCCTGTGGAGTTGCCATACGTCGCCCTCCAATTCTAAAAATGTTGTTGCCATTATTCTGCCTATTACGTTCAGATGCCAGACATTTTTCAACGGCTTCGTTCAAAGTCTTTGGATTACTAGCTATTAATAGATCCTGATACTCTGTGTTAACACCCTTCATAAAAACGCTTAGAGCCATACTCTCACACATTCTATAAATTGTGCTTTTGGTTTCTTGAGTCGGATTTTCCAATGCTTCTACTTCAAATCTGCCTAGCTGATCAGAAAGTAAGACAATTTTTTCCCTAAATGACGAGATTGTGGCGTTGCCCTGTCGTAGTTCACCCAATTCTGCAAATACCTGTTGCAATGTTTTTGGATTAGGAAAAGCGTTTATTAAAAACTGTTTCAAATCAGAAAAAGTTACTGGTCTGCTAGTACGCCCCACGATGCTACGAACGGTTGAGGTGAGCTTAAAATTATAAACGTAATTAACGAATAGTGGTCGATCTTCTGTCCTTAAGAGATCGTGTAATAACTCTGCTTGTACCAAAAAATCTTCCAACGCCTCATACGAGCCTTTGAAAATCTGAAGATTTTTTCCTACGATTGAGATGTCGAATTGTGCCATTTCTACCGAATCAATATTTTTCTCAATTCTATTTGAAATCTTTGTTTCTTTTGTATTTAAATTTTCTAATAGTGGAATTAATCTCTCGTATAATTCCTCAAATTTTAGTATTATCTGTTTATACGTTGCTTCTTCTAAATCCTCTGAATTTGTAGCTAAATGTTCCTTTATGAATTCTATTCGTTTGAGTTTTTCTGTTTTAAATGACTCGCTGTAAACTCTATCTTTGCTCTTCTTTATGTTTTTCTCTAGTTTTTCTAGTTCCAATAGATATTCATTAAATAAATCCATTAATATCTTCCTTTTTGATGCTCAAGATCATATACAATACATTAGGTGTCTATTTTCTTAGCGATTATTTCAAAATTATCGGTCTGGCTACTCTATTAATTTTTGTTGATAATATTCAACTTGTTAGCACTTATTTGTATTATGGAATTTTGACATTTCATTTTAATTGATTTCATAAATGGAATTTTTACATTTCTTTTTTAATTTATTTCATTTCGTAAATAGTTTCAAAGTTTGTGAATAATTCAAAGTTTGCATAAAAATAATTAAAATTAGTTAAAAATTAATTTCAATTCAAGCGAATGAAAAAATATACTTTCAACAATATGGAAAAAAATAATAATTCAAAAAAATTTTAGTGTTTGCGCTGCCTATAAGCATCCATCTGTTGTTCGAGCTGGTCGATTTGATGCCAAATTTCGGAGGCAATGTTCCACGGTGGTGGTGGTTCAGCATACACTGACGCCTTCAACGCTGCCAATTTACGGCGTAAACGTACCAGCTTTCCACCTCTTCTGTGTCGTGGTAATTTTATTTTTGGGATGCAGGTAAGATTGGCTTCTTCACGCTTTAGCTGCCTTGCTTTGTACTCCTCTATCGTCAGAGGTTGTGGTCCAGGCACCGGTTCTTCCTTCTTATCCTTGGCTAGGATGTTTGGCAGGATCGCCATGTAATGTGTTGGGCAAAGTTTATATTTATGAGCGCGAATTAAAGACAAAAAAAAACTGCCGGCGCTAATGAACGCCACTGGCATATGAGGTTGGGACAAGTGGCAGTTGAATATGCCTGTTCCAAAAGGGCAGTTGAAATGCCTTAGTTTAGAATTGAAACAAATGCCGATTTGAAGGCAAAAGAAAAAGTGTTTTATTTACAAAATTCTGTAGGCTTATAAATAAAAGTAACGGTACTTTTCTAAATTTCAAACCAACTAAAAACAAAAACAAAAAAATGGAATTTCCAAACAATCTTAATCCTATATACATAAGGTTAATATATAAAGTTAATCTTAATCCTATTTATGTAAAGTTAATGCCAAGTCGACTTTGACAAGTACCCTACACAAGTCAAGGTCAAGTCAAGGTCATGTCAAGGTCAAGTCAAGGTCAAGTCAAGGTGATGTCAAGGTCATGTCAAGGTCATGTCAAGGTCAAGTCAAGGCCAAGTCAAGGTCAAGCGAAGGTCAAGTCAAGGTCAAGTGAAGGTCAAGTCAAGCTAATGTCAAGGTCAAGTCACGGTCAAGTCAAGGTCATGTCATGGTCAAGTCAAGGTCAAGTCAAGGTCACGTCAAGGTCAAGTCAAGGTCAAGTCAAGGTCAAGTCAAGGTCAAGTCAAGGTCAAGTCAAGGTCAAGTCAAGGTCAAGTCAAGGTCAATTCAAGGTCAAGTCAAGGTTAAATCAAGGTCAAGTCAAGGTAACGTCAAGGTCAAGTCAAGGTCAAGTCAAAGTCATGTCAAGGTGAAGTCAAGGTCAAGTCAAGGTCAAGTCAAAGTCAAGTCAAGGTCATGTCAAGGTCATGTCAAGGTCAAGTAAAGGTCAAGTCAAGGTCAAGTCAAGGTCAAGTCAAGGTCATGTCAAGGTCATGTCAAGGTCAAGTCAAGGTCAAGTCAAGATCAAGACAAGGTCAAGTCAAGGTCATGTCAAGGTTATGTCAAGGTCAGGTCAAGGCCAAGTCAAGTCAAGGTCAAGTCAAGGTCAAGTCAAGATCATGTCAAGGTCAAGTCAAGGTCAAGTCAAGGTTATGTCAAGGTCATGTCAAGGTAAGTCAAGGTCATGTCAAGGTCAAGTCAAGGTCAAGACAAGGTCAAGTCAGGGTCAAGTCAAGGTCAAGTCAAGGTCAAGTTAAGATCATGTCAAGGTCAAGTCAAGGTCAAGTCAAGATCATGTCAAGGTCAAGTCAGGGTCAAGTCAAGGTCAAGTCAAGGTCATGTCAAGGTCATGTCAAGTTCAAGTCAAGGTCAAGTCAAGGACAAGTCAAGGTCAAGTCAAGGTCAAGTAAAGGTCATGTCAAGGTCATATCAAGGTCAAGTCAAGGTCAAGTCAAGATCAAGTCAAGGTCAAGTCAAGGTCATGTCAAGGTCATGTCAAGGTCAAGTCAAGGTCAAGTCAATGTCATGTCAAGGTCAGGTCAAGGTCAAGTCAAGGTCATGTCAAGGTCAAGTCAAGGTCAAGTCAAGGTCAAGTCAAGGTTATGTCAAGGTCATGTCAAGGTAAGTCAAGGTCATGTCAAAGTCAGATCAAGGTCAAGACAAGGTCAAGTCAGGGTCAAGTCAAGGTCAAGTCAAGGTCAAGTCAAGGTCAAGTCAAGGTCAAGTCAAGGTCAAGTCAAGGTCAAGTCAAGGTCAAGTCAAGATCATGTCAAGGTCAAGTCAAGGTCAAGTCAAGATCATGTCAAGGTCAAGTCAGGGTCAAGTCAAGGTCAAGTCAAGGTCAAGTCAATGTCATGTCAAGGTCAGGTCAAGGTCAAGTCAAGGTCAAGTCAAGGTCAAGTCAAAGTTAAGTCAAGATCATATGAAGGTCAAGTCAAAGTCAATTCAAGTTCAATTCAAGGTCAAGTCAAGGTCATGTCAAGGTCAAGTCAAGGTCAAGTCAAGGTCAAGTGAAGGGCAAGTCAAGGTCATGTCAAGGTCCAGTCAAGGGCAAGACAAGGTCAAGTCAAGGTCATGTCAAGGTCATGTCAAGGTCATGTCAAGGTCGAGTCAAGGTCAAGTCAAGATCAAGTCAAGGTCAAGTCAAGGTCATGTCAAGGTCAAGTCAAGGTCAAGGTCAAGTCAAGGTCAAGTCAAGGTCAAGTGAAGGTCAAGTCAAGGTCAAGTCAAGGTTAAGTCAAGGTCAAGTCAAGAGCAAGCCAAGATCAAGTCAAGGTCAAGTCAAGGTCAAGTCAAGGTCAAGTCAAGGTCAAGTCAAGGTCAAGTCCAGGTCAAGTCAAGGTCAAGGTCATGTCAAGGTCAAGTCAAGGTCATGTCAAGGTCAAGTCAAGGTCAAGTCAAGGTCAAGTCAAGGTGATGTCAAGGTCATGTCAAAATCAAGTCAAGGCCAAGTCAAGGTCAAGGCAAGCTCAAGTCAAGGTAAAGTTCAGGTCAAGTCAAGGTCATGTCAAGGTCAGGTCAAGGTCAAGGTCATGTCAAGGTCAAGTCAAGGTCAAGTCAAGGTCAAGTCAAGGTGATGTCAAGGTCATGTCAAAGTCAAGTCAAGGCCAAGTCAAGGTCAAGGCAAGCTCAAGTCAAGGTAAAGTCAAGGTCAAGTCAAGGTCAAGTCAAGGTCAAGGTCAAGTCAAGGTCATGTCAAGATCAAGTCAAGGTCAAGTCAAGGTCAAGTGAAGGTCAAGTCAAGGTCAAGTCAAGGGCAAGTCAAGATCAAGTCAAGGTCAAGTCAAGGTCAAGTCAAGGTCAAGTCAAGGTCAATTCAAGGTCAAGTCAAGGTCAAGTCAAGGTTAAGTCAAAGTCAATTCAAGTTCAATTCAAGGTCAAGTCAAGGTCAAGTCAAGATCAAGTGAAGGTGAAGTCAAGGTCAAGGCCAAGTCAAGATCAAGTGAAGGTCAAGTCAAGGTCAAGGTGAAGTCAAGGTCAAGTCAAGGTCAAGTCAAGGTCCAGTCAAGGTCAAGTCAAGGTCATGTCAAGGTCATGTCAAGGTCAAGTCAAGGTCAAGTCAAGGTCAAATCAAGGTCAAGTCAAGGTCAAGTCAAGGTCAAGTCAAGGTCATGTCAAGGTCATGTCAAGGTCCAGTCAAGGTCCAGTCAAGGGCAAGACAAGGTCAAGTCAAGGTCATGTGAAGGTCATGTCAAGGTCAAGTCAAGGTCAAGTCAAGGTCGAGTCAAGGTCAAGTCAAGATCAAGTCAAGGTCAAGTCAAGGTCATGTCAAGGTCAAGTCAAGGTCAAGGTCAAGTCAAGTTCATGTCAAGGTTATGTCAAGGTCAAGCCAAGGTTATGTCAAGGTCAAGCCAAGGTCAAGTCAAGATCAAGGTCATGTCAAGGTCAGGTCAAGGTCAAGTCAAGGTTAAGTCAATGTCAAGTCAAGGTCAAGTCAAGATCAAGTCAAGGTCAAGTCAAGGTCAAGTCAAGGTCGTGTCGAGGTCAAGTCAAAGTCATGTCAGGGTCAAGTCAAGGTCAAGTCAAGGTCATGTCAAGGTCAAGTCAAGGTCAAGGTCAAGTCAAGGTCAAGTGAAGGTCAAGTCAAGGTCAAGTCAAGGTCAAGTCGAGGTCAAGTCACGGTCAAGTCAAGGTCATGTCAAGGTCATGTCAAGGTCAAGTCAAGGTCAAGTCAAGGTCATGTCAAGGTCAAGTCAAGGTCAAGTCAAGGTCAAGTCAAGGTGATGTCAAGGTCATGTCAAAGTCAAGTCAAGGCCAAGTCAAGGTCAAGGCAAGCTCAAGTCAAGGTAAAGTCAAGGTCAAGTCAAGGTCAAGTCAAGGTCATGTCAAGGTCATGTCAAGGTCAAGTCAAGGTCATGTCAAGGTCATGTCAAGGTCAAGTCAAGGTCAAGTCAAGCTAATGTCAAGGTCAAGTCAAGGTCAAGTCAAGCTAATGTCAAGGTCAAGTCACGGTCAAGTGAAGGTCAAGTCAAGGTAAAGTCAAGGTCAAGTCAAGGTCAAGTCAAGGTCAAGCCACGGTCAAGTCAAGGTCATGTCAAGGTCAAGTCAAGGTCAAGTCAAGGTCAAGTCAAGGTCAAGTGAAGGTCAAGTCAATGTCAAGTGAAGGTCAAGTCAAGCTAATGTCAAGGTCAAGTCACGGTCAAGTGAAGGTCAAGTCAAGGTCAAGTCAAAGTCATGTCAAGGTCATGTCAAGGTCAAGTCTAGGTCAAGTCAAGGTCAAGTCAAGGTCAAGTCAAGGTCATGTCAAGGTCAAATCAAGGTCATGTCAAGGTCAAGTCAAGGTCGAGTGAAGGTCAAGTCAAGGTCAAGTCAAGGTCAAGTCAAGGTCAAGTCAAGGTCAAGTCAAGGTCAAGTCACGGTCAAGTCAAGGTCATGTCAAGGTCATGTCAAGGTCAAGTCAAGGTCAAGTCAAGGTGAAGTCAAGGTCAAGTCAAGGTCAAGTCAAAGTCAAGTCAAGGTCATGTCAAGGTCATGTCAAGGTCAAGTAAAGGTCAAGTCAAGGTCAAGTCAAGGTCAAGTCAAGGTCAAGTCAAGGTCATGTCAAGGTCATGTCAAGGTCAAGTCAAGGTCAAGTCAAGATCAAGACAAGGTCAAGTCAAGGTCATGTCAAGGTTATGTCAAGGTCAGGTCAAGGCCAAGTCAAGTCAAGGTCAAGTCAAGGTCAAGTCAAGATCATGTCAAGGTCAAGTCAAGGTCAAGTCAAGGTTATGTCAAGGTCATGTCAAGGTAAGTCAAGGTCATGTCAAGGTCAAGTCAAGGTCAAGACAAGGTCAAGTCAGGGTCAAGTCAAGGTCAAGTCAAGGTCAAGTCAAGGTCAAGTCAAGGTCAAGGTCATATCAAGGTCATGTCAAGGTCATGTCAAGGTCAAGTGAAGGTCAAGTGAAGGTCAAGTCAAGGTCAAGGTCAAGTGAAGGTCAAGTCAAGGTCAAGGTCAAGTCAAGGTAAAGTCAAGGTCAAGTCAAGGTCAAGTCACGGTCAAGTCAAGGTCATGTCAAGGTCATGTCAAGGTCAAGTCAAGGTCAAGTCAAGGTCAAGTCAAGGTCATGTCAAGGTCAAGTCAAGGTCAAGTCAAGGTCAAGTCAAGGTGATGTCAAGGTCATGTCAAGGTCATGTCAAGGTCAAGTCAAGGCCAAGTCAAGGTCAAGCGAAGGTCAAGTCAAGGTCAAGTGAAGGTCAAGTCAAGCTAATGTCAAGGTCAAGTCACGGTCAAGTCAAGGTCATGTCATGGTCAAGTCAAGGTCAAGTCAAGGTCATGTCAAGGTCAAGTCAAGGTCAAGTCAAGGTCAAGTCAAGGTCAAGTCAAGGTCAAGTCAAGGTCAATTCAAGGTCAAGTCAAGGTTAAGTCAAGGTCAAGTCAAGGTAACGTCAAGGTCAAGTCAAGGTCAAGTCAAAGTCATGTCAAGGTGAAGTCAAGGTCAAGTCAAGGTCAAGTCAAAGTCAAGTCAAGGTCATGTCAAGGTCATGTCAAGGTCAAGTAAAGGTCAAGTCAAGGTCAAGTCAAGGTCAAGTCAAGGTCAAGTCAAGGTCATGTCAAGGTCATGTCAAGGTCAAGTCAAGGTCAAGTCAAGATCAAGACAAGGTCAAGTCAAGGTCATGTCAAGGTTATGTCAAGGTCAGGTCAAGGCCAAGTCAAGTCAAGGTCAAGTCAAGGTCAAGTCAAGATCATGTCAAGGTCAAGTCAAGGTCAAGTCAAGGTTATGTCAAGGTCATGTCAAGGTAAGTCAAGGTCATGTCAAGGTCAAGTCAAGGTCAAGACAAGGTCAAGTCAGGGTCAAGTCAAGGTCAAGTCAAGGTCAAGTTAAGATCATGTCAAGGTCAAGTCAAGGTCAAGTCAAGATCATGTCAAGGTCAAGTCAGGGTCAAGTCAAGGTCAAGTCAAGGTCATGTCAAGGTCATGTCAAGTTCAAGTCAAGGTCAAGTCAAGGGCAAGTCAAGGTCAAGTCAAGGTCAAGTAAAGGTCATGTCAAGGTCATATCAAGGTCAAGTCAAGGTCAAGTAAAGATCAAGTCAAGGTCAAGTCAAGGTCATGTCAAGGTCATGTCAAGGTCAAGTCAAGGTTCAAGTCAATGTCATGTCAAGGTCAGGTCAAGGTCAAGTCAAGGTCATGTCAAGGTCAAGTCAAGGTCAAGTCAAGGTCAAGTCAAGGTTATGTCAAGGTCATGTCAAGGTAAGTCAAGGTCATGTCAAAGTCAGATCAAGGTCAAGACAAGGTCAAGTCAGGGTCAAGTCAAGGTCAAGTCAAGGTCAAGTCAAGGTCAAGTCAAGGTCAAGTCAAGGTCAAGTCAAGATCATGTCAAGGTCAAGTCAAGGTCAAGTCAAAGTCAAGTCAAGATCATATGAAGGTCAAGTCAGGGTCAAGTCAAGGTCAAGTCAAGGTCAAGTCAAGGTCAAGTCAAGGTCATGTCAAGGTCAGGTCAAGGTCAAGTCAAGGTCATGTCAAGGTCAAGTCAAGGTCAAGTCAAGGTCAAGTCAAGGTGATGTCAAGGTCATGTCAAAGTCAAGTCAAGGCCAAGTCAAGGTCAAGGCAAGCTCAAGTCAAGGTAAAGTCAAGGTCAAGTCAAGGTCAAGTCAAGGTCAAGGTCAAGTCAAGGTCATGTCAAGATCAAGTCAAGGTCAAGTCAAGGTCAAGTGAAGGTCAAGTCAAGGTCAAGTCAAGGTTAAGTCAAGGTCAAGTCAAGGGCAAGTCAAGATCAAGTCAAGGTCAAGTCAAGGTCAAGTCAAGGTCAAGTCAAGGTCAATTCAAGGTCAAGTCAAGGTCATGTCAAGGTTAAGTCAAAGTCAATTCAAGTTCAATTCAAGGTCAAGTCAAGGTCATGTCAAGGTTAAGTCAAAGTCAATTCAAGTTCAATTCAAGGTCAAGTCAAGGTCAAGTCAAGATCAAGTGAAGGTCAAGTCAAGGTCAAGGCCAAGTCAAGATCAAGTGAAGGTCAAGTCAAGGTCAAGGTGAAGTCAAGGTCAAGTCAAGGTCAAGTCAAGGTCCAGTCAAGGTCAAGTCAAGGTCATGTCAAGGTCATGTCAAGGTCAAGTCAAGGTCAAGTCAAGGTCAAATCAAGGTCAAGTCAAGGTCAAGTCAAGGTCAAGTCAAGGTCATGTCAAGGTCATGTCAAGGTCCAGTCAAGGTCCAGTCAAGGGCAAGACAAGGTCAAGTCAAGGTCATGTGAAGGTCATGTCAAGGTCAAGTCAAGGTCAAGTCAAGGTCGAGTCAAGGTCAAGTCAAGATCAAGTCAAGGTCAAGTCAAGGTCATGTCAAGGTCAAGTCAAGGTCAAGGTCAAGTCAAGTTCATGTCAAGGTTATGTCAAGGTCAAGCCAAGGTTATGTCAAGGTCAAGCCAAGGTCAAGTCAAGATCAAGGTCAAGTCAAGGTTGAGTCAATGTCAAGGTCAAGGTCAAGTCAAGTTCATGTCAAGGTTATGTCAAGGTCAAGCCAAGGTTATGTCAAGGTCAAGCCAAGGTCAAGTCAAGATCAAGGTCATGTCAAGGTCAGGTCAAGGTCAAGTCAAGGTTGAGTCAATGTCAAGTCAAGGTCAAGTCAAGATCAAGTCAAGGTCAAGTCAAGGTCAAGTCAAGGTCGTGTCGAGGTCAAGTCAAAGTCATGTCAGGGTCAAGTCAATGTCAAGTCAAGGTCATGTCAAGGTCAAGTCAAGGTCAAGGTCAAGTCAAGGTCAAGTGAAGGTCAAGTCAAGGTCAAGTCAAGGTCAAGTCGAGGTCAAGTCACGGTCAAGTCAAGGTCATGTCAAGGTCATGTCAAGGTCAAGTCAAGGTCAAGTCAAGGTCAAGTCAAGGTCATGTCAAGGTCAAGTCAAGGTCAAGTCAAGGTCAAGTCAAGGTGATGTCAAGGTCATGTCAAAGTCAAGTCAAGGCCAAGTCAAGGTCAAGGCAAGCTCAAGTCAAGGTAAAGTCAAGGTCAAGTCAAGGTCAAGTCAAGGTCATGTCAAGGTCATGTCAAGGTCAAGTCAAGGTCATGTCAAGGTCATGTCAAGGTCAAGTCAAGGTCAAGTCAAGCTAATGTCAAGGTCAAGTCAAGGTCAAGTCAAGCTAATGTCAAGGTCAAGTCAAGGTCAAGTGAAGGTCAAGTCAAGGTAAAGTCAAGGTCAAGTCAAGGTCAAGTCAAGGTCAAGCCACGGTCAAGTCAAGGTCATGTCAAGGTCAAGTCAAGGTCAAGTCAAGGTCAAGTCAAGGTCAAGTGAAGGTCAAGTCAATGTCAAGTGAAGGTCAAGTCAAGCTAATGTCAAGGTCAAGTCACGGTCAAGTGAAGGTCAAGTCAAGGTCAAGTCAAGGTCAAGCCACGGTCAAGTCAAAGTCATGTCAAGGTCAAGTCAAGGTCAAGGTCAAGTCTAGGTCAAGTCAAGGTCAAGTCAAGGTCAAGTCAAGGTCATGTCAAGGTCAAGTCAAGGTCAAGTGAAGGTCAAGTGAAGGTCAAGTCAAGGTCAAGTCAAGGTCAAGTCAAGGTCATGTCAAGGTCAAGTCAAGGTCAAGTGAAGGTCAAGTCAAGGTCAAGTCAAGGTCAAGTCAAGGTCAAGTCAAGGTCAAGTCACGGTTAAGTCAAGGTCAAGTCACGGTTAAGTCAAGGTCAAGTCAAGGTCATGTCAAGGTCAAGTCAAGGTCAAGTCAAGGTCAAGTCAAGGTCATGTCAACTTTATGTCAAGGTCAAGTCAAGGTCAAGTCAAGGTCATGTCAAGGTCAAGTCAAGGTCAAGTCAAGGTCATGTCAAGGTCAAGTCAAGGTCAAGTCAAGGTCAAGTCAAGGTCAAGTCAAGGTCAAGTCACGGTTAAGTCAAGGTCATGTCAAGGTCATGTCAAGGTCAAGTCAAGGTCAAGTCAAGGTCAAGTCAAGGTCATGTCAAGGTTATGTCAAGGTCAAGTCAAGGTCAAGTCAAGGTCAAGGTCAAGTCTAGGTCAAGTCAAGGTCAAGTCAAGGTCAAGTCAAGGTCAAGTCAAGGTCATGTCAAGGTCAAGTCAAGGTCATGTCAAGGTCAAGTCAAGGTCAAGTGAAGGTCAAGTCAAGGTCAAGTCAAGGTCAAGTCAAGGTCAAGTCACGGTTAAGTCAAGGTCATGTCAAGGTCATGTCAAGGTCAAGTCAAGGTCAAGTCAAGGTCAAGTCAAGGTCATGTCAAGGTTATGTCAAGGTCAAGTCAAGGTCAAGTCAAGGTCAAGTCAAGGTCATGTCAAGGTCATGTCAAGGTCAAGTCAAGGTCAAGTCAAGGTCATGTCAAGGTCAAGTCAAGGTCATGTCAAGGTCAAGTCAAGGTCAAGTCAAGGTCAAGTCAAAGTCATGTCAAGGTCAAGTCAAGGTCAAGTCAAGGTCAAGTCAAGGTCAAGGTCATATCAAGGTCATGTCAAGGTCATGTCAAGGTCAAGTGAAGGTCAAGTGAAGGTCAAGTCAAGGTCAAGGTCAAGTCAAGGTAAAGTCAAGGTCAAGTCAAGGTCAAGTCACGGTCAAGTCAAGGTCATGTCAAGGTCATGTCAAGGTCAAGTCAAGGTCAAGTCAAGGTCAAGTCAAGGTCATGTCAAGGTCAAGTCAAGGTCAAGTCAAGGTCAAGTCAAGGTCAAGTCAAGGTGATGTCAAGGTCATGTCAAGGTCATGTCAAGGTCAAGTCAAGGCCAAGTCAAGGTCAAGCGAAGGTCAAGTCAAGGTCAAGTGAAGGTCAAGTCAAGCTAATGTCAAGGTCAAGTCACGGTCAAGTCAAGGTCATGTCAAGGTCATGTCAACGTCAAGTCATGGTCAAGTCAAGGTCAAGTCAAGGTCATGTCAAGGTCAAGTCAAGGTCAAGTCAAGGTCAAGTCAAGGTCAAGTCAAGGTCAATTCAAGGTCAAGTCAAGGTTAAGTCAAGGTCAAGTCAAGGTAACGTCAAGGTCAAGTCAAGGTCAAGTCAAGGTCAAGTCAAAGTCATGTCAAGGTGAAGTCAAGGTCAAGTCAAGGTCAAGTCAAAGTCAAGTCAAGGTCATGTCAAGGTCATGTCAAGGTCAAGTAAAGGTCAAGTCAAGGTCAAGTCAAGGTCAAGTCAAGGTCAAGTCAAGGTCATGTCAAGGTCATGTCAAGGTCAAGTCAAGGTCAAGTCAAGATCAAGACAAGGTCAAGTCAAGGTCATGTCAAGGTTATGTCAAGGTCAGGTCAAGGCCAAGTCAAGTCAAGGTCAAGTCAAGGTCAAGTCAAGATCATGTCAAGGTCAAGTCAAGGTCAAGTCAAGGTTATGTCAAGGTCATGTCAAGGTAAGTCAAGGTCATGTCAAGGTCAAGTCAAGGTCAAGACAAGGTCAAGTCAGGGTCAAGTCAAGGTCAAGTCAAGGTCAAGTTAAGATCATGTCAAGGTCAAGTCAAGGTCAAGTCAAGATCATGTCAAGGACAAGTCAGGGTCAAGTCAAGGTCAAGTCAAGGTCATGTCAAGGTCATGTCAAGTTCAAGTCAAGGTCAAGTCAAGGGCAAGTCAAGGTCAAGTCAAGGTCAAGTAAAGGTCATGTCAAGGTCATATCAAGGTCAAGTCAAGGTCAAGTCAAGATCAAGTCAAGGTCAAGTCAAGGTCATGTCAAGGTCATGTCAAGGTCAGGTCAAGGTCAAGTCAATGTCATGTCAAGGTCAGGTCAAGGTCAAGTCAAGGTCATGTCAAGGTCAAGTCAAGGTCAAGTCAAGGTTATGTCAAGGTCATGTCAAGGTAAGTCAAGGTCATGTCAAAGTCAGATCAAGGTCAAGACAAGGTCAAGTCAGGGTCAAGTCAAGGTCAAGTCAAGGTCAAGTCAAGGTCAAGTCAAGGTCAAGTCAAGGTCAAGTCAAGATCATGTCAAGGTCAAGTCAAGGTCAAGTCAAGATCATGTCAAGGTCAAGTCAGGGTCAAGTCAAGGTCAAGTCAAGGTCAAGTCAATGTCATGTCAAGGTCAGGTCAAGGTCAAGTCAAGGTCAAGTCAAGGTCAAGTCAAAGTCAAGTCAAGATCATATGAAGGTCAAGTCAGGGTCAAGTCAAGGTCAAGTCAAGGTCAAGTCAAGGTCAAGTCAAGGTCATGTCAAGGTCAGGTCAAGGTCAAGTCAAGGTCATGTCAAGGTCAAGTCAAGGTCAAGTCAAGGTCAAGTCAAGGTGATGTCAAGGTCATGTCAAAGTCAAGTCAAGGCCAAGTCAAGGTCAAGGCAAGCTCAAGTCAAGGTAAAGTCAAGGTCAAGTCAAGGTCAAGTCAAGGTCAAGGTCAAGTCAAGGTCATGTCAAGATCAAGTCAAGGTCAAGTCAAGGTCAAGTGAAGGTCAAGTCAAGGTCAAGTCAAGGTTAAGTCAAGGTCAAGTCAAGGGCAAGTCAAGATCAAGTCAAGGTCAAGTCAAGGTCAAGTCAAGGTCAAGTCAAGGTCAATTCAAGGTCAAGTCAAGGTCATGTCAAGGTTAAGTCAAAGTCAATTCAAGTTCAATTCAAGGTCAGGTCAAGGTCAAGTCAAGATCAAGTGAAGGTCAAGTCAAGGTCAAGGCCAAGTCAAGATCAAGTGAAGGTCAAGTCAAGGTCAAGGTGAAGTCAAGGTCAAGTCAAGGTCAAGTCAAGGTCCAGTCAAGGTCAAGTCAAGGTCATGTCAAGGTCATGTCAAGGTCAAGTCAAGGTCAAGTCAAGGTCAAATCAAGGTCAAGTCAAGGTCAAGTCAAGGTCAAGTCAAGGTCATGTCAAGGTCATGTCAAGGTCCAGTCAAGGTCCAGTCAAGGGCAAGACAAGGTCAAGTCAAGGTCATGTGAAGGTCATGTCAAGGTCAAGTCAAGGTCAAGTCAAGGTCGAGTCAAGGTCAAGTCAAGATCAAGTCAAGGTTAAGTCAAGGTCATGTCAAGGTCAAGTCAAGGTCAAGGTCAAGTCAAGTTCATGTCAAGGTTATGTCAAGGTCAAGCCAAGGTTATGTCAAGGTCAAGCCAAGGTCAAGTCAAGATCAAGGTCATGTCAAGGTCAGGTCAAGGTCAAGTCAAGGTTGAGTCAATGTCAAGTCATGGTCAAGTCAAGATCAAGTCAAGGTCAAGTCAAGGTCAAGTCAAGGTCGTGTCGAGGTCAAGTCAAAGTCATGTCAGGGTCAAGTCAAGGTCAAGTCAAGGTCATGTCAAGGTCAAGTCAAGGTCAAGGTCAAGTCAAGGTCAAGTGAAGGTCAAGTCAAGGTCAAGTCAAGGTCAAGTCGAGGTCAAGTCACGGTCAAGTCAAGGTCATGTCAAGGTCATGTCAAGTTCAAGTCAAGGTCAAGTCAAGGTCAAGTCAAGGTCATGTCAAGGTCAAGTCAAGGTCAAGTCAAGGTCAAGTCAAGGTCAAGTCAAGGTGATGTCAAGGTCATGTCAAAGTCAAGTCAAGGCCAAGTCAAGGTCAAGGCAAGCTCAAGTCAAGGTAAAGTCAAGGTCAAGTCAAGGTCAAGTCAAGGTCATGTCAAGGTCATGTCAAGGTCAAGTCAAGGTCATGTCAAGGTCATGTCAAGGTCAAGTCAAGGTCAAGTCAAGCTAATGTCAAGGTCAAGTCAAGCTAATGTCAAGGTCAAGTCAAGGTCAAGTGAAGGTCAAGTCAAGGTAAAGTCAAGGTCAAGTCAAGGTCAAGTCAAGGTCAAGCCACGGTGAAGTCAAGGTCATGTCAAGGTCAAGTCAAGGTCAAGTCAAGGTCAAGTCAAGGTCAAGTGAAGGTCAAGTCAATGTCAAGTGAAGGTCAAGTCAAGCTAATGTCAAGGTCAAGTCACGGTCAAGTGAAGGTCAAGTCAAGGTCAAGTCAAGGTCAAGCCACGGTCAAGTCAAAGTCATTTCAAGGTCATGTCAAGGTCAAGTCTAGGTCAAGTCAAGGTCAAGTCAAGGTCAAGTCAAGGTCAAGTCAAGGTCATGTCAAGGTCAAGTCAAGGTCATGTCAAGGTCAAGTCAAGGTCAAGTGAAGGTCAAGTCAAGGTCAAGTCAAGGTCAAGTCAAGGTCAAGTCAATGTCAAGTCAAGGTCAAGTCACGGTCAAGTCAAGGTCATGTCAAGGTCATGTCAAGGTCAAGTCAAGGTCAAGTCAAGGTCAAGTCAAGGTCATGTCAAGGTTATGTCAAGGTCAAGTCAAGGTCAAGTCAAGGACATGTCAAGGTCATGTCAAGGTCAAGTCAAGGTCAAGTCAAGGTCATGTCAAGGTCAAGTCAAGGTCATGTCAAGGTCAAGTCAAGGTCAAGTCAAGGTCAAGTCAAGTAAAGGTCAAGTCAAGGTCAAGTCAAAATCAAGTCAAAGTCATGTCAAGGTCAAGTCAAGGTCAAGTCAAGGTCAAGGTCATATCAAGGTCATGTCAAGGTCATGTCAAGGTCAAGTGAAGGTCAAGTGAAGGTCAAGTCAAGGTCAAGGTCAAGTCAAGGTAAAGTCAAGGTCAAGTCAAGGTCAAGTCACGGTCAAGTCAAGGTCATGTCAAGGTCATGTCAAGGTCAAGTCAAGGTCAAGTCAAGGTCAAGTCAAGGTCAAGTCAAGGTCAAGTCAAGGTGATGTCAAGGTCATGTCAAGGTCATGTCAAGGTCAAGTCAAGGCCAAGTCAAGGTCAAGCGAAGGTCAAGTCAAGGTCAAGTGAAGGTCAAGTCAAGCTAATGTCAAGGTCAAGTCACGGTCAAGTCAAGGTCATGTCAAGGTCATGTCAACGTCAAGTCATGGTCAAGTCAAGGTCAAGTCAAGGTCATGTCAAGGTCAAGTCAAGGTCAAGTCAAGGTCAAGTCAAGGTCAAGTCAAGGTCAATTCAAGGTCAAGTCAAGGTTAAGTCAAGGTCAAGTCAAGGTAACGTCAAGGTCAAGTCAAGGTCAAGTCAAGGTCAAGTCAAAGTCATGTCAAGGTGAAGTCAAGGTCAAGTCAAGGTCAAGTCAAAGTCAAGTCAAGGTCATGTCAAGGTCATGTCAAGGTCAAGTAAAGGTCAAGTCAAGGTCAAGGTCAAGTCAAGGTCAAGTCAAGGTCATGTCAAGGTCATGTCAAGGTCAAGTCAAGGTCAAGTCAAGATCAAGACAAGGTCAAGTCAAGGTCATGTCAAGGTTATGTCAAGGTCAGGTCAAGGCCAAGTCAAGTCAAGGTCAAGTCAAGGTCAAGTCAAGATCATGTCAAGGTCAAGTCAAGGTCAAGTCAAGGTTATGTCAAGGTCATGTCAAGGTAAGTCAAGGTCATGTCAAGGTCAAGTCAAGGTCAAGACAAGGTCAAGTCAGGGTCAAGTCAAGGTCAAGTCAAGGTCAAGTTAAGATCATGTCAAGGTCAAGTCAAGGTCAAGTCAAGATCATGTCAAGGTCAAGTCAGGGTCAAGTCAAGGTCAAGTCAAGGTCATGTCAAGGTCATGTCAAGTTCAAGTCAAGGTCAAGTCAAGGGCAAGTCAAGGTCAAGTCAAGGTCAAGTAAAGGTCAAGTCAAGGTCAAGTCAAGATCAAGTCAAGGTCAAGTCAAGGTCATGTCAAGGTCATGTCAAGGTCAAGTCAAGGTCAAGTCAATGTCATGTCAAGGTCAGGTCAAGTCAAGGTCATGTCAAGGTCAAGTCAAGGTCAAGTCAAGGTCAAGTCAAGGTTATGTCAAGGTCATGTCAAGGTAAGTCAAGGTCATGTCAAAGTCAGATCAAGGTCAAGACAAGGTCAAGTCAGGGTCAAGTCAAGGTCAAGTCAAGGTCAAGTCAAGGTCAAGTCAAGGTCAAGTCAAGGTCAAGTCAAGGTCAAGTCAAGATCATGTCAAGGTCAAGTCAAGGTCAAGTCAAGATCATGTCAAGGTCAAGTCAGGGTCAAGTCAAGGTCAAGTCAAGGTCAAGTCAATGTCATGTCAAGGTCAGGTCAAGGTCAAGTCAAGGTCAAGTCAAGGTCAAGTCAAAGTCAAGTCAAGATCATATGAAGGTCAAGTCAGGGTCAAGTCAAGGTCAAGTCAAGGTCAAGTCAAGGTCAAGTAAAGGTCAAGTCAAGGTCAAGTCAAGGTCAAGTCAAAGTCATGTCAAGGTCAAGTCAAGGTCAAGTCAAGGTCATGTCAAGGTAAAGTCAAGGGCAAGTCAAGGTCAAGTCAAGGTCAAGTCAAAGTCATGTCAAGGTCAAGTCAAGGTCAAGTCAAGGTCATGTCAAGGTCAAGTCAAGGTCAAGTCAAGGTCAAGTCAAGGTCAAGTCAAGGTCATGTTAAGGTCAAGTCAGGGTCAAGTCAAGGTCAAGTCAAGGTCAAGTCAAGGTCAAGTC
The DNA here is from genome assembly GCA_963662145.1 of Sturmia bella. Lineage (NCBI taxonomy): Eukaryota > Metazoa > Arthropoda > Insecta > Diptera > Tachinidae > Sturmia > Sturmia bella. The sequence continues at coordinate 81,982,604 of OY759168.1, read as the reverse complement.
AAGGTCAAGTCAGGGTCAAGTCAAGGTCAAGTCAAGGTCAAGTCAAGGTCAAGTAAAGGTCAAGTCAAGGTCAAGTCAAGGTCAAGTCAAAGTCATGTCAAGGTCAAGTCAAGGTCAAGTCAAGGTCATGTCAAGGTAAAGTCAAGGGCAAGTCAAGGTCAAGTCAAGGTCAAGTCAAAGTCATGTCAAGGTCAAGTCAAGGTCAAGTCAAGGTCATGTCAAGGTCAAGTCAAGGTCAAGTCAAGGTCAAGTCAAGGTCAAGTCAAGGTCATGTTAAGGTCAAGTCAGGGTCAAGTCAAGGTCCAGTCAAGGTATGTCAAGGTCAAGTCAAGGTCAAGACAAGGTCATGTCAAGGTCATGTCAAAGTCAAGTCAAGGTCATGTCAAGGTCATATCAAGGTCAAATCAAGGTCAAGTCAAGGTCAAGTCAAGGTCATGTCAAGGTCATGTCAAGGTCAATTCAAGGTCAAGTCAAGGTCAAGTCAAGGTCAAGTCAAGGTCAAGTCAAGGTCATGTCAAGGTCAAGTCAAGGTCATGTCAAGCGCAAGTCAAGGTCAAGTGAAGGTTATGTCAAGGTCAAGTCAGGATCAAGTCAAGGTCATCTAAAGGTTAAGTCAAGGTCAAGTCAAGCTCATGTCAAGGTCAAGTCAAGGTCAAGTCAAGGTCATGTCAAGGTAATGTCAAGGTCAAGTCAAGGTCAAAGCAAGGTCGTGTCAAGGTCAGGTCAAGGTCAAGTCAAGGTCAAGTCAACGTCAAGTGAAGGTCAAGTCAAGGTCAAGTTAAGGTCAAGTAAAGGTCAAGTCAAGGCCATGTCAAGGTCATATCAAGGTCAAGTCAAGGTCAATTCAAGGTCATGTCAAGGTCAAGTCAAGGTCAAGTCAAGGTCGAGTCAAGGTCAAGTCAAGGTCACGCCAAGGTCAAGTCAAGTTCAAGGTCAATTCAAAGTCGAAGTCAAGTCAAGATCAAGTCAAGGTCATGTCAAGGTCAAGTCAAGGTCAAGTCAAGGTTATGTCAAGGTCATGTCAAGGTAAGTCAAGGTCATGTTAAGGTCAAGTCAAGGTCAAGTCAAGGTCAAGTCAAGATCATGTCAAGGTCAAGTCAGGGTCATGTCAAGGTCAAGTCAAGGTCATGTCAAGGTCATATCAAGGTCAAGTCAAGGTCAAGTCAAGGTCAAGTAAAGGTCATGTCAAGGTCATATCAAGGTCAAGTCAAGGTCAAGTCAAGATCAAGTCAAGGTCAAGTCAAGGTCATGTCAAGGTCAAGTCAAGGTCAAGTCAAGATCATGTCAAGGTCAAGTCAAGGTCAAGTTAAGATCATGTCAAGGTCAAGTCAGGGTCAAGTCAAGGTCAAGTCAAGGTCATATCAAGGTCATGTCAAGGTCAAGTCAAGGTCAAGTCAATGTCATGTCAAGGTCAGGTCAAGTCAAGGTCAAGTCAAGATCATGTCAAGGTCAAGTCAAGGTCAAGTCAAGGTCAAGTCAAGGACATGTCAAGGTCAAGTTAAGGTCAAGTCAAGGTCAAGGTCAAGTCAAGGTAAAGTCAAGGTCAAGTCAAGGTCATGTCAACGTCATGTCAAGGTCAAGCCAAGGTCAAGTCAAGGTCAAGTCAAGGTCAAGTCAAGGTCAATTCAAGGTCAAGTCAAGATCAAGGTCATGTCAAGGTCAAGTCAAGTCAAGATCAAGTCAAGGTCAAGTCAAGGTCAAGTCAAGGTTAAGTCAAGGTCAAGTCAAGGTCAATTCAAGGTCAAGTCAAGGTCATGTCAAGGTTAAGTCAAAGTCAATTCAAGTTCAATTCAAGGTCAAGTCAAGGTCAAGTGAAGGTCAAGTCAAGGTAAAGTCAAGGTCAAGTCAAGGTCAAGCCACGGTCAAGTCAAGGTCATGTCAAGGTCAAGTCAAGGTCAAGTCAAGGTCAAGTGAAGGTCAAGTCAATGTCAAGTGAAGGTCAAGTCAAGCTAATGTCAAGGTCAAGTCACGGTCAAGTGAAGGTCAAGTCAAGGTCAAGCCACGGTCAAGTCAAGGTCATGTCAAGGTCATGTCAAGGTCAAGTCAAGGTCAAGTCAAGGTCAAGTCAAGGTCAAGTCAAGGTCAAGTCAAGGTCATGTCAAGGTCAAGTGAAGGTCAAGTCAAGGTCAAGTCAAGGTCAAGTCAAGGTCAAGTCAAGGTCAAGTCACGGTCATGTCAAGGTCATGTCAAGGTCATGTCAAGGTCAAGTCAAGGTCAAGTCAAGGTCAAGTCAAGGTCATGTCAAGGTCATGTCAAAGTCAAGTCAAGGTCAAGTCAAGGTCAAGTCAAGGTCATGTCAAGGTCAAGTCAAGGTCATGTCAAGGTCAAGTCAAGGTCAAGTCAAGGTCAAGTCAAGGTCAAGTCAAGGTAACGTCAAGGTCAAGTCAAGGTCAAGTCAAAGTCATGTCAAGGCCAAGTCAAGGTCAAGTCAAGGTCAAGTCAAGGTCAAGTCAAGGGCAAGTCAAGGTCATGTCAAGGTCATATCAAGGTCATGTCAAGGTCATGTCAAGGTCAAGTCAAGGTCAAGTGAAGGTCAAGTCAAGGTCAAGGTCAAGTCAAGGTAAAGTCAAGGCCAAGTCAAGGTCAAGTCACGGTCAAGTCAAGGTCATGTCAAGGTCATGTCAAGGTCAAGTCAAGGTCAAGTCAAGGTCAAGTCAAGGTCATGTCAAGGTCAAGTCAAGGTCAAGTCAAGGTCAAGTCAAGGTGATGTCAAGGTCATGTCAAGGTCATGTCAAGGTCAAGTCAAGGCCAAGTCAAGGTCAAGCGAAGGTCAAGTCAAGGTCAAGTGAAGGTCAAGTCAAGCTAATGTCAAGGTCAAGTCACGGTCAAGTCAAGGTCATGTCAAGGTCATGTCAACGTCAAGTCATGGTCAAGTCAAGGTCAAGTCAAGGTCATGTCAAGGTCAAGTCAAGGTCAAGTCAAGGTCATGTCAAAGTCAAGTCAAGGTCAAGTCAAGGTCAAGTCAAGGTCAAGTCAAGGTCAATTCAAGGTCAAGTCAAGGTTAAGTCAAGGTCAAGTCAAGGTAACGTCAAGGTCAAGTCAAGGTCAAGTCAAGGTCAAGTCAAAGTCATGTCAAGGTCAAGTCAAGGTCAAGTCAAGGTCAAGTCAAAGTCAAGTCAAGGTCATGTCAAGGTCATGTCAAGGTCAAGTAAAGGTCAAGTCAAGGTCAAGTCAAGGTCAAGTCAAGGTCAAGTCAAGGTCATGTCAAGGTCATGTCAAGGTCAAGTCAAGGTCAAGTCAAGATCAAGACAAGGTCAAGTCAAGGTCATGTCAAGGTTATGTCAAGGTCAGTTCAAGGTCAAGTCAAGTCAAGGTCAAGTCAAGGTCAAGTCAAGATCATGTCAAGGTCAAGTCAAGGTCAAGTCAAGGTTATGTCAAGGTCATGTCAAGGTAAGTCAAGGTCATGTCAAGGTCAAGTCAAGGTCAAGACAAGGTCAAGTCAAGGTCAAGTCAAGGTCAAGTCAAGGTCAAGTTAAGATCATGTCAAGGTCAAGTCAAGGTCAAGTCAAGATCATGTCAAGGTCAAGTCAGGGTCAAGTCAAGGTCAAGTCAAGGTCATGTCAAGGTCATGTCAAGGTAAGTCAAGGTCATGTCAAGGTCAAGTCAAGGTCAAGACAAGGTCAAGTCAGGGTCAAGTCAAGGTCAAGTCAAGGTCAAGTTAAGATCATGTCAAGGTCAAGTCAAGGTCAAGTCAAGATCATGTCAAGGTCAAGTCAGGGTCAAGTCAAGGTCAAGTCAAGGTCATGTCAAGGTCATGTCAAGTTCAAGTCAAGGTCAAGTCAAGGGCAAGTCAAGGTCAAGTCAAGGTCAAGTAAAGGTCATGTCAAGGTCATATCAAGGTCAAGTCAAGGTCAAGTCAAGGTCATGTCAAGGTCATGTCAAGGTCAAGTCAAGGTCAAGTCAATGTCATGTCAAGGTCAGGTCAAGGTCAAGTCAACGTCATGTCAAGGTCAAGTCAAGGTCAAGTCAAGGTCAAGTCAAGGTCAAGTCAAGGTTATGTCAAGGTCATGTCAAGGTAAGTCAAGGTCATGTCAAAGTCAGATCAAGGTCAAGACAAGGTCAAGTCAGGGTCAAGTCAAGGTCAAGTCAAGGTCAAGTCAAGGTCAAGTCAAGGTCAAGTCAAAGTCAAGTCAAGATCATATCAAGGTCAAGTCAGGGTCAAGTCAAGGTCAAGTCAAGGTCAAGTCAAGGTCAAGTAAAGGTCAAGTCAAGGTCAAGTCAAGGTCAAGTCAAAGTCATGTCAAGGTCAAGTCAAGGTCAAGTCAAGGTCATGTCAAGGTCAAGTCAAGGGCAAGTCAAGGTCAAGTCAAGGTCAAGTCAAGGTCATGTCAAGGTCAAGTCAAGGTCAAGTCAAGGTCAAGTCAAGGTCATGTTAAGGTCAAGTCAGGGTCAAGTCAAGGTCAAGTCAAGGTCAAGTCAAGGTCAAGTCAAGGTCAAGTCAAGGTTAAGTTAACGTCAAGTCAAGGTCAAGACAAGGTCATGTCAAGGTCATGTCAAGGTCAAGTCAAGGTCATGTCAAGGTCATATCAAGGTCAAGTCAAGGTCAAGTCAAGGTCAAGTCAAGGTCATGTCAAGGTCATGTCAAGGTCAATTCAAGGTCAAGTCAAGGTCAAGTCAAGGTCAAGTCAAGGTCATGTCAAGGTCAAGTCAAGGTCATATCAAGCGCAAGTCAAGGTCAAGTGAAGGTTATGTCAAGGTCAAGTCAGGATCAAGTCAAGGTCATCTAAAGGTCAAGTCAAGGTCAAGTCAAGCTCATGTCAAGGTCAAGTCAAGGTCAAGTCAAGGTCATGTCAAGGTAATGTCAAGGTCAAGTCAACGTCAAAGCAAGGTCGTGTCAAGGTCAGGTCAAGGTCAAGTCAAGGTCAAGTCAACGTCAAGTGAAGGTCAAGTCAAGGTCAAGTTAAGGTCAAGTTAAGGTCAAGTAAAGGTCAAGTCAAGGCCATGTCAAGGTCATATCAAGGTCAAGTCAAGGTCAATTCAAGGTCATGTCAAGGTCAAGTCAAGGTCAAGTCAAGGTCGAGTCAAGGTCAAGTCAAGGTCACGCCAAGGTCAAGTCAAGTTCAAGGTCAATTCAAAGTCGAAGTCAAGTCAAGATCAAGTCAAGGTCATGTCAAGGTCAAGTCAAGGTCAAGTCAAGGTTATGTCAAGGTCATGTCAAGGTAAGTCAAGGTCATGTCAAGGTCAAGTCAAGGTCAAGTCAAGGTCAAGTCAAGATCATGTCAAGGTCAAGTCAGGGTCAAGTCAAGGTCAAGTCAAGGTCATGTCAAGGTCATATCAAGGTCATATCAAGGTCAAGTCAAGGTCAAGTCAAGGTCAAGTAAAGGTCATGTCAAGGTCATATCAAGGCCAAGTCAAGGTCAAGTCAAGGTCATGTCAAGGTCAAGTCAGGGTCAAGTCAAGGTCAAGTCAAGGTCAAGTCAAGGTCAAGTCAAGGTCAAGTCAAGGTCAAGTCAAGGTCAGGTCAAGGTCAAGTCAAGATCATGTCAAGGTCAAGTCAAGGTCAAGTTAAGATCATGTCAAGGTCAAGTCAGGGTCAAGTCAAGGTCAAGTCAAGGTCATGTCAAGGTCATGTCAAGGTCAAGTCAAGGTCAAGTCAATGTCATGTCAAGGTCAGGTCAATTCAAGGTCAAGTCAAGATCATGTCAAGGTCAAGTCAAGGTCAAGTCAAGGTCAAGTCAAGGACATGTCAAGGTCAAGTTAAGGTCAAGTCAAGGTCAAGGTCAAGTCAAGGTAAAGTCAATGTCAAAGCAAGGTCGTGTCAAGGTCAGGTCAAGGTCAAGTCAAGGTCAAGTCAACGTCAAGTGAAGGTCAAGTCAAGGTCAAGTTAAGGTCAAGTAAAGGTCAAGTCAAGGCCATGTCAAGGTCATATCAAGGTCAAGTCAAGGTCAATTCAAGGTCATGTCAAGGTCAAGTCAAGGTCAAGTCAAGGTCGAGTCAAGGTCAAGTCAAGGTCACGCCAAGGTCAAGTCAAGTTCAAGGTCAATTCAAAGTCGAAGTCAAGTCAAGATCAAGTCAAGGTCATGTCAAGGTCAAGTCAAGGTCAAGTCAAGGTTATGTCAAGGTCATGTCAAGGTCAAGTCAAGGTCAAGTCAAGGTCAAGTCAAGATCATGTCAAGGTCAAGTCAAGGTCAAGGTCAAGTCAAGGTAAAGTCAAGGTCAAGTCAAGGTCATGTCAACGTCATGTCAAGGTCAAGCCAAGGTCAAGTCAAGGTCAAGTCAAGGTCAAGTCAAGGTCAAGTCAAGGTCAATTCAAGGTCAAGTCAAGATCAAGGTCATGTCAAGGTCAAGTCAAGTCAAGATCAAGTCAAGGTCAAGTCAAGGTCAAGTCAAGGTTAAGTCAAGGTCAAGTCAAGGTCAATTCAAGGTCAAGTCAAGGTCATGTCAAGGTTAAGTCAAAGTCAATTCAAGTTCAATTCAAGGTCAAGTCAAGGTCAAGTGAAGGTCAAGTCAAGGTAAAGTCAAGGTCAAGTCAAGGTCAAGTCAAGGTCAAGCCACGGTCAAGTCAAGGTCATGTCAAGGTCAAGTCAAGGTCAAGTCAAGGTCAAGTCAAGGTCAAGTGAAGGTCAAGTCAATGTCAAGTCAAGCTAATGTCAAGGTCAAGTCACGGTCAAGTGAAGGTCAAGTCAAGGTCAAGTCAAGGTCATGTCAAGGTCATGTCAAGGTCAAGTCAAGGTCAAGTCAAGGTCAAGTCAAGGTCAAGTCAAGGTCAAGTCAAGGTCATGTCAAGGTCAAGTCAAGGTCAAGGTCAAGTCAAGGTCAAGTGAAGGTCAAGTCAAGGTCAAGTCACGGTCAAGTCAAGGTCATGTCAAGGTCATGTCAAGGTCAAGTCAAGGTCAAGTCAAGGTCATGTCAAGGTTATGTCAAGGTCAAGTCAAGGTCAAGTCAAGGTCAAGTCAAGGTCATGTCAAGGTCATGTCAAGGTCAAGTCAAGGTCAAGTCAAGGTCAAGTCAAGGTCATGTCAAGGTCAAGTCAAGGTCATGTCAAGGTCAAGTCAAGGTCAAGTCAAGGTCAAGTCAAGGTCAAGTCAAGGTAACGTCAAGGTCAAGTCAAGGTCAAGTCAAGGTCAAGTAAAGGTCAAGTCAAGGTCAAGTCAAGGTCAAGTCAAAGTCATGTCAAGGTCAAGTCAAGGTCAAGTTAGGTCAAGTCAAGGGCAAGTCAAGGTCATGTCAAGGTCATATCAAGGTCATGTCAAGGTCATGTCAAGGTCAAGTCAAGGTCAAGTGAAGGTCAAGTCAAGGTCAAGGTCAAGTCAAGGTAAAGTCAAGGTCAAGTCAAGGTCAAGTCACGGTCAAGTCAAGGTCATGTCAAGGTCATGTCAAGGTCAAGTCAAGGTCAAGTCAAGGTCAAGTCAAGGTCATGTCAAGGTCAAGTCAAGGTCAAGTCAAGGTCAAGTCAAGGCCAAGTCAAGGTCAAGCGAAGGTCAAGTCAAGGTCAAGTGAAGGTCAAGTCAAGCTAATGTCAAGGTCAAGTCACGGTCAAGTCAAGGTCATGTCAAGGTCATGTCAACGTCAAGTCATGGTCAAGTCAAGGTCAAGTCAAGGTCATGTCAAGGTCAAGTCAAGGTCAAGTCAAGGTCATGTCAAGAACAAGTCAAGGTCAAGTCAAGGTCAAGTCAAGGTCAATTCAAGGTCAAGTCAAGGTTAAGTCAAGGTCAAGTCAAGGTAACGTCAAGGTCAAGTCAAGGTCAAGTCAAAGTCATGTCAAGGTCAAGTCAAGGTCAAGTCAAGGTCAAGTCAAAGTCAAGTCAAGGTCATGTCAAGGTCATGTCAAGGTCAAGTAAAGGTCAAGTCAAGGTCAAGTCAAGGTCAAGTCAAGGTCAAGTCAAGGTCATGTCAAGGCCATGTCAAGGTCAAGTCAAGGTCAAGTCAAGATCAAGACAAGGTCAAGTCAAGGTCATGTCAAGGTTATGTCAAGGTCAGGTCAAGGTCAAGTCAAGTCAAGGTCAAGTCAAGGTCAAGTCAAGATCATGTCAAGGTCAAGTCAAGGTCAAGTCAAGGTTATGTCAAGGTCAAGTCAAGGTAAGTCAAGGTCAAGTCAAGGTCATGTCAAGGTCATGTCAAGGTCAAGTCAAGGTCAAGTGAAGGTCAAGTCAAGGTCAAGGTCAAGTCAAGGTAAAGTCAAGGTCAAGTCAAGGTCAAGTCACGGTCAAGTCAAGGTCATGTCAAGGTCATGTCAAGGTCAAGTCAAGGTCAAGTCAAGGTCAAGTCAAGGTCATGTCAAGGTCAAGTCAAGGTCAAGTCAAGGTCATGTCAAGGTCAAGTCAAGGTCAAGTCAAGGTCAAGTCAAGGTCAAGTCAAGGTCAATTCAAGGTCAAGTCAAGGTTAAGTCAAGGTCAAGTCAAGGTAACGTCAAGGTCAAGTCAAGGTCAAGTCAAGGTCAAGTCAAAGTCATGTCAAGGTCAAGTCAAGGTCAAGTCAAGGTCAAGTCAAAGTCAAGTCAAGGTCATGTCAAGGTCATGTCAAGGTCAAGTAAAGGTCAAGTCAAGGTCAAGTCAAGGTCAAGTCAAGGTCAAGTCAAGGTCAAGTCAAGGTCATGTCAAGGCCATGTCAAGGTCAAGTCAAGGTCAAGTCAAGATCAAGACAAGGTCAAGTCAAGGTCATGTCAAGGTTATGTCAAGGTCAGGTCAAGGTCAAGTCAAGTCAAGGTCAAGTCAAGGTCAAGTCAAGATCGTGTCAAGGTCAAGTCAAGGTCAAGTCAAGGTTATGTCAAGGTCAAGTCAAGGTAAGTCAAGGTCATGTCAAGGTCAAGTCAGGGTCAAGTCAAGGTCAAGTCAAGGTCAAGTTAAGATCATGTCAAGGTCAAGTCAAGGTCAAGTCAAGATCATGTCAAGGTCAAGTCAGGGTCAAGTCAAGGTCAAGTCAAGGGCAAGTCAAGGTCAAGTCAAGGTCAAGTAAAGGTCATGTCAAGGTCATATCAAGGTCAAGTCAAGGTCAAGTCAAGATCAAGTCAAGGTCAAGTCAAGGTCATGTCAAGGTCATGTCAAGGTCAAGTCAAGGTCAAGTCAATGTCATGTCAAGGTCAGGTCAAGGTCAAGTCAAGGTCATGTCAAGGTCAAGTCAAGGTCAAGTCAAGGTCAAGTCAAGGTTATGTCAAGGTCATGTCAAGGTAAGTCAAGGTCATGTCAAAGTCAGATCAAGGTCAAGACAAGGTCAAGTCAGGGTCAAGTCAAGGTCAAGTCAAGGTCAAGTCAAGGTCAAGTCAAGGTCAAGTCAAGGTCAAGTCAAAGTCATGTCAAGGTCAAGTCAAGGTCAAGTCAAGGTCATGTCAAGGTCAAGTCAAGGGCAAGTCAAGGTCAAGTCAAGGTCAAGTCAAAGTCATGTCAAGGTCAAGTCAAGGTCAAGTCAAGGTCATGTCAAGGTCAAGTCAAGGTCAAGTCAAGGTCAAGTCAAGGTCATGTTAAGGTCAAGTCAGGGTCAAGTCAAGGTCAAGTCAAGGTCAAGTCAAGGTCAAGTCAAGGTTAAGTTAACGTCAAGTCAAGGTCCAGTCAAGGTATGTCAAGGTCAAGTCAAGGTCAAGACAAGGTCATGTCAAGGTCATGTCAAGGTTAAGTCAAGGTCATGTCAAGGTCATATCAAGGTCAAGTCAAGGTCAAGTCAAGGTCAAGTCAAGGTCATGTCAAGGTCATGTCAAGGTCAATTCAAGGTCAAGTCAAGGTCAAGTCAAGGTCAAGTCAATGTCAAGTCAAGGTCATGTCAAGGTCAAGTCAAGGTCATGTCAAGCGCAAGTCAAGGTCAAGTGAAGGTTATGTCAAGGTCAAGTCAGGATCAAGTCAAGGTCATCTAAAGGTCAAGTTAAGGTCAAGTCACGCTCATGTCAAGGTCAAGTCAAGGTCAAGTCAAGGTCATGTCAAGGTAATGTCAAGGTCAAGTCAAGGTCAAAGCAAGGTCGTGTCAAGGTCAGGTCAAGGTCAAGTCAAGGTCAAGTCAACGTCAAGTGAAGGTCAAGTAAAGGTCAAGTTAAGGTCAAGTAAAGGTCAAGTCAAGGCCATGTCAAGGTCATATCAAGGTCAAGTCAAGGTCAATTCAAGGTCATGTCAAGGTCAAGTCAAGGTCAAGTCAAGGTCGAGTCAAGGTCAAGTCAAGGTCACGCCAAGGTCAAGTCAAGTTCAAGGTCAATTCAAAGTCGAAGTCAAGTCAAGATCAAGTCAAGGTCATGTCAAGGTCAAGTCAAGGTCAAGTCAAGGTTATGTCAAGGTCATGTCAAGGTAAGTCAAGGTCATGTCAAGGTCAAGTCAAGGTCAAGTCAAGGTCAAGTCAAGATCATGTCAAGGTCAAGTCAGGGTCAAGTCAAGGTCAAGTCAAGGTCATGTCAAGGTCATATCAAGGTCAAGTCAAGGTCAAGTCAAGGTCAAGTAAAGGTCATGTCAAGGTCATATCAAGGTCAAGTCAAGGTCAAGTCAAGATCATGTCAAGGTCAAGGTCAAGTCAAGGTCAAGTCAAGATCATGTCAAGGTCAAGTCAGGGTCAAGTCAAGGTCAAGTCAAGGTCAAGTCAAGGTCAAGTCAAGGTCAAGTCAAGGTCAAGTCAAGATCATGTCAAGGTCAAGTCAAGGTCAAGTTAAGATCATGTCAAGGTCAAGTCAGGGTCAAGTCAAGGTCAAGTCAAGGTCATGTCAAGGTCATGTCAAGGTCAAGTCAAGGTCAAGTCAAGGTCAAGTCGAGATCATGTCAAGGTCAAGTCAAGGTCAAGTCAAGGTCAAGTCAAGGACATGTCAAGGTCAAGTTAAGGTCAAGTCAAGGTCAAGGTCAAGTCAAGGTAAAGTCAAGGTCAAGTCAAGGTCATGTCAACGTCATGTCAAGGTCAAGCCAAGGTCAAGTCAAGGTCAAGTCAAGGTCAAGTCAAGGTCAAGTCAAGGTCAATTCAAGGTCAAGTCAAGTCAAGATCAAGTCAAGGTCAAGTCAAGGTCAAGTCAAGGTCAAGTCAAGGTCAAGTCAAGGTCAATTCAAGGTCAAGTCAAGGTCATGTCAAGGTTAAGTCAAAGTCAATTCAAGTTCAATTCAAGGTCAAGTCAAGGTCATGTCAAGGTCAAGTCAAGGTCAAGTCAAGGTCAAGTGAAGGGCAAGTCAAGGTCATGTCAAGGTCCAGTCAAGGGCAAGACAAGGTCAAGTCAAGGTCATGTCAAGGTCATGTCAAGGTCATGTCAAGGTCATGTCAAGGTCATGTCAAGGTCAAGTCAAGGTCAAGTCAAGGACATGTCAAGGTCAAGTCGAGGTCAAGTCAAGGTCGAGTCAAGGTCAAGTCAAGATCAAGTCAAGGTCAAGTCAAGGTCATGTCAAGGTCAAGTCAAGGTCAAGGTCAAGTCAAGGTCAAGTCAAGGTCAAGGTCAAGTCAAGGTCAAGTCAAGATCAAGTCAAGGTCAAGTCAAGGTCAAGTGAAGGTCAAGTCAAGGTCAAGTCAAGGTTAAGTCAAGGTCAAGTCAAGGGCAAGTCAAGGTCAAGTCAAGGTCAAGTCAAGGTCAAGTCCAAGTCAAGTCAAGGTCAAGGTCATGTCAAGGTCAGGTCAAGGTCAAGTCAAGGTCATGTCAAGGTCAAGTCAAGGTCAAGTCAAGGTCAAGTCAAGGTGATGTCAAGGTCATGTCAAAGTCAAGTCAAGGCCAAGTCAAGGTCAAGGCAAGCTCAAGTCAAGGTAAAGTCCAGGTCAAGTCAAGGTCAAGGTCATGTCAAGGTCAGGTCAAGGTCAAGTCGAGGTCATGTCAAGGTCAAGTCAAGGTCAAGTCAAGGTCAAGTCAAGGTGATGTCAAGGTCATGTCAAAGTCAAGTCAAGGCCAAGTCAAGGTCAAGGCAAGCTCAAGTCAAGGTAAAGTCAAGGTCAAGTCAAGGTCAAGTCAAGGTCATGTCATGGTCAAGTCAAGGTCAAGTCAAGGTCATGTCAAGGTCAAGTCAAGGTCAAGGTCAAGTCAAGGTCAAGGTCAAGTCAAGGTCAAGTCAAGATCAAGTCAAGGTCAAGTCAAGGTCAAGTGAAGGTCAAGTCAAGGTCAAGTCAAGGTTAAGTCAAGGTCAAGTCAAGGGCAAGTCAAGATCAAGTCAAGGTCAAGTCAAGGTCAAGTCAAGGTCAAGTCAAGGTCAATTCAAGGTCAAGTCAAGGTCATGTCAAGGTTAAGTCAAAGTCAATTCAAGTTCAATTCAAGGTCAAGTCAAGGTCATGTCAAGGCCAAGTCAAGATCAAGTGAAGGTCAAGTCAAGGTCAAGGTGAAGTCAAGGTCAAGTCAAGGTCAAGTCAAGGTCAAGTCAAGGTCCAGTCAAGGTCAAGTCAAGGTCATGTCAAGGTCATGTCAAGGTCAAGTCAAGGTCAAGTCAAGGTCAAGTCAAGGTCAAGTCAAGGTAACGTCAAGGTCAAGTCAAGGTCAAGTAAAGGTTAAGTCAAGGTCAAGTCAAGGTCAAGTCAAAGTCATGTCAAGGTCAAGTCAAGGTCAAGTCAAGGTCAAGTCAAGGGCAAGTCAAGGTCATGTCAAGGTCATATCAAGGTCATGTCAAGGTCATGTCAAGGTCAAGTCAAGGTCAAGTGAAGGTCAAGTCAAGTCAAGGTCAAATCAAGGTCAAGTCAAGGTCAAGTCAAGGTCAAGTCAAGGTCATGTCAAGGTCATGTCAAGGTCCAGTCAAGGGCAAGACAAGGTCAAGTCAAGGTCATGTGAAGGTCTTGTCAAGGTCAAGTCAAGGTCAAGTCAAGGTCATGTCAAGGTCAAGTCAAGGTCAAGGTCAAGTCAAGTTCATGTCAAGGTTATGTCAAGGTCAAGCCAAGGTCAAGTCAAGATCAAGGTCATGTCAAGGTCAGGTCAAGGTCAAGTCAAGGTTGAGTCAATGTCAAGTCAAGGTCAAGTCAAGATCAAGTCAAGGTCAAGTCAAGGTCAAGTCAAGGTCGTGTCGAGGTCAAGTCAAAGTCATGTCAGGGTCAAGTCAAGGTCAAGTCAAGGTCAAGTGAAGGGCAAGTCAAGGTCAAGTCAAGGTAAAGTCAAGGTCAAGTCAAGGTCAAGTCGAGGTCAAGTCACGGTCAAGTCAAGGTCATGTCAAGGTCATGTCAAGGTCAAGTCAAGGTCAAGTCAAGGTCAAGTCAAGGTCATGTCAAGGTCAAGTCACGGTCAAGTCAAGGTCATGTCAAGGTCATGTCAAGGTCAAGTCAAGGTCAAGTCAAGGTCAAGTCAAGGTCATGTCAAGGTCAAGTCAAGGTCAAGTCAAGGTCAAGTCAAGGTGATGTCAAGGTCATGTCAAAGTCAAGTCAAGGCCAAGTCAAGGTCAAGGCAAGCTCAAGTCAAGGTAAAGTCAAGGTCAAGTCAAGGTCATGTCAAGGTCATGTCAAGGTCAAGTCAAGGTCAAGTCAAGCTAATGTCAAGGTCAAGTGAAGGTCAAGTCAAGGTCAAGTCAAGGTAAAGTCAAGGTCAAGTCAAGGTCAAGTCAAGGTCAAGTCAAGGTCAAGTCAAGGTCAAGTGAAGGTCAAGTCAATGTCAAGTGAAGGTCAAGTCAAGCTAATGTCAAGGTCAAGTCACGGTCAAGTGAAGGTCAAGTCAAGGTCAAGCCACGGTCAAGTCAAGGTCATGTCAAGGTCATGTCAAGGTCAAGTCAAGGTCAAGTCAAGGACAAGTCAAGGTCAAGTCAAGGTCAAGTCAAGGTCATGTCAAGGTCAAGTCAAGGTCAAGGTCAAGTCAAGGTCAAGTCACGGTCAAGTCAAGGTCATGTCAAGGTCATGTCAAGGTCAAGTCAAGGTCAAGTCAAGGTCAAGTCAAGGTCATGTCAAGGTTATGTCAAGGTCAAGTCAAGGTCAAGTCAAGGTCAAGTCAAGGTCATGTCAAGGTCATGTCAAGGTCAAGTCAAGGTCAAGTCAAGGTCAAGTCAAGGTCATGTCAAGGTCAAGTCAAGGTCATGTCAAGGTCAAGTCAAGGTCAAGTCAAGGTCAAGTCAAGGTCAAGTCAAGGTAACGTCAAGGTCAAGTCAAGGTCAAGTAAAGGTTAAGTCAAGGTCAAGTCAAGGTCAAGTCAAAGTCATGTCAAGGTCAAGTCAAGGTCAAGTCAAGGTCAAGTCAAGGGCAAGTCAAGGTCATGTCAAGGTCATATCAAGGTCATGTCAAGGTCATGTCAAGGTCAAGTCAAGGTCAAGTGAAGGTCAAGTCAAGGTCAAGGTCAAGTCAAGGTAAAGTCAAGGTCAAGTCAAGGTCAAGTCACGGTCAAGTCAAGGTCAAGTCAAGGTCAAGTCAAGGTCAAGTCAAGGTCAAGTCAAGGTCAAGTCAAGGTGATGTCAAGGTCATGTCAAGGTCATGTCAAGGTCAAGTCAAGGCCAAGTCAAGGTCAAGCGAAGGTCAAGTCAAGGTCAAGTGAAGGTCAAGTCAAGGTCATGTCAAGGTCAAGTCAAGGTCAAGTCAAGGTCAAGTCAAGGTCAAGTCAAGGTCAATTCAAGGTCAAGTCAAGGTTAAGTCAAGGTCAAGTCAAGGTAACGTCAAGGTCAAGTCAAGGTCAAGTCAAGGTCAAGTCAAAGTCATGTCAAGGTCATGTCAAGGTCAAGTCAAGGTCAAGTCAAGGTGATGTCAAGGTCATGTCAAAGTCAAGTCAAGGCCAAGTCAAGGTCAAGTCAAGGTCAAGTCAAGGTCATGTCAAGGTCATGTCAAGGTCAAGTCAAGGTCAAGTCAAGGTCATGTCAAGGTCAAGTCAAGGTCAAGTGAAGGTCAAGTCAAGGTCAAGGTCAAGTCAAGGTAAAGTCAAGGTCAAGTCAAGGTCAAGTCAAGGTCAAGTCAAGGTCAAGTCAAGGTCAAGTCAAGGTGATGTCAAGGTCATGTCAAGGTCATGTCAAGGTCAAGTCAAGGTCAAGCGAAGGTCAAGTCAAGGTCAAGTGAAGGTCAAGTCAAGGTCATGTCAAGGTCAAGTCAAGGTCAAGTCAAGGTCAAGTCAAGGTCAAGTCAAGGTCAATTCAAGGTCAAGTCAAGGTTAAGTCAAGGTCAAGTCAAGGTAACGTCAAGGTCATGTCAAGGTCAAGTCAAGGTCAAGTCAAGGTCAAGTCAAGGTCATGTCAAGGTCAAGTCAAGGTCAAGTCAAGGTCAAGTCAAGGTCAAGTCAAGGTCAAGTCAAGCTAATGTCAAGGTCAAGTGAAGGTCAAGTCAAGGTCAAGTCAAGGTAAAGTCAAGGTCAAGTCAAGGTCAAGTCAAGGTCAAGTCAAGGTCAAGTCAAGGTCAAGTGAAGGTCAAGTCAATGTCAAGTGAAGGTCAAGTCAAGCTAATGTCAAGGTCAAGTCACGGTCAAGTGAAGGTCAAGTCAAGGTCAAGTCAAGGTCAAGCCACGGTCAAGTCAAGGTCATGTCAAGGTCATGTCAAGGTCATATCAAGGTCATGTCAAGGTCATGTCAAGGTCAAGTCAAGGTCAAGTGAAGGTCAAGTCAAGGTCAAGGTCAAGTCAAGGTAAAGTCAAGGTCAAGTCAAGGTCAAGTCACGGTCAAGTCAAGGTCAAGTCAAGGTCAAGTCAAGGTCAAGTCAAGGTCAAGTCAAGGTGATGTCAAGGTCATGTCAAGGTCATGTCAAGGTCAAGTCAAGGCCAAGTCAAGGTCAAGCGAAGGTCAAGTCAAGGTCAAGTGAAGGTCAAGTCAAGGTCATGTCAAGGTCAAGTCAAGGTCAAGTCAAGGTCAAGTCAAGGTCAATTCAAGGTCAAGTCAAGGTTAAGTCAAGGTCAAGTCAAGGTAACGTCAAGGTCATGTCAAGGTCAAGTCAAGGTCAAGTCAAGGTCAAGTCAAGGTCATGTCAAGGTCAAGTCAAGGTCAAGTCAAGGTCAAGTCAAGGTGATGTCAAGGTCATGTCAAAGTCAAGTCAAGGCCAAGTCAAGGTCAAGGCAAGCTCAAGTCAAGGTAAAGTCAAGGTCAAGTCAAGGTCAAGTCAAGGTCATGTCAAGGTCATGTCAAGGTCAAGTCAAGGTCAAGTCAAGCTAATGTCAAGGTCAAGTGAAGGTCAAGTCAAGGTCAAGTCAAGGTAAAGTCAAGGTCAAGTCAAGGTCAAGTCAAGGTCAAGTCAAGGTCAAGTGAAGGTCAAGTCAATGTCAAGTGAAGGTCAAGTTTAGCTAATGTCAAGGTCAAGTCACGGTCAAGTGAAGGTCAAGTCAAGGTCAAGTCAAGGTCAAGCCACGGTCAAGTCAAGGTCATGTCAAGGTCATGTCAAGGTCAAGTCAAGGTCAAGTCAAGGTCAAGTCAAGGTCAAGTCAAGGTCAAGTCAAGGTCATGTCAAGGTCAAGTCAAGGTCAAGGTCAAGTCAAGGTCAAGTGAAGGTCAAGTCAAGGTCAAGGTCAAGTCAAGGTCAAGTCAAGGTCAAGTCAAGGTCAAGTCACGGTCAAGTCAAGGTCATGTCAAGGTCATGTCAAGGTCAAGTCAAGGTCAAGTCAAGGTCAAGTCAAGGTCATGTCAAGGTTATGTCAAGGTCAAGTCAAGGTCAAGTCAAGGTCAAGTCAAGGTCATGTCAAGGTCATGTCAAGGTCAAGTCAAGGTAAAGTCAAGGTCAAGTCAAGGTCAAGTCGAGGTCAAGTCACGGTCAAGTCAAGGTCATGTCAAGGTCATGTCAAGGTCAAGTCAAGGTCAAGTCAAGGTCAAGTCAAGGTCATGTCAAGGTCAAGTCACGGTCAAGTCAAGGTCATGTCAAGGTCAAGTCAAGGTCAAGTCAAGGTCAAGTCAAGGTCAAGTCAAGGGCAAGTCAAGGTCATGTCAAGGTCATATCAAGGTCATGTCAAGGTCATGTCAAGGTCAAGTCAAGGTCAAGTGAAGGTCAAGTCAAGGTCAAGGTCAAGTCAAGGTAAAGTCAAGGTCAAGTCAAGGTCAAGTCACGGTCAAGTCAAGGTCAAGTCAAGGTCAAGTCAAGGTCAAGTCAAGGTCAAGTCAAGGTGATGTCAAGGTCATGTCAAGGTCATGTCAAGGTCAAGTCAAGGCCAAGTCAAGGTCAAGCGAAGGTCAAGTCAAGGTCAAGTGAAGGTCAAGTCAAGGTCATGTCAAGGTCAAGTCAAGGTCAAGTCAAGGTCAAGTCAAGGTCAAGTCAAGGTCAATTCAAGGTCAAGTCAAGGTTAAGTCAAGGTCAAGTCAAGGTAACGTCAAGGTCAAGTCAAGGTCAAGTCAAGGTCAAGTCAAAGTCATGTCAAGGTCAAGTCAAGGTCAAGTCAAGGTCAAGTCAAAGTCAAGTCAAGGTCATGTCAAGGTCATGTCAAGGTCAAGTAAAGGTCAAGTCAAGGTCAAGTCAAGGTCAAGGCAAGGTCAAGTCAAGGTCATGTCAAGGTCATGTCAAGGTCAAGTCAAGGTCAAGTCAAGATCAAGACAAGGTCAAGTCAAAGTCATGTCAAGGTTATGTCAATGTCAGGTCAAGTCAAGTCAAGGTCAAGTCAAGGTCAAGTCAAGGTTAAGTCAAGGTCAAGTCAAGGTAACGTCAAGGTCAAGTCAAGGTCAAGTCAAGGTCAAGTCAAAGTCATGTCAAGGTCAAGTCAAGGTCAAGTCAAGGTCAAGTCAAAGTGAAGTCAAGGTCATGTCAAGGTCATGTCAAGGTCAAGTAAAGGTCAAGTCAAGGTCAAGTCAAGGTCAAGTCAAGGTCAAGTCAAGGTCATGTCAAGGTCATGTCAAGGTCAAGTCAAGGTCAAGTCAAGATCAAGACAAGGTCAAGTCAAGGTCATGTCAAGGTTATGTCAAGGTCAGGTCAAGGTCAAGTCAAGTCAAGGTCAAGTCAAGGTCAAGTCAAGATCATGTCAAGGTCAAGTCAAGGTCAAGTCAAGGTTATGTCAAGGTCATGTCAAGGTAAGTCAAGGTCATGTCAAGGTCAAGTCAAGGTCAAAACAAGGTCAAGTCAGGGTCAAGTCAAGGTCAAGTCAAGATCATGTCAAGGTCAAGTCAGGGTCAAGTCAAGGTCAAGTCAAGGTCATGTCAAGGTCATGTCAAGTTCAAGTCAAGGTCAAGTCAAGGGCAAGTCAAGGTCAAGTCAAGGTCAAGTAAAGGTCATGTCAAGGTCATATCAAGGTCAAGTCAAGGTCAAGTCAAGATCAAGTCAAGGTCATGTCAAGGTCAAGTCAAGGTCAAGTCAATGTCATGTCAAGGTCAGGTCAAGGTCAAGTCAAGGTCATGTCAAGGTCAAGTCAAGGTCAAGTCAAGGTCAAGACAAGGTCAAGTCAAGGTTATGTCAAGGTCATGTCAAGGTAAGTCAAGGTCAAGTCAAGGTCAAGTCAAGGTCAAGTCAAGGTCAAGTCAAGATCATGTCAAGGTCAAGTCAAGGTCAAGTCAAGATCATGTCAAGGTCAAGTCAGGGTCAAGTCAAGGTCAAGTCAAGGTCAAGTCAAGGTCAAGTCAAGGTCAAGTCAAGGTCAAGTCAAGATCATGTCAAGGTCAAGTCAAGGTCAAGTCAAGATCATGTCAAGGTCAAGTCAGGGTCAAGTCAAGGTCAAGTCAAGGTCAAGTCAATGTCATGTCAAGGTCAGGTCAAGGTCAAGTCAAGGTCAAGTCAAGGTCAAGTCAAAGTCAAGTCAAGATCATATCAAGGTCAAGTCAGGGGCAAGTCAAGGTCAAGTCAAGGTCAAGTAAAGGTCATGTCAAGGTCATATCAAGGTCAAGTCAAGGTCAAGTCAAGATCAAGTCAAGGTCATGTCAAGGTCAAGTCAAGGTCAAGTCAATGTCATGTCAAGGTCAGGTCAAGGTCAAGTCAAGGTCATGTCAAGGTCAAGTCAAGGTCAAGTCAAGGTCAAGTCAAGATCATGTCAAGGTCAAGTCAAGGTCAAGTCAATGTCATGTCAAGGTCAGGTCAAGGTCAAGTCAAGGTCATGTCAAGGTCAAGTCAAGGTCAAGTCAAGGTCAAGTCAAGGTCAAGTCAAGGTCAAGTCAAGGTCAAGTCAAGGTCAAGTCAAGATCATGTCAAGGTCAAGTCAAGGTCAAGTAAAGATCATATCAAGGTCAAGTCAAGGTCAAGTCAAGGTCAAGTAAAGGTCAAGT
The DNA here is from genome assembly GCA_963662145.1 of Sturmia bella. Taxonomy (NCBI): domain Eukaryota; kingdom Metazoa; phylum Arthropoda; class Insecta; order Diptera; family Tachinidae; genus Sturmia; species Sturmia bella. The sequence goes on along the minus strand of OY759168.1, from coordinate 81,963,693 downwards.
CAAGGTCATGTCAAGGTCATGTCAAGGTCAAGTCAAGGTCAAGTCAATGTCATGTCAAGGTCAAGTCAAGGTCAAGTAAAGGTCATGTCAAGGTCATATCAAGGTCAAGTCAAGGTCAAGTCAAGATCAAGTCAAGGTCATGTCAAGGTCAAGTCAAGGTCAAGTCAATGTCATGTCAAGGTCAAGTCAAGGTCAAGTCAAGGTCAAGTCAAGGTCAAGTCAAGGTCAAGTCAAGATCATGTCAAGGTCAAGTCAAGGTCAAGTAATGATCATATCAAGGTCAAGTCAAGGTCAAGTCAAGGTCAAGTAAAGGTCAAGTCAAGGTCATGTCAAGGTCATGTCAAGGTCAAGTCAAGGTCAAGTCAATGTCATGTCAAGGTCAAGTCAAGGTCAAGTAAAGGTCATGTCAAGGTCATATCAAGGTCAAGTCAAGGTCAAGTCAAGATCAAGTCAAGGTCATGTCAAGGTCAAGTCAAGGTCAAGTCAATGTCATGTCAAGGTCAGGTCAAGGTCATGTCAAGGTCAAGTCAAGGTCAAGTCAAGGTCAAGTCAAGGTCAAGTCAAGGTCAAGTCAAGGTCAAGTCAAGGTCAAGTCAAGGTCAAGTCAAGATCATGTCAAGGTCAAGTCAAGGTCAAGTCAAGATCATATCAAGGTCAAGTCAAGGTCAAGTCAAGGTCAAGTAAAGGTCAAGTCAAGGTCAAGTCAAGGTCAAGTCAAAGTCATGTCAAGGTCAAGTCAAGGTCAAGTCAAGGTCATGTCAAGGTCAAGTCAAGGGCAAGTCAAGGTCAAGTCAAGGTCAAGTCAAAGTCATGTCAAGGTCAAGTCAAGGTCAAGTCAAGGTCATGTCAAGGTCAAGTCAAGGTCAAGTCAAGGTCAAGTCAAGGTCATGTTAAGGTCAAGTCAGGGTCAAGTCAAGGTCAAGTCAAGGTCAAATCAAGGTTAAGTTAACGTCAAGTCAAGGTCCAGCCAAGGTATGTCAAGGTCAAGTCAAGGTCAAGACAAGGTCATGTCAAGGTCATGTCAAGGTCAAGTCAAGGTCATGTCAAGGTCATATCAAGGTCAAGTCAAGGTCAAGTCAAGGTCAAGTCAAGGTCATGTCAAGGTCATGTCAAGGTCAATTCAAGGTCAAGTCAAGGTCAAGTCAAGGTCAAGTCAAGGTCAAGTCAAGGTCAAGTCAAGGTCAAGTCAAGGTCATGTCAAGGTCAAGTCAAGGTCATGTCAAGCGCAAGTCAAGGTCAAGTGAAGGTTATGTCAAGGTCAAGTCAGGATCAAGTCAAGGTCATCTAAAGGTCAAGTCAAGGTCAAGTCAAGCTCATGTCAAGGTCAAGTCAAGGTCAAGTCAAGGTCATGTCAAGGTAATGTCAAGGTCAAGTCAAGGTCTAAGCAAGGTCGTGTCAAGGTCAGGTCAAGGTCAAGTCAAGGTCAAGTCAACGTCAAGTGAAGGTCAAGTCAAGGTCAAGTTAAGGTCAAGTAAAGGTCAAGTCAAGGCCATGTCAAGGTCATATCAAGGTCAAGTCAAGGTCAATTCAAGGTCATGTCAAGGTCAAGTCAAGGTCAAGTCAAGGTCGAGTCAAGGTCAAGTCAAGGTCACGCCAAGGTCAAGTCAAGTTCAAGGTCAATTCAAAGTCGAAGTCAAGTCAAGATCAAGTCAAGGTCATGTCAAGGTCAAGTCAAGGTCAAGTCAAGGTTATGTCAAGGTCATGTCAAGGTAAGTCAAGGTCATGTCAAGGTCAAGTCAAGGTCAAGTCAAGGTCAACTCAAGATCATGTCAAGGTCAAGTCAGGGTCAAGTCAAGGTCAAGTCAAGGTCAAGTAAAGGTCATGTCAAGGTCATATCAAGGTCAAGTCAAGGTCAAGTCAAGATCAAGTCAAGGTCAAGTCAAGATCAAGTCAAGGTCAAGTCAAGGTCATGTCAAGGTCATGTCAAGGTCAAGTCAAGGTCAAGTCAAGGTCAAGTCAAGATCATGTCAAGGTCAAGTCAAGGTCAAGTCAAGGTCAAGTCAAGATCATGTCAAGGTCAAGTCAAGGTCAAGTTAAGATCATGTCAAGGTCAAGTCAGGGTCAAGTCAAGGTCAAGTCAAGGTCATGTCAAGGTCATGTCAAGGTCAAGTCAAGGTCAAGTCAATGTCATGTCAAGGTCATGTCAAGGTCAAGGTCAAGTCAATGTCAAGTCAAGGTCAAGTAAAGGTCAAGTTAAGATCATGTCAAGGTCAAGTCAGGGTCAAGTCAAGGTCAAGTCAAGGTCAAGTCAAGGTCATGTCAAGATCATGTCAAGGTCAAGTCAAGATCAAGTCAATGTCATGTCAAGGTCAGGTCAAGGTCAAGTCAAGGTCAAGTCAAGGTCAAGTCAAGATCATGTCAAGGTCATGTCAAGGTCAAGTCAAGGTCAAGTCAATGTCATGTCAAGGTCAGGTCAAGTCAAGGTCAAGTCAAGATCATGTCAAGGTCAAGTCAAGGTCAGGTCAAGGTCAAGTCAAGGTCAAGTCAAGGTCATGTCAAGGTCATGTCAAGGTCAAGTCAAGGTCAAGTCAATGTCATGTCAAGGACAGGTGAAGGTCAAGTCAAGGTCAAGTCAAGGTCAAGTCAAGGTCAAGTCAAGATCATGTCAAGGTCAAGTCAGGGTAAAGTCAAGGTCAAGTCAAGGTCAAGTCAAGGTCAAGTCAAGGTCAAGTCAAGGTCAAGTCAAGGTCAAGTCAAGATCATGTCAAGGTCATGTCAAGGTCAAGTCAAAGTCAGGTCAATGTCATGTCAAGGTCAGGTCAAAGTCAAGTCAAGTCAAGGTCAAGTCAAGTCAAGGTCAAGTCAAGATCATGTCAAGGTCAAGTCAGGGTAAAGTCAAGGTCAAGTCAAGGTCAAGTCAAGGTCAAGTCAAGGTCAAGTCAAGGTCAAGTAAAGGTCAAGTAAAGGTCAAGTCAAGGTCATGTCAAGGTCATGTCAAGGTCAAGTCAAGGTCAAGTCAAGATCAAGTCAAGGTCAAGTCAAGGTCATGTCAAGGACATGTCAAGGTGAAGTCAAGGTCAAGTCAAGGTCAAATCAGGGTAAAGTCAAGGTCAAGTCAAGGTCAAGTCAAGGCCATGTCAAGATCATGTCAAGGTCAAGTCAAGGGCAAGTCAAGGTCAAGTCGAGGTCATGTGGTGAACTACGTACACAAGTACAATTTATTTCAAATTTCATTAAATGTTTACTTGTTAAATTTCATTTAAAGCTACTTGTTAATATTTATTTTTGTTTAATCAGTTTACCAAATTTTATGTTTCAATAATTTTTGTTAAAAATAAAAAGGATTAGAATTCCTTTAAACTTTAATAAGAGACGTTGTTATTTCGAGTTTCTAACTTCTACAATTTGGTGACCCCTACAATGCCTACAACACGTTCACCTACACGTGAGTCCATTGCAAATCCTCCAGTATTGGAACGCAGTGGAGATGATTTGAATTTAGGAGGTATTATGAACAATCCAGAGGTTTCAGCAGCGTCAACAAGCCTACAAAAATTTCCACATTTTTGGTCGGAACAGCCACAGCTATGGTTTATTCAAATAGAAAACATTTTTTCGTTGGCTCGGATAACAAGAGACGAAACCAAATATTCTCATGTGGTAGCAAATTTGGACCCGATGTATTTGAAATTTGTTGGCGATATTTTAATCTCACCGCCTGCTGAAGGAAAGTACACCGCAATTAAGGAGCGTCTAATTACATCGTTTGCTATTTCGGAAGATGCTAAGCTGAAGAAATTATTCAGCGGTTTGGTAATAGGCGATCAAAAGCCGTCTCATTTTTTGCAGTCCATGAAAGCTCTTGCAGTTGGCAACAATATTGGCGATAATGTTCTAAAAACATTATTTTTAGATCAGCTGCCGGACAACATACGTTCCATTCTGGCAACAAGCAATGTAGATTTACCAGCGATGGCACAGCAAGCTGATAAAATAATGGATATTGCACAACCACAGGTATCAAGCTTATCATCCTCAGATAGTTTCTTTCAACAATTAGTTGCAAAAGTTGAAGCTTTGGAGAGAAAATTTGAGTCCTCTTCAAGAAATAGTAGAAGCCAGACTCGAGAGGGATTAAAAAAGCGATACTATAGCAAGAGCAAGAACAGGAAAAATGATTGGTGTTGGTATCATAATCGCTTCGGTACAAAAGCAGCGAAATGCGTGCCCCCTTGCTCATATTCTTCCTCGCAAAAAAACTAAAATTTGTTTCGGGTAAAGCGGCAACCGAAACAGTTTCATCTGCAACAAGCCGCCTAATAATAATAGACCGCAATACTAAATTAAATTTTTTGGTTGATACTGGGGCTGATGTGTCCGTAATTCCGCTAGTAGGTAAGCTTAATAAGCTAAGTCCACCTTCTTCGTTAAAGCTTTTTGCTGCAAGGTCAAGTCAAGGGCAAGTCAAGGTCAAGTCAAGGTCAAGTCAAGTTCATATCAAGGTCATATCAAGGTCAAGTCAAGGTCAAGTCAAGATCAAGTCAAGGTCAAGTCAAGGTCAAGTCAAGGTCAAGTCAAGGTCATTTCAAGGTCAAGTCAAGGTCAAGTCAAGGTCAAGTCAAGGCCAAGTCAAGGTCAAGTGAAGGTCAAGTCAAGGTCAAGGTCAAGTCAAGCTAATGTCAAGGTCAAGTCAAGGTCAAGTCGAGGTCAAGTCAAGGTCATGTCAAGGTCATGTCAAGGTCAAGTCAAGGGCAAGTCAAGGTCAAGTCAAGGTCAAGTAAAGGTCATGTCAAGGTCATATCAAGGTCAAATCAAGGTCAAGTCAAGATCAAGTCAAGGTCAAGTCAAGGTCAAGTCAAGGTCAAGTCAAGAGCATGTCAAGGTCAAGTCAAGGTCAAGTCAAGGTCATGTCAAGGTCAAGTCAAGGTCAAGTCAATGTCATGTCAAGGTCAGGTCAAGGTCAAGTCAAGGTCAAGTCAAGATCATGTCAAGGTCAAGTCAGGGTCAAGTCAAGGTCAAGTCAAGGTCAAGTCAAGGTCAAGTCAAGGTCAAGTCAAGATCATGTCAAGGTCAAGTCAAGGTCAAGTCAAGATCATGTCAAGGTCATGTCAAGGTCAAGTCAAGGTCAAGTCAATGTCATGTCAAGGTCAGGTCAAGGTCAAGTCAAGGTCAAGTCAAGGTCAAGTCAAGGTCAAGTCAAGGTCAAGTCAAGATCATGTCAAGGTCAAGTCAAGGTCAAGTCAAGATCATGTCAAGGTCATGTCAAGGTCAAGTCAAGGTCAAGTCAATGTCATGTCAAGGTTAAGTCAAGGTCAAGTCAAGGTCAAGTCAAGATCATGTCAAGGTCAAGTCAGGGTCAAGTCAAGGTCAAGTCAAGGTCAAGTCAAGGTCAAGTCAAGGTCAAGTCAAGATCATGTCAAGGTCAAGTCAAGGTCAAGTCAAGATCATGTCAAGGTCATGTCAAGGTCAAGTCAATGTCATGTCAAGGTCAGGTCAAGGTCAAGTCAAGGTCAAGTCAAGGTCAAGTCAAGGTCAAGTCAAGATCATGTCAAGGTCAAGTCAGGGTCAAGTCAAGGTCAAGTCAAGGTCAAGTCAAGATCATGTCAAGGTCAAGTCAAGGTCATGTCAAGGTCATGTCAAGGTCAAGTCAAGTCAAGGTCAAGTCAAGGTCAAGTCAAGGTCAAGTCAAGATCATGTCAAGGTCATGTCAAGGTCAAGTCAAGGTCAAGTCAATGTCATGTCAAGGTCAGGTCAAGGTCAAGTCAAGGTCAAGTCAAGGTCAAGTCAAGATCATGTCAAGGTCAAGTCAGGGTCAAGCCAAGGACAAGTCAAGGTCAAGTCAAGATCATGTCAAGGTCAAGTCAAGGTCATGTCAAGGTCATGTCAAGGTCAAGTCAAGGTCAGACCAAGGTCAAGTCAAGGTCAAGTCAAGGTCAAGTCAAGGTCAAGTCAAGGTCATGTCAAGGTCAAGTCAAGATCATGTCAAGGTCAAGTCAGGGTCAAGTCAAGGTCAAGTCAAGGTCAAGTCAAGATCATGTCAAGGGCAAGTCAGGGTCAAGTCAAGGTCAAGTAAAGGTCATTTCAAGGTCATATCAAGGTCAAGTCAAGGTCAAGATCAAGTCAAGGTCAAGTCAAGGTCATGTCAAGGTCATGTCAAGGTCATGTCAAGGTCAAGTCAAGGTCAAGTCAATGTCATGTCAAGGTCAGGCCAAGGTCAAGTCAAGGTCAAGTCAAGGTCAAGTCAAGATCATGTCAAGGTCAAGTCAAGGTCAAGTCAAGGTCAAGTCAAGGTCAAGTCAAGGTCAAGTCAAGGTCAAGTCAAGATCATGTCAAGGTCAAGTCAAGGTCAAGTCAAGGTCATGTCAAGGTCAAGTCAAGGGCAAGTCAAGGTCAAGTCAAGGTCAAGTCAAGGTCATGTCAAGGTCATGTCAAGGTCAAGTCAAGGTCAAGTCAAGATCAAGTCAAGGTCAAGTCAAGGTCATGTCAAGGTCATGTCAAGGTGAAGTCAAGGTCAAGTCAAGGTCAAGTCAGGGTCAAGTCAAGGTCAAGTCAAGGTCAAGTCAAGGCCATGTCAAGGTCATGTCAAGGTCAAGTCAAGGGCAAGTCAAGGTAAAGTCAAGGTCAAGTCAAGGTCATGTCAAGGTCAAGTCAAGGTCATGTCAAGGTCAAGTCAAAGGGAAGTCAAGGTCAAGTCAAGTTCATGTCAACATCATATCAAGGTCAAGTCAAGGTCAAGTCAAGATCAAGTCAAGGTCAAGTCAAGGTCAAGTCAAGGTCAAGTCAAGGTCAAGTCAAGGTCAAGTCAAGGTCAAGTCAAGGTCAAGTCAAGGTCAAGTCAAAGTCATGTCAAGGTCAAGTCAAGGTCAAGTCAAGGTCAAGTCAAGGTCAAGTCAAGGGCAAGTCAAGGTCAAGTCAAGGTCAAGTAAAGGTCATGCTAAGGTCATATCAAGGTCAAGTCAAGGTCAAGTCAAGATCATGTCAAGGTCAAGTCAAGGTCATGTCAAGGTCAAGTCAAGATCAAGTCAAGGTCAAGTCAAGGTCATGTCAAGGTCATGTCAAGGTGAAGTCAAGGTCAAGTCAAGGTCAAGTCAGAGTCAAGTCAAGGTCAAGTCAAGGTCAAGTCAAGGCCATGTTAAGGTCATGTCAAGGTCAAGTCAATGGCAAGTCAAGGTCAAGTCAAGGTCAAGTCAAGGTCATGTCAAGGTCAAGTCAAGGTCACGTCAAGGTCAAATCAAGGGCAAGTCAATGTCAAGTCAAGGTCATATCAAGTCAAGGTCAAGTCAAGGTCAAGTCAAAGTCATGTCAAGGTCAAGTCAAGGTCAAGTCAAGGTCAAGTCAAGGTCAAGTAAAGGTCATGTCAAGGTCATATCAAGGTCAAGTCAAGGTCAAGTCAAGGTCATGTCAAGGTCATGTCAAGGTCAAGTCAAGGTAAAGTCAATGTCATGTCAAGGTCAGGTCAAGGTCAAGTCAAGGTCAAGTCAAGTCAAGGTCAAGTCAAGATCATGTCAAGGTCAAGTCAGGGTCAAGTCAAGGTCAAGTCAAGGTCAAGTCAAGATCAAGTCAAGGTCAAGTCAAGATCATGTCAAGGTCAAGCCAAGGTCAAGTCAAGATCATGTCAAGGTCAAGTCAGGGTCAAGTCAAGGTCAAGCCAAGGTCATGTCAAGGTCATGTCAAGGTCAGGTCAAGGTCAAGTCAAGGTCAAGTCAAGATCATGTCAAGGTCAAGTCAAGGTCAAGGTCAAGTCAAGGTCAAGTCAAGGTCAAGTCAAGGTCAAGTCAAGATCATGTCAAGGTCAAGTCAAGGTCAAGTCAAGATCAAGTCAAGGTCAAGTCAAGATCATGTCAAGGTCAAGTCAAGGTCAAGTCAAGATCATGTCAAGGTCAAGTCACGGTCAAGTCAAGGTCAAGCCAAGGTCATGTCAAGGTCATGTCAAGGTCAAGTCAAGGTCAAGTCAATGTCATGTCAAGGTCAGGTCAAGGTCAAGTCAAGGTCAAGTCAAGGTCAAGTCAAGGTCAAGTCAAGATCATGTCAAGGTCATGTCAAGGTCAAGTCAAGGTCAAGTCAATGTCATGTCAAGGTCAGGTCAAGGTCAAGTCAAGGTCAAGTCAAGGTCAAATCAAGGTCAAGTCAAGATCATGTCAAGGTCAAGTCAGGTTCAAGTCAAGGTCAAGTCAAGGTCAAGTCAAGATCAAGTCAAGGTCAAGTCAAGATCATGTCAAGGTCAAGTCAGGGTCAAGTCAAGGTCAAGTCAAGGTCAAGTCAAGGCCATGTTAAGGTCATGTCAAGGTCAAGTCAGGTTCAAATCAAGGTCAAGTGAAGGTCAAGTCAAGGTCATATCAAGGTAATGCCAAGGTCAAGTCAAGGTCAAGTCAAGATGAAGTCAAGGTCAAGTCAAGGTCATGTCAAGGTCATGTCAAGGTGAAGTCAAGGTCAAGCCCAGGTCAAGTCACGGTCAAGTCAAGGTCATGTCAAGGTCAAGTAAAGGTCAAGTCAAGGTCATGTCAAGGTCAAGTCAAGGTCAAGTGAAGGTCAAGTCAAGGTCAAGTCAAGGTAAAGTCAAGGTCAAGTCAAGGTCAAGTCAAGGTCAAGTCACGGTCAAGTCAAGGTCATGTCAAGGTCATGTCAAGGTGAAGTCAAGGTCAAGTCAAGGTCAAGTCAAGGTCAAGTCAAGGTCAAGTCAAGGTGATGTCAAGGTCATGTCAAAGTCAAGTCAAGGTCAAGTCAAGGTCAAGTCAAGGTCAAGTCAAGGTCAAGTCAAGGTCATGTCAAGGTCATGTCAAGGTCAAGTCAAGGTCAAGTCAAGATCAAGTCAAGGTCATGTCAAGGTCATGTCAAGGTAAAGTCAAGGTCAAGTGAAGGTCAAGTCAAGGTCAAGGTCAAGTCAAGCTAATGTCAAGGTCAAGTCAAAGGCAAGTCAAGGTCAAGTCAAGTTCATGTCAACATCATATCAAGGTCAAGTCAAGGTCAAGTCAAGATCAAGTCAAGGTCAAGTCAAGGTCAAGTCAAGGTCAAGTCAAGGTCAAGTCAAGGTCAAGTCAAAGTCATGTCAAGGTCAAGTCAAGGTCAAGTCAAGGTCAAGTCAAGGTCAAGTCAAGGGCAAGTCAAGGTCAAGTCAAGGTCAAGTAAAGGTCATGTTAAGGTCATATCAAAGTCAAGTCAAGGTCAAGTCAAGATCATGTCAAGGTCAAGTCAAGGTCATGTCAAGGTCAAGTCAAGATCAAGTCAAGGTCAAGTCAAGGTCATGTCAAGGTGAAGTCAAGGTCAAGTCAAGGTCAAGTCAGGGTCAAGTCAAGGTCAAGTCAAGGTCAAGTCAAGGCCATGTTAAGGTCATGTCAAGGTCAAGTCAAGGGCAAGTCAAGGTCAAGTCAAGGTCAAGTCAAGGTCATGTCAAGGTCAAGTCAAGGTCATGTCAAGGTCAAGTCAAGGGCAAGTCAATGTCAAGTCAAGGTCATATCAAGGTCAAGTCAAGGTCAAGTCAAGGTCAAGTCAAGGTCAAGTCAAGGTCAAGTCAAAGTCATGTCAAGGTCAAGTCAAGGTCAAGTCAAGGGCAAGTCAAGGTCAAGTCAAGGTCAAGTAAAGGTCATGTCAAGGTCATATCAAGGTCAAGTCAAGGTCAAGTCAAGATCAAGTCAAGGTCAAGTCAAGGTCATGTCAAGGTCATGTCAAGGTCAAGTCAAGGTCAAGTCAATGTCATGTCAAGGTCAGGTCAACGTCAAGTCAAGGTCAAGTCAAGGTCAAGTCAAGATCATGTCAAGGTCAAGTCAGGGTCAAGTCAAGGTCAAGTCAAGGTCAAGTCAAGATCAAGTCAAGGTCAAGTCAAGATCATGTCAAGGTCAAGTCAAGGTCAAGTCAAGATCATGTCAAGGTCAAGTCAGGGTCAAGTCAAGGTCAAGCCAAGGTCATGTCAAGGTCATGTCAAGGTCAAGTCAAGGTCAAGTCAATGTCATGTCAAGGTCAGGTCAAGGTCAAGTCAAGGTCAAGTCAAGATCATGTCAAGGTCAAGTCAAGGTCAAGTCAAGGTCAAGTCAAGGTCAAGTCAAGGTCAAGTAAAGGTCAAGTCAAGGGCAAGTCAAGGTCAAGTGAAGGTCAAGTCAAGGTCATATCAAGGTAATGCCAAGGTCAAGTCAAGGTCAAGTCAATATGAAGTCAAGGTCAAGTCAAGGTCATGTCAAGGTCATGTCAAGGTGAAGTCAAGGTCAAGCCAAGGTCAAGTCACTGTCAAGTCAAGGTCATGTCAAGGTCAAGTAAAGGTCAAGTCAAGGTCATGTCAAGGTCAAGTCAAGGTCAAGTCAAGGTCAAGTCAAGGTCAAGTGAAGGTCAAGTCAAGGTCAAGTGAAGGTAAAGTCAAGGTCAAGTCAAGGTCAAGTCAAGGTCAAGTCACGGTCATGTCAAGGTCATGTCAAGGTCAAGTCAAGGTCAAGTCAAGGTGATGTCAAGGTCATGTCAAAGTCAAGTCAAGGTCAAGTCAAGGTCAAGTCAAGGTCAAGTCAAGGTGAAGTCAAGGTCATGTCAAGGTCATGTCAAGGTCAAGTCAAGGTCAAGTCAAGATCAAGTCAAGGTCATGTCAAGGTCATGTCAAGGTAAAGTCAAGGTCAAGTGAAGGTCAAGTCAAGGTCAAGGTCAAGTCAAGCTAATGTCAAGGTCAAGTCAAGGTCAAGTGAAGGTCAAGTCAAGGTCAAGTCAAGGTAAAGTCAAGGTCAAGTCACAGTCAAGTCGAGGTCATGTCAAGGTCATGTCAAGGTCAAGTCAAGGTCAAGTCAAAGTCAAGTCAAGGTCAAGTCAAGATCAAGTCAAGGTCAAGTCAAGGTCAAGTCAAGGTCAAGTCAAGGTCAAGTCAAGGTCAAGTCAAGGTCAAGTCAAGGTCAAGTCAAGGTCAAGTCCAGGTCAAGTCAAGGTCAAGTCAAGGTCATGTCAAGGTCAAGTCAAGATCAAGTGAAGGTCAAATCAAGGTCAAGGTCAAGTCAAGGTCAAGTCAAGGTCATGTCAAGGTCATGTCAAGGTCAAGTCAAGGTCAAGTCAAGGTCAAGTCAAGGTCATGTCAAGGTCCAGTCAAGGGCAAGACAAGGTCAAGTCAAGGTCATGTCAAGGTCATGTCAAGGTCAAGTCAATGTCAAGTCAAGGACATGTCAAGGTCAAGTCGAGGTCAAGTCAAGGTCGAGTCAAGGTCAAGTCAAGGTCAAGGTCAAGTCAGGGTCAAGTCAAGGTCAAGTCAAGGTCAAGTCAAGGTCAAGTCAAGATCATGTCAAGGTCAAGTCAAGGTCAAGTCAAGATCATGTCAAGGTCATGTCAAGGTCAAGTCAAGGTCAAGTCAATGTCATGTCAAGGTCAGGTCAAGGTCAAGTCAAGGTCAAGTCAAGGTCAAGTCAAGATCATGTCAAGGTCAATTCAGGGTCAAGTCAAGGTCAAGTCAAGGTCATGTCAAGGTCATGTCAAGGTCAAGTCAAGGTCAAGTCAATGTCATGTCAAGGTCAGGTCAAGGTCAAGTCAAGGTCAAGTCAAGGTCAAGTCAAGGTTAAGTCAAGATCATGTCAAGGTCATGTCAAGGTCAAGTCAAGGTCAAGTCAATGTCATGTCAAGGTCAGGTCAAGGTCAAGTCAAGGTCAAGTCAAGGTCAAGTCAAGGTCAAGTCAAGGTCAAGTCAAGATCATGTCAAGGTCAAGTCAGGGTCAAGTCAAGGACAAGTCAAGGTCAGGTCAAGATCATGTCAAGGTCAAGTCAAGGTCATGTCAAGGTCATGTCAAGGTCAAGTCAAGGTCAGGCCAAGGTCAAGTCAAGGTCAAGTCAAGGTCAAGTCAAGGTCATGTCAAGGTCAAGTCAAGATCATGTCAAGGTCAAGTCAGGGTCAAGTCAAGGTCAAGTCAAGGTCAAGTCAAGATCAGGTCAAGGTCAAGTCAGGGTCAAGTCAAGGTCAAGTAAAGGTCATGTCAAGGTCATATCAAGGTCAAGTCAAGGTCAAGTCAAGGTCATGTCAAGGTCAAGTCAAGGTCAAGTCAATGTCATGTCAAGGTCAGGCCAAGGTCAAGTCAAGGTCAAGTCAAGGTCATGTCAAGGTCATGTCAAGGTCAAGTCAAGGTCAAGTCAAGATCAAGTCAAGGTCAAGTCAAGATCATGGCAAGGTCAAGTCAGGGTCAAGTCAAGGTCAAGTCAAGGTCAAGTCAAGATCATGTCAAGGTCAAGTCAGGGTCAAGTCAAGGTCAAGTAAAGGTCATGTCAAGGTCATATCAAGGTCAAGTCAAGGTCATGTCAAGGTCATGTCAAGGTCATGTCAAGGTCATGTCAAGGTCAAGTCAAGGTCAAGTCAATGTCATGTCAAGGTCAGGCCAAGGTCAAGTCAAGGTCAAGTCAAGGTTAAGTCAAGATCATGTCAAGGTCAAGTCAGGGTCAAGTCAAGGTCAAGTCAAGGTCAAGTCAAGGTCAAGTCAAGGTCATGTCAAGGTCAAGTCAAGATCATGTCAAGGTCAAGTCAGGGTCAAGTCAAGGTCAAGTCAAGGTCATGTCAAGGTCAGGTCAAGGTCAAGTCAAGGTCAAGTCAAGGTCAAGTCAAGATCATATCAAGGTCAAGTCAGGGTCAAGTCAAGGTCAAGTCAAGGTCAAGTAAAGGTCAAGTCAAGGTCAAGTCAAGGTCAAGTCAAAGTCATGTCAAGGTCAAGTCAAGGTCAAGTCAAGGTCATGTCAAGTCAAGGTCAAGTCAAGGTCATGTCAAGGTCATGTCAAGGTCAAGTCAAGGTCAAGTCAAGATCAAGTCAAGGTCAAGTCAAGGTCATGTCAAGGTCATGTCAAGGTGAAGTCAAGGTCAAGTCAAGGTCAAGTCAGGGTCAAGTCAAGGTCAAGTCAAGGTCAAGTCAAGGCCATATCAAGGTCATGTCAAGGTCAAGTCAAGGGCAAGTCAAGGTAAAGTCAAGGTCAAGTCAACATTAGCAAGTGATTTAATGGGACCATTGCCGAATGGACAATATGTTTTGGTTTTCATTGATTATTTTTCCCGATATATGGAATTCAAACTTCTTCGTACAATATCGTCACAGGCCATTATAAATTCAATGAAAGAAATCTTTTGCAGACTCGGTTATCCTAAATCTATAAGGACCGATAATGGGAAACAATACAGAAGTTCGGAGTTCAACCAGTATTGTAGGGAAAGCGGTATTCAGCAAATTCTAGCCCCTCCATATTGGCCGCAAGCTAACGGCGAGGTGGAAAATATGAACAAATCTTTGGTTAAACGTCTTAAGATTGCTCATGCAAGTCGCAGTAATTTATTGGAAGAGCTACAAAAATTTGTTCATATGTATAATGTCACCCCACATAACATAACAGGTGTTGCGCCAACGCAGCTTATGTTTAAAAGATAAAGATTGTTTGCTTAAACATAAAGGGAAAATGCGATCTGATAAAAAGAGAGGGGCAAAGGAGTCAGATGTAGCGGTTGGTGACAAGGTATTGGTCAAGAACGTTATTTTCCCACACAAGCTAACTCCATATTTTGATTCAACTGAGTATGTTGTAACAGCCAGAGACGGCAATATAGCAGAGATAGCAGCTGATGGAAAAAAACTACGAAGAAATGTTTGTCATTTAAAGAAAGTTCCTGTAGAGTCCGCACCTAAGGAAACAGAAAGTCAAACGACGCACATAATAGCTCCTAATACCGAGGATTTGCCTTCCTCATCTTTTAATGCTTTGACATCTTCACCCAAATCAATATCACCTCATCATCACGCTGATAGTTCCGGTTCCCAGACCTTAAAGCTTCATCTGATAAACATTGGAGGGATGTGGCAACCTGCATAAGCTGCCAACATAATAACGCCGGCAGAAGCAACAACATAGGCATGGAACTGTGATCGACAGCGGGGACAGAAGAGAGACAAAAAGACTAAAGTTCTAAATAAACATTTCGTTATACATATCTTTAAAGTGTATTATTTATTGTACAAATTAGCGGGTTGGTACATGCTACACTAATGATCATCTTGGGTTTTACGTTTTCATACTCGTGAACATAAAATGACGAGGAATTGAAATAGTTTCGCTTGTGTTGACCATAGAACTATTGAAGCTTTGGGTAGGTAAATCCAATCTAAAGGTTGTAAATACATTACCAATTTCGTACTTTTGGGCATTCTCATCCACACCACTTATAGTGATAGTGATTATTTTTGTTTGTTCTCGATTAACTTGTTTATTTATCCACTGCAGTTCTAAAACGTCACTTTCACCAGTAATTCCCAGATAATTAACCACATCAGCATCCACCATTGAAACGTTGGCTCCATCATCAATAAAGGCATGAATAACCGTACTTTTTTTCGGACCATACAATCTTACTGGAACGAGTTGAAACAAAATGGTTTTTTGATCGCTATTGATATCTGCTAAGCAACTACGGGCTTGATAAGTAGTATTAGGTATTGGGATGTTTTTATTGTTACGCTCAGAGTTCAAGCATGTAGAGTCAGTTGGTAAATTTTGATGTAAAAGATTATGATGTATGCTAACACATCCATTTTTTCCACATTGTCTTTTGGAAAAACATTTAGCAGCCTGGTGTCCTTCCTTCAGACAACTGAAACAAACTTTAAGACATTTGACCTTTTCCCATTTTACATCTATAGGAAAATCGTTAAATTGCTGGCATTGCACTATTGATTTGCATTCATTGCTGCAAATTTTACATCTACTAGATTTTACAGAGATACATGCATATTTTGTTTTGTCACTTGAAAGCGGAAGGGAGTCTGTTACCATATTACCAATCTTCCTTAGATCATCGAGCCAGTCTGAAAAATCGACTATATTAGCCATTCTTCTTAACCCAATACATTTATCAGCCCATTGAAGGCGTCTTGAAATGGGCAACTATGCAACTAGTTCACTTAGCAATAATGGGCTAACTAGGTGGTGATTTCCTCCAACCGTTTCTAAAAATGTCTTCATATTAGTTACTTTGTTCGCAAATACTTATAGTATATATAGTAAGAATTGAGATCTGTTTCTTTCACAGGCTCGAGGGCACGAATTTTATGAATTTGGGACTTTATCAGTTGTTCTGGTCTGCCGTACGTTTCGGCTAAAATATTTACAATGGATGTCACATTTTTTGAGTGTGACAACAAACCCTCAACGGTTTCGCGAGCTAAGCCTTCTAGGGAGTCTCTTAGTCGCATAATATTGTGCAGATCTGAATATTGGAACTCTAAAGTAGAGCTTTTAAATGTCTCGTAAAATATTAACCATTCTTCTGGATGGCCTGCGAATTTTGGAAGAGGGTATATTTTCTTTTGAAAATTTTGAGAAGCTTGAGCGTTACTTGTTACTACATTATCATGAATTGTGACTGTATTTCGAGGCTGGTAGCAGGGATTCTCACTTGACCTCTCATTTTCATCGAGTAATACATTTCCTGTCGAGTTTGTGTTACAAATATTAACATTTCTTGAAGTTGATGGCAACATATTTTGAGTACAGTTGTCTTGATTAGACTTATTTTTAATTTGATTGCATAAGGTGGATATTGAGTTTTTTACTTCCGCATTGTTAGAAAGCACCATTGATTGAATGGCACAAATTTGACGCTGCATGGCTTCCATACTTTTCGTTAAATTAAGTGTTACCTGGTACAGGTCACCATCTGAATTTGAGGTTTTCGGAGGCAACATAACTGGAGTATCTGTAGTATCATTAGTTGCCAAAGGTTGTATTTCTGCGGTACTATCAGTGGTTTCATAAAAATTAACATTTTCTAGATCATTTTGAGATCGCGTGGGGGAACGGGTTAATGGCATTTTTGGCACAAAACGACTTCTTAAGTTCATACAAATTAGATTTAATATTTTCCAACACAACGAACAAGGCCCTCTTTCAAAGTTTTTTATCTTTAAGTGATTCTCTCGCTTAGACCGATGAGAGGATGTCACAACAATGCTGAGTTACATGAGCCAGTTCAAACAAATTTAATAAAAAATGTTGAAATTCAAACAGGAAGATTTCTTTCTAAACCGTTTGTATAATAAGGTTTATTAACTAAAAATATAATTATGATTTCAGGGAGAATTAAATTGAATAATTTACAAAAGCTTACATTTGTTTTTCTTCCTTTGACCTCAAAAACGATTTCAACATTAAATAAAATTTCAATAGAAAATTAAACATAAAAACCATGAACAACTATTTTAAAATAATAGCAAATAAAACAAGTAAAATTTAACAAGTAAAATCAACACTACCCTTAGCTTAGTTGTAGTACTAGACTCCCTCATAACTCCAGGATGTGGAAGGAAATATTCCAGTTTATGAGCTTCGTTATAAGACATCCGTACCATATGCCCCAAAGACTCATACTCTTCGAGAATAGAATAGAATAGAGTTCATAGAAAAGAGTATTTGATTCTGATTTCTGAATCATTTTCAATAACGTTCGCTCTGCAGCTTTACGAGAGTCACCCAGCTCATTAGGAGTTCTTTTGAAAGGCAATCTGACTATGTATCTACCTGATGAATGTCTTCGATGAGTGGCTTGAAAATGAGCTTCACATTCCTCATCTTCAGGAGATAATACGTTTGTTTTCGTTGTGCCCTCTTCTTGTGTCCAAAAACGTTGCAGTAACTCATCGAGACTGTCATCAATACGACACGTAAAAGCTTGAGCTACACCTGATGAAATTGAATCGGACTGTTGTTGAATACTACCTGATAATATCCATCCTAGAGACGTTAGCTGTGCAACTGGAGAGTTACTACCACCTTTAAGAATTTTTCCTTCCAAAAGATATCCATATAAATCAGCCCCTATGATAAGATCTATTTTACCAGTGATCATAAATTTAGGATCAGCTAGCTGAATACCTTTAAGGTATGTAGTATTAGAAAGGTTAATGGCACATGTTGGCAACTGAGAAGTTAATTTCGATAAAACATACGCGGAAGCGTTACATTGAAAGCTTGACGCAAAATGAGGGCATATCTTAAAATGCACCAAACCTTTAGTCGCTACAGATTGAAGCGCGCCGATTCCTATTAGGTTTAAGTTTCCTTTCTGTCTTGATAGATGAAGCTTCTTAACTATTTCCTCGCTGATGAGCGTTATTTCTGAGCCTTAATCCAGCAAGGCGGGAGCAGTAACAAAAGAGCCTTGAGATGACATAATACGTACTAAAGCTGTGGCAAGTAGAATTTTTGAGTCGCTATTTAGAACTCCAGAAGAAGCATGATTACTGACAACTGCTGAATTGTTTGCATTCGATACTGAATTTTGAGAAGTAGAGGATTCCGATTGTCTTTCATACCCATGAATAGATGAATGGTGCTGACTATTGCATCGCTTTGAGCTTTTGCATTGATAAACACGGTGAGGGCCAAGACAATTAAAACAGAGATTTTTTGATACAATAACAGCATATTTCTGTTCAAGATTCTTACTATTATAGATATCACAACTTGAAATATAATGATTTGAGTTACAAAGTGAACAATGCATATTATTCGTTTTAAAGGTCAAATTATTTGAAACTTTAGACGGTCGTTTTTGATTTGCGGACGTAGCGACATGAGAACTAGCGGAGGGTTTTTTGGTAGCCTTTGTTGAAGTTGTTCTTGATTCTACACTTTCTAATGCTTGAATTCGGCCACTGAGAAAGACCTCTAGTTCCGAAAATTTTGCAGGGCTTTTGGATGAGCTTCAAGATAGTTCCCAGGCTTCATGTGATGATGAGTCTAAACGTCGCACAATCATATAAACAATAATGTTGTCCCACTGTTGCACAGGTGAACCTAAGGCTTCCAAGGCACCAAGTGATTCTTTGACTACTGACAAAAGATTTTTCAAATCTGCAGATGATTTTTTTCGAGACGTGGCAATGCGAATATAGCATCCAAATGAGAATTTACTAACATTCGGGTATTTTCATATTGACTGCACAAAAGATTCCAAGCTGGCAGAAAATTGTCTGAGGAGACGGGCAGATTTGCTAAGCACTGCAACGCTTCTCCGCTGAGACTGCTTTTTAAATAATAAAATTTTTCAACAGCTGATAATTCGTTATTTGAATGTATCATAGAGGAGAATAAGTCATGGAATGGTCTCCAATCATGATAATTTCCTGAAAACTTTGGTAATGTGATTTTCGGAAGAGAGCGCAAATGAGAGGAATGACTTATAGATGGATTAATTATGCTGTTATCGTTAGAGTTACTTCGAATTTCTTCTAAACAAGTAAGCATAATCGACTTGGCATTAACGTAGGTTTCTTCACAAGTTGAATATACATCCTCAGTGAAATATTTATTCTTTTTTATCTCCTCTGGCAGCCTAGTACGAGTCAGCTTATCATGACAATTTTTGAATTTATTCCAGTTGCTCTCCAGAGTTGACAATCGAGTTTCTACTTGGGCTTTAATACGATTTTCTACTGATAGAGCTCTAAATTTTTCCAAGCAAGACTCTTGACTAAGGAGCAACGATTCTTGATTTTCACTTATCTTCAATTAAATTGAAAAAATATATTCCATTCTAAAATTGTTGTGAATTGAATTTTGTTTCTTTGGTGTTCATACAATTGTGTTTGCTTTCTATGTTTGTACAGACATATGTTTTATTTTATATATGCATACATATGTATGTCTGTATGTAGATATATTTCTTTGAATGAGATCGATTCTTTTATTTTGTGTCTGTACACGGCAATATGTATAAAAAGCCATCGTACTTTGGCAGAGAAATTCTGTGATATTGCAATAACAGCATAAAGAGACGTGCAATGCAGCGATGTGTTAACGCTTGAAGATGTTAATATAAACGCAGCAGACCAACAGCAGAATAAAATGTAAACGCATGAAAACGAGCAGCGAAGCAGCAAGCAGAGCTGAACTAAAATAACTGGCGACCAATAGCAGAAAGAAGTTTAAGTGCAAGAAGCTTAAGTGCACTGAAGCAGCGATCAGTGAAGAGCAGAAATAACTGACGATTGATTAATGATGATGTTGACGATGATGATGATGATGATGATGGAACCGTAAGCAAGAACAACTTTTAACAAGTGATATGCAGACTAAAAGAATTTGTAATAAGTGAACAAATTCCAAATTTATAACTGTTATTGGTTATGGTCCCTTTTTTCACTTAATATTCCTTTAAGTTTTTGATGAATTTTGTGCAATTCTTTAGGGTTTTTTTTTAATTTCAATTTACTATCATATTTACTGATATAATTGTTCTTCAAACTCTGTTTTTTCATAGGAAACTATAACCCCAATTTATTTCAAATATGTAGATGATAAATTTTTTAATAAGTTAACTTCGGTAACTTAGAAGTGATGAATAGTTTCAGACTTGTTTTGTTTTTAAAAAAGCTTAAATTATTATAGACCGATCCGGCTCGAAGGACCATCAAATATGTACATAAAGTTCTTTAAATCGGTCCAAATAAAAACAAACTTGAAATTAATTTACAAATCTTTAACTTTATTATAAAAATGATAGATTGATACTACGTATGGATTAATCGACTGAACGATGCAATTGCAAGAGACAGACTAACTTCAATTCATGTTAATATAATTCTGTTCATTTAAATTTCTCTTACTTCATAATATTTTATGACCTGTAAATTCTTTTTCTTATTTAACAAAAGGAGAAATATGAGTTTTGTTATTACAGTAGCGAGCAAATTTAATCCGAACACAATGATATAAGCAAGAACATGTATGAAAAAGCTCTCATATAAAGATCAAATAACAGTCTTCTGAGATGACAAAAATCATCCATAACAGACTGCAAAAATGTAATTTCTTTGGTTAATGTTAGTGAAGTATATAAATAGAAAGTAAAATTGCGTGAGCTTTGGTTGCCGAGTGGTTAAAGTGGATGTGCCAATATTGTGAAATCTGACACGTTCAAAGCTCATAGGGTGCTAAAGAAGTGTGTTTGCTACCTAGAGACAGCCGGTTATCTACGCGTCTTTTGTTAATTAATCTTGATTTAAAAGTGACAAACTATGGGTTGAACTTGAGCCTGCAAAGGAATTTAATATATTGTTACAAATTTGGTCGTGAACGGACCGATTGTGATTGTTCTAGAACGTACTAAATCATCGTTATTTTATATGTGCGTATATTGTCTTGTTATTATTTGTAAATGAACACAGGAGGTATATACACACATGCATACATAGAAGCTTGTTGATAAACAAAACGGCAGCACAGCGAGTGTGCACATACTGACACACATGTGTGGATAAATAAGCACAACAGCGAAATAAAAGAAACCACCACCGCACGATACAATATTCGTGTGTGCATGTATGTGCGCGGCTCAGATGCTTGAGTTTTACTGCCGCGTGTATGTATGTCGGTGTGTGTGTATATCTTTTGTTCATGATGAGTCATCGCACATCGCATGTATGTCGGTGTGTGTGTATATCTTTTGTTCATGATGAGTCATCGCACATCGCACTATAGATGTGGCGTGATTAGCTTCTGTAAACGTCTAGAATGTTCTAGTAATGATCATTGGAGGTATAAAAGCAGCGAAGCTTAACGCTGAAGAGTCAGTCGATTTGTAGCTGCGCTAACGTGTAAAGTGTCTTAAGTAAGAAAAAGTGAATAAGTGAAAGTGTTGTTCTTTTAGTAAAGTGTTTACAAGTATAGTGTGTTCAAATAAATAAAGTGTTGAACTGTTGGTTATTGTAAACTGAAGACGTGAGTGGTTTAACTTCATTACAATTAAAGAATCTACGGAAAACGTTTTGAAAAGGTTAAAACGTAACAATTGGTGTCAGAAGTGAAATTGTAAAATGAAGTTCGACGAGCTTAAAGTGGAACAACTGGAAAAGGAGTTGTGCAAGTTGGATCTGCCCACAACTGGTAATAAAGTGGAGCTGCAGAAGAGGCTAATGGAGGAGTTTCATCGGCTAGGCCTGGACATCAATACTCATGACTTCGAAGAAAAAGAAGAACTGGAGATGAGTACACGAGCAGTTGCAAGTAGCATGGACTTAAACTCGATGTTTGCTGCCATGATGCAGTCTATCAAAGAGGCGTCCAGGGCTACAAATGAAACTATGATGCAGTCTATCAAAGAGGCGTCAATTACAACAAATGTAATGATGAAAGCGAATAATGAAATGCTTCTAGCAGAAATAAATGCAAAACATACGACAACGAATGAAAATTTGATGAAGCTTTCTTCCGCTATAAACCAGAGAGTAAATGCCATGGAAGAAAAATTTGTTGCCCTGGAAAATGAGGTCGATCAAAAGCTTCATAGCCTGGAAGTTAGAATGAATGGCCTTCAACTGCAGGAGGGGCCAGTGCGAGTCATTCCGGAAGTCGCGAGCAGAATAAAAGCGCCCACCTTTGATGGCAGCACACCTTTTAACATTTTCCAGTTTCAGTTTGAAACTGTGGCCAATAAAAATGCATGGACGGAGGAAGAGAAGTGCATTGAGTTAATTTTGGCGTTGAAGGGTGTCGCTGCACAGGTCCTGGAAACAGTGCCCGCTTCATCTAGAGACAATTATGAAGTCATCATGGCAGCTCTGCAACGCAAGTATGGTGGAGAGCACAAGAAGGAAATCCACAGAATGGAGCTAAGAGGCAGAGTGCAGAGAGGCAATGAGACTCTTCAGGATTACGCAATGGAGATTGAGCGTCTGGCAGCTTAGCTATCCTGGAGAGAGCTACTCGTTTTTGGACCATTTCAAGACGGAGGCATTTGTGAACGGAATCCGAGATCCCGACATTAAACTTGCTGTATGTGCAACACAAAAGCCGTCATTCGCCGAAACCGTCTCATTTGCGTTGGCCCAGGAGACAGCCAGACTAATTTCAAGGCCACAGGTCCACAAAATAAGGGAGCTAGAGGCAGTTCATGAGCCAGGAGATGGCTTGGCCAGTACAATTAAAGAGACAGTGTTGCAAGCGTTGGCCGAAATCTCGAACAAAGGCCGAGCTAAGTGTTTTAACTGCGGAAAGACAGGCCACTTTCAGCGCAACTGTAAAGCTCCCAGGAGGCGTACTAGATCCGTATCTCGACAGAGGCCGAGCAAAAGGGCAGGCCAACAACAGCTGACCAAGAAGTCACGATTATACCAATGGGGAAACGAGCAGAAAGAGTGCGTTATTGATGTTCGGCTAACGCAGATAGACTCTCACGACGACTGGCCAACTGCGCAGGAAAATGACCCGGTGCTCGGAAAAATAATAACTGCTAAGAAGAGTGATAGCAGGCCTGCACGCAATGAAATTGCGGCTGAGAGTCCCCTCGCTAAAGCGTATTGGGCACAATGGAGCAGCTTGCAGCTTGTAGACGGATGCTTATACCGTATATGGGAAAGTGCGGATGGCAAAACAACTTCTAACTTAATAGTTGTACCATCATCTAAGATACCGGAAGTTTTGCGAGAGTTCCACAATGGTCCCAGTGGAGGTCACCTTGGAGTTAATAAAACACTGGAAAAAGTAAAGCAGCGTTTTTACTGGGTTGGAGCGCAACAATCAGTAGCCGACTGGATAGCGAACTGCAAGGAATGTATAGCAGCGAAGGGTCCAGCACGGAAAACTCGAGCACACCTGCAGCAGTACAATTCGGGTGTGCCCTTTGAGCGAATAGCTATGGATGTAGCAGGTCCTTTTCCAGTCAGTACTGCCGGTAATCGTTATGTCCTTGTGGTGATGGACTATTTCAGCAAATGGCCAGAAGTATACCCCATACCAAACCAGGAGGCTCAAATTGTGGTAAATGTTTTCATCAATAATTGGGTGTGCAGATATGGTGTTCCGATGGAGTTGCATTCCGATCAAGGCAGAAACTTTGAGTCTGCAATTTTTAAGGAAATGTGCGAGCTCTATGGAATAAGAAAAACCAGGACAACACCGCTTCACCCGCAATCTGACGGTATGGTTGAAAGATTTAACCGCACGCTGGAGGAATACCTGAGGAAAGTAGTGAGCGACCATCAGAGAGACTGGGATGAGCACATTCAAAAATTTTTGTTGGCATACAGGTCCGCTGTGCATGACTCAACATCTAGAACACCAGCAAAAATTGTTTTTGGAACAGAGCTCAGATTGCCTGGAGATTTGGAATTTGGCATAAAACCTATACCGAAGAATGAGGATGCCGAGAATGCTTCACAGGACAAAAGTGACCTGCACGACCTTCACGAATTTGTACGCAACAGAATTCGAGTAGTCAGCGATAAAATGAAAGCCAGGTACGATCGAGCAGCAAATTCCGAAGGATTCCGCGAGGGACAACTGGTTCTACTATATAACCCACGAAGGAAGAAAGGATTGTCTCCCAAATTACAAACGCATTGGGATGGACCGTATAAGGTTAAACGACGTTGTATACAGGATACAGAAGCATAACAGCCACCGATCCAAAATGAAGGTTGTACACTTAGAACGACTCGCAAGGTACGGAAGTAGTGGTTCTGGGCCTGTTCGGGACGAACAGGCTTGAGCGGGCGGCAGTGTTACAAATTTGGTCGTGAACGGACCGATTGTGATTGTTCTAGAACGTACTAAATCATCGTTATTTTATATGTGCGTATATTGTCTTGTTATTATTTGTAAATGAACACAGGAAGTATATAAATTAACTTTCCTTTTATTCTTTTTAAATGAGCTTTGTTCAATCGGTTTTTAATAGTACAGTTTATTAATAATTCAGTGTATGACAATTAATTTTTATTCGCTTTCCTCTTTGATGGGGATTGCTTATCCAACGAAGCCAGACATAAGACTGACTTTAAACATTAAAAGAACTAGGCTTAAAAGTAAATTGATAATTAGTTGATCACTAATTGAGAGCAAATAATAATAAGAAGCAAGAAGAAAATGCACTTCATATGCCGCCTTAACTACCCTCCTTCTTTAGAAACAGTCGTCCTCGACTGTTGATATAAATAAAATTAATTCAATGATACGTTTATTACTTATTTTAAAATGTGTGCATGATTTTGAGCTCAGATCAAGATTAATTTAGACTTAGAAAAAAAATAATGAAAAATTTTATCGTAAATTATCCTTATGAACAGGCCGACTATCTATCAGAACATAACTTCCCATATCCTTTTGAACTATTTTTTCCACATACCTTTTACTAAATTTATTACCGAGTCTCCTAGTAGTCCCCACAAACACCCTGTCCCCCGGGCAAAAGTTCCTAGTTACTCTATATGTGTTGTGATAAGTCAAATCCCTGTCTTGGGCTATGCTTAGCTTCTTCTTTACAGATAGCCTTAACTTTTCAGGGATGCAGTGAATGATATCTGTGGGCCTAAGTCCAGTCACAGAATGTATTGTCCGATTATATTTAGTCACAGCAATAAGAACCAATTCCTTCGTATCATCGTACCTTTCCGCTGACTTTAGGCACCTTGCAATTTCTGCTAAAGTACTATGGAAACGTTCAACCTGACCGTTACTCGTGCTATGCGCCGGTGGAACCGAAAATGTTTCAACACCAAACTGATTAGCGAGAATAGATTTGATTGTCTCTGAATTAAAAGCCTTTTCATTATCAAATACTACCGTTTTAGCTTTTGGAAAAAAATTCATTATTGACAACAAAGGGGTTCTAACTTCTAAAATTGATCGAGACTCGATGGGAAAAACTAGAGCAAACTTACTAAATTTGTCCACACAAGTGACAAAATGTGTCCTATCGGTGGAGAAAATGTCTATGTGAAGCAGCTCACCTGGACTTTCAGGGATGGGAGATTTCCCAATTTGTACCTTCTTTGGATGCCTGATATATTTTGCCTCTTTGCAAGTTTTACAAGTTAAAGCTATTTCCTCCAATTTCTTTCGAATGCCTGGAAAATAGTATTCTCCAAGAATTTGATTTAAGTTTTCCCGAATATTGCGATGTGCCCTATTATGTGTGCTCGATACTATTTCAAGCTGATCATCAGGGTTGTGAATGTCTATCACCATTTTCCTGCTATATACAAATTTCACAGACGGAAAATTCTTTATAATGTTGTCTTGTATTTGCCCTAAGGTATGATCATCACAGTAAATGCAGTTAACAACATTCGGATTAACAGCTTTTTCCAACAACTTCATTATCTCCGTTACTTTATTGAAATTTATTAAGTGTCTGACCTGGTTAGCAAAAACGGTTTCCGAAACTAAAGATGAGTTTGATGCTTCGACAAGCTGATTTTTAAAGCAATTGATGGGATTTAAGACAGCTTTGATAACTTCTGTAGAAGATTCCTCACTATGTATCGTTACAATTGTGGATACGTCAGAGTTAAAGTGTCAGGCCTTACAGATCCCTCGGTCGCAGATAAAGTATCGGAGCCCATAGTTGCGTTTGTGGTCCCCGAATCACCTTCCATGTAATGCATATATTGGCGAGACAGTGCATCTGCAACTAAATTTTCTTTTCCAGGCTTATAATGGAACTTAGGCGAAAATTCCTCAATAAATGCTCTCCACCTCCTTATCTTTGTATTGGGATTTCTTTCCGAAAGAGAAAATGCTAACGGCTGATGATCCGTGTAAATGTTCAAATTTTTCGCGCCATACAAATAATTTCGTAACTTCTGGAGTGACCACACAATAGCTAGTAGTTCACGCTCGTTTGTAGAAAAACTTTCTTCTGTTGCGGATAAAGTTCTCGAAATCATCGTTACGGGTCTACCCCTCTGAGCCAATACAGCACCGATAGCACTAGACGACGCATCGGTAGTGAGGTCGAATGGCTCATTAAAGTCCGGATGAAGTAACAACACGTCCTCTGATGCTAATATTTCTTTAACTTTCTGGAATGCGCCAAGAGCTTCAGTATCAAGAGAAATCTTGATTTTTCGGGAATATCTTGCTGAAACATTGCCGTTTTGTCCGCGAAGATATTTGGTAAGCGGTTTGGTTATGAGCGCATAATCCTTAATAAACCGGCGGTAATAGCCCGCTAGCCCTAGGAATGACCTTAAGCTACGCAGTGTTTCAGGGACCTGATAATTGATAATGTCATTTACTTTATCTGGGCAGGTTTTTATACCATCCTTCGAAACCAAAAATCCTAAAAACTCAACGCAAGTTTTAAAGAACTTTGACTTTTCACTTGATACTCGCATATTTGCCATATAAAGTCTTCGCAAGATTCTATCGATATCAGAAATATGTGCTTCAGCCGATGGTGAGAAAATTATAATATCATCGATATATATGTGACAAGTCTTTCCGATTTCTTCATGCAAAACATCGTCTATTGCCCGCTGAAAGATGCTAGGCGCGTTTTTTAGCCCAAACGGCAGCCGGCAAAACTCAAATTTCCCATTATTTATGCTAAACGCTGTTTTTTCCCTGTCATTTTCGGCCAAGTTAATTTGGTGAAAACCGGATTTTAAATCGAGGGTAGTGAAATAAGCAGATTTTCCTAGATTTGACAGTATGGCCGACGTATCGGGTTTTGGGTACCGATCGCTTGTGGTTTTTGAATTTAGTTTTCTAAAGTCAATTACAAGTCTTTTCTTTGGCTTCCCTACATCATCGAAGCCTTTCTTATCAACTATCCATATAGGGTTGTTATACGGAGAGCGAGAAGGTCTTATTATGTTATTTTGCAGTAAATCTTCTATTTCTTTATTAACAAAATCATTTAGAGCCAACGGATAGGGATATGATTTGGAGTATACAGGCTCTACATCCTCAGTTCTAATAGTGGCAATGACATTGGTGACAAAAGGAAGGGACTCTACTGGATCTGCAAATACTCTTTTGTTAGCTTCCAAGACCATTCTGAGCCTACCGGTCAAGTGAGGCGGTACGTCAGAAGTTTCTGGGGTGACCAAATTGTTAACTTCATTGCAATAAAAAAGTGACAACCTTTCCTCCCCATTTTCGTATTTTAGTATACCCGTTTTACAGTTAATTTGCGCTTTTATAGTACTCAGAAAATCGTAACCAATTATGCCATCAAACGAGGACAAATCCTGCAAAATGAAAAAATCAGCTGTTGTATCCAGTACATGTATTGCACACTTTGAAAAAATTTCCGAATTTCCATTAACTGATTTTACTACAAAGGGGGTTTCAAGTGATTTAATTGATTTCAAAAATGGGAGATTTTTTATGTAATTTTTTGATGTGCCTGTGTCGATTAACGTCCTGCCACCGATAGATCTTTTTATGTACGGTAGGAAGGACTTATCTCTAAAAAATTAACTTCATCATGTATCACGTCTTCAGACAGTTCAGTTTGTGAGTTATAAGGCAGCTGAGGCTCAGGTGAAAAAACATTGGAATTAAAGCTAGATATATTATCGTTATCGAATTCAAAGCGGTTTTCCGTAGGATAACGTTGATTCAAATGATAAACCCGTTGTGCCTTTGATACATTTTGACGAAAACTATCAGCGGGTCGTTTTTTATGTTGTTGACTATAGCGATTACTACTATCAATTTCCATAGGCTCAACATTCTGACGATAGTTGGCATCATAATTTTGCATTCTATGAACATTTCCATTATACGCAGGATTTTGACGTGAATTGGTAAAGCGACTGACAAATCTATTGTCATTTCCATGGTTAATAAGGCGTTGGTTATGTGGTAGTTCATACCTGTTGTTGAACTGATATCTAAGAGGAAAGTTTTGTTGTATGGGTTTATTATAAGACAGAGGTTGACGAATATGTTGATAATGCGGTGAGTTATAAGTAGCGCCTTGAGTTGAATTATTACAGAAAGTTGTTGCAAAGTTATATCGCGCCTGGTTGGTTTCTAGTTCCTGAGCAAGATCAAGAGCAGAAGGCATATCGGAAGGTTTACACGAAAATAAGATATCTGCCATTGGACGTCGCAACCCGGAAATAAATACACGCAATGCATTTTCTCTATACCTTTCACTAAGCGCATCAATTAAAGGTGTGTTACCCTCATTAGTCATCATCACTTTATTTAAAATCAATGACAATTGTTTCTCAACTGCATCATAAAATTTGATTATTCCCTGAGAATCCTGCTTCAATGTCGACAACTCTTGTTCTAGCGTGAATATGGATCTTTTGTCACCAAATGAAAAATCTAACCTTGACAAAATTGCCTTGAAGTTCAACACTGTATTGTATGAACTAAGTACAGAGTCAGCGGATCCTACAATTTTATTTATAATAATTCCTACAGCCTGATAATATGTAGAGCTGCCTTCGTAAGGTTCATATAATTTATGGGCAGTTATTGCTGCTTGACGCCAGGACATATACTTGCTAGCTTCTCCATTGAATTCCGGAATAGATTTTACTATATCCAGAGATTCACTGCACCTCACACCTATCCTTATACTTATGGGCCTATATTCTTCAACCTGTATAGGATTTTCTAAGACAGATAATCTTGTAGTTAGGTCGTCAATAGTGTGTTGAAAACTCTGGCGTGCTTGCTCAGTAGCTTGTGTTAAAGCTGCACTCAGTAAGGCTTGCACGGTATTAGCATCCATACTCTCAGAATCAAAAAAAATATTTCCAAATCTAATCGAAAGATTATCTATATCTGATATGAAGTCGTCTATATTCATAAGGATTTTAATGTTACTTAATTTGGCCCAAAAAAAATCCAGTTACTTTAGACAAATATAATTTCAATTATGCAAGGATTACACAGTTTAAATGTTAAGTATAAAATTTTGTATGTGTCATGAATATTTAGTTTATTTGAAAATTAATTTAGATGTTCTTAGACAGCAACTACAATTAAATTTGAATAACAATTATGAGGTAGGTTAGGTCAATGTAAGTAAATAAATTTAAAAAATAAATTTTATAAAGCTGAAATATTATGCTCTCTGCTAGTTATGTAAATTTAACTTATAATTATTCTCGATTCATGTACAGCTCTTCTTTAAATTCTCTTCTCAAGGAGTAATTCTCTTTGCAGTTATTTCTTCTTACAGGTTAAGAGATGTTGTTATACCCTTCACATAAATGTGTAAGGGTATATATAAGTTTGTGATTCCGTTTGTAACGCATTGAAATATCCATCTAAGACCCCATAAAGTATATATATTCTGGATCAGCATCAATAGCGATTACGATTGAGCGATGTCCGTCTGTCCGTCTGTCCGTCTGTAGTCGTTGAAATACCGTTTCTGAGAAAACGGTTTGAGATAGAAACCTCATTCTTTCGCTAAAACGTGTGAAACCCCGGTAGTGGGTCTGCTATTGAAATTCAGTAAGATAGGTCCGCGGATAGCCGAGATATATTCAAAAAACCGGGTTTTGAGGGATATTTTGTGCAATTTTTGTATTCAGGTTTTTGAAAAAAAATTTTTTCTCAAAAACTAAACCATATCATTTTTAGTGCCCATTAAATCCTAGAAATGAAGGAATTTTTGAAATCGGCCCATATATATCCGAGATATAGCGTCTCCCGATTTTTAAAGAAATCAATCAAAATGGTATATATAGGCTATTTAGAGGCAAAAGTGGAAAATTTTTCCACATCGGCCCATATACACTCGAGATATAGCGCCTCCCGTTTTCTCAAGGAGTCGGCTCTAAAAGCCAAATAAAACAACTTTTGGTATCAAAAATCGATTAGAATGGAACATATAAGGTGTTTAAAAGCAAAATTGGAAAATTTTTGAAATCGGTCCATATATATCTGAGATATAGCGACTCCCGATTTTTCAAGAAATCCGCTCTTTAAGCCAAACAAAGCAATTTTTGGCACTAAAAATCAATCAGAATGGTACATATAGACTATTTAGAGGCAAACGTGGAAAATTTTGGACATCGGCCCATATACACTCGAGATATAGCGCCTCAAGTTTTCTCAAGAAGTCGGCTCTAAAAGCCAAATAAAACAACTTTTGGTACCAAAAATCGATCAGAATGGTACATATAAGGTGTTTAAAAGCAAAATTTGAAAATGTCTGCAATCGGTCTATATATACGTGAGATATAGCGTCTCCCGATTTTTCAAGAAATCGGCTCTATAAGCTAAATAAAACAACTTTTGGCACCAAAAATCAATCAGAATGATACATATAGGTTAGTCAGAAGCAAAACTGGAAATCTTTTTGTCATCGGCCCATATATGTTCGAGATATAGCGCCTCCCGATATCTCAAGAAGTCGGGCCTGGAAGCTAAACGAAACAGTTTTTTGCACTAAATATTTGTCGGAATGGTACATACAGGCTGCTTAGGGGCAAAATTAGAAAATTTTTGGACATCGGCCCATATGCACCCAACTTTTGGTACCAAAAATCAATCATAATGGTACATACATATGTACATAATATTATATACATATGTATATAATATTTGCGATCATGTATGAATGTATGTATGTATGTATGTATGTAGATACGTTTGTATGTACGTAGGTATGTATGTATCTACATATGTATGTATGTATGCATGCAAGTATGTTAGCGTAAACAATTTTTTTGCTTTGGTGTAAAAATGTGTATGTACATATATATACACGAGCTTGAAAATGAAAGTGATATAAAGAATTGTTGAAAAAAGGGTACGCAATGAAATTCTTTTAAACAATTGCGTCTTCAAATTCATTCACACAAAAAATCATTTTGGGTTTCCCTACGTACTTACATATGTACATACACACATACATGTGTATGATGATACGCAATAGATCATCAACAACGTGCACAAGAAAAAAATAATTTTGTAAAAGCAAGCAATGTAAATATGTATGTATGTATATATGTATGTATATATGTATGTATATAATCATTGTTTTATGGAACACACTGAAAATATTCAATAATAAAGAATTTATTTTAGAGTTTTCTATTATAGGTACATACATATGTACATACATACGTATGCATGTACCCACATACGTAAGTAAATTGAAAAGAAAATCACACTTAATGGCAATGTTTAGCATTATAATTCAAAAATAATGCAATTATATGCAATTTTTTGTTAAATAAATTTTACTATAAAGTTAACTGATAAATAATTAAGAAATACATTTTGCTTTTCTTTATTTCATTGATATTAAAAAGAATTGGTGTCACCCAGTGGTTGAACTTGAGCATATTAAGAATTATTTAAATAAAAGTTTTGCAGCCTGTGTTAAATCCTGGTAGTGGATCTGATATTGAAATTCAGAACAAATCGGCCCATATATACCCGAGATATAGCGTCTCCCGATATTTCAAGAAATCGGCTTTAAAAGCCAAATAAAACAACTTTTCGCACCAAAAATCAATCAGAATGTATGTACCATTGTGAAGGGTATTTAAGATTCGGCCCAGCCGAATATAGCACTCTTACTTGTTTTTTTTTAGTTTCTCCATATGGTCTCCAAGATCGTTTACTAATATTGCTCAATACAGTTTCTTATGGTTTTACTTGATTTTGAGTCAGGTTTTAATTTATCTCAACTTAAGTCTCAACGTTCACAAAGAATGTCGATACCGTTTCTACTTTAACTTTTTCTTGTACATCGCAGCTTATGGTTTTGATTAATGTTTTTTCTGTAAAGTTATCACTTATTCTTTATATTACTTGTAATATTTAACGGTATTCAATTTTACACAAATTCAGTTTCAAAAGGCTTAATATTCACATAATTTTTATGCCTTTTTTATTCCAGTTTTAAAGTCTAGTCTCAACCTTTTTAAAGAGTTTCGATGCCGCTTCTCTAATATTTTTTTACAATACAAGTTATTATTTTGATAAATGTTTTTTCTGTCTTTTCCGTAAAATTATCATTTGGTTTTTTATATGAAGTTCGAATCTAGTAGGCTTAAATTTCACAGTACAGTTCTAGTCAAGTACAAATTTAAGATTCCTTACAAAGTTTTTAACGTTGTTCAAACTCAATATGTGTAATTAATTTTGCAAAGTTTAACCAACCTTAGCTTTATTATTATTAGTTTAGGTTGAATGATAATGGCATTTAAAATTCGTGTATTATTTTTATCAAATCTTTCATTCATTTCATTTATCAAATCTTTCATTCAAATCTTTCACTCAAAACACACGTTTTTTAATATTTATTGATCATTTATAATTTCTGAATGTTTAGAATCAACTCAATTTAATGTAAAAATTTTAACACGTGACTTTTTTAGATCTGGTCTTTATTAATCTTATTTTAGTTTTAGCTTCCTTGTTAATTTCTTAATTAAGAAATTTTTCAATAATTTATGAGACACTAATTTTTCTATATAGGTTTTGAATGAGTTTTTATTTAGCCTCAACTGCCCCACGTTGGGCGCCAATTAACTTTCCTTTTATTCTTTTTAAATGAGCTTTGTTCAATCGGTTTTTAATAGTACAGTTTATTAATAATTCAGTGTATGACAATTAATTTTTATTCGCTTTCCTCTTTGATGGGGATTGCTTATCCAACGAAGCCAGACATAAGACTGACTTTAAACATTAAAAGAACTAGGCTTAAAAGTAAATTGATAATTAGTTGATCACTAATTGAGAGCAAATAATAATAAGCAAAAAGAAAATGCACTTCATATGCCGCCTTAACTTATACACACATGCATACATAGAAGCTTGTTGATAAACAAAACGGCAGCACAGCGAGTGTGCACATACTGACACACATGTGTGGATAAATAAGCACAACAGCGAAATAAAAGAAACCACCACCGCACGATACAATATTCGTGTGTGCATGTATGTGCGCGGCTCAGATGCTTGAGTTTTACTGCCGAGTGTATGTATGTCGGTGTGTGTGTATATCTTTTGTTCATGATGAGTCATCGCACATCGCACTATAGATGTGGCGTGATTAGCTTCTGTAAACGTCTAGAATGTTCTAGTAATGATCATTGGAGGTATAAAAGCAGCTGAGCTTAACGCTGAATAGTCAGTCAATTTTTAGCTGCGCTAACGTGTAAAGTGTCTTAAGTAATAAAAAGTGATTAAGTGAAAGTGTTGTTCTCTTAGTAAAGTGTTTACAAGTATAGTGTGTTCAAATAAATAAAGTGTTGAACTGTTGGTTATTGTAAACTAAAGACGTGAGCGTTTTTAACTTCATTACAATTAAAGAATCTACGGAAAACGTTTTGAAAAGGTTAAAACGTAACAAAATATTTTTATTTGTAAAATTATCGTAGTGCAATAAAATTAAAAATGTCAATAAAATGTTAACAAACAACGTATGGTTTGGTGTAAATATTCAAGTTGTATTAATAAATGTGCATTTACATAGATCTCAGTGATATAAACAAGAACATGTATGAAAAAGCTCTCATATAAAGATCAAATTACAGTCTTCTGAGATAACAAAAATCACTAATAACAGACTGCAAAAATGTAATTTCTTTGCTTAATGTTAGTGAAGTATATAAATAGAAAGTAAAATTGCGTGAACTTTGGTTGCCGAGTGGTTAAAGTGGATGTGCCAAAATTGTGAAATTTGACACGTTCAAAGTTCATAGGGTGCTAAAGAAGTGTGTTTGCTACCTAGAGACAGCCGGTTGTCCACCTAGCTGTAAAATGTTACTTTTCCTTACTTAATTAATCTTGATTTAAAAGTGACAAACCATGGGTTGAACTTGAGTCTGAAAAGGAATTTAACATAAATATGTGTAAAATTATCATAGTGCAATAAAATTAGAAATGTCAATAAAATGTTAACAAACAACACTTGGCTTGGCGTAAATGTTCAATTTGTATCAATAAATGAGCATCTAGATCTTCAATAATATAAGCAATAACATGTATGAAAAAGCTCTCATATAAAGAGCAAATAACGGTCTTCTGAGATGACAAAAAATCATCCATAACAGACTGGAAAAATGTCATTGCTTTGGTTAATGTTAGTGAAGTATATAAATAGTAAGTAAAATTTCGTGAGCTTTGGTTGCCGAGTGGTTAAAGCGGCTGTGCCAAGTTCATAGGGTGCTAAAGAAGTGTCTTTGCTACCTAGAGACAGCCGGTTGTCCACCTAGCTATAAAATTGTACGTTTCTTTAGTTAATTAGCCTTGATTTAAAAGTGACAAACCAAGTGTTGAACTTGAGCCTGAAAAGGAATTTAATATAAATGTGTGTAAAATTATCATAGTGCAATAAAATTAAAAATGTCAATAAAATGTTAACAAACAACGTATGGTTTGGCGTAAATATTCAAGTTGTATTAATAAATGAGCATTTACATAGATCTCAGTGATATAAACAAGAACATGTATGAAAAAGCTCTCATATAAAGATCGAATAACAGTCTTCTGAGATGACAAAAATCATCCATAACAGACTGCAAAAATTTAATTTCTTTGGTTAATGTTAGTGAAGTATATAAATAGAAAGTAAAATTGCGTGAGCTTTGGTTGCCGAGTGGTTAAAGTGGATGTGCCAAAATTGTGAAATTTGACACGTTCAAAGTTCATAGGGTGCTGGTGAAGTGTCTTTGCTACCCAAAAACAGCCATTTGTCCACCTAGCTGTAAAATTTTACGTTTCTTTAGTTAATTAGTCTTGATTTAGAAGTGACAAACAAAGTGTTGAACTTGAGCCTGAAAAGGAATTTAATATAAATATGTGTAAAATTATCATAGCGCAATAAAATTCAAAATGTCAATAAAATGTTAACAAACAACATAGGGTTTGGCGTAAATGTTCAAGTTGTATCAATAAATGAGCATGTACATAGATCTCAATGATATAAGCAAGAACATGTATGAAAAAGCTCTCATATAAAGAGCAAATATCAGTTTTCTGAGATGTTAAAAAATCATCCGTAACAGACTGCAAAAATTTCATTGCTTTGGTTAATGTTAGTGAAGTATATAAATAGAAAGTAAAATTCCGTGAGCTTTGGTTGTCGAGTGGTTAAAGCGTCTGTGCCAATATTGTGAAATTTGACACGTTCAAAATTCATAGGGTGCTAAAGGAGTGTGTTTGCTACCTAGAGACAGCTTGTTATCTACGCGTCTTTTGTTCATTAATCTTGATTTAAAAGTGACAAACCATGGGTTGAACTTGAGCCTGAAAAGGAATTTAATATATATTTTTATTTGTAAAATTATCATAGCGCAATAAAATTAAAAATGTCAATCAAATGTTAACAAACAACGTATGGTTTGGCGTAAATGTTCAAGTTGAGTTCAAGATCTTCAATGATATAAGCAAGAACATGTATGAAAAAGCTATCATATAAAGAGCAAATAACAGTCTTCTGAGACGACAAAAAATCATCCATAACAGACTGCAAAAATGTTATTGCTTTTATTAATGTTAGTGAAGTATATAAATAGAAAGTAAAATTGCGTGCGCTTTGGTTGCCGAGTGGTTAAAGTGGATGTGCCAAAATTGTGAAATTTGACACGTTCAAAGTTCATACTGTGCTGGTGAAGTGTCTTTGCTACCCAAAAACAGCCGGTTGTCCACCTAGCTGTAAAATTTTACGTTTCTTTACTTCATTAATCTTGATTTAAAAGTGACAAACCAAGGGTTGAACATGAGCCTGAAAAGGAATTTAATATAAATATCTGTAAAATTATCATAGTGCAATAAAAATTAAGAAATTATAAAATTATCATAGTTCAATAAAATTAAAAATTTCGGTGAAATGTTAACAAACAACGCTTACCTTGGCGTAAATGTTCAATTTGTATCAATAAATGAGCATCTAGATCTTCAATAATATAAGCAAGAACATGTATGAAAAAGCTCTCATATAAAGAGCTAATA
Source organism: Sturmia bella (assembly GCA_963662145.1). Classification (NCBI taxonomy): domain Eukaryota; kingdom Metazoa; phylum Arthropoda; class Insecta; order Diptera; family Tachinidae; genus Sturmia; species Sturmia bella. Next base: position 81,928,107 of record OY759168.1, on the reverse strand, counting down.
ACGGTCTTCTGAGATGACAAAAAATCATCCATAACAGACTGGAAAAATGTCATTGCTTTGGTTAATGTTAGTGAAGTATATAAATAGTATGTAAAATTGCGCCAGCTTTGGTTGCCGTTCAAAGTTCATAGGGTGCTAAAGAAGTGTGTTTGCTACCTAGAGACAGCCGGTTGTCCACCTGGCTATAAAATTGTACGTTTCTTTAGTTAATTAGCCTTGATTTAAAAGTGGCAAACCAAGTGTTGAACTTGAGCCTGAAAAGGAATTTAATATAAATGTGTGTAAAATTATCATAGTGCAATAAAATTAAAAATGTCAATAAAATGTTAACAAACAACGTATGGTTTGGTGTAAATGCTCAACTTGTATTAATAACTGAGCATTTACATAGATCTCAGTGATATAAGCAAGAACATGTATGAAAAAGCTCTCATATAAAGAGCAAATAACAGTCTTCTGAGATGACAAAAATCATCCATAACAGACTGCAAAAATGTTATTTCTTTGGTTAATGTTAGTGAAGTACATATATAAATAGAAAGTAAAATTGCGTGAGCTTTGGTTAAGTGAGTGGTTAAAGTGGATGGTGAGTGGTTAAAGTGGATGTGCCAAAATTGTGAAATTTGACACGTTCAAAGTTCATAGGGTGCTGGTGAAGTGTCTTTACTACCCAAAAACAGCCGGTTGTCCACCCAGCTGTAAAATTTTACGTTTCTTTACTTCATTAATCTTGATTTAAAAGTGACAAACCAAGGGTTCAACATGAGCCTGAAAAGGAATTTAATATAAATATCTGTAAAATTATCATAGTGCAATAAAATTACAAATTTCAATAAAATGTTAACAAACAACATATGGTTTGGCGTAAATGTTCAAGTTGTTGCAATAAATGACCATGTACAAAGATCTCGATGATATAAACAAGAACATGTATGAAAAAGCTATCATATAAAGAGCAAATAACAGTCTTCTGAGATGACAAAAATCATCCATAACAGACTGCATAAATGTAATTTCCTTGGTTAATGTTAGTGAATGTGTAGCGAGTTATTATAATTTATATTTGTAATTAACCAAAAATAATGATGATGGGTTGCCAGACTGCCTGCATTGCTGGTGTAGCCGCGATGACTCCGGCTGTTGCTCGTCGGACGGGCGTGATTCTTGCCGGCCAATCTGGTTAATCACTACACAAAAAAAACATTACACACCAGCCTATTCGGACAAAACAAAACTAATTAGTGTGTGAGGCCCGAAAGTGAAGCTGAAAAAAAAGGAAATTTAAAAACTAAACCTTAACCACTGCTTCCTTCCCTATGACTGCACCACCACACAAACCAGGCCGGCTAATGTTTGGCCGGCTGCGACTGCCCTCCCTCAAACACAATTAGGGTTTCCTTGTCGCGAATATTTTGGAGATCCTCCCTTAAAGTGCCCCAGTTACCTCCCCCAATTACTCACCGTCCCATTCACTACTTAATTTATTCCATTATAAGAAAATAAGCTTACCTCAATGTTTAAAATTCATTATAAAAATTTGATTTATTAATAAAAAAAAAAAAACAATTTTGAAATTCAATGCTTTTAGGAAAATTTTTTTTTCTTTAAAAAATAAGAATTGACCACGATACTTGGCCCTACCGTCAAACGCTATTTTGAACTGGGCCTTAACCGCCTGTACCACGAGTACAAAACTACTCTGCCTCCTTTTACCTAACTGAGCTCACTTAGAAAAAGGGGGCCTACTGCCCAAACCTGGCTACACAAAACAAATGAAATATTCGCGTTAGCGTTTGCCCTGAGGGCTAACAAATCAAAAGTTTAAGGCCAAACAAAAAGGTAAACTTAAAAATTTTAAACCGACGACGAAAAATAAAAAATTCAATTAGATATGCCGTGCTTATTTAAGAAAACACGAATTTAGATTAAAATTTTAAATAAAAAGAATTGAAATCAATTTAAATTAAATAAAGCTTAAAGCTACCGTCCCGTGGGTCGGTCAGTTGGTCCGGAGTCTGTTGCCTGGTGGTTGAGGTCCTGGCGTCGCCGGCAGCAGGTGACTTCCTCAGCTGGAGTCCCACAGTGGACGAACGGTAGGGGTTACTAGTGTGTGATGGCGGATCGTGGTGGCGTATATGTTGCAATTATGTGTGTGTGTGTGTTTTTTTTTTTGTTTTCGTAGTGTTTGATGGGAATTGTAATGTTGACTGTGATGTTCCGTTTGCTTTTCGAACTTTTTGTATGGACGGGTTCTTTTTAGTTTCCCGGCTTTAGCACCAAATCTTGTATACTTTTTTTTTTATATCATTCACAGTTTTTGATTCTATGTTTTATGTTTATCTTTGTTCGTTTCTATGTTTTATTGTAGTTAAAAAATTTGTTTCCCCTTTTTTTTATATATAATTATTTTACTGCGCACACACAAAAAAATTCACCAGCCACTCACACAACCTCCTGCCCGTTTCACGTCTTTTTTGAGAATCACTTCTTTTTGCCGAAAATGGAGGCCAAAACTCTCGGGCGCCAAAAAAAAATTGGGCCCTCCATTTTCGTCAACTTTTCTTCAGCAATTTCGTCCAATACTTTTCTTTCATTTTAATTTGTCTGCTTCTTATTTACTTCGTGTCATCCACCGTGGATTGACAACCTCCAGCTGATCGTGCATGCCATTACCGACGAGTGCCGTCTACACATGACCCAACCATTCGGAAGACCTTCTACGGGCTCAGAATGGGAGGGAACCTATGTATGCCGACCTCTGAAAAAACATCCTACGGACTTACTGACTTTCCTGGGATTTTGGGTATTTTTTTCTGTTTGCCTGGGGTACTGCTCCTAGTGGTACTCCCAACCAATTCGCCGTAGAGTAGTTTCGTTGATCTGCACCACATGTACTTTTTATTGCGCCTGTGCAGCCAAGTCCAACAAAACTTTACTACGTGACTTCACACAAAGAGGTAAGTACTCAATGAAGATTTATTTTATTGTATTTTGACATAAAACTAATAAAAATAATTTTCTTTTCAGGTTTGATGGTTCTTGTGGACCGGCGCTATGGATTTAACAGGTAAGTTTTTCTCAATATATGATTGAAAGTGATTTATTCATGTGTTTTATTTTACATATGTATGGCTGTGTGTGTGTAGTACTCAATGGATCAGAATACGGCGCTGGTTTTTTTTCTGGCGGCGGCGCTTGGCCGTACGTTACGTGCGAATTTCCTAAGGGTGAGTATTAAAAATTTTAATTATTATTAACAAAAAAATAAAATAGTTTAATACATTTCCTTTTCTTATACCCTTAGGACCAGTAACGGTATACCTATGCGCGTATGCCAGTATACACCATGGGTATTTTTACATTTACACTGCTCGGTGATTTAACTCGGTAACGGGCAAGGTACATATGTATTTAAAAGCAAAATTTAATTCAAAACTAATAATCTTGTCCATTATTTTTTTCTCAGGCCGGTTTCCGCGGTTTCCCACTACCCGGTATACCCCTGGCAACACACAGGAAAGAGGTAAGTGAAAAAAGTCTTTCTTTTAAAGGGTGAACTCCAGGCTGATGAACCAAACCAACACAAAACAGTAGTGATAGTAGTGTAGTGATCGTCACCACTCAGGACAATTCACATATGTATGTATGTTTGTGCATTAACATTTTAATTGCTTTGTATGGCGTTGGTCAAAGCAATGTAGTTCAGTCTCCAAAATTACTAAATAAAATATAAATAATATTGTGGTGCATAAATATTCTAGCTTCCTTATGAAGGTGGCTGTTGAGAATGCAGGGACTAAGTCCATCAAAGCTTGTATGCTTTGACGGGAAGAACCCCCTGCATATCTCTAAAACTAATCTAATATTTGTGTTAACAAACACTAAACTTCGGCAAAAGGTGGGTGGACTTTTTAGTTTATAGTAAATTCGAATAGGCTTATGCCCAAGTTTATAGTTTGTTCGAATAAGTTTTTGCTACATGCAAAAAGAAAAAAAAATATATAGAAATATAACGACTAGGTGTAGACATATATGTTTTTATTTTCCTACTATTTAGCTATGGACATATTTATTTAACCGGAAAGGATCCCTATCCCTGGCCAAGGAGTTCTCTAATGTATGTAAGAGGTATCCTTCCCAGTTTTTCTAAATATTAGCCTAACTAAAATGTGATAATATTAACTAAAATTTGTACTAACACCTTTCCCAAATTGTAACGTTCGTTAAACGCTGGCCTGAACAATGTTCCATAAGAACTCGCAAGCAAGAGTTTAATAGACGTTCAATATCATTTATAAATAAGTCTATAATTATTTAACTATCTACATATATTTATTTGTACTTTATTGGGTAGGTACTTTTCGTGTATTATTATTAATATCATTCATATGCCCTTTTCGTGTCGTTGCGCTCCGGTTATAGTTTTATGAATCAGGGAACTCGCGATTTAATAAGCCATTTTAAATTTCGGGAAAATAAAACTTTTCGTATTTCGCTACGGTATCGCGATGTTCTTGCTCTCGATGAAGAAACTCATTAACTTTACGTCTGATTTTCTTTTTGCGCTTCTCACGTCTCACAAACGAACAACATTGGTACTCAGTTGACCACAAATTTCCTATTTCTTAATTTAACGTTTAGGCTAAATTGACTGTCTTATACCTGCCTCGCTGTAAGATCGGACTCAGATTAGTGACACTATCTCAGATGGCTAACCACTCCAGCTTCTTAATGGCATAGTTCCAATAGAGCATATGGGGCGGCATTCGAGATAGTGACCGGTTACAAGTGTAACTGGCTAGAAACGTGAGCTATAGACGGGTATAACAAGTCAATGGCCTTTTCATTTTACTGACTGGTGCCAAATCGCTCGTGAATGTTACGCGAGAATCCTGCCAAAAGAAAAACAAAACGTGCGGTTAAATGAAAAATAAAAAAAATGAAAAATTATAGCACTTGTTCTCCACAAGTTATTACGTACTTTGTTAGACTACGCAAAAAAAATTCATGGTGCTGAAACTATTTAATATTTTTGAGAGCTATATCACACAAAAAAATAAGATATCGTGAAAGTGCGTTTTGGTGTTTCATGCCCGTTTGATAGGGACCGCTGGGACTAAGTCCACCAAAGATATTAAGGCTATTGCTTTAAATCTTTGGCGTGAAATACCCCCAACGGTTTACCTTTTAAGTCCTCTACTTCGTAGAGACTGTTGCCGATCGGACGTATTATGCGACATTTCAAGAACTTCCGGGCCAGCTTAGCGTTATAGTTGTTGCGAAAATCGCTTTGCTGAAAGTTTCTGCGGAAAACTTCTTGCCCTGGAATAAACTTGACCTGCCGAGTTCTTGTATTATACGTCTTTTCACCTTTCAAATACGCCTTGTGCAAGTTTTCTGTCGTATTAGATCTAATTTCTCCGACTTTTGTAAAATATTTACTTCGGGGTCCTCCAAACTGCCTAATTTCCGAGCCAACTTATACATTCCTCCGTGGTTAATCATATTAACGCCGAATAACGCAAAATACGGTGTGACCCCAATCGATGTTTGGACTGACGATCTTAGCGAATACTCGATTTCCGACAGGTACCTATCTCATTCGGTATGATCGTCTTGCAAATACGAACGTATTGCAGCCAACACCGATTGGTTAACACGCTCCGATGCGTTTGCCTGCGGAGAATATAACGCCGTTCGGACGTGTTTTATTCCAAAATATTCCACCATATGGCTAAATTCATGACTAACGAATTGTTTGCCATTATCCGAAACTATTATTTCGGGTGTACCGAATTTGTGGAAAACTTCGGAAATTAAAAATTTCACGACATTTTTAACGCTGGCCTTTGCCATGGCTTTTAACAAAACAAGTTTCGTTAAGTGATCGAGCACTATGAAAATATAGCTATTACCATTTTTGGACCTCGGATAAGGACCTAAAAAGTCAACGAAAATTCGCTGGAATGGACGTTGTGTTAATGTTTCAGCGCCCATGGGCGGTTTTAATGTCACGTTGGACGGTTTTGTTTCGCGACAGATTTGACAATTTGCGACAAAAGTGCGTACTTGCGCGTTTTGGTTAGGCCAATAAAAATATTCTTTTATACGGTGTAACGTTTTTCCTACGCCCCCATGTGATGACTGCGGTGGGTTATCACAGTTTTCGATTATTTGCGTTGTTAGTTCCGCTGGAACCCAAAGTTTCCATGCGAAATCTTCGTTTAAACTATTCCCATCAGATGGGCGAACACGCTTATACACAAAATTGTCGACGATTTTCAGATCGGGCAGTTGTTCAGACTTTTCGGTTATCGCGTTTATCTGATCCAAATAGCTGGCTGATTTAAAATATTCGGAGTCCAGATCGATGAGGTTTGACACAACTAGCGAAACTTCCTCCATGTCATAGCGCGACAAAGTGTCCGGCACGACGTTTTTAGACCCTGGCCGGTGCTCGATCGCGAATGCGTACGATTGCAGGTGCAAGCTCCATCTGGCTAATCGCCCGCTCAAGTCTTTGTGACCCATGAGCCACTTTAGACTGCTGTGATTTGTGATCACGGTAAACGGGAGGAGCTCTATATACGGCCTGAATTTTTTTATCGCTAAAACGATTGCCAGGCACTCGCGCTCTGTCACGGAGTAATTTCGCTGCGCTGGGGTTAGCTTGTGTGAAAAGAATGCCACTGGATGCTCTTCACCACTGTCATCCTTCTGGAACAGAACTGCTCCGATGCCTATGTCCGACGCGTCACATTGCACATAAAAGTGCTTAGAAAAGTCCGGGTGTGATAAGACGGGGGCGGTGGTGAGCGCTGCTTTCAGCTTGTCGAAAGCCTCCCTCGCTTCAGCCGCAAATTCAAAAGACCACCGCTTCTTTAGGGTATCAAAAATAGGCGTAGCGATCGTGGCGAAATTGGGGATGAAGCGCCTATACCAACCGGTAGCGCCCATGAAGCTGCGTACTTGCTTCGCCATCCGGGGGTAGGTATACTTAAGTATCGTCTCCACCTTGCCCGGATCTGGTCGCAACTTACCCCTGCCTACGATATACCCTAAATAGCGGAGTTCCTTGAAACAGAACCTCGACTTGGCGAAATTGATGGTCAAACCAGCCCTGTCCAGGCAATCGGCTACCTGCTCCAGCAAGGACGGGTGGGTTGCAAAATCTGGTGAGACCACCAAAAGATCATCCAGATAGACAAAAACTCTATCACGCAGCGCCGCGGGGATCACCTTATCCATTAAACGGCAAAGTCTTTGGGCTGCATTACACAACCCAAAAGGCATTACCGTAAAATGGTAAAGTGGTCGTCCAGGCACCGTGAATGCAGTTTTTTCTCTACTGGATGCCTCTAATGGGATCTGCCAGAATGCATCCTTAAGGTCGACACTGGAGATATAAAACGTATCTCCCAGCCGACTGAGCAGCCCCTCGATATGCGGCAAAAGATAGGCATCCTTGACCGTGAGGGCATTCAACTTGCGGGCGTCCAAGCATAGCCGGTTCTTTTCACCCTTGCGGACAAGAGTTACCGGGTGGCTCCAAGGACTCTCGCTCTGTTCAATGACCCCAAGATCAAGCATCCTATCCAGTTCCGCGTACATCAGCTTCTGCACAGCCGGTGATATTGGGTAGTGCCGACTTTTCACGGGCGTTGCAGAGCCGGTATCGATTGTATGGACTTCCAGACTGGTCCTTCCGAGTCCCCTACGAGTGAAGCATGGTAACTTCGCCACCACTCCGTCCAGACTCTTGCGCTGTTCTGCGGTCAGGACATGCATCTCGACAGGTTCTGTTCCAGTATTGGCGCCAACACCGTTCGTGCTGAGACTGCACAGGCTCCCGAAAAATCCGAACTGCCTGATGAAATCAACGCCAAGGAAAAGTTCCCTACTTAGCGTAGGCACCAAGTAAAATGTGACTTCCTTGGACGTGTTATTAAAAAAAATATTTGTCTTTACTCGGCCCACGATCTTGTGTTATTTATTTCGAGTCCTGCCTCCCTAACGAAATCTAGACAATTTTTGCCTAAACACGAGACTGTCGCGCCACTGTCAACCAACCCGTCTATCGCCTTTCCATTTATTTCGATTTTAGCGTAGAATCTAAAATCAGGGCCCTCGTATAACGTTGCGGCCATTATTTCTTGCCGGATGCGTTTGCGTTTTTTGTATCGCTCCCTCGCCTTTTTAATTCGGCTGGAAACCTCTCCAAAAATTCTACTTTTTGCCTCGTTATACTCGGCAATTCGTTGGTGTAGTGGCTTGAGAACACGTAATTTAGGTTTTTCTATTTTTGTGGTTTTGTTTTCTGCATTTTTCAAAATAATGACTGGCTTATCAACTACGGGTGTTAAAATTTCTGTTCCTGGGCCTAAATCGCTGTGGAACGAGCCTGCCCAGTTTGCGGCTGGTTCACGCGTCGGTTTCCCCGACATACGGGACATTGCGGCGTTATCACATTTTCACGCCCACACTTATAACAAAATATGTTTCTTTGCGTTGACGGGCATTCTATATAGCTATGGCCAGGCTGCTTACAATTCCAGCAAATGAAGCGATTATTTGAGGATATTGCGTCGACTTCCACGCTTGGACTAGGCCATTCCTCCTCCGGCTCACCAAAGATTTCATGAACGCGTGGTGGAGCGTGGGGACGATGCTGGTATTGTGTGCGCTGGCTGGCAATTAAGTTTTCGGCTCGCTTTGCCTGTTGAAAAAAATCATTTAAACCTTCAAATCTGGCGGAAAACAACAGGTGTGAAAGGGCTGGTTTTAAGTTGCCTTTCATAATTTCTATAAGGTCTCTTTCGGAGTAAGGCGACCTCTGTTGGTTCCTGAGCTTGAGCACCGAGTTATAAAAATCCTCAAACGCGTCATGTGGACCTTGGCGACAGTCCATGATTTTTTTCTGGAGCTGAAACTCATTTTCATATCGCCTGTATTGCGACAAGAAAGCGGTTACCAACTCCTCAAAAGTTTGAACTGGATTTAGCTTGCGCCAAGTCCAATACCAGTCTAAGGCTTGACCGTCCAGCAAAGAATGGAAACTGCGATGAACTTCACCTACCGTCAGATTATAATCTTGACGTAACACGCCTACTCTAAAAATGAAATCTTCCGCGCTCATTGAATGCGAACGACCGTCGAACTTAATGCCCCATTTTGACAAATCGACCTTACTTTGGCCCGAATATAAATGTTCTGGTAGCCTATTTGTTTGTGGGTCCAGATGCGAGAAACCTGGACGTGTACCGAAAATATCGGATTGGTTACGACGTGGTGGTAAATCGTCAAAATGTGTGCCCTGCCACTGTGGAAAAGCTGTAGCTGGACGCTCCTCATGGACCGGTAAGTTTTGTGACCTTTCATGTCGAAAATCTTGTTCTAATATGTTTTGTCTTCTTCCTATAGATTGTTGCACTCGCTCATAGGGACATGGGTGTGTATCGTTACGATGGAGATTCGCGAAAGGGCAAGGCGACTGATTGGCTGCAGTTTCGGGCTGTAAAGCAGGTTCTATTGAGCCTCGCCCTCGCGCATTGGCACTGGAATGCCCCTGCTGCGACATTGCCCGATTTACTGTCTGCGTTATCTCTTGCCTTAAGGTGACTTGCAAGCCTTGACGTTGCCGCGATAATTCCCCCCGAATAAGACTCGCTATGTCTCCGGCGGACTGCTGTTGCACCGCGGAGGTGCCCGTTTCCATACGTAGCTGAGCACTTCCCCGCCGAGTCAATGAACTATATTCGGGGGTAGTTACAGTACTGGCTGAAACGTTATCGCCCTGATTGCCCTCAGATCGGTCGCTCGCCAAAGCTGTAAATTGCTGAATTTTTGGCTCAATAGCTCCTGCGTTTGTAGCAGCTGCTGTTGCGCTTGGTCCCTAAGTTCTTGGGACTGCCCCAGTGCTTTCCCTGTACGAACGATTTTCCATGGCTATTGGATTGTGAACAAAATCAACTGTATTATTTTGCGGTATCGACAAATTCCTACCAGAACGAGTTGTTACCATACCGAGACTACCCTCGTATGTTAACTTCCAATTGCCAGAATTAGGAAAACTAAAAATTCTAAAATTTCAAATTAAAATATAATTCGCGCTACCGAACTCGAATAGATTAGGTATCGTTGCCGACACGAAAATAATAAATAAAAAGAATAAAAAAATAAAAATGGAAATAAAAAAACATTTTTATAACAAAACAGAAGAAAATGTAAATATGTATATATCAGCGTTCAACCCAATTTAACTAAATTGGTTGAAAAGCTGAAAAAAAGAAAATATATATATATATATATATATATATGTATATATATATACATATATATATATATATATATATATATATATATATATATATATATATATATATATATATATATATATATATATATATATATATATATATATATATATATATATATATATATATATATATATATATATATATATATATATATATATATATATATATATATATATATATATATATATATATATATATATATATATATATATATATATATATATATATATATATATATATATATATATATATATATATATATATATATATATATATGTTCAAACTCGGTTTGAACCTTATTAATATATAAATAATAAACATTATTATATATTGAAAGAATTACTACATATATTGAAAAATTAAATATTATAAATCTAAATGAATGTATTTATGCAAGTTGAATTAAAAGTAACAGTTTAAATGTATTACTCGCTGAAATCAAAATGTTAAATCAAAATGTTACAACAAAATGTTAAAACAAAAGCAATCAAACTACAAAACGTCTTCGTAAACCTTGTAGCTTAAAAGAATAACAACGTTAGCTAAAAATAATTTGTTTCCACATTTTTTAATCCCTTTCGTGAGCTCGAAATCTTAACACTCACCCTTTTCCACAACTTAAACTTTAATGAATTTATAATAAATGAACATAACTAAAGAAATCTCTTTTATTTCGAGCAATATAAATAATTAAAATAAATTTGGAACGAAGTTCAATAGCATCTCTAATACGCCCAAATTTATTCATGGTCCTTTTGAGCAAGCAAAAACAAAAGATCAGTAAGAGAGGTACAAAAATCAGCACATATTCAAAGAAGGTAAAGCATCAAAAAAACTAAGATAAAACGTCATCAGTATCCAAACTCAAAGAACCCGAGTAAGTCATACACATGTAAATAAGTTTTTTTTACAAATAATTTACAACAAAAATTTTTGTATGCAAAGTAAAAGTATGTATGTACTAGCAGCAAAGTAATGTGTGCCCAAATTGTTAAACAGAAAAGAAATAAAATAATATATGTGAAAAGCCCTTTTATTGAAATTATTTGTCTTAGAAAAAATAATTAAATCTAAAACCCTTTTAGTGCGTATAAAGCCAATTTCGTAAAAATTGAATTTAATAAAAAATAGAAAGTACAACACTTTTTCTAGCAAAATAATCAAAAAGTTAATTACTTCCGAGCTGAGTTAAGAAAAAATATTCTCCCTTTGAAATTACAGTGGAATAAAGTTCAACGCCAGTTATACACATGTATGTAGGACATATACGTTTGATTCTGCTCACAGAAATCTAAAATAAGTGCATTAGCTAAGAAAGAAAATTCATACAGGTACATATGTACATACATGGTGAATGTCACATAACCTCAAAATAACAGAAGGATGAAGTTATAAAACATTGTCAAAGAAACGTAAAGTGAGATTTTGCATTATCAAAAATCTTTGCTTCATAAATACCGCCATATTGTAACAAAAAAAAAAAAAGGAAAGAAAGCAACACTTTCTTTCATTAGTTGAAAATAGCTGTTTTTCTAATTGCACCTATAATAGGTATACATATTTTTTGGCTCGCCGCCATTTTTAATTTTTGATTGGTGAATCATAAGGCCGAGAAGAACATAATTACCGTTTAAAATTTCTGTGAAACAAGAATGTACTCGACTACAATAAGAACAAAAGGAGTAAACGGAACATTTACATACATTTACAAACATATGTACGTATGAACATACATATGTACGTTATCACTCAAAAGAAACGAATGTACCTAATTTGGTGAGTACAAAAACAAGTGTAATAACTCGCAAACTTTCCCTTAATTAAAAAAAATATAAGGGCTCTAATGTAATAAGAAAAAGTTGAAATTATGATCGGAAATAGTTTTGCTCGAACCCAATAACAGGTTCAGTTATTAATTACAAAAATAAAAAAAAAAAAAAATTCTTTAACATACATATGCTTCCAAATCAAATCACAAAACAAAAAGAAAAAAAACACAGATTAAAATAAAAAGTTTGAAGCTAGTACATTCACGATATTATATAAGTACATGCATACATATGTATGTAAAATTTAGTGTACAAACATATGCATATGGAAGAAGAAAATTTCAACATCTTTAAAGAAAAAAAAATAAGCATATGCATTCACATATAAAATTTGACATATTTACATACTCGTACTCTGTTAAAATAAACTGCATTTTGTAAGTACAGTGTAAACTTGCAGTTTAATTGAATCGCTACAGTATCTCTCTCTTTCTCGATTAACTCTTTCAACACCGCATATAATTTTCGCAATCCACATTAAGAGTAAATATAGCATGTGATTAACATTATCGTAAATACAGTCCACTTTAAATCGAAATTTCAAATAAATTTAAAACATAATACGAACAATTCTCTTAATTAAAATTAAGAGCAACAAATCAAAATTCTATCAGGAAAAATCTACTACTGTTCATATTTAAAACAACACTTCTTCGGGTTTGCAGTGCTTCCACATAATGTTTTGATAAAATAAGAAAAAAAAAATCAAAACATTTTCTTTATATTACAGGCACGTTACATGCTCTAATTAGAAATCAAACAAATTGGTTTAAATTATAAAACTACATCTCAGTCATTCTCAAAATAAAAAAAAAAAACTATGATGTTAATTTGAATTGATAAATCTATGAAAGCTCACATTTACTTCATTGAAGCCCTTTCAGCTATCGTTTTGTTGATAGTGTTCTTCCGTATTTTGTTTCTTCTTTGTAGTAAATGGTTCTACTTATTCGGATTTGAAAATATCCACAAGCTATACTGATAAATAGCAATCTTAACGTTCTTGAAAATATTATATAAAGCAATACTCCAAACATACTTATAAGATACCACTTTAGTACCAAACTATAATTTTACTTGTCAGTAATTTATCAATTTAAAATATTGCCATTTTCTAAAATGCCTAACCATTCACAAGATACTACAGACAACTCCAATGATACGGCACTCGCTTCAGGAGGATGCAAGAAAAAATCCCCTGCCCTCATGGAACGCTTTGTGTTTGACTGCGATTACCTGTTGCGCTTTTGTGATAAATTTAGCAACTCGTCGGCGATAGATCAATCTGATTCCCTTTTAGAAATTAAATTAAAAGATCTCGAAGCGAGATGGGGAAAAGTTGAATCCTCATATCAAAAGGTTATGTTAGCACCTGATAGTGAGGTAAATGATATGTTCAAAAAAACAGCAGAAGCAAATTTCGATAATTGTGTTGATGCTTTCTATACCTGCAATGCACAGATTGTAGATATGATGAAATCCCAATTAGACAATACTCAAGCTCAACATTTCGAAGCGTTAGGTCGTGGTTCAGTTTGTAATCAGGCTCAAGCCGTAGGCTTTGGTACCTCTACTCATTATCCCCCCATTTCTCAACCCCTCTCTCAAAATGTCGATTACAGCAATCCTAATACTTGTATTAAGTTGCCACCATGCGACACTGAAATTTTTTACGGCAGCTACGAACAATGGCCCTCATTTAGGGATATGTTCACTGCTGTGTACATTAACCATTCCAAGCTAACACCAGTAACCAAACTCTATCACCTGCGAAATAAAACTCAAGGAGAAGCAGGTGCAATTGTCAAACGTTTTACCCTGTCTAATGACAATTTTCAGCATGCTTGGGATGCCCTTAAAACTCGTTATGAGAATAAGAGAGTTTTGGTTGATAACCAAATAAAAATCCTATTTGATATCCCTCCAGCTAAAGGCGAAGACAGTGAGTCAATCAGAAGAATACAATCATCTGTAAATGACTCGTTGGCTACTCTAGTATCTCTTGGAATAGCAGTAGAAACCTGGGACCCTATTCTCATTCGGCTAATTTCAACCAAACTTCCAACTCTTACGTTATCCCTGTGGGAGCAATCTCTCACGTCTCCTCGCGAACTTCCAAAATGGACACAAATGTCCCAATTTTTGGTCGATAGGTATGAAGCGGTTGAACGGCTTAACAGTATAAAAACAACTAAAGACTGTTTCAACCTGACAAATAAGCCGAAGCCACATATTCAAACCTTTGTTTCCCAAGAAAACTTAGGCACTAGATGCAAATTGTGCCAAGGGGAACATTTACTGAAAATTTGTCCCAAATTTCAGGAATTTACAGTGCAGCAAAGGATCGATTTTGTCTATAAAAACAAATTTTGCAACAACTGCTTAGCGTCATCCCATTTGAAAGCTAATTGCAAAAGCAAACATACTTGCCTACACTGCAACAAAACGCATCATACAATGTTACATATGAATAGAAAAAGGCAGAGTTCTCCTCACAATTTCAACTCTCAACTAGCAAATGAACCTAATACAATTTCTCAAACAAATTCCCGTAATAATTTACATGATCAATGCGAAATTCATAATGACCAGCAACCCCAATTTTCAGGAGAAGTACAAGCCAATTTCTCAGCAAATTGTGAAAACATATTACTGCGTACAGCACTTGTACAAATACAATATATGAGTGAACTTGTCACCCTAAGAGCTTTAATAGACCCTGGTTCTCAGAGAACATTTCTCTCAGAAAGTATAAGAAGTAGATTACAACTACCATATAAAAAATTCCACTTCGAGATTATAGGAATTGGTGGGCAAAAACAAACCGCCACCAAGGAGTGTGAATTTGTACTATACGCCAAAAAATATGATTTAAGAATACCGATTAAAGCCATAGTGTTGCCAAAGGTTACGAAACAGCTCCCAGCTGTTACATTTAATGTACCCAGCTCCAGCGAAATTTATAAGTTGGATTTGGCAGATCCATATTTCAACGTTGCTTCTCATATTGACCTAATACTGGGCAATGACTATGAAGAATTTATTAATATAGATGGTATTTCAAAGAATGTATGTGGAAAGACTTCAGCTTATAATACAATCTTCGGATGGGTACTCAGTGGTCCAATGTCATCGCAACCCATTCAAGCCTTGTCAACCACCGTTATCTCTGCTGCTGAAAACTCTGAGCTCAGTGTTCTTTTGAGACAGTTCTGGGAGCAAGAGGAAGTCCCATCGGCTCCGATACTAAAGCAAGAAGATGAATATTGTGAACAGTTTTACTTGAAATCTACAAAACGCCTCGAAAACGGTAGATACATGGTAAGGTTGCCTTTTAAAAAAGAATTTCCTGAAGAAGTAGTTCTAGGCTCCTCACGTTTCATAGCCTTGGCTCAATATGCTAGAATGGAAAAAACATTAGCAAAAAATCTTGAACTTAAATCCCAGTATAACGATGTGATCAAAGAATATCTCACCCTTGATCACATGGAGGAAACTTCATCCCAAGAAGTTGTAGTAAATGATAAATATTTATCATTTTATTTGCCACATCACGCTGTGGTCCGTCCCGATCACATAGGAACAAAAATAAGAATAGTATTTAACGCTTCTAGAAAATCGAAATCAGGATTTTCACTTAATGATGTACTTCATACCGGACCAACCCTACAACGCGATTTGATAACTGTCATTCTCAACTGGCGAAAATATCAGTTTGTTTTTAGTACCGACATTCAAAAAATGTATAGGCAAATACTAGTACACCCAGAAGATAGGCCCTTCCAAAGAATTCTTTTCCAACCTGAACCTAGTGGACCCACTAAAGATTTTCAGTTAAAAACTGTAACCTTTGGGGTAAATTGCGCACCATACTTAGCAATACGAACACTCCTTCAGATCGCTTCCGATTGTGAAAACACAAATCCTAGGGTCTCGTATATTTTACGAAACGAAACTTACGTCGATGACATACTCTCTGGTGGTCACACAATCGAGGATGCAATCTCCAATCAGGTAGAATTGATAGATGTTTTAAAAAAATCTGGTATGCCCCTAAAAAAGTTTACGGCAAACGACCTAAAATTATTATCCCATTTAACGGAAGAAGATTTGTATGAAAAAAATTTTCTCCGATTTCAAGAGTCAAGTTCTGCTAAAACTCTTGGCATTCAATGGAATGCAATAAGAGATTCTTTTGGGTATACGTTTTCCAAAATTCCAAAAGCAACCACCATTACCAAACGGCAGATTCTTTCAGCAATCGCAAAACTATTTGACCCAGCCGGATGGTTGGCACCAATTATTATTAAATCCAAGTTACTCATGCAAAAGCTTTGGCTAGAAGGCGTAGAATGGGATGAAGCTGTTTCAACAGAAACCCTGCAAACATGGAATAATTTAGTAGAGGATATCTCTAACGTTGACACTATTCATATACCGCGTTGGATACATTATCATACAGAAAATGTAGTGCAAATTCATGGATTCTGTGACGCATCCAAGGTTGCTTACTGCGCTACAGTTTATATAAGGTGTCAAACAAACACACATAAGGTATACTCGACTCTCTTGATAGCGAAAAGCAAAGTGGCCCCAATCCAAACAATATCATTGCCACGATTGGAACTCAATGGAGCAGTTCTTCTTGCAAATTTAGTCAACTACATACTATCATCTCTAGAATACCATGAAAAAGAATTACACTTGTGGACTGATTCCTCCATTGTGCTGGGATGGCTTTCTAAAATTCCATCGTCCTGTGAAACATTCGTCGCCAATCGCGTTTCTCGAATCCACCAAGTTGTTCCTACTGCAGTTTGGCATCATGTACCTACAAAGGACAATCCCGCGGATCTCGGAACGCGAGGATGCAGTCCTAGTGAGCTCAAAAGCAACTCTCTTTGGTGGCATGGACCATCGTGGGTGGTCAAACCTAAGCACGCTTGGCCCAGTGTAAATCCTTTGAAGATTATAGAAACTACAGTAAAGGTACAGGCTTTCAAAACCTCCGTAGAAAACAAGGACATTTTGGAAACTTTTTCATCTTACAGCAGAGCCCTTCGAGTAATAAGTTATATTTTTCGATTTTTTAATAGAACATTGAAAAGGGCGTCACATATGACAACCGCTCTGTCTCAAAGGGAGGTACAGTTTGTTAAAACTAGACTATTACTTTTATCTCAGAAAAGGTTCTTTAATGATGAGTACCATCAATTACAAAATTCACAACCCGTAGCTAACAAGAGCTCCCTAAAGCCACTTAATCCATTCATCGATGACAATTCTTTACTAGGTGTGAACGGTCGCTTGATTCACTCTTGTCTCCCTTATAATGAAAGATGTCCCATTATATTATCTGGTAATTCCAGGTTTTGTCGCTTATATTTGAAAGAGCTTCATGTACTTCTCTCCCATGCTGACTGCATTCAAATGTGCAGGATGGCACAAACGGAATTTTATATTTCGAGGCTAAAACCTAGAGTAAAAGCCATTATACGAAATTGTAAGACTTGTATTATTCATAAGCAAACACCCTGTTGTCAAATAATGGCTCCTCTGCCGCCGGAACGATGTCATTTATCCCCACCCTTTCAGGTCACGGGTTTAGATTTTGCTGGACCCTTTGAAATAAAAACATCGGCTTTACGTTCCTCTTCGACCATCAAAGGTTACGTTTGTGTATTTGTATGCTTTAGCACAAAAGCAGTACATTTAGAGCCCTGTTCAGACTTGTCGTCAGTAGCATTTCAGGCAGCATTTTCCCGCTTCGTTGGGAGGCGGGGGCTCCCCAAAAGGGTAGTATCAGATAATGGAAGGAATTTTCTTGGTGCTAGTAGAACTCTTTTACATGAGTTTACAGTCTTCATCAAATCTGTCTCCTCAGATGTAGCTCACAAATACGTAACTCACGGTTTCGAATGGAAATTTATACCACCACATGCTCCTCACATGGGCGGCCTTTGGGAAGCCGCTGTCAAATGTTTTAAACACCATTTAAAACGAGTTGCAGGAGCTCAAAGATTTAACTTCGAAGAGTTTACCACTCTACTTGCTAGAATTGAAGGTGTACTCAATTCTCGACCAATTTCGGCTTTCTCCGAAGATCCAAGTGATCTTACGGCACTTACCCCTGGTCACTTTTTGCGGGGAGCACCTCTAATGGCTCTTCCTGAGCAAAATATTCAAAATATCTCTGTGGTTAACAGATGGGAAAAACTAAAGGTTCTTTACCATAGCTTTGCCATACGATGGAAAGAAGATTATTTGAAATCTCTTCACAAGAGATATAAATGGAAATCGACATGTCAAAATCTGTTGAAAGGCGACTTAGTTGCCGTAATCGATGATTTGCAACCCCCTTGTGAATGGAAACTTGGTCGAATTGAAAAAACTTATCCAGGTCTCGACTCTAATGTACGTATTGCTGAAATACGTACGGCGAGCGGAATCATCAAACGTCCGATTGTAAAGCTCTGTTTCCTGCCCTTCCTAAGGGAATCAGCAGAATAGAGTTGCTAAGAGAAGTTTCATTTTCTGCCTTCTATTTATTAATTATTCTTATTCAACTTTTCATATTAGACAATGCTACTTCTTAAATTTAATTTTGTACTGATCACAACTTGCTTTGTTAAAAACAAAATTTTAAAATTCTACTTCAAACAATTTTCTTCAATAATAGGAACTCCAACCACATTAAAATGGTCCGTCCTCAGCGCAGTCGATCTAACAGTCGTAGCCGAATAAGGGATGAAAAACGTCGCGATGCTAATGTACATCAGTGCAAGCTTTGTAGAAGGTTCCATCCTTTAAAATACTGCCGTAAATTTCTAAAAATGGAAGTCAAACGGCGCATATATGTTGTACGAAAACATCGATACTGCCTTAATTGCCTGGCAAGGAGCCACACCATAATATCATGTACATCGATGGTCACCTGCAAGAAATGCGATTCGCTTCACAACACACTACTGCATGAGAACAAATTAACTCCTCGAAAGCGAACGCTAACTACTAAACATTTTCAACGTCAGCGCCTTTCATCATCGGGACAACCACAAGAAACATCTGCACCAAACACCAGAATATTATCGGAAGCTATCCGGTCCTTGGCTCAGGTTCTCTGTGTCTCAGAACCACCAAACCTAAATGCATAGCTGCATGGCCGGCGCCATGTTCAAACTCGGTTTGAACCTTATTAATATATAAATAATAAACATTATTATATATTGAAAGAATTACTACATATATTGAAAAATTAAATATTATAAATCTAAATGAATGTATTTATGCAAGTTGAATTAAAAGTAACAGTTTAAATGTATTACTCGCTGAAATCAAAATGTTAAATCAAAATGTTACAACAAAATGTTAAAACAAAAGCAATCAAACTACAAAACGTCTTCGTAAACCTTGTAGCTTAAAAGAATAACAACGTTAGCTAAAAATAATTTGTTTCCACATTTTTTAATCCCTTTCGTGAGCTCGAAATCTTAACACTCACCCTTTTCCACAACTTAAACTTTAATGAATTTATAATAAATGAACATAACTAAAGAAATCTCTTTTATTTCGAGCAATATAAATAATTAAAATAAATTTGGAACGAAGTTCAATAGCATCTCTAATACGCCCAAATTTATTCATATATATATATATATATATATATATATATATATATATATATATATATATATATATACATATATATATATATATATATATATATATATATATATAAAAGGGGGAGTAACAACAATCGTCGTTTGTAAAATTGTATTTGGTGGTAGAGCAGACACCTCTGAGCAAACACCTCATGATTGCGCGTTTTTTTTATTTGGTTATTTGCATACGTTTGTATTTGGAACGTTACGTTCTCGCTACGGGTAGGTGAGCTCACATACGACGTAGGGGAGGTGAAATTAGAGCGTAGGCGGCTAAGTTAGCCATTAACATTCGGTGTTAGCTTGCTAACGAATACATTTAATAATTACGTCTACTGTTTGTGTGTAAAATTATATCGAATACGTGTTTCTTCTGACATAATTTACTTTTCTTTTCGCTATATTGTTCACTCCTTTTAATATATTTTAATTACATTATTATTATAGTAATAAAAACTATTATAATGAGAATACAAAAAAATTAAATTTCTGAGAGTTGTGAATTTTATTAGAATGGAATAGTGTAAGAGTGGTAAATATGGGATGATGATGGAGAGAGGGTAGGGAGAATAGAACAGGGGATGATTTTTAACATTTCAGATAAGCAAAAAGTCATCATGTGCATCACAGAGGGAGGGCGGCCGAAGCTACCACAACATCGGCTAGCGGTGTTGCAGTTGTGTTGGACGAGCAAGTGAGGACAATCAGGTATGTTAATCGCAGGTTGTGTTTTGTTTTGTGCTTTTTTTTTCTTTCGGGCTTCACAATTATTTCGATTCATTTGGTGATCAAGGAAAGGCTGGTATGTAATAATTTTTTGTAGTAGCTGCATATAGCTGGATTGGCTGGAAAGATCTCCACCCGTCCGACGAGCCACAGCCGGAGCATCCGCCATCATACCAGCACAACCAGCAAAATTTTCTTCCTCTTCGGAATTTATTCAACAACAGCAGCGAGTAATACTACTACTAGTATGTACTATTACCTAATAATACTATTACTACTACAATAAATGGCGCCCAACGTGGGGCCCGAAAGAGAAAATAAGTAAAAGTTAGTTTTGGTAAAGTGAATTCAGCGTTATATTCAAGTGTAAGTCCTTCTAGGGTTAACAAAAAGAGTCCTCTATAAGTAGCGACACTAGTAATTTAGCGTTGTTAGTCACTTTGACTTCGTTCAGTTTTTTATAATTTTCATTCAAGTTAGATCGCATTTTCTAGTTCCTGGCGTCTGTAAGTCCCGGGTACGCATATTTATTTTATAAATAGTGCTCGCGTTGCGAGAGCGATAGGTAGCTAGGAAAGTAAAAATTCGCTAGAAGGTGATGAATAGAGTCAGGCTTAGAGTTACTAAAAACTGTCACGCCTTTGCTACAATTCATTATATTCTAGAGAATATCAGCCAAAATAAAGTTAGTTTAAAATAATCAAATTCGGTTTCGAGAATATAAGCGATTTTTTTTTTTCAATTAAATATTTGTATGACATCATCGATCAGTTGGTTTGTCCTGGCAAGTGCATATCAGTTAAATATGCGCCAGTTGCACCAATTGAAGTATGACTGTTGTTGATCGTTAGTAGAAACCGAACCATAACACAAAGCTTGTTTGTCCATTACTTGCGAAAACTCATAATAAATAAATCGAAATAAATAACTCCAACACAACTGCACACAACAATTCAAGATTACAACAACATGAATAATTGAATTCTTGTTTTTTTCTCCCAAATCTCCGATCTATCAACTGAAAACCCCATTTTACATCAAATTTGAGTGATCTCCTTTAAAATACAATTATTATTTTATTGATTGTTATATTATTGATTTATAAAATTTCTTTTAATATAACATTTGTTTCAGCCTATTTTTTTGTGTATAGTTGCGATATAAGTATTATAGTTGCTATATAAGCGAACAATCTAGTAAACATTTCTTGGTTTGAACTAAATATATATAGGAAAGCAATACATATTTTTTATTTTTCTCTGTTGTTTGTACATTGAGTGCATAGCTCTAGGCTAGGGCCGTATTTCAGCATTTGCTTTTAATGGTTTTGACTCGTTTGTTAGCCGAGGGGTTTGATATCAACACTGTATATAGTATGGAAGACACACTGCGTGCGCCGGAGGGCACTGTCCTCACAACTTCTGTCCCAACCACCACAGGTACAGTTCTAGGTACAGGTATTGCTACAGCTGGTTCACAAATTGCACCATCTGTTCAGCAATTTCTGTCTTTAGCCCAAGAACAGGCAAATCAGGCCAGTGACAGCCACAACTCTAGCGAGTCTATTGCCTCGCCGGAGTACAGCAGTATCACAGCGCGTAGTATTCATCAAAGTTTCCGAGGTGAGCAACGCAACGTGAATACAGCTCAGACTAATAACAGCGGAATTGTGGGTGAAGACGTGGCTGGATATATACAAAGGGAGTTGTCACGCCAGATGCAAGGTCTACAACTTGCAATACAACAGCAAATTTCACAAACCTTAAATCAAGTGGTGAGAGGGCACGCAAATGAAAGAAGAGTCCCTATGCCAACCGGTCGGAATGTAGTTAACAGTGCACAGGCAGGTCAAGCGTCAGCTTCAGTCCATACACCGTCACCACCTCAACCTAGAATAGGTCAGAATGTATTGACATCGTCACATTCAAACAGACATAACTATATACCCATTTCAACTGCTAGGCCTCCATTGTACCCGCAACATGCGGCAGGTTTTTCTTCATTTGAATCTTTGCATCATCCCGTTTTTCCACACGTTGGTTCAGCCAATATTCCACCCTCGTTCGGTCACCAACACACTGCCCCTATTAATGATACTCATCCGTCTACGCTTAAGGTAGATCTTTCCAATTGGGGAGTTAAATTTGACGGCACCGCCAAGTCAATGAGTGCAGAGGAGTTTATCTTTCGTGTAGAGGTGCTTCGAACGGATTATCACTTGTCTTTAAGTGAGCTTAGGCGAAACTTCCACACTTTACTGGAAGGTCAAGCATTAGATTGGTTTTGGAACCTACGTAAGTTAAATCCAGTGTTGACCTGGGATGAAGAAGTGAGTGCATTTTTAACACAGTTTCGTCGATACGAAAGCGAGTTTCAGGTACAAAAGAAGATAATGGAACGTCGCCAAGGACCACAGGAATCTTTCGAAGATTTTTATAAAGCAGTTTTGAAATTAAGAAATCAACAGAGGTCACCATACTCAGAAGTGGACCTGGTTGAAATTATGAGAAGCAACCTAAGGCCAGCCTTATCTCATTTACTGTTTTCAGCTCCAATATCATAAAATAATTTAGTTATCAAAAAATATTTAAATATTCAAACCCTCGACATACATACGTTCGCCTAAATTACACAAATTGATATCATTTATTCAAATATACGCAAATTTGAATAATAATTCAAAGTCTAAATAAATTTACCATTGTGGGAATACAATATTTCTCGTTAACCAAAATTAAATTAAAATTTTTTTGTATCTCTTTGTCCCAAACGAAAAATATTTTCACATTGTTATTCAAAATTATTATTAGCGATACTCTAAATTTTAATTTTTATTATTGTTAAAATTTATGCTAGCAAAATTTGACAATTAATACACTAACTGTCCCATAGTTTCTGTTATTAATTTCAAGCTAGATCGCATATCTAGTGCTAAGCTCAGTAGCCCCTACGTTCTATATACATTTGTGGCTAGATTGCAGTTCTATTGCTATTTACATAGCCCCGTTATATATTATCACCTTTAATAGACGACTGATCTAGCGAATTTGTATATATACCCTCACATATTAACACTCTTACACTAGATTTCAACTCTATTGCTAAAATTTGTAGCCCCTTATTCTCACTCCCCTAATAATAGATTGCAAATCTAGTGCGCCCTAACGTATTCAATTACTTCAAACTTGAGAAAAAAAAAATGGCCACAAACTCCAAAATCGACTCCACCCCTTCTCTAAGAGATCAATTCGATTTTGATAGCGATCGCTTACTCAATTTCTGCGAAAAATTTCAATGTTTAGAAAATATTGACCACAATGAGTCCATTCTTGAGGTTAAAAATAAGGACCTAGAATCAAGATGGGGAAGACTTGAGGCCTCCTATGAAACCCTAATGTTGTCTAAAGACGTATTGATCTCTAAAGAGATGAAAAGCGAAGTCACAAGGATATTTGAAGAGTGTACAGATTCTTATTATGCCTGCTTATCCCAAATTTTAGAACAAATAAGAGGTTACCGCATGGAAACAGTGCATAACCCAGCAAGGCGGTCAACATCTCGCTATTCCGTACAGGAACAAGCCCCCCCCCGCAAGATCTCATACGGGAGGATTTCGACTGCATAAAACTCCCCCCTTGTGACACTGAAGTTTTTAAAGGAAGCTATGAACAATGGCCCTCATTTCGGGATATGTTCACAGCAGTCTACATAAATCACTCCAGATTCACTCCTGTCACAAAATTATACCATTTACGTAATAAAACTAGATATCTCCAGCGAAGCTGGAGATATCGTAAAAAGATATCCCCTTTCTCATGAAAATTTCGAACTAGCGTGGAATGCCTTAAAATCACGCTACGAAAATAAACGAGTTCTAGTCGATAATCAAATAAAATTACTTTTCGATATTCCAGCGACAACTACTGAAGATAGTGAATCAATCCGAAGAATTCAATCTTCAGTAAACGATTCGCTCGTAACTCTAAGAACTCTTGGCATTGACGTTGATAGTTGGGATCCCATACTCATACGCTTAATTTCCACTAAGTTGCCAGAAGCAACACTTGCGTTATGGGAACAATCGCTCACATCACCAAGAGAGCTCCCCAAGTGGTCTCAAATGTCCACTTTTCTCGTTTCGAGATACGAGGCAGTAGAACGTCTTTCAAGTATAAAATCTTCGAAAGATAGTTTTACCCTCACAAAATCGCCTAACACTCGAGTACAAACATATGTTTCTAATGAGAACTTAAGTTTTGTTCCATGCAAACTGTGCAATGAAAATCACTCTTTAAGATCGTGTCCCAAATTTCGAGCGTTTAATGTGCAACAGAGAGTTGATTACGTTTTTAAAAATAAATTCTGTAACAATTGTTTGGCTGTTTCTCATCTCAAGTCAAACTGTGGTAGTAAACACAAATGCTTACATTGTAAGAAAAACCACCACACTCTGCTGCATATGAGACAAAATCCCCAAAATATAAGTTATAGCTCAAACAAAGCACAGACTCAAAATTTAGGCGAAAATTCTCAGTTTGTACGAAAATCTCCTTCAACTACATCTCAATCAATCAAGAATACCAACGAAGATGAGATGCCAAGCACCTCAAGCAGAGTTCACGCTAATTTTTCCTCAAATACCGATAGCATATTACTAAGAACTGCGCTAGCTCAAATAGAGCATAGAGGTGAACTTTTTACTGTACGAGCTCTCATAGATCCAGGCTCCCAACGCACATTTTTAACGGAAAAGATTAGAACTCGACTCCAGCTTCCCTATAGTCGCTCACATTTTGAGATAGTAGGTATTGGGGGTCAAAAGCAGTTTGTCGCGTGCACCCTGTAGTGTGGTAAAACCGTCACAATCAAACATTTTTGTAGCTACCTGTGGAATTAAGCTAGCAGTGCAAGGTGAATGACAGAAAGGAAGAAACCAAAGAAGAGCTGTCAGAAAATGGAACTTTCTGGAACAAATCTGCTATAATAAAAGATGGTGGACACAAAGAAAAAGGCGCGATGAACCATAATGGGAAGAAAAGGAAAGAATGCGTGGCTTTTTGGATGGTGATCGTGACCGAAGAAGGTGTAAAATTTGCTACAAAAATTAAAATTGGCAACAAAAAGGTAAAACTAGTTAATAAATATTGAAATTTGGAACAAAAACTAAAACTAGTTAACAAATATAAAAAAAACTGCAACAAAAGTAAAACTAGTCAACAAATTTAATATCTCAACAAAACTAAAGGCTGTTAACAAATCTACATAAAATTTCAACAAAACTAAAAGCAGATAACAAAATCTAGAAACTGCAACACAACTAAAATTTAGATAACAAAATCTAACAAGTGCAACAGCAAATAAAACTAGTTAACAGTCACCGTCAACAAATTGCAAACGGTATAGCGCCAAGTTTAACAACCGTAAAATTGGCCAACAAAATATCCACAATTCACCAAAAATCTTCAACAACATAAAACGGTCATCACCATATCTGCAGCATCCCGGTAATTCACGAAAACCTCAACCAATTGCCATCGGCCAACAGAATTGCCCGAGGAATCAAAAGGCTACATACACCAAGCAGTCGAGCTATCTAAGCTACAACCTTGACGATCCCGCAGAAACCAGAAGGAGGTAAGCGTACAGCTCCTGCAGCAGCGGCAGACAGCTACAATTCCCTAATTTGCAGCACAAAGTTTGGTAGCCGTGTAGCCATGTAGGCAAATGCTAACAAGCCAATACGACGTACGTCCGAGAAGTCCACGAAGCCGAATACTTACGTGAGTTAAGTGTATTTGTATTAGTAGTTGTAGTTATATAGATTAATATACCTATATTCTTAAATATCTGTATGTAAAATATTTGTATTGATTTGTATTGCCATTAAAAATTTTCACGTACGCCAAGATTTTCGGGAATTATTTGTACCTTTAGGGCACATATAATTTAATATTTTTCAATCGTATTTATATATATATATATATATATATATATATATATATATATATATATATATATATATATATATATATATATATATATATATATATATATATATATATATATATAAAAGGGGGAGTAACAACAATCGTCGTTTGTAAAATTGTATTTGGTGGTAGAGCAGACACCTCTAGAGCAAACACCTCATGATTGCGCGTTTTTTTTTATTTGGTTATTTGCATACGTTTGTATTTGGAACGTTACGTTCTCGCTACGGGGTAGGTGAGTTCACATACGACGTAGGGGAGGTGAAATTAGAGCGTAGGCGGCTAAGTTAGCCATTAACATTCGGTGTTAGCTTGCTAACGAATACATTTAATAATTACGTCTACTGTTTGTGTGTAAAATTATATCGAATACGTGTTTCTTCTGACATAATTTACTTTTTTTTTCGCTATATTGTTCACTCCTTTTAATATATTTTAATTACATTATTATTATAGTAATAAAAACTATTATAATGAGAATACAAAAAAATTAAATTTCTGAGAGTTGTGAATTTTATTAGAATGGAATAGTGTAAGAGTGGTAAATATGGGATGATGATGGAGAGAGGGTAGGGAGAATAGAACAGGGGATGATTTTTAACATTTCAGATAAGCAAAAAGTCATCATGTGCATCACAGAGGGAGGGCGGCCGAAGCTACCACAACATCGGCTAGCGGTGTTGCAGTTGTGTTGGACGAGCAAGTGAGGACAATCAGGTATGTTAATCGCAGGTTGTGTTTTGTTTTGTGCTTTTTTTTTCTTTCGGGCTTCACAATTATTTCGATTCATTTGGTGGTCAAGGAAAGGCTGGTATGTAATAATTTTTTGTAGTAGCTGCATATAGCTGGATTGGCTGGAAAGATCTCCACCCGTCCGACGAGCCACAGCCGGAGCATCCGCCATCATACCAGCACAACCAGCAAAATTTTCTTCCTCTTCGGAATTTATTCAACAACAGCAGCGAGTAATACTACTACTAGTATGTACTATTACCTAATAATACTATTACTACTACAATAAATGGCGCCCAACGTGGGGCCCGAAAGAGAAAATAAGTAAAAGTTAGTTTTGGTAAAGTGAATTCAGCGTTATATTCAAGTGTAAGTCCTTCTAGGGTTAACAAAAAGAGTCCTCTATAAGTAGCGACACTAGTAATTTAGCGTTGATAGTCACTTTGACTTCGTTCAGTTTTTTATAATTTTCATTCAAGTTAGATCGCATTTTCTAGTTCCTGGCGTCTGTAAGTCCCGGGTACGCATATTTATTTTATAAATAGTGCTCACGTTGCGAGAGCGATAGGTAGCTAGGAAAGTAAAAATTCGCTAGAAGGTGATGAATAGAGTCAGGCTTAGAGTTACTAAAAACTGTCACGCCTTTGCTACAATTCATTATATTCTAGAGAATATCAGCCAAAATAAAGTTAGTTTAAAATAATCAAATTCGGTTTCGAGAATATAAGCGATTTTTTTTTTTCAATTAAATATTTGTATGACATCATCGATCAGTTGGTTTGTCCTGGCAAGTGCATATCAGTTAAATATGCGCCAGTTGCACCAATTGAAGTATGACTGTTGTTGATCGTTAGTAGAAACCGAACCATAACACAAAGCTTGTTTGTCCATTACTTGCGAAAACTCATAATAAATAAATCGAAATAAATAACTCCAACACAACTGCACACAACAATTCAAGATTACAACAACATGAATAATTGAATTCTTGTTTTTTTCTCCCAAATCTCCGATCTATCAACTGAAAACCCCATTTTACATCAAATTTGAGTGATCTCCTTTAAAATACAATTATTATTTTATTGATTGTTATATTATTGATTTATAAAATTTCTTTTAATATAACATTTGTTTCAGCCTATTTTTTTGTGTATAGTTGCGATATAAGTATTATAGTTGCTATATAAGCGAACAATCTAGTAAACATTTCTTGGTTTGAACTAAATATATATAGGAAAGCAATACATATTTTTTATTTTTCTCTGTTGTTTGTACATTGAGTGCATAGCTCTAGGCTAGGGCCGTATTTCAGCATTTGCTTTTAATGGTTTTGACTCGTTCGGTTAGAAATCGTTTGTTAGCTGAGGGGTTTGATATCAACACTGTATATAGTATGGAAGACACACTGCGTGCGCCGGAGGGCACTGTCCTCACAACTTCTGTCCCAACCACCACAGGTACAGTTCTAGGTACAGGTATTGCTACAGCTGGTTCACAAATTGCACCATCTGTTCAGCAATTTCTGTCTTTAGCCCAAGAACAGGCAAATCAGGCCAGTGACAGCCACAACTCTAGCGAGTCTATTGCCTCGCCGGAGTACAGCAGTATCACAGCGCGTAGTATTCATCAAAGTTTCCGAGGTGAGCAACGCAACGTGAATACAGCTCAGACTAATAACAGCGGAATTGTGGGTGAAGACGTGGCTGGATATATACAAAGGGAGTTGTCACGCCAGATGCAAGGTCTACAACTTGCAATACAACAGCAAATTTCACAAACCTTAAATCAAGTGGTGAGAGGGCACGCAAATGAAAGAAGAGTCCCTATGCCAACCGGTCGGAATGTAGTTAACAGTGCACAGGCAGGTCAAGCGTCAGCTTCAGTCCATACACCGTCACCACCTCAACCTAGAATAGGTCAGAATGTATTGACATCGTCACATTCAAACAGACATAACTATATACCCATTTCAACTGCTAGGCCTCCATTGTACCCGCAACATGCGGCAGGTTTTTCTTCATTTGAATCTTTGCATCATCCCGTTTTTCCACACGTTGGTTCAGCCAATATTCCACCCTCGTTCGGTCACCAACACACTGCCCCTATTAATGATACTCATCCGTCTACGCTTAAGGTAGATCTTTCCAAATGGGGAGTTAAATTTGACGGCACCGCCAAGTCAATGAGTGCAGAGGAGTTTATCTTTCGTGTAGAGGTGCTTCGAACGGATTATCACTTGTCTTTAAGTGAGCTTAGGCGAAACTTCCACACTTTACTGGAAGGTCAAGCATTAGATTGGTTTTGGAACCTACGTAAGTTAAATCCAGTGTTGACCTGGGATGAAGTAGTGAGTGCATTTTTAGCACAGTTTCGTCGATACGAAAGCGAGTTTCAGGTACAAAAGAAGATAATGGAACGTCGCCAAGGACCACAGGAATCTTTCGAAGATTTTTATAAAGCAGTTTTGAAATTAAGAAATCAACAGAGGTCACCATACTCAGGATTGGACCTGGTTGAAATTATGAGAAGCAACCTAAGGCCAGCCTTATCTCATTTACTGTTTTCAGCTCGTATAGAGACCCTAAATGATTTTTGTCTACAGGCAAAAAGGGCCGAGAGTCTCCTGGCCAGTCAAAAGTCCATGTACTCTCACCGTCCATTTGCACCACCTAGGGTACACGAAGTTGAGCTGGAAGAAGCTTGCTCAGATGAGGAGGTGAACGTCGAAGCCATAGCAGCGAAAAATCTTTTGACTTGTTGGAACTGCAAGGTCGCAGGCCACAGTTTTATGGACTGTCCAACACCGATTACCCGGATTTTCTGTTTTAGGTGTGGACGAGAAAATGTTGTCGCGCCTAAGTGTCCGCGGTGTACGGGAAACAGGTTGCGGAACCCATCTCAGGCTGGGGAGTTGCGTTCGACCGAAGTATAAGCCCAGTAGGGGATCAATCGGCACATAATAGTAGGAATAGTATTAGAATTTTAACAAACATGGAGGATAGGGCAATAGCTGAGCAAAAACCAAAACTTAGGGAATTAAAACCATTACATGTACGCGTTCGTGAATATAGAGAAGCAAAGATTAGGATTTTCGGTCAGGTCTCGAATCGAATCAAAAAGGCGCGCGAAAGGTACAAGGTCCGAAAGCGGGTCAGACATGAGATTTCATCTGCATCGCTTTATGAAGGCCATGATTCTAGATTGTATTCAAAAATTACAATTAATGGCCATGAAATTGAAGGTCTGATCGACAGTGGGGCCACGGTAACTTGTTTGGGCCGCGGTTGTCTTGAATTTGTGGAAAAAACCGGATTAAAAATCCATGATTTTTCCCCAAAGATCAGGACAGCCGATGGAACCGGACACGCGATTGTAGGTCGTGTACGCGCGGACGTCAAGTTTGGCCAAACAACACAAGCCATAACGTTTTACCTAGTTCCTACTCTGAGTAGAGAGTTGTTCTTGGGAATCGATTTTATGAAGGTTTTCAAAATGTTTGCCCACCTAGATAGTCTTACGACAAACGGAATAGCTCTCTTCGAAGAGACAAATAGTACCCCTGCTGTCGTGACTCATACCTTGACAGCTGAACAGCGTCAGAGACTAGATTGTGCTATATCAATGTTCCCTTGCTACACGAAACACGGATTAGGGAAAACAGATTTAGAAACCCATCTGATAGATACTCGTGATGCAACTCCAGTGAAGGATAGGCATTATCCTGTCTCCCCGGCAGTGCAAAAGCTCATGTTTGCGGAGTTGGATAGGATGCTTGACCTAGGTGTCATTGAGCTCAGCGAATGCCCGTGGAGCCATCCAGTAACGCTAGTGCGTAAGGGCGAGAAGAACCGCTTATGTTTAGATGCCCGCAAACTCAATGCACTTACGGTCAAGGACGCTTATCCATTACCGCACATTGAGGGATTGCTCAGTCGGCTTGGAGACACGATATTCATATCCAGTGTCGACTAAAGGACGCTTTCTGGCAGATACCACTAGAACCATCTAGTAGGGAGAAAACTGCATTCACGGTGCCGGGACGACCACTTTACCATTATACGGTCATGCCATTTGGGCTGTGTAATGCAGCACAAAGGCTATGCCGTCTGATGGATAAGGTGATCCCTGCGGCGCTGCGTGATAGAGTTTTCGTCTACTTAGATGATCTTTTGATAGTATCTCCAGATTTCGAGACACACCTGGAGTTGTTGAAGCAAGTAGCTATTAGTTTGGAGAAGGCAAGGTTGACCATTAATGTAGCAAAATCTAGTTTCTGTTTCAAGGAGTTAAGATACCTTGGGTACATAATTGGAGGTGGCAAGCTGAAACCCGATCCGGCCAAAGTCGATAACATAACTCGTTTTGTTTATCCGAAGTCTGCGAAGCAAGTGAGGAGCTTCATGGGAGCAACAGGCTGGTATCGAAAATTCATACCAGACTATGCAACCATTGCGGCCCCAATCTTCGATACGCTAAAAAAGGGTAAATAATTCAAGTTTACGGAGGAGGCTAAGGTCGGGTTTAATCGTCTCAAGAGCGCTCTCACGACGAGTCCCGTTCTTAATCACCCGGATTTCACCAAGCACTTCTACATCCAGTGTGATGCGTCGGATGTAGGCATTGGAGCCGTTCTTTTTCAGAAGGACAACTCCGGTGATGAGCACCCCATTGCCTATTTCTCTCATAAGCTGACGTCAGCGCAGAGGAATTATTCTGTGACGGAGCGGGAGTGTTTGGCTGTTGTCCTGGCGATTAAGAAATTTAGGCCCTATGTAGAACTTATGCCTTTCTCCGTAATAACTGACCACAGTAGTCTTAAATGGCTAATGTCACACAAAGACCTCAGTGGCCGGTTAGCTCGGTGGAGTCTACATTTACAGGCATTTGACTTCACCATAGAACATCGACAGGGGAAACAAAATGTAGTACCCGATACCCTATCACGCTACGATATGGAGGAGGTGTGTGTGAATGTAGAAGGGCTGGTCGACCTCGAGTCAAGCGCGTTTAAGTCCGGTGACTATT
Source organism: Sturmia bella (assembly GCA_963662145.1). Classification (NCBI taxonomy): domain Eukaryota; kingdom Metazoa; phylum Arthropoda; class Insecta; order Diptera; family Tachinidae; genus Sturmia; species Sturmia bella. Next base: position 81,895,831 of record OY759168.1, on the reverse strand, counting down.
TAGAACTCGTTTCGACTATTGAAGCGAATTCTGAACGGTTGCCTGACTTAAAGGTACTTGATGGCCTGGCCTATAAACGAGTACGACCCTATGATGGCCTGGTTGTTAATGAGGATTTCACATGGAAATTGTGGATTCCTCAGGAACTAACCAGGGATATTATTGAAAAAGCTCATGACTCCCATCAAGCAGCGCACGGAGGTGTTGGTAAAACGCTCCGAAGAATAAAGGAGTACTTTTACTGGCCAAATCTTAACGTTCAAGTTCGCGATTACGTGCGTAGTTGTCAAACGTGTAAGGAATCAAAACCTTCGAATATCATCTTGCGACCACCGATGGGCGCGGAAACGATCTAGCAGCGTCGATTTCAGCGTATATACATAGATTTTCTTGGCCCATATCCACGCTCCAAGAACGGTAATACATTTATTTTTATAGTTTTAGACCACCTCACGAAGTTCGTTTTGCTGAAGGCCTTGCCAAAAGCGACGACCAAAAACGTCATCCAATTTTTAATCACAGAAGTCTTTCATAAATTTGGCACGCCCGAAACTATTGTTTCAGACAACGGGAAACAATTCGTAAGCAAAGAGTTTTTAGATCTGATAAATAATTTCGGTATAAAACATGTCCGTACAGCAATATACTCACCGCAAGCTAACGCATCAGAACGCGTAAACCAATCGATTTTGGCCGCCGTGCGATCGCAACTGCAGGACGATCAGTCCGAATGGGACAGACATTTGTCGGAAATCTAATTTTCGCTGAGATCGTCACTTCAATCATCGATTGGCGTTACTCCATACTTTGCCTTATTTGGCGTAAACATGATCGGTCATGGCAGTGTTTACCTGTTAGCGCGAAAGCTTAAAAGTTTGGAAGATCCCGATTTGCAAATAATAACTACATCGGAGAAATTGTCTCTCTTGCGCCAGAGAATACGGGATTCGTTACACAAAGTATATTTGAAGAATGAAAAGAAATATAATACGCGTTGCCGCGAAATAAAATTTATACCAGGGCAGGAAGTTTTCCGTAGGAACTTTCAACAAAGTGATTTTAAAAGGGTTTAACGCAAAGCTCGCTCGCAAGTTCGTGAAATGTAGGATCGTGAGACCGGTTGGGAACAGCCTATATGAGGTTGAGGATCTAAACGGGAAATCGCTGGGGGTATTCCACGCCAAAGACTTAAAGCAGTAGCGATAGGTTTCTTGGTGGGTTTAGTCCCAACACCTTCCAAGCGTATGGCCGCCCAGATAGTTCTGCATAATTGCTCCAGCTTTCTATAGAGTTTTTTTGCATTGATATTATTACCAGTTGGTTTGTTATTTTGTTTGAATTGAGCAAGGATCGAGTAAGAAATCGTGTCGACCCAAACCACCCGTGTTTGATTATTGCCGAAATCTTTTTTTCGTCAGTGTTTCTTAGTTTTTGTGTTTTTATTTAACTCCTAGTTTAATAGGGGAGTAAGTTTTTCGCGGTACAATGTCGGTCCGAGTACAACCATCTCCTAGTCTGACGGTTTTAGGTATTCAGTAGTGATACAGTCGGTCCGTATTTAGCAAAGTGTGGGGGAGTTTCGTTGTCTGTCCGGAATAATGAGAGCCGTAGGCCTCAGTCCGTCCGAAGAAAGGTTTTCAGTCCGAATCCATTACATATATGAGCACATGGGTGAGTCCATATATGGGATGCATTTTGTCCATCTGAATATGGTTTAGGGGTCCGGGAACAGAATATAAGTCGGTCCGGATAATACATGGATAATACAAAGAATACACTGGTTGGAGGAAGTCGCAGGGCAATATTTGTCAGAACACATAAATTTTTATATTTGTTTTTTTTTTGGGTCTTCTTACTAGGCTTTCCGACCAGGGAAAAGAGAAAGCCACACGTCAGCCCCAAAAGATCTTAGTGGAATTTACGCCACAAAATTCTTTTGGGTGCACATAAGTACAAAATTTTGCATTTTTTATTTGGTCCTCTTACTAGGCTTTCGGACCGGGGAAAAGAGAAAGCCACACGTGTTTTAGGAAGGTATTAGGCAGGTTTTATGAAGTTTTGATTGTCACTAAGTCGCCGTCATGCACCGTCCATTCCATCATCTTATAAGCCTTCCAGGGGGTTCTGCACGCCAGGGCTCGGGGCTACAGCCTTAGGTCCCTGGTGACTTTAGTCCCTGGATGGCCACGCTAGGGCGTTTCGCTCCTTTACAGTTAGTTGTTTTGTAAGTAGGATAGCAGGCTTAGTACACCTTTTTCCTTACCATCCTGGACCCAGGAATGGATCCTGGAGTAATCAGGTTTGTCGCGTGCACCCTGTAGTGTGGTAAAACCGTCACAATCAAACATTTTTGTAGCTACCTGTGGAATTAAGCTACCAGTGCAAGGTGAATGACAGAAAGGAAGAAACCAAAGAAGAGCTGTCAGAAAATGGAACTTTCTGGAACAAATCTGCTATAATAAAAGATGGTGGACACAAAGAAAAAGGCGCGATGAACCATAATGGGAAGAAAAGGAAAGAATGCGTGGCTTTTTGGATGGTGATCGTGACCGAAGAAGGTGTAAAATTTGCTACAAAAATTAAAATTGGCAACAAAAAGGTAAAACTAGTTAATAAATATTGAAATTTGGAACAAAAACTAAAACTAGTTAACAAATATAAAAAAAACTGCAACAAAAGTAAAACTAGTCAACAAATTTAATATCTCAACAAAACTAAAGACAGTTAACAAATCTACATAAAATTTCAACAAAACTAAAAGCAGATAACAAAATCTAGAAACTGCAACACAACTAAAATTTAGATAACAAAATCTAACAAGTGCAACAGCAAATAAAACTAGTTAACAGTCACCGTCAACAAATTGCAAACGGTATAACGCCAAGTTTAACAACCGTAAAATTGGCCAACAAAATATCCACAATTCACCAAAAATCTTCAACAACATAAAACGGTCATCACCATATCTGCAGCATCCCGGTAATTCACGAAAACCTCAACCAATTGCCATCGGCCAACAGAATTGCCCGAGGAATCAAAAGGCTACATACACCAAGCAGTCGAGCTATCTAAGCTACAACCTTGACGATCCCGCAGAAACCAGAAGGAGGTAAGCGTACAGCTCCTGCAGCAGCGGCAGACAGCTACAATTCCCTAATTTGCAGCACAAAGTTTGGTAGCCGTACATGGTAGGCAAATGCTAACAAGCGAATACGACGTACGTCCGAGAAGTCCACGAAGCCGAATACTTACGTGAGTTAAGTGTATTTGTATTAGTAGTTGTAGTTATATAGATTAATATACCTATATTCTTAAATATCTGTATGTAAAATATTTGTATTGATTTGTATTGCCATTAAAAATTTTCACGTACGCCAAGATTTTCGGGAATTATTTGTACCTTTAGGGCACATATAATTTAATATTTTTCAATCGTATTTATATATATATATATGTATATATATATATATATATATATATATATATATATATATATATATATATATATATATATATATATATATATATATATATATATATATATATATATATATATATATATATATATATATATATATATGTAAAAAAAAGGGGGAGTAACAACAATCGTCGTTTGTAAAATTGTATTTGGTGGTAGAGCAGACACCTGATTGCGCGTTTTTTTTATTTGGTTATTTGCATACGTTTGTATTTGGAACGTTACGTTCTCGCTACGGGGTAGGTGAGCTCACATACGACGTAGGGGAGGTGAAATTAGAGCGTAGGCGGCTAAGTTAGCCATTAACATTCGGTGTTAGCTTGCTAACGAATACAGTTAATAATTACGTCTACTGTTTGTGTGTAAAATTATATCGAATACGTGTTTCTTCTGACATAATTTACTTTTCTTTTCGCTATATTGTTCACTCCTTTTAATATATTTTAATTACATTATTATTATAGTAATAAAAACTATTATAATGAGAATACAAAAAAATTAAATTTCTGAGAGTTGTGAATTTTATTAGAATGGAATAGTGTAAGAATGGTAAATATGGGATGATGATGGAGAGAGGGTAGGGAGAATAGAACAGGGGATGATTTTTAACATTTCAGATAGGCAAAAAGTCATCATGTGCATCACAGAGGGAGGGCGGCCGAAGCTACCACAACATCGGGTAGCGGTGTTGCAGTTGTGTTGGACGAGCAAGTGAGGACAATCAGGTATGTTAATCGCAGGTTGTGTTTTGTTTTGTGCTTTTTTTTTCTTTCGGGCCTCACAATTATTTCGATTCATTTGGTGGTCAAGGAAAGGCTGGTATGTAATAATTTTTTGTAGTAGCTGCATATAGCTGGATTGGCTGGAAAGATCCCCACCCGTCCGACGAGCCACAGCCGGAGCATCCGCCATCATATCAGCACAGCCAGCAATCAGCAAAATTTTCTTCCTCTTCGGAATTTATTCAACAACAGCAGCGAGTAATACTACTACTAGTATGTACTATTACCTAATAATACTATTACTACTACAAGTTTGCAAATAAGGAATGTGACCTCGTTTTATACGCAAAAAGACATAATTTACGAGTCCCTATTAAGGCGATTGTGCTGCCCAAGGTCACTAGACGACTTCCTACTTACAGTTTCGAAATCCCAGTCTCGAAAGAACTCTCTGAATTAGATCTTGCTGACCCCACATTCAATAAAGCCTCGCAAATAGATCTAATTCTGGGCAACGACTGCGAACAATTTCTCAACATCGATGGCATAAGAAAAAATGTTTGTGGTCAAACGTCTGCATATAACACCATTTTCGGATGAGTTCTCAGTGGTCCCATAAAAACTCAAAATGTTCAAACATTCACTACCTCCGTGTTTGTATCCGTAACCATAGAGCTTAATAATATTTTAAGACAGTTTTTGGAACAGGAAGAAGATCCTACTGCTCGAGGAAATTCAGCAGATGAAGAATTCTGTGAACAACTATACACAACAACCCCTACTCGAAATGAAAATGGTAGATATATGGTTAGACTCCCATTCAAAGAAGAGTTTCCACAAAAACTTTTCCTCGGCTCATCTCGGTTTAATGCCCTAGCTCAATATTCTAGCTTGGAAAGAAATTTGGGTAAAAATCCCGAACTCCAAGCTCAGTATAGAGATGTGTTGAACGAATATGTAACACTTGACCACATGGAAGAAGTTCCATCTACTGAACTCTTTTCTCAGGGTAAATATAGCTCTTATTATTTACCACACCATGCAGTCATTCGCCCAGAGCATAAAACGCCAAAAGTGCGAGTCGTTTTCAATGCTTCGAGAAAATCAAAATCCCAGTTCTCTCTCAATGACGTTTTGCTCAAAGGCCCAACTCTGCAAAACGATCTCATGACAATTATTATAAATTGGCGCAAATATCAGTACGTTTTCAGTGGTGATATTCAAAAAATGTACCGCCAAATAATGGTTCACCCCACTGATCGCCCATATCAGCGAATTTTATTCCAGTCTAAAGCAGACGGCCCAATTAAAGACTACCAGTTAAAAACAGTCACTTTCGGCGTTAACTGTGCCCCTTACCTAGCAATTCGGACCCTTCTTCAACTCGCTTCTGATTCCGAATCGACTTACCCTAAAGCAGCTTCAATTCTGCGCACAGAAACGTACGTCGATGATATATTGACTGGCGGGTTCTCAATAGAAGAAACTCTATCTGCTCAAACGCAGCTGATAAATGCTCTGAAATCGGCTGGGTTCCCACTGAAAAGGATATCTGCAAATCACCCGAAGTTACTATCGCATTTACCAAAGGAAGATCTTTATGACTTAGATTTCCTTCGCTTCCATGACACAAGCTCAACCAAAACCCTCGGTATTAAATGGAATGCACTCAAAGACTCATTCTCATATAGCTTTTCCCCAATTGAACGTTCTGAAAAAATCACAAAACGGAAAATTCTCTCTTCAGTTGCAAAATTTTTTGATCCTGCTGGCTGGATAGCACCTATTATCATTAGGGCAAAAATTTTCATGCAGCAATTATGGTTGGAAGGGTTAGGATGGGACGAAAATGTTTCGTCGGAGCTCGCAGGTAGATGGAATTGTCTGGTGCACGATCTTGCGCATATAGAAGACATTTCCATCCCGCGTTGGCTGCAATATACGCCTGCTGATGCTATACAATTACACGGGTTTGCAGATGCATCGAAGGCAGCATTCTGCGCTACTATATACATCCGATGCCAAACTTCTTCTCACGCAACATTCACGAATCTCCTAGTGGCAAAAAGTAAAGTAGCTCCAATACAAACAGTTTGTCTCCCTCACTTGGAACTAAATGGTGCAGTTATGTTAGCAAAGCTCGTCAACTACATCATCAGGTCACTAAATCTGAATGTTAGTGAGATTAATCTGTGGACCGATTCATCCATAGTGTTAGGTTGGCTCTCAAAACCTCCATCCACATGGGAAACCTATGTAGCGAATCGGATTTCTCAATTTCACAGTTTAGTTCCAAACGCAACATGGCGACACGTTCCCACCCACGATAATCCTGCCGACCTTGGTACCCGCGGTTGCAAACCTAAAGAACTTACTCATAATTTGCTCTGGTGGCAAGGGCCTTCATGGCTACACAAGCCATCAACAGAATGGCCAAACCGTAATCCCCTCAAGACAACAGAATGTGAAGTAAAAGAAATTCAAGCTCTTCAAACAAAAGTTGAAGAAAACGATGTTTTGTGCAGATTTTCATCATACAGCAGAGCTTTACGTCGCTAAACTCGCTAAAGAGCTTAAACCCATTTTTTGACTCTTATTTTGTGTTACGTGTTAACGGCCGCTTTTAAAGATTGACGGAATAGAGGTTGTTCCCAAGGAAGAGGTAAAATTCCTGGGTATTACTCTGGATAAGAAACTCACCTGGGAGCCACACCTCGAGTCAGTACTGGGAAAGGCAACAAGACATCTTTGGACAGCAAAACAATTATTCGGTAGATCCTGGGGTCTGAGCCCCAAGATGACGCACTGGATATATACGCAGATGGTCAGACCCATAATACTATACGGGGTACTAGTCTGGTGGGGCAAGACCAAACAAAGAACAGCCATATTAAGGCTGTGCAGACTACAAAGGCTTGCATGTATGTGCATCACAGGGGCCATGAAATCCACCCCGACAGCAGGCATGGAGGCACTTCTTAACCTGACACCACTTCATGTATGTGTACAGGAAGAAGCAGCCATGCGGGCTATCAACATCTATGGAAGAGAGGAACTGAAGGAAGGTAACCTTATTGGTCATCTAACAATCCTAAGGGGATTCAGAGACGTTTTGCATATGTCTCGGTCGAGTGATCACATAGATCCCACACTCTGCTTCGGTAGAAAGTATGGGGTCTTCTTCCCTACGAGGGAGGAGTGGTGCTCAAACCCAATATGGCTACGAGATGACTCACAAAAATGGTACACAGATGGATCCAAGTCGATCCATGGAGTGGGAGCGGGAATAGTGGGGCCTAGGGCACGCAGGGCAGTAACCCTTAGCAGGGACACCACAATTTTCCAGGCGGAATTATATGCTATACTGGGAGCTGTAGAGATACTATCCGAAAGGAGATACACAGGAGTCAAAATCAAGATACTCTCCGACAGCCAGTCGGTACTCAAGGCCCTGAGTGGCTGTTCGTTCACATCCAGGACAATACTGGAATGTCACGACAGGCTAAATGAACTGGCCACTCACAATCAGATTACTCTGATATGGGTGCCAGGTCATGAGGGGCACAAGGGTAACGAGTTGGCTGATACCTACGCAAAAAGGGGAGCCAATGGGGCTTTTATTGGACCCACTCCATCTTTTGGCTTTAATAAGCTACTCCTCAGGGGGGAGATCAGAAAATGGACAACATCCATCACAGAGAAACTGTGGAATGACACTAGGGGTCTAGAACACTCAAAGAAATTTCTTAGCTTTAATGCCAAGAGAGCGGATCTCGCTTTAAAATTAAATAGGAAGAATCTAAGGACACTGTGTGGGGCGCTAACAGGACACTATACCTGCAGGAAACATCTACACAGAATGGGACTATCCAGCACGGCAACCTGCAGATTTTGCGGAGAAGAAGAGGAGTCAATGGAACACTTGATTACTGAATGTGTGGCACTTGGCCACAGAAGATACAGGCTGTTGCAGGCCTATACATTGGGTTCACAGGACTTGCAAGGGCTTCCACTGAAGGAGCTAGTACTGTTTTTTGATGTATTAAACTCGTGAGGGAAAGGGGATGCACAATAGATCATTATATATAGTTCCACGTTTTCAGACTCAAATCTCGAGTAAAATCAATTATACGCCACTGCAAAGTTTGTATAATACACAAACAAAAGTTGTGCTCGCAAATAATGGCCCCTTTATTTCCCGAAAGATGCAGCCTGTCCCCACCGTTTCACACAACTGGGATTGACTTCGCCGGCCCATTTGATATTAAAGATTCACCATTATGAAAATCCAGTACGATAAAAGTTTATGTCAGTGTCTTTGTTTGCTTCTCCACAAAGGCAATTCATTTAGAAACTTGCTCTGATCTCAGCTCTAATGCCTCCAAGCCGCGTTCGCTCGCTTTGTTGGGAGGCGGGGGCTGCCCCATAGGGTTATGACAGACAATGGGAGAAACTTTCTGGGCACCAGTAGAGCGTTGGAACGCGAATTCTCCAAATTTGTAAAGACAGCAGCTCAAGACGTGGCCCAGAAATATATATCTCATGGGTTTGAATGGAAATTCATCCCTCCACATGCTCCACACATGGGCGGTTTATGGGAAGCCGCAGTAAAGAGTTTCAAATTCCATTTCAAGCGAATTATAGGAACCCAAAAGTTTAATTTTGAAGAGTTTTCCACAATACTTGTTCGAATTGAAGGTGTTCTCAACTCTCGCCCTATCTCCGCATTGTCAGAAGACCCTACAGACTTGGCGGCTCTCACTCCTGGACACTTTCTGAGAGGATCTCCGATTATGGCCTTCCCAGAATCAGACGTCCAAAATATGTCTCTAATAAATAGGTGGGAAAAATTAAAAGTCTTGCACCACCAGTTTTCTGTGAGATGGAAAGAGGAGTACTTGAAATCTTTGCACAAGCGTTACAAATGAAGAAACTCTAGGCCAAACATACAGGCGGGAGATCTCGTGGTAGTTCAAGACGATCTACTACCATCGCAAGAGTGGCGACTGGGACGAATTGAAAATACTTATCCTGGTGCTGACGGGAAAGTACGAACTGCAGATATACGCGTCACAAGTGGAATTATAACTCGACCGGTAGTCAAGTTATGCTACCTTCCATTCTTGGAAAATTAAAGATACAGATATCCCACTTTACCATACTATTTAGTTGCTATTTCTCTACTTACATTCTTTCTTTCACCCCTAAAGAGCTTCTCTTAGTAATAATTCATGTTTTTTAATATTTAGACCAAATCGCAGACTAGTCTCCACCCGGCCTAAAGAGCTCCACAGCAGAAGTTACCGACGTCGAAACTCCGAGTTTTACCAGTGTAAACTTTGCAACGGGCACCATGGCTTGAGGTTTTGCAAGAAGTTCCTGGCCATGTCCGTGAAGAAAAGAACCGAAACCGTGGAGCGACATCTCTGGTGCGAGAACTGCTTGGCTCGTAGCCATGACTTGCGTGCATGCGACTCCTTGGACACATGTAGGAAGTGTGGTGAATATCATCACACGCTTCTGCACCCCCCAGCCAAACCTATGCCTAAACGTAAAAAGAGGTCATCGTCATCCGCAACAGCAACCACCGCTCCAAAATCACCAACTACAGCACACGTATCAGCGACAAATCCATCAACGTCGACGCCATCCGTTTCGCCACCAGCCATCATGATTGCTGAAGCTATAAAGTCCTTAGCGCAAGTTTTGTGCACCTCAGGACAACAGATTTAACGTTGAGAGTCCCCGCCATGTCCAAACTAGTTTGGACAATAATATTTTGATCCATAAATAAAACTGAATTTGTAATTATATTTATGCTAAAGACGTAAACAATTGCAAGCGACATGAATTACCTATTTCGTTTACTTAAAAACGCTTGCCATTGTTTACCTCAAATACTTACGTTTTTACTTAAGATACACGCATTTCTTACATACTTATCTTTTAAATTTTAATACTATCTTACTTAAACTATTGTACTCACCACTTACGTCTACACTTACAATAATTATTGAAATTAATATCCTGTGTAGTTGTTGGTGCTGGCAACTTGCAATGGTTGGAAAATTTCCAAGTGTCAGATCAGCTTTCCAAAAGGGGTCTCTTTTTCTCTTCCGGTTATAATAACCAGCACTTGATTCTTGGCTTTTGAATTGGCACCAGCACGAACAACTACACAGAGGTTGGCTTAATGTTTACACAACACTTTGTATAAGTAAATCTACTTCCCAAAGGTAACCCTAAATAAACATACATTTATATTGAAATGAAACCCACACTCTAATTTAATTCTTTTAAATTTTCCCACCCAAATATAATTGTTCACCTTGAACAATTACATTTACGATTGTGGTTTAGAACATCTAAATCAAATCGTTTAGCGCAAACGTTGCCAACACAAGGCAGCTCATTTGTTCATCTATCTAGCTATAAAATTGTACGTTTCTTTACTTAACTAATCTTGATTTAAAAGTGACAAACAAAGGGTTGAACTTCAGCCTGAAAAGGAATTTAATATAAATATGTGTAAAATTATCATAGCGCAATAAAATTCAAAATGTCAACAAACAACATATGGTTTGGCGTAAATGTTCAAGTTGTATCAATAAATGAGCATGTACATAGATCTCAATGATATAAACAAGAACGTGTATGAAAAAGCTCTTATATAAAGAGCAAATATCAGTTTTCTGAGATGTTAAAAAATCATCCGTAACAGACTGCAAAAATTTCATTGCTTTGGTTAATGTTAGTGAAGTATATAAATAGTAGGTAAAATTGCGTGAGCTTTGGTTGCCGAGTGGTTAAAGCGGCTGTGCCAAAATTGTGAAATTTGACACGTTCAAAGTTCATAGGGTGCTAAGGAAGTGTGTTTGCCACCTAGAGACAGCCGGTTGTCCACCTAGCTATAAAATTGTACGTTTCTTTAGTTAATTAGCCTTGATCTAAAGGTGACAAACCAAGTGTTGAACTTGAGCCTGAAAAGGAATTTAATATAAATGTGTGTAAAATTATCATAGCGCAATAAAATTCAAAATGTCAATAAAATGTCAACAAACAATATATGGTTTGGCGTAAATGTTCAAGTTGTATCAATAAATGAGCATGTACATAGATCTCAATGATATAAACAAGAACGTGTATGAAAAAGCTCTCATATAAAGAGCTAATATCAGTTTTCTGAGATGTTAAAAAATCATCCGTAACAGACTGCAAAAATTTCATTGCTTTGGTTAATGTTAGTGAAGTATATAAATAGAAAGTAAAATTCCGTGAGCTTTGGTTGCCGAGTGGTTAAAGCGTCTGTGCCAATATTGTGAAATTTTACACGTTCAAAGTTCATAGGGTGCTGGTGAAGTGTCTTTTTTATTTATTTTTATTTATTTATTTATTTATTAATTTAGTCTATGGAAATTAACTCCCTACAGACAATTTACAATACATAATATACAATTTTGTTACATTTAAAGGCAGCGTTTAAAAAATTTAAAATATTAAAATTTTTTTATGAATTTAAAAAATGAATAACTGAGTTTTTTACTGCAGCGGGATTTAAAGAAAAGTCAAAAAATCTATAAAATTGATTAAAAGTATAACACATTCTCCTGAGAGGATCAGCATCAGCATAATTTTCTCTATAAACTTTTACCAACAAAGGAATAAAATTACGTGATGTACGTTGAGGAACGTTAAATAAGATTTCGTTGATCAAAAATCCAGAGCAGACATCGCCATTAATAATATTTAGAATAAATGATACATTCAGCATAACTCTACGGCTTTTGAGAGTAGGCAGCTTGATAAGTGCAAGTCTATTTGTGTAAGGGGGCATATTAAGAGGATCAAAATGTAAACTTCTAAGACAGAACAAAAGAAATTGTTTCTGCACGGATTCAATTGCATCAGAGTGACATTGATAAATTGGATCCCATATTACTGAACCATATTCCAGAATGGGTCGTACCATTGCTATGTATAGTGCTTTTCCAATGTATGGGTCGTTAAACTCTTTTGCCCATCGTTTTATAAATCCAAGTGTACCTCTAGCTTTGTTTATTGTTAGAGTAATATGGGAAGTAAAAGTCAGCTTGGGGTCGAATAATATACCTAAATCGAGGAAACTATCGACCAAATCCAATTGATGATCGCCAAGAACATAGTTTGCTGTAATTTGGTTAGATCTTGCAAACCGCATTAATTTACATTTATTCAAATGAAGTTCCATCAGATTTGCATTGCACCATTCATAAAAAGAATCCAGGTCCAATTGAAGTAAACTTTGCTCAGAAAATTTATTATAAGTCATGAAAATTTTTACGTCGTCGGCATACATCAAGATAGATGAAAACATTATTACTGTAGGTAAGTCATTTATGAAGAGGGTAAAAAGTAGTGGACCCAGATGACTCCCCTGTGGTACACCCGACAGTACAGCTATATTTTTAGAGATTTTGTTATTAAAGCGGACTTTTTGTGTTCTACTTGTTAAGTAGGAATATAACCATTTTACGCAAATTTCAGTGGCACCCATTAATTTAAGTTTAGTTATAAGAAGTTCATGATTAACTTTATCAAACGCTTTCTTAAAATCCGTATATATGACATCTGTTTGCATTTTATCCAAAAAACCACGGTTCACTACAATTGTAAGGTGAAGCAGGTTAGAAGTTGTAGAACATCTTTTTTTTTGCTACCCAAAAACAGCCGGTTGTCCACCTCGCTGTAAAATTTTACGTTTCTTTAATTGATTAATCTTGATTTAAAAGTGACAAACCAAGGGTTGAACTTGAGCCTGAAAAGGAATTTAACATAAATATGTGTAAAATTATCATAGTGCAATAAAATTAGAAATGTCAATAAAATGTTAACAAACAACGTATGGTTTGGCGTAAATGTTCAAGTTGTATCAATAAATGAGCATGTACATAGATCTCAATGATATAAACAAGAACATGTATGAAAAAGCTATCATATAAAGAGCAAATAACAGTCTTCTGAGATGACAAAAATCATCCATAACAGACTGCAAAAATGTAATTTCTTTGGTTAATGTTAGTGAAGTATATAAATAGAAAGTAAAATTGCGTGCGCTTTGGTTGCCGAGTGGTTAAAGCGGCTGTGAGAAGATTATGAAATTTGACACGTTCAAAGTTCATAGGGTGCTAAAGAAGTGTGTTTTCTACCTAGAAACAGCCAGTTGTCCACCTAGCTATAAAATTTTACGTTTCTTTACTTAATTAATCTTGATTTATAAGTGACAAACCAAGGGTTGAACTTGAGCCTGAAAAGGAATTTAATATAAATATGTGTAAAATTATCATAGCGCAATAAAATTCAAAATGTCAATAAAATGTTCACAAACAACATATGGTTTGGCGTAAATGTTCAAGTTGTAGCAATAAATGAGCATGTACATAGATCTCAATGATATAAACAAGATCATGTATGAAAAAGCTCTCATATAAAGAGCAACTATCAGTTTTCTGAGATGACAAAAAATCATCCATAACAGACTGGAAAAATGTCATTGCTTTGGATAATGTTAGTGAAGTATATAAATAGAAAGTAAAATTCCGTGAGCTTTGGTTGCCGAGTGGCTAAAGCGTCTGTGCCAAAATTGTGAAATTTGACACGTTCAAATTTCATAGGGTGCTAAAGAAGTGTGTTTGCTACCTAGAGACAGCCGGTTGTCCACGCGTCTTTTGGTAATTAATCTTGATTTAAAAGTGACAAACCATGGATTGAACTTGAGCTTGAAAAGGAATTTAATATATTGTTACAAATTTGGTCGTGAACGGACCGATTGTGATTGTTCTAGAAAGTACTGAATCGTTATTCTATATGTGCTTATATTGTCTTGTTATTATTTATAAATGAACACAGGAGGTATATACACACATGGATACATAGAAACTTGTTGATAAACAAAACGGCAGCACAGCGAGTGTGCACATACTGACACACATGTGTAGATAAATAGGCACAACAGCGAAATAAAAGAAACCACCACCGCACGATACAATATTCGTATGTGTATGTATGTGCGCGGCTCAGATGCTTGAGTTTTACTGCCGCGTGTATGCATTTTTGTGTGTGTGTATATCTTTTGTTCATGATGAGTCATCGCACATCGCACTAGAGATGTGGCGTGATTAGCTTCTGTAAATGTCTAGCATGTTCTAGTAATGATCATTAGAGGTATAAAAGCAGCTGAGCTTAACGCTGAATAGTCAGTCGATTTTTAGCTGCGCTAACGTGTAAAGTGTCTTAAGTAATAAAAAGTGATTAAGTGAAAGTGTTGTTCTTTTAGTAAAGTGTTTACAAGTATAGTGTGTTCAAATAAATAAAGTGTTGAACGGTTGGTTATTGTAAACTGAAGACGTGAGTGTTTTAACTTCATTACAATTAAAGAATCTACGGAAAACGTTTTGAAAAGGTTAAAACGTAACAATTGGTGTCAGAAGTGAAATTGTAAAATGAAGTTTGACGAGCTTAAAGTGGAACAACTGAAAAAGGAGTTGTGCAAATTGGATCTGCTCACAACTGGTAACAAAATGGAGCTGCAGAAGAGGCTAATGGAGGAGTTTCATCGGCTAGGCCTGGACATCAATACTCATGACTTCGAAGAAAAAGAAGAACTGGAGATGAGTACACGAGCAGCTACGAGTGGCATGGACTTAAACTCGATGTTTGCTGCCATGATGCAGTCTATTCAAGAGGCATCTAATGCAACAAATGTAATGATGAAGTCGAATAATGAAATGCTTCTAGCAGAAATAAACGCAAAGCATACGACAACGAATGAAAAATTGATGAAGCTATCTTCGGCTATAAACCAGAGAGTAAATGCCATGGAAGAAAAATTTGTTGCCCTAGAAAATGATGTCGATCAAAAGCTTCCTCGCCTAGAAGCTAGAATGAATGGCCTTCAACTGCAGGAAGTGCCAGTCCGAGCTATTCCTGAATCTGTGAGCAGAGTGAAAGCGCCCACCTTTGACGGCAGCACACCTTTTAACATTTTTAAGTTTCAGTTTGAAACTGTGGCCAATAAGAATGCATGGACGGAGGAAGAGAAGTGCATTGAGTTAATTTTGGCGTTGAAGGGTGTCGCTGCACATGTCCTGGAAACTGTGCCCGCTTCATCTAGAGACAATTATGAAGTCATCATGGCAGCTCTGCAACGCAAGTATGGTGGAGAGCACAAGAAGGAAATCCACAGAATGGAGCTAAGAGGCAGAGTGCAGAGAGGCAATGAGACTCTTCAGGATTACGCAATGGAGATTGAGCGTCTGGTTCAGCTTAGCTATCCTGGAGAGAGTTACTCGTTTTTGGAACATTTCAAGACGGAGGCATTTATGAACGGAATTCGAGATCCCGACATTAAACTTGCTGTATGTGCAACACAAAAGCCAACATTCGCCGAAACCGTCTCATTTGCGTTGGCCCAGGAGACAGCCAGACTAATTTCAAGGCCACAGGTCCACAAAATAAGGGAGCTAGAGGCAGTTCATGAGCCAGGAGATGGCTTGGCCAGTACAATTAAAGAGGCAGTGTTGCAAGCGTTGGCCGAAATCTCGAACAAAGGCCGAGCTAAGTGTTTTAACTGCGGAAAGAGAGGCCACTTTCAGCGCAACTGTAAAGCTCCCAGGAGGCGTACTAGATCCGTATCTTCACAGAGGCAGAGCAAAAGGGCTAGCCATCAACAGCCCCAGGAGTCACCGTTAAACTAAAACGAGTCAGCTTTAAGGGGCAAAAGCTGGCTCCCACAAACGAGGGCCCCACAATCTCCATATCGGTGATGCGGCAGAAAAACAGCAACTTAACTGTTAGTGGATACATCAATGGGAAAAAGCAAACTTTAACCATAGATACAGGAGCGTCGCAGTCTATAATAAGGCCTGATTTGGTACCAGGAAGGGTTGAACCGCTACGTAACGTGAGGCTGCGTACAGCTACTGGGGAGGCCGCTAGCGTCTATGGTAAGTCTGAGGGAAAGGTGTGTATAGCTAACATCACTGTCAGCCACGTGTTTATTGTCGCCGATATTGTTGACGAGGTGATTATTGATAGAATGAATGGTAATTATTGGTGCAGATTTTATGATAGCACATGGCATAAATCTGCACATGGGTCAACAAATTATGACGTGGCGTGACGTGGAGATACAGTTAGATGTTGGCTACGAAAATAAGCCCCATGTGCTGAAACTGGTTGCTGAAGATACTCAACGAATTCCACCACGATCTGAGGCACTGATATGGGCTCGAACGAATGGAGATTGTGCGGACAGTCGATTGTGGGTAGTAGAATCAGAAAATATAACGGGCGATTTATTAACAGCAAAAGCTCTCGTGAAAATGCGTGCCGATAGGAAAGTCCCAGTTAGAGTGCTCAATTTATCAACCAGTGAAAAGGTCGTGAGTCCAAAATCGCATATAGGCAGCTGTACTCCAGCAGAGGCAATTGTAAATTGTGAGACCAAACCAAAATCTACTAGCTTGTCACCTAAAGAACGAGAAACATTTGAACAGCATGTCGAGAAATGGGTCACCGGGCTGCCAGCATCTGACAAAAATAAAGCCAAACAGCTGCTCAGGAAATACGCCTCCGCTTTCGCCATGAACAGTAAGAGCCAAGGGAGAACGGCTATTGTGAGGCATGAAATCGATACAGGCGAAGCGAGGCCCATAAAGCAGGCGCCCAGAAGTGTGCCACTGGCCAAGCGTAACGAGGTTAAAGAGTTAGTCAATGAAATGGAGAAGAGTGGAGTAATTGAACCATCTACAAGCCCGTGGAGCTCACCGGTAGTTTTGGTGAAGAAAAAGGATGGTAGCACGAGGTTTTGTGTGGACTACCGGAAGCTAAACGACGTCACGAAAAAGGACAGTTATCCCCTACCCAGGATTGACGATACCCTACATACGCCGTCCGGAACAAAATGGTTCTCAACATTGGACTTGCAAAGTGGTTATTGGCAGGTAGAAATCGCTCACAAGGACAAGGAGAAGACTGCGTTTAGTGCTGGAGATGGTATATGGCAGTTTAGAGTAATGCCATTTGGACTCTGTAATGCTCCAGCCACATTTGAGCGACTGATGGAACAGGTATTAAAGGGGCTTCACTGGAGGACGACTTTAGTCTACCTTGACGATATAATCGTAATGGGCAAAATTTTTGACGAGCACCTGAAAAATTTGGCGGAAGTTTTTAAATGAATATCGTCGGCGGGACTCACTTTTAGCGCGAAGAAGTGTGCATTGTTCCAGAAAGAGGTGAAATATTTGGGACATCGTGTAACTGCCGATGGCATTTCGACGGACGAAGACAAAATAAAGGCCGTAAGGGACTGACCACAGCCACGTAATCTTCACGAATTGCGCAGTTTTCTGGGACTTTGCACATGTTATAGACGATTTGTGCCAAATTTTGCCAGCGTAGCCGCCAGTCTGCACGAGCTAACCAAGAAGTCACGATCATACCAGTGGGGAAACGAACAGGAACGAGCATTCCAGAAGCTGAAGGAGTTATTGTGCACAGCACCAGTTCTGGCATACCCGGTTGCTGGAGGAAGGTTTGTGCTAGATACCGATGCAAGTGGCTTCGGGATAGGAGGTGCACTCTCTCAGGTGGTAGATGGAGTCGAGAAAGTAGTAGGCTATTATAGTCGAAAACTTTCAAAGCCAGAGAGAAATTATTGCGTGACACGGCGTAAGCTTCTGGCAGTATTGAAATGCATTAAGCATTACCATAAATACTTGTATGGCCAGAATTTCACGTTGCGGACTGATCACTCTGCACTTAAATGGCTGTTGCAGTTCAAAAATCCCGAAGGGCAGTTGGCGCGTTGGATTGAACGGCTGCAGAGCTATGACTTTAGCATCGAGCATAGAAGAGGGACAAAACACAATAATGCGGATGCCCTCTCGAGACGACCATGCAGCCTAGAATGCAGACATTGTATCAAGGCCGAGCAGAAAGAGTGCGTCATTGATGTTCGGCTAATGCAGATAGACTCTCACGAAGACTGACCAACTGCGCAGGAAAATGACGCGGTGCTCAGCAAAATAATAGTTGCTAAACAGAGTGATAGCAGGCCTGCACGCAATGAAATTGCGGCTGAGATTCCCCTCGCTAAAGCGTATTGGGCACAATGGAGCAGCTTGCAGCTGGTAGACGGATGCTTATACCGTATATGGGAAAGTGCGGATGGCAAAACAACTTCTAACTTAATAGTTGTACCATCATCTAAGATACCGGAAGTTTTGCGAGAGTTCCACAATGGTCCCAGTGGTGGTCACCTTGGAGTTAATAAAACACTGGAAAAGGTAAAGCAGCGTTTTTACTGGGTTGGAGCGCAACAATCAGTAGCCGACTGGATAGCGAACTGCAAGGAATGTATAGCGGCGAAGGGTCCAGCACGGAGAACTCGAGCACACCTGCAGCAGTACAATTCAGGTGCGCCCTTTGAGCGAATAGCTATGGATGTAGCAGGTCCTTTTCCAGTCAGTACTGCCGGTAATCGTTATGTCCTTGTGGTAATGGACTATTTCAGCAAATGGCCAGAAGTATACCCCATACCAAACCAGGAGGCTCAAACTGTGGTAAATGTTTTTATCAATAACTGGGTGTGCAGATATGGTGTTCCGATGGAGTTGCATTCCGATCAAGGCAGAAACTTTGAGTCTGCAATTTTTAAGGAAATGTGCGAGCTCTATGGAATAAGAAAAACCAGGACAACACCGCTTCACCCGCAATCTGACGGTATGGTTGAAAGATTTAACCGCACACTGGAGGAATGCCTGAGGAAAGTAGTGAGCGACCATCAGAGAGACTGGGATGAGCACATTCAAAAATTTTTGTTGGCATACAGGTCCGCTGTGCATGACTCAACGTCTAGAACACCAGCAAAAATTGTTTTTGGAACAGAACTCAGATTGCCTGGCGATTGTGAATTTGGCACAAAACCTGTACCGAAGAATGAGGATACGGAGAATTCTTCGCAGGAGAAAAGTGACTTGCACGAGCTGCACGAATTTGTACGCAACAGAATTCGAGTAGTCAGCGATAAAATGAAAGCCAGATACGATCGAGCTGCAAATTCCGACGGATTCCACGAGGGACAACTGGTTCTACTATATAACCCACAAAGGAAGAAAGGACTGTCTCCCAAATTACAAACGCATTGGGATGGACCGTATAAGGTGATTAAGAGGTTGAACGATGTTGTATACAGGATACAGAAGCATAACAGCCATCGATCCAAAATGAAGGTTGTACACTTAGAACGACTCGCAAGGTACGGAAGTAGTGGTTCTGGGCCTGTTCGGGACGAACAGGCTTGAGCGGGCGGCAGTGTTACAAAATTTGGTCGTGAACGGACCGATTGTGATTGTTCTAGAACGTACTAAATCATCGTTATTTTATATGTGCGTATATTGTCTTGTTATTATTTGTAAATGAACACAGGAGGTATATACACACATTCATACATGGAAGCTTGTTGATAAACAAAACGGCAGCACAGCGAGTGTGCACATACTGACACACATGTGTGGATAAATAAGCACAACAGCGAAATAAAAGAAACCACCACCGCACGATACAATATTCGTGTGTGCATGTATGTGCGCGACTCAGATGCTTGAGTTTTACTGCCGCGTGTATGTATGTCGGTGTGTGTGTATATCTTTTGTTCATGATGAGTCATCGCACATCGCACTATAGATGTGGCGTGATTAGCTTCTGTAAACGTCTAGAATGTTCTAGTAATGATCATTGGAGGTATAAAAGCAGCGAAGCTCAACGCTGAACAGTCAGTCGATTTTTAGCTGCGCTAACGTGTAAAGTGTCTTAAGTAATAAAAAAGTGATTAAGTGAAAGTGTTGTTCTTTTAGTAAAGTGTTCTTAGTAAAGTGTTTACAAGTATAGTGTGTTCAAATAAATAAAGTGTTGAACTGTTGATTATTGTAAACTGAACACGTGAGTGTTGTAACTTCATTACAATTAAAGAATCTACGGAAAACGTTTTGAAAAGGTTAAAACGTAACAATATAAACAAGAACATGTATGAAATAGCTCTCATATAAAGAGCAAATAACAGTCTTCTGAGATGACAAAAATCATCCATAACAGACTGCAAAAATGTAATTTCTTTGGTTAATGTTAGTGAAGTATATAAATAGAAAGTAAAATTGCGTGAGCTTTAGTTGCCGAGTGGTTAAAGTGGATGTGCCAAAATTGTGAAATTTGGCACGTTCAAAGCTCATAGGGTGCTGGTGAAGTGTGTTTGCTACCTAGAGACAGCCGGTTGTCCACCTAGCTATAAAATTGTACGTTTCTTTAGTTAATTAGCCTTGATTTAAAAGTGACAAACCAAGTTCTGAACTTGAGCCTGAAAAGGAATTTAATATAAATGTGTGTAAAATTATCATAGTGCAATAAAATTAAAAATGTCAATAAAATGTTAACAAAGAACGTATGGTTTGGTGTAAATGTTCAAGTTGTATTAATAAATGAGCATCTACATAGATCTCAGTGATATAAACAAGAACATATATGAAAAAGCTCTCATATAAAGAGCAAATAACGGTCTTCTGAGATGACAAAAAATCGTCCATAACAGACTGCAAAAATGTAATTTCTTTGGTTAATGTTAGTGAAGTATATAAATAGAAACTAAAATTGCGTGAGCTTTGGTTGCCGAGTGGTTAAAGTGGATGTGCCAAAATTGTGAAATTTGACACGTTCAAAGTGCATAGGGTGCTGGTGAAGTGTCTTTGCTACCCAAAAACAGCCGGTTGTCCACCTAGCTTTAAAATTTTACGTTTCTTTACTTAACTAATCTTGATTTAAAAGTGACAAACCATGACAAACTTGAGCCTGAAAAGGAATTTAATATAAATGTATGTAAAATTATCATAGTTCAATAAAATTAAAAATTTCAGTGAAATGTTAACAAACAACGCTTGGCTTGGCGTAAATGTTCAATTTGTATCAATAAATGAGCATCTAGATCTTCAATGATATAAGCAAGAACATGTATGAAAGAGCTCCACAGAAGATACAGGCTGTTGCAGGCCTATACATTGGGTTCACAGGATTTGCAAGGGCTTCCACAGAAGGAGCTAGTACTGTTTCTTGATGTATTAAACTCGTGAGAGAAAAGGGTTGCACAATAGATCATTCATGGTCGCAGTGCGAAGGGCCATTCTGGACCGACCTAGCAATAATAATAATAATAATGAAAGAGCTCTCATATACAGAGCAGTAGTATAATATGGCGTTTTTGCGCCAGTTTTTTCATAGTAAAAAAAAAGGTATGGTGTCTCGGGTGTAGTAGTATAATATGGCGTTTCTGCGCCAGTTTTTTCATAGAAAAAAAAAGGTATGGTGTCTCGGGTTGATTTTCTTCTTGTGTTAAGAGAACTGTGTTGTTTTTGGTTATTTTTTTGGAGTTTGAGCTGGGAAATGGTTTGGGGATGCTGTTTGCTTAATTTTTCCCTGTTCTTATCGCAAACTGAATTTTATGTACTTTTCTTATGCATTTTACTAGCATGAGCAGGTTAATAACCTCTTCGTTTTTTAAATTTTTTCTTCTTATCACAACAGCTTATGCGCAGGATTTTCTTCTTGTGTTAAGAGAATTGTGTTGCTTTTTGTTATTTTTTTTTTTTTGTTTGAGCTGGGAAATGGTTTGGGGATGCTGTTTGCTTAATTTTTCCTTATTCTTATCGCAAACTGAATTTTATATACTTTTCTTATGCATTTTACTGAACGTGAGCAGGTTAATAACCTCTTCATTTTTTAAATTTTTTCTTCTTATCGCAATGCGCAGGATTTTCTTCTTGTGTTAAGAGAATTGTATTGCTTTTTGTTATTTTTGAATCTGGGCGTTTGTTATCTTAATCACGCTGGGTGCTAGAAAGTCATTAGGACAACAATCTTGTAAGTTTTTGAAAATAAATAGTTGAACAGAAGAAATAATAAAGTTAGTTTATTTAAAACACTTGCACGGTCATAATCTTTTTTGAAAGAAATTAAAAAACAAAACTATATAACATGGCTGTTTTTACGTGTGAATTTTGCCCTAGAGTTTTTAATTTAAACTCGTTACTACAAAAACATATACGGTTACATCACGAAAAACCGTCTTCATCGTTTAAGTGTACGGTGTGTAAAATTTATTTTTCAAATCGTCTCAGTGGCAACGGCACTCACACTTAATTGAACACAAAGATATGGAAAGTGATATTTATTGTAGTGAGTACAAAACATACATTCTAAAAAAAAATTGGACCAATCACATAAGAAGAAATAGCCATAAGTTAAAGTGCGTTCAAGAATTAGAAGGTTAAATGTGTAAGATCGTGTTTTAAAAATCGAGTCGCGACATATTTAATCGAAAACGATGACAAAAACAATTTAGTAGTGGAACATTTTTTTAACAAAAATAAAAGCAGTATAATTATTCTGTTAAAAAATTTATTAGAAAAACATTTGAATTTAAAATTTAATGTGGAACTATTTTGTGAATATATATTGATAAAAGAAGAACAGGACTTATGTGTTAGTGAAATGAAGTCTCACCAAACTAAAATGGTGGGCATTAACATTATCGACAATATGTACAATATTTATAACGAACAATGCGAAATTATTATAAAAAAAATGTCTGAGTTTCAAGAGCGTGATAGTGGTTGGACATTAATAGAAATATCACGTCTCGAAATAAACATTAACCAATACAACTGTTTTAAGGGCTCAAACTATATTTGTTTACCGTTAAATATAGCCAACAAAAAAGCCTGCATAAATGTACAAAATAAAGACAAATATTGTTTTAAGTGGGCTGTTATATCGGCTTTCAGTCCCGTTAATTCCAAAAGTCACGCAAATCGGTGTTCATCCTATAAAATCAAAAATATAACATGAAGTTATAACACTGGAAAATAAAATAATATTAAACTTTCAAAAACTAAATTTCCCTTTGGCAGTGAATAAAATAAAAGATTTTGAAGGAAACAATCCCACAATAAGCATAAATGTGTTCGGCTTAGAAGGAGAAAATATTGTGGGGCCGTACTATTTCACTAAAAAGGAGAAGAGCCAACACGTTAATTTGCTCCTGTTAACAGAAAATGATAAATTCCATTATGTATGGATTAAAAATATCTCAAGGTATGTTAAAATGTCTTTCTTTTTGTTTTTTGAATTATATTATTAGAAAAAAAAAAGTTTTAAGTTTTTTCTAAAACATTGCGAGAAAACTAATAACTAGTAATTTTTATGTCTTTATCTTTTGTAATAGATTGATAAAAAGCAAGTTAACTAGCCATGAAAGCCAAGTGTATATCTGCAACACATGCTTAATACACTTCTACGATGAAAATTCTTTAAG
Source organism: Sturmia bella (assembly GCA_963662145.1). Classification (NCBI taxonomy): domain Eukaryota; kingdom Metazoa; phylum Arthropoda; class Insecta; order Diptera; family Tachinidae; genus Sturmia; species Sturmia bella. Next base: position 81,872,232 of record OY759168.1, on the reverse strand, counting down.
GAAACATAGACCAGAATGTAATAGAATGGTTACTAAGATGCCAAAAAAAGAAAATAGCAATCTTTATTTTAAGAATTTTAATAAGCAAATGGATGTACCTTTTGTTGTATACGCTGATTTCGAATGTATACTCGAACCTTTGAGTATACAAAATTCAACAAATATACAGTCAGTACAAAAACACATTCCATATGCCTATAGCTATTATATTAAGTGTAGTTTTAATTCTAACTTAGATGTATTTAGAATATATAGTGGTAATAATTGTACAAAAGATATCTTTTTTAAGTTAGTTAGCGATGTAACAGATATATATAATAATTATTTAAATGTAATCAAACCAATGAAATCCTTGACGCCAATTCAACAGCTTAATCAAAATAATAATAGAATATGCCACATTTGTAAAAAAAATTTATCTCTTTTAGAAAGAGTTGCTGACCATTGTCATTTAACTGGAGAGTATAGAGGTCCAGCTCATATCAATTGCAATTTAAATTATCAAGTGCCAAATTTCATCCCCATATTATTCCATAATCTTTCATCCTATGATTGTCATTTATTTATTAGAGAACTTTCATCCATTGATGGTAATATAAATATAATTCCCTTAAACAAGGTTTATGCCGTCAAGCTTAGAAAAACTAGCCGGATATTTAACTGATCATGACTTAAGAACAGTTAAATCATTCTTTCCAAATAGCAGTGAGTTTAATTTAATGAAACGTAAGGGAGTCTTTCCATATGATTATGTAGATTCGGAGAGTCGTCTTCAAGAAACACAATTACCGCCTCATTCAATGTTCTTTAATAAACTCACTGATGAATCATGTAGTGTGAACGATTATGAACATGCTGAAAAGGTATGGAATACCTTTAAGTGTAATACGTTAATGGATTATTTAACTTTATACTTAAAAGTAGATGTACTTTTGCTCTGTGATATATTTGAAAATTTCCGCAAAATACAATAATAAATTACCTTGGTTTTTCTTCATTTTCAACAATCTTAGGAGGAGCATGTAGAGTATTGTTCATGTAGCGCTCTAATATGAATTATAGTTAATTTCTATATGTCAATCTCAATTTGCTCTTTATTGTTACATCGTATAAACTCTTTTAAACACTATTTACATGTTTACTAATGCATCACTTTAAAACCAATTCTTATAATAAACTTAAGTCAGTTGTCATTTGAATTCCAAAAAACACACTTGTCTTTTAATCGCTTTGCGCTCAGTACATTACAATTAATTTCAAAATTACCAATGTTATTAATATTATAAAAATAATTGTGAAGAATGAATAGATAAAAGATTTAACTGGGTGTTCCTCAATAGGAATCATGAACTTCTTCAGTGAGTCCAGGTTATTAAATGATAAATTCGATGTGGATGCTAAAATTTCGATTATTTCTAGATTTTCATCATGTTTATTATGAATGGCTTCCAGTATTCTATCGTGTATATTTCTGAAAGTAATATTATTTATTTTTACCTCATCACTATAACTAACTAGTTTAGTTCCTGATACTGTTTGATTATCTATAACATTTATTCCATCCAGGAGGATGAAACCTTCTTCTATTTGCATTAGTTGAGTGTTATATTCCTGTATTATTTTACATTGAGCTTTTCTATTTTCCAATACTGGTTTAATACAATTATCTTGTTCATTGTTTGTCATACATATATTTTTGCTTAAGTAGTTTTTGCAATTTTTTATTCTGAATATATCAGAGTGCAATGCTTTTGTCTGTTGAAATCTTCCCATGTCCAATGTTGAGAGCCGTAAATTTAAATAACTTGCAAAATTTATTTATAACTGGATATTTGTAAATTGTAATGAATAGTTCGTTAGTTCTTGCAGTGTAGATGTCGGAATATTCTAATACATTAATAATTGGTACCGAGTTTATTTCATGTTGAACTATTTCTTTAACATCATCTAGATCTACTGATTCCGTTAAGTATTCGTTATTCTTCGCTGCATTTATTGTCCTAACTAAAAGTAGCAATTGATCATGTATTTCTCTTAGCAAAACGTGATTCATAATTTCTTGACCGTTTATGGAATCTAATAGTTTTTCAAATCTTGAGTTCATTATTTTTTGTTTTTCATTATTTCTGATTAATTTATTTATTGTTGATTCAATTTGAACTGCTTCATCATGATCGGGTATGCCTGTAATAAATTTTAGTGCCGACCCTAGGAAATTTAATCCTCGTTTAGGTCGATGTTCTTTCAGTTGTTCTAATAGTGTTTTAATCCTTTTCATCAGAATTAATTCTCCTGCAGTTGCATTGTAATAATTATAAAATTTCTCTTTATATGGTATGTTAATTTTTGTTAAATTTGTGACATGAAATAAGAATTTATATTCATTAAATAAAAATACATCATCTGTTCTTGTTAAAATATACTTTTTCCCTTCTATGTTTTCGATTTGAGTTGTTGCTTCTGGTGTCTGAGGTGACGTTACCAGCACGGCTAATATCAGGTATTTCAGTATCATGTTCTTTAATTGTGATGTTCTTAATATTGTTTTTATGAACAGTTTTTCCTCCTCGGGTTAAGATTGTGTCCCCACGGTCTTCTTCTACAACTTCTTTTTTAAACCTGGGTTGGCTTTTCTTTCTAACACCTGCAATTCTTACCAAAATTTGGGTGCCTTTTTCGAATGTTCGATGTTTTGCGTGTGTGTTCAACCTTTTTAATACCTTGGTTGATGCTTTACGTAATTTTTCTGTAACTGCTTCTTTACTGTAATTTATTGTACCAAAATGTATTTGCCTTGGCCTGTATCCTGTTACAGTATGTATTGAGTTGTTTAATTCTTTTATAGCTCTAAATATTTCTTCTTTTACTGTAGAGGAGTTTTGTATTTTAAAAATGCGTGTTAATTCGCTAATAGAGTTATGAGCTCTTTCTACTTGTCCGTTTGCTTTCGATCGATGCACTGGTGTTTCTATCTTCTGTATGCCATGTTTTATGCAATTATGCACATTTGTTTAAATGCTGGGGTAACAAAACTTGCTTCATTATCAGTCATGAGCCGTTTGCATTCGGGAAAATTACTGATAATTATTTCTTCCATTTTATCTTCTATTTTTGCTTTTGTTATTATTTCTTGAGCGACTATGTATTTGGAAAATGTATCTATAGTCACAAGATATGTGTGGTTATCATTAAAATAAATATCCGCATGTATATATTCCATTGGTTGTGTTGGTATATCCGATTCTCGGATAGGCTCATTAGTTGGGTTTCTCTCATAACGTCCAAATAAGCATGCAGAACAGTGGTTATTGAATTGCTTGCTATCCATTTTTATGGTTGGCCAATAGTATTTTTCTAAAACTTCCTGTGTTGTATTAATGTAGCTTCTATGAGCTCTTAAGTGTGTTTCTTCTACAATTTGTAGTTGATTATCTCTATCAATTACATCTTTTAATTTTCCTGGTGTGTGTACAAAACTAGTACCTATAAATGTTTCCTTAATTAGTGTTGCGTATTGGTACAAATCTTCTATATTCATATGTATAGCTACGGTTCGATTTGGGACCAATATCTTTTTTAGTTCGTCTATCAGGTTATTGTTATTTGAAAAATTAATAGTGTGGCGTATCTTGTTAGGAAAAATCGTGCGTGTTCGTGTTTCGGTAAAATTTGGAAAAGCTTTCGACTAAGTGTGCCGTGTCTATAGAGGATGTATTGATTACTTAGCGCGACAAAGCGTCAGCTACGACGTTTTGGTTTCCTGGTTTATATTTAATTTTTGCACCATAATCTTCTATTATGGACTTCCATCGTTTTAATTTGTGGTTTGGATTTTTTTCAGAGATTGCGTAGGTGAGTGATTGATGGTCAGTAAAAATTGTCAAATCTGCTATGCCATATATATAATTCCTTAATTTCTGTAATGACCAGATAATTGCCAACATTTCTTTCTTGTTAGTACTATAGTTTTGTTCTGTAGAACTTAACGTATGAGACAAGAAATAAATTGGGTTTCTATTCTGACTTAGTACGGCTCCAATAGCTATGTTGGAAGCATCTGTAGTAAGTTCAAAAGGTTTTTCGTAATTTGGTTGAAATAATTCCACTTGTTCTTTTAATTTTAATTTCAGTATACGTACAGCTTCTATGGCTGCTTGATCCAAATGAATTTTAGTGTTACTACTTTTATTTTTGCCTATATGTGCGTTCTCTCCTTTTAAATGGGCTGTCAAAGGTTTTGCGATTTGTGCATAGTTTTGTACGAATCGTCTATAATAACCAGTTAAACCTAAGAATCCTCGTAAATCTTTGAGTGTAGTGGGAGTTGGAAATTTTTCAATAGCTTTTATTTTTTCAGGGTCTGTTGTTATTTTATTGTGCTTAATGATATGGCCCAGGTACTCAACCTCGTGCATAAAAAATTTGGATTTCTCGTCTGAAATCTTTAAAGTGGCGTTATTTAGTGCTTGGAAAACTATATGAATATGCTTCATGTGTTCCTCAGGTGAGTTTGAATAAATCAAAACATCGTCTATGTAGACGTAAACGAATTTTCCTATGAATTCTCTGAGTATGTCATCTACACATCGTTGGAAAATGGACGGTGCATTCTTTAAGCCAAAAGGCATACGTACAAATTCGTACTTGCCGCCATTAACGCAAAAAGCTGTTTTCTCCCTGTCTTCTTTCCTTATCTTAATCTGGTGGAAGCCAGATTTCAAATCAAGCGTAGTAAAATACTTTGCTTTTCCTAAATTCTGTAAAGTAACATTGACATCTGGTATGATGTATCTATCGGTTATGGTGTGTTCATTGAGTTTCCTAAAATCTATGACCATTCGACGTTTAGGTTTTCCATTCTCATCTAATCCTTTCTTGTGCACTGTCAACATCGGGGAATTGTAAGGACTGTAGCTTTTCTGTATGATTCCCTGTTCCAATAATTTTTCTATTTCCTTGTTAACAAATTCTGTATCGTTTAAATTACCTGGATACTGTTTAGTCCATATTGGTTCCTTCGTTGTGGTTCTAATACTAGCTTCAATAGTAGTAGTGAATGGTAATGGACCTATACTATTATTTTGTCTCATTAATTCGTTTATCTGTAATTCATATTTGCTATCTCCTATTGAGTAATTTATTTTCTGTGTTTCCTTCGGAACAATAAATAATTTCTTCCCTATGTCTATGACTGCGTTCAGTATTGTTATGCCCTCGACTCCTAACATTAAGTCGTAATCATCGTTATTATTAATTTCAAAGAATTCTAGCTCCTGTTCAAACACTTTTATTTTCTGTTTATAATTTAATATTGATTCACCATGCATGGTAATCATTCGTACAGGTCTTATTTTAATTCTAGGTCCTATAAATAATTTTTTGTTAATATAATTGTGGGTTGCACCACAATCTATAAAGATTTTACATTTTTTTTTCATCATTATCGTTCATAAATATATAGAGCAACCCGTCTATTAGTTTAAATCTTTATGAATATAATTACGGTTGTATTGTGACTTACTAATTTTTGTTGTAGTGCTGCCGTTATCGTCTTCAAGTGGGGCTGCTTCTGTTTTATTGTTTCGTTGAAATTTTCGGTTTTGATTGAAGTTTCCACTTTGTTCTCTCATCCTCTTCCATGGTTGGCTGTGAAAACCTTGGTAATTTCTTCGTTGTGCTGTATGGCCTGATGATGTGTCCATAGGTTCTGGGTGTAGTTGTTGTGTGTTGTGAAAATCTTGCTGCGATTGTGGTTGTTTGTATGCTGGTACCTCATAATTTGGTCGTCGGTGTTTATCTGGGATGAACTTGTTGTTATGCCTGAAGCTATTCGTTGATGGTTTATTAGTTTTTTGTTCGTTATTATGGTACGATAGACGTAGTTTTCTATGTTCGTCGTCATGCTCTATGGTTCTTGCAACAGCGTAGGCGTGTTCAAGATCCTTAATGGGATTTCCATACAGTGTGGATCTAATGTAGGAGTTATTGATACCATCCTTAAAGACGCGTACCGCTTCCTGTGTAGCTTCTTGAGTCATGACACTTATAACTTGCTCCGAGTGACCAGACATGGCTATCGTCGAGGTGATTAATGTTAGTGCCTTATTTATTTCGTCATGGAATTGGGACAGATTATTTCTTCCTTGGTGGAGTTTTTTCATCTCGTCCTGCAAGACATGAAGAGGGCGCTGGTCCGCATAAGTGTAATCAAGACGGTTTCTGATAGCATCAAAGTTGAAAATCGTGTTGTGATTTGTAAGGACATCTGCGGCTGCTCCTTGGATCTTGGTTGTGACAATCGAAAGGGCTTCTGCGCAACGGTTTGAATTTTGGTGTGATTTAATACCGTCCATTAGACGTGATACGTCTTCTCTCCAAATTCTATATTTTGAAATATTCCCATCGAATACAGGAAGAGCCTTAAAAACATCTAAATTAATATCATTTGGGTTCGTGTATGATATATTGAGAGGCTGAAATGGTGTTGTAACAGGTTGTGCTATCGCTGGATTAGTTGGTATTTGATTCAGCCGATTCTTTAATTCGTTGTTTTCTACTTGTAATGACTGTACGGCCACCTGTAATTCAGCCATTCGTTGGAGGATCATGTTTAATTCTGATTGAGCCATTTCGTCTGGTGGTGATAATTCTCTGTTTTTGTCGAACTCGCGATTTAAATTTTTTTTGTATTTTTTCATGAGTTTCAGTATGATTTTTAGTATCCTTTCTTATCTATCTTATCTTTTGAGTAAAAGAAAGTATTTTTTTTCGACGCGATGCGTCTTTCTTTATTTGTGATATTTTCTTAACTAACTGTTTCATCATATTTTGTTCTCTTAAGTACTAAAATATTATCTTTGTTCTTAATATTCGTAAGGTAATCATAAACAACATGTTTTTACATTTGCAGATAGCATAATTAGGTTTGCTGTTTTGTTATGGTCCAACAAGTGATAAATAAGTATGTTCATGTTGTTTATCTTTACCTGATTGGTTTTGGGTTGCTTATTGTTTGCAATATCTTAAACACATTTCGTTTTCTTTATTTTACTGCTTAATCTATATTTTTATGGATATTGTTTACAGTACACATTTTACATTTATGATCATGTTTACAATTTACATATTCCATTCTTAATTTATTTGTTTACATAGGTTCATTATTATCTTATTTTCTAAGGATATTTAATGTGTGTGTTCGAGTAAGTGTGACGTTTTACTTGTGTGACGTTAACTCGTGCATTCTCTATTCTTTATTCTTATAGTCTCTAATTCACAATAATTAATTATGATATAAAACAAAAAAAAGGAAAAACAAATAAGAGTGCCATATTCGGCTGGGCCGAATCTTAAATACCCTTCACAATGGTACATACATTCTGGGCCTGGTGCTAAATAGATATGTATTCCTGATCTCAAGAAGCCCTTAAATTTTGTACAAAACAATATTTATTCAAAATTTGGGTATATTAAATAGTTGTAACTCACGTTTTGGCCCCATATGGGATTAAGGCGTGGTCCAAAATTTTACACAGATGCTACGCATAGTATAACTACCAGATGTACCAAGTTTCAAGTCTGTAACTCAATTTTTAGACTTTATGCCAAAAATTTGGCGATCCAGCCCAGTGTGCAGCGTTTGTATAGAAGTCAACTCACGTCGAGTGGACATCCCAACAAGCAAATGTAAAGCAGTCCGAACATAATTGCAAAGATAATTAGTAAGTCTTTGCACATATGTATGTATCCTGTTTTCTGGCTCATTGGGTTATTCGAGCCTAAAAAATGCAAACAAACTAAAACTCTTCAGTTTCTTACATATACAAGCACACATATTGATATACATCTATATCTTATATATATATATATATATATATATATATATATATATATATATATATATATATATATATATATATATATATATATATATATATATATATATATATATATATATATATATATATATATATATATATATATATATATTAAGAACAAATCTAACCAATAAGAAAGAAAAAAAACATGCATAAATAAGTATAAGAAGGAAAAGAAATTGTAATTAGTTTTAAGCAACAATGCCACAACATCAATATCCACCATAAATCAACAATAACTAGGCGGCAGCCTCCCAGCTACCACCGATCCAACGGGAATACCAAACCGACCAACACTCACCAAACAATTGCTTAAAGCAGACTATGAATCCATAGTAGTTCCACACCCAACACCGCCGCATTCGAAAATTGTGGATACGAAACATCCCTATCGAGGACATTTCTTTTCCGAAAGGGGGGAGGGATGTTATGAGACATTTTCCCCCAACAAATACAACTATTACATTGTGGACAAAAGCAACAATAGTAACAAAAGCAAACAGAGCTATGGGACATTTCCCCCCAACGAATAAATTCAGCTGCACCACAAATTAATCAGCGGCAGCAGAATTATTAGCGGCAACAACAACAATAGAAATAACCAACACTGCTACCATGGGAAAAACTAAAATACCAACGGTAGCAAAACCTAATAAAACCTACAACAACAGCCGTAGTAACCAAGACTGCAGCAGTTTAATAAACAGACGAAAGAACCAGAATAACAACAACAATAGCAGTAACAGTAAAACTGCTACAGCAAGCAAATTTAATTCAACCAAAAAACGATAATTAAGAACTGCAACAACAACAGCAAACGCTAAAACCATCCAACAATTAGGCCAGTGTCAATTACCAGCCCAAATCATGGGAACCACTGACATTGCAAAATATTAGGGTGGTGAAAATCGGGCACAGTCAGCAGCTGTATGGTAACAACAGTCGGTTGGGATTCCCACGATCGCAGTAGCAGAGACAAGCTGTCGACAACCTATAAAAGCCAGAAGTAGCCAAAAAGAACGAGCAGTTAGTCAGCAGTGATCAATCATCAGTAATCCGAATCAAATCAGTTCCAGTTTTCTGCATTCAGTATAATGTATATAAATAAAAAGTTGAAGTGAATGAAAAGTGTATGTCTTTCCCTTTTAATCAAAACTTATCCTGCGATTCCTACGGGACCCTCCAGGACTGTTAGGAATAAACAATAGAATATCCTGCGATTCCTACGGGACCCTCAAGGGTAATAATAATTTAGTAAACAAGCCCGCCATACGCCAGTTTTAAACAAGACGGGTCCCTGAAAGGCTATAATTACAATTAAATAAATAAATAAAAACTTTCTACTTTATAATCATTCAATTTCATAACACATCACTGATACTCCCTTATGAATGGAAACAGTAGATACTACCCGCCTAATTCATAAAAGTTATAACAGGTTTATAAAGCTCTTATTTGACAGATCTTCCATACAAATATGTCAAATAGCAGTCTTATAAGCCTGTTATAATTTTTATGAATTAGGGGGTACTTTTTTTACATCTCTATTAAAAATTTTGCCATTCCCTAAGGAAAATTGTTATCGCTGAGAAGAACACAAACTTTTTTGACATTTGGCAAACTTTTACAGTCACTAATTAAAAAGTATTTTTAATTAAAATTAAAAAAATTAAATTAGTCATTATGTATAAACAAAAAATTTCATTATTCTTTCACTTAACAAACCTATTTTATTTTCGGGTTTTTCGTTTTTACAATTAATTTTTGTTTTAACATTGTTTGCTGGGAATATACCGTTAGTATAGACGTCTATATCTTAGTATAGATGGTCTTGAAAGTGACAACTATTGAGATTTGTTAGTCTATTGGCCTTCTATTAAATTTGATATAGCCTCAAGTTCTACAACGATTTATCTACATAAAATTTGTTTGGCGATTTATCTAAATGAAATTAGTTCATATAAGCGCTTTTTAATGGAGGATGTATATGGCAACACTGATACTTCATTTTGTATGTAAACAGAAAAAGCTACTTGTCCAAACTAGTTTGGACAAACATACTTTTTATATATCTTTTTTTATAATTTTGTTTATAATTTTGTCAAAACAATTGTAAGGTTACTGAATTTTGATTTTTTACTCAATTTTTTTTTTTTCGTTTTTCGTTTTTACAATTAATTTTTGTTTTAACATTGTTGCCGTTAGTATAGACGTCTATATCTTAGTATAGATGGTCTTGAAAGTGACAACTATTGAGATTTGTTAGTCTATTGGTCTTCTATTAAATTTGATATAGCCTCAAGTTCTACAACGATTTATCTACATAAAATTTGTTTGGCGATTTATCTAAATGAAATTAGTTCATATAAGCGCTTTTTAATGGAGGATGTATATGGCAACACTGATACTTCATTTTGTATGTAAACAGAAAAAGCTACTTGTCCAAACTAGTTTGGACAAACATACGTTTTATATATCGTTTTTTTATAATTTTGTCAAAACAATTGTAAGGCTACTGAATTTTGATTTTTTACTCATATAGTTACCATTGTTTAATAATACCTATATACCTACTTACATCCCTACCTTTATATACATTTGAATATTTACTCTACATTGAATACTTACCTTTTATTTATCTTCGCACTGCTTTATATACGTATCATTTACTTAAATTCACCACGCTGTAAAATGTTTCGCGCTTTAAATTAAGCACCCCAATTTCCAATTGTCAAAGATGGGATTGGGGTATGAATTTCTGAAAAGCTTTAATTTGAATTAATACTAAAACCATACTCGAAGCGAGCAGTGCTAAGTAGCCAGCTAATCCTTATATTTTAAAACCTTGTATTTAACTATTGAATAGTTCTCAACAAAGGTAACCAACAAAATAAATAGAATTTGTATTATGAAAAGAAATTAAACAAAATCTATTTCTTTTCCCCTGATTACATCTCAATTATAACTCTTTCGTTGAGGGAGAGTTATTCACGGTCGGCAAAGATCCACTTTATTTCAGCTTGTGACTGATCTTTACCCGATCGTTTAAGCAAATTAATGTACAATTTGTTCATGGTCCTTAGAAAGAAAAGAAACCAAAGTTAAAAAACAACAAGAAGCCACAGTCCACTAACATCAACAATAAACGGAGCAAGTGAAAAAAAAGCTTAAAACACCCACCACAAAACCCAAAACAAAAGGAATGAGGTATGTTGATTGTTTATTTACTTATGCAATCCAATCGAAACATTAGAAAAGATAAACAGTGAGCGTACAACATTCGCATAATAATAACAAAAAGAAACAAGTAAGAGTGCTATATTCGGCTGGGCCGAATCTTAAATACCCTTCACAATGGTACATACATTCTGATTGATTTTTGGTGCGAAAAGTTGTTTTATTTGGCTTTTAAAGCCGATTTCTTGAAATATCGGGAGACGCTATATCTGGGGTATATATGGGCCGATTTTTTCTGAATTTCAATATCAGATCCACTACCGGGATTTAACACAGTCTGCAAAACTTTTATTTAAATAATTCCTAATATGCTCAAGTTCAACCACTGGGTGACACCAATTCTTTTTAATATCAATGAAATAAAGAAAAGCAAAATGTATTTCTTAATTATTTATCAGTTAACGTTATAGTAAAATTTATTTAACAAAAAATTGCATATAATTGCCTTATTTTTGAATTATAATGCTAAACATTGCCATTAAGTGTGATTTTCTTTTCAATTTATTTACGTATGTGGGTACATGCATACGTATGTATGTACCTATAATAGAAAACTCTAAAATTAATTCTTTGTTATTGAATATTTTCAGTGTGTTCCATAAAACAATGATTATATACATACATATATACATACACACATATTTACATTGCTTGCTTTTAAAAAATGATTTTTTTCTTGTGCACGTTGTTGATGATCTGTTGCGTATCATCATACACATGTATGTGTGTATGTATGTATGTAAGTACGTAGGGATACACAAAATGATTTTTGTGTGAATGAATTTGAAGACGCAATTGTTTAAAAGAATTTCATTGCGTACTCTTTTTTCAACAATTCTTTCCATGACTTTCATTTTCAAGCTCGTGTATACATATGTACATACATACACATTTTTACACCAAAGCAAAAAAATTGTTTATGCTAACCTACTTGCATGCATACATACATACATATTAAGATACATACATACCTACATACATACAAACGTTTTTTTGATTTGATTTGATTTGATTTATTTCCAAAATATTACAAAGTTAGTTTAAATTTATTCTATTTACTATTAACACAAAATTCCTTACGTACTAATACTTATCAAGGATTACAAACAAACTTAGTTAACAAAGTATATTTAATTTATACATCTCTTAAAAAAAGGTCTTTTATTGAAATTTAAAAATATCCCCAAAAAAAAGGAAGTAAAAAAGGGAGGCCTTTAAAGCTAAACTTAAAAACTAAAACCTTAAAATAATTACACACTAAAACTTAAAACTAACACAACAATATTTACAACAAAAAAAAAATAAATAATAAAATAAAAAAAAAAATAATAATAATAATAAATAAAAAAGAACACAAAACAACAAGCCGCACAGTACTACTGCGCAGTATTATACACTGTATTGGATATATCCAATGTCCTAATCCGCCTATGATAAAACAAAAGGTCTGCACCGTCGAAGATCAGACCACCATCTCTAAGATCCAAGAGATCTACGGGCGAGAAATAGTTCCTAACCCGAACGGTCTCCAAACCAGCTGCCAAAGAAAAGCATCGGCGAACCAATGGGTTGTCAGAAGATCGTGCACCTTCCAAGAACTTAATCGAATTTCCGATCATGAAAACGTCAATACGTCCAAAGTCAACACCGTTGTAAATGGACCTACATGATGGCCTACGCAGTCTCCCATCCGTACCAAAATAGGGTCTAAGGCCAAGACAAGATACCAAAATTAGCCTTTCCCATCTCCTAAGCCTCTCCATCTGGGCTGAAGAAATTCCAAACCAGACTGGGAAGGCGTAAGAGATGACAAGTCTCACGATTTGGCGATACACCAAGAGTCGAATTTTCTTGTCAAGACCACACCTACGCTTTAACACACCCTGATACGATGAATATATTCGTTTCGTCCTGTCAAGAATGTCGTCTATATGTCTATAGTACTCAAAATTTTCATGGAAGGTGACACCAAGGTATTTCATTCTGTCCGACACCCTAATCATCTCCCTGTTAATCAGCAAAGCTGGCATATATGCCCTCCAATTTTTATAAATATGTTTTCGTCTCCCCTTAAATATCATAGTCACTGTCTTCTGCATATTCAAATTTAACCCCCACTTCTTAAAAAAGTCTTCTAAAATAGACAAGTACTGGTTCATCCTGTCATTCACTGCTCTTGCTATACCACCCGATGACGCAATCAGAACGTCATCAGCATACACCAAAAGAAGATCATCCTCAGAAGGTTGAGGTATATCTGACATAAAAATATTATATAATACAGGCCCTAACAAGGATCCCTGTGGAACTCCCGCAAGGACCGAACCATCCTCAGAGAGAACGTCACCAACACGAACCTTAAATATTCGATCCCTTAGAAAACTGTTCACCATTCGGCAGATACTCGGACCAAAGCCCCCAGTCATCATCTTGTACACAAGCCCATCATGCCAGACAGTATCAAAAGCTTTGGCAAAATCAAGACTGACAGTCATTGTGGGACATCGCCTGTTCAATCCCCTGGAAACGTAATCAGTCAGTACCATTAGCGCGTGTGAAGTCGAAAGTCCAGTCCTGAAACCAAATTGAAAATCTTTCAAAATGTTTCCGTCATTAATGACATGATTTATCTTTTCCAGGAGAAAGAACTCGAACAGCTTCCCAAGGGCTGGCAGCAAAGAAATTGGTCGATAACTCTCGCCCGCACGAGAGTTTGACCTTGGCTTTAAAATTGGTACAACAAGGGCTACCTTCCACGCCTTTGGAAAATAACCAATGTTGTAGCAATGATTAAATAAGATGGCCAGAAGTTGCCAAGTTACCATGTTTGTTTTCCTAAGAATAAAGTCAGATACACCATCAACCCCACAAGACCTCTTGTTTGATCTTACCTTTAGTGCATCACCAATAGACGATGGACTGATAAACCCAAGGCGGTCAGTATTCCCGTCCGTTGTTCCACCGTCAGCCATTACTGTTTCCCCAAAAGTAGTCAAAGGTGTTGTCATGTCCAAGGTAGAGACATGCTGCCGTACATTGACCCCAAATGCATCAGTTCGATTCAGCTGCTCCGGACGAACCTGGAAAAAGTGATCAGACAATAATCTGGCCATTCCAGGGGCATCCGATACAACTGAACCATCAGCATTTACTAAATTCTGTATAGTCGGACGGACATTCAGACCCGCAGCTGCCTTTACATTCCTAAACGTCCTATTGTTTAGTCTTATTCCCTCTAAAAATTTTGTCCAATGATCCCGCTCAAATTTAGCTATAGCACCCTGTATTATTCTGTCCAAGTTTCGCAAATCCACCTTCAAAATGTTCCGCCTTTCAGGGTCCTGACTTCTATAAATTCTTCGTTTTAGTCGCTTCTTTTCAGCAATAAAGTTCAGGATATGCTCTGGAAGCTTCAGTAAGCCACGGCATCCTGCGGATACTTTAGGCACCGAAGCATCCATAGCATCCCGAAAGGCTGCATCCAAAGAGCAGAAGACTTCGTCAATTTCCCTCTCAGTCACATTCCTGTCAATAGGTAATTGAATTGTAGCCAGATTCATGGTCAGTCTGTTTGTAAACCTGCGCCTGTCCATACGGTCATAGTCATACTTAATAGAGATTTCCCTGGTCAAGCAGTCAGCCGTAGAAAAAACAATTTCCACAGCCCTATGGTCAGATTCATAATCCAATGTCCTAAGTAAATTTGAGTCCACAGAAATAATGTCAACAGTAGTTAAAAAAAAATCAAGATAAGACATTTGCCTTGTCGGCCCATCTGTCGGTCGAAGTTCAAAGTCTGGATTAGAGAGCAAAAACTCACGCAAATTCCGCCCACTTGTGTTCGCAGACTGATCCCCCCAATAGGGATGCCTTGCATTGAGATCGCAACCAATAGCCACGCTGCAACTGCCTGTCAGAGGCAGAACAGAGTCTAAATCTGCTGCGGAAAATGAGAAAGCTGGTCTCAAATACATGGCGATCACTATAAGATCAACCAAGTTCGATCTTCGGATACGAACAGCCGTATTCTCAATTTGACCCGTATCAAGAAACATTTCTTCAGAATGCAAAACTTCCCTAACTAAAACAGCAGTACCACCCCCCCGTCCATTTTGCCGATCACTTCTAAAAACTCTGTACCCCTTAATGTTCAATTTGTGACGGCTGCTCAGATGATGCTCAGCCACCAAAAGTACGTCCGGTCTATGCTGCCTTAAAAATAAGTCCAAGTAATGTCTTCTATGCAGTGATACAATAGAGTTCGTATTTATAAAAATTGTTCTGAGTGCCCTAGCCATTATGTCCTAAAGTCATCAGCATACCAAGCAAAGCACGCGACCTATCCTCATCATTAGCAAGTCCACGATATTTGACAGCAAATCCCCCAATTTTGTCTAAACATTTTAAAAGTCCTCCACCAAAAAAGCGCAAACAGTCCTTATCAATCTGGTCGAAGTGCCCCATAGCCACTTCGAGCGAGACCTCATTGCCAGCCACCTTAACTTGTCCTGAAACTCCTTTTGTCCTCAAAGGCATCGGCACGACACCACTAGACGAAGCTCCATTTACCGCAGCACTAGCGTATGACAAACCCTGCCTTACCCTATTACTAGCCGCCATTTGCTTACGTTGATGCACTGCGAGCCCACTATTCTTCCTTTCCTCCATCCTTTGAAGGAGCTTAACTCTATGCGGACAATCCTTGGAATTGGCCGCATGGCCCTCAATACCACACACAACGCACTTCAATGGAACCCCGACTCGCTTGGTAATCCGGCCAGTAACAGGGTCAGTCACAAACGACTCAGCAACATTATCTGTCCTTGGCGGAATACTACATGCGGCCGGCCCGTGACTACCACCACATTTTACACACCTATAAGGCATGCGGCAATTGGAGCTTACATGCCCATACCGTTGACAATTATAACATTGCGTTACACCAGTACGCACAAATTTTCTAATGTTCACTTTGCAACGCAAAATGTATCTAATCGCAAAAAATTTCTCAACTTCCGAATCCTTAGAAATTCTGACAACCCACTTGTCATTCCCCAAAAAGTTAATTCCTAATATTTTAACATTAATTTGAAGACCATTCAGGTACTCAACAATCTCCTTCGAGTCAAAAGAGTCAGGAATCCCCTCAATTACTATAGAAAATGGCCGAAGGCTCTTAGGGGTATAGGTATAGCTTGATACCTTCAAGTCGTCCAAGAGAACCTTCACTTTGTCAAAATCTTCGAGGGTGCATACCTTTATATGTATATGACACTCCCTTTCTTAATACCCTCACACTAAAATTTTTATGTTCTAAATGCCTCTCAATATGCCCAATTAAATCTTTAACATTCACTCTTTCATCCTCAGTTTTTATAATAGGAATAGACTTACTACTAACCTTATCAACCTTCTTAAGACTACTTTCCCTCCAAATGCCAGTTGGATTGCATGTTGCCTGCATCTTCCCCGCCTCCTTTGACCCTCTTTTGACTTCTTTTGTCCCTGTCACTTCTTTAACTAAAGGGACATATACATCATTCTGCTGTTCCATCTCCTCAAGAGCTTCAAATTCCTCAACATCTTGCCTCCTTAAAACTCACCAAATCATCCACTCGCTTTTTTAAAGTCTCATTTTCATGCGCTAAGAGTCCGATTTTTCGACTAGCATCCTCCAACTTTTCCATTAAGGCAGCATTTAGTCTTCTAAGCTCATCCAGGTCAGTAGCGTCCTGAACACTATCACCCTTTGACTTCTTCCTCTTTTTACCCAAGGAAGGGTCATCTTCATCCTTCATTGCAGCAAACTTGAAAAACTTACTGCTTCTATTATCTGTGAACAAAATCTTCTCAACGGCTCAAACAGATATTTCTTCCACCAATTTATGTTGCGGAAACTAGTTTTTTTCTTTTCTTTCAATATTATTTTTTGAAATTATTTTGTCAAAAAAATATTTTTTTTATTTTTTTATTTTAATAAATTTATAAATTTACAGCAAGACCTGCCTTGTTGAAATTCAAAATTCAATTCACATATACAAACGTATATACACATACGTATGTATGTATGTATGTATGTATGTATGCATGTACATATATGCATATATACATACATACATACATACATACATACATACATACATACATACATACATACATACATACATACATACATACATACATACATACATACATACATACATACATACATACAAAAGTTGTTTTATTTGGCTTTTAATGGCGACTTCTGGAGAAATCGTGAAGAGCGTTATCTGGGGTTCATATGGACTGATCTCCAAAAATGTTCTAATTTTGCCTCTGAACAGCCTATATGTACTACTCCGACAAATTTTTAGTGCGAAAAACTGTTTCGTTTAGCTTCCAGGGCCGACTTCTTGAGATATCGGGAGGAGCTATATCTCGAACATATATGGGCCGATAACAAAAAAAATTCCAGGTTTGCTTCCGACTAGTCTATATGTATCATTCTAATTGATCCATTCTAATTTGGTGCCAAAAGTTATTTTATTTAGCTTATAGAGCCGATTTCTTGAAAAATCGGGAGACGCTATATCACAGGCATATATGGACCGATTGCAAACATTTTAAAATTTTGCTTTTAAACACCTTATATGCACCATTCTGATCGATTTTTGGTACCAAAAGTTGTTTTCTTTGGCTTTTAGAGCCGACTTCTTGAGAAAACTTGAGGAGCTATATCTCGAGTGTATATATGGGCCGATGTCCAAAATTTTCCACGTTTGCCTCTAAATAGTCTATATGTACCATTCTGATTGATTTTTAGTGCCAAAAACTGCTTTATTTGGCTTAAAGAGCGGATTTCTTGAAAAATCGGGAGTCGCTATATCTCAGATATATATGGACCGATTTCAAAAATTTTCCAATTTTGTTTTTAAACACCTTATATGTTCCATTCTAATCGATTTTTCATACCAAAAGTTGTTTTATTTGGCTTTTAGAGCCGACTTCTTGAGAAAACGGGAGGCGCTGTATCTCGAGTGTATATGGGCCGATGTGGAAAAGTTTTCCACTTTTGCCTCTAAATGGCCTAATTGTACCATTCTGATTGATCTTCGGTTCCAAAAGTTGTTTTATTTGGCTTATAAAGCCGATTTCTTTAAAAATCGGGAGACGCTATATCTCGGATATATATGAGCCGATTTCAAAAATTCTTCAGTTTCTAGGATTAAATGGGCACTAAAAATGATATGGCTTAGTTTTTAAGAAAAAATTTTTTTTCAAAAATCTGACTAAGAAAGTGGCAAAAAATACCCCTCAAAACCCGGTTTTTTGAATATATCTCGGCTATCCGTGGACCGATCTTACTGAATTTCAATAGCAGACCCACTACCGGGGTTTAACACGTTTTAGCGAAAGAATGAGGTTTCTATCAACGACTACAGACGGACAGACGGACCGACGGACAGACGGACATCGCTCAATCGTAATCGCTATTGATGCTGATCCAGAATATATATACTTTATGGGGTCTTAGATGGATATTTCAATGCGTTACAAACGGAATCACAAACTTATATGTATATACCCTTACACATTTATGTGAAGGGTATAAAAAGTGATACAGCAAAAGAAATTTAAAATATCAAATATATACATACATATGTATGTACACATGTATGTATGAAAACCAAAATCTAAAATAAATAAAAATAGAAAAAAGGTATGTTATAATTCGCGTACATACAAGAGTGCAAGAAAAGAAAGAATTATTAAGAAAGAATTATTATTTGTGCAATATACTGTATATACACATGTACATAAATGCAAAAATAATTAGAGTATGTACATATCTATGTTAATCCCTAAATACCGCTAAATTCTCTTACAGTGCAAGAAGAAAAAATAAGTACCGGTTCATACAGTGTTGTTTAATACATAAATACAGTGTAATACAAAGCCCATCTATATACACAAGTAAGAGCTTTCATGCAAAAATTATGATACATAATTAAATCTCAAGGTTATATACATACTTATGTGCTCATACATGCAAACATACCTACTCAACAAAAAAACTTTCAATTAGAATACATATGTACATATTTATTTTGGCATACTTACATATGTACATATATCATCTCTATTTCTTACAAGTACATGAGTCATATTCATGCAAGTTTTGTTTAAATAAAAGAGTTTTTATTAATTTTTTTTGAATTTCTTTATTTAAAAGCTTTTAAGCTAGATTCATTGAGGGTAAGTTTACGACTGACTATAATCTAAACTTAAGAATATCTTTTATTACAGGAGAATGAGCCAGAACAAAGAAAACTGCAGCTTTGTTTAATGTGATAAAATTAGACAAAGAAAAAGCAAGCTTGCAGTTTTCGTCTAGAATATAATTGGAGACTTTTGCTACTTGCAAGAGCAAATGGAATAAACAATAAACAACTGCTCAAATAGAACAAACAATCATCAAATCATAAACAGCAGTTCAAACAAAGAGAACTGGTGGCTCTTGGGTGGTCTCGTTATCGTTAGATATAACTTGCATGCATACATGTATATACATGCATACACGTATATGTGCAAGTATATTCATGTAAGTTAATTCGCGCCAAAAGTTACAGTCCACAAATTATAAAAGTGCATAAAGAAATAAAAAGCAAGAATATAAAAATATAACCAAACCAGAGACGGAAATTGTAGCACAAACAATTTAGTTGGCAAACAATAAAACATTGAAACGCTCTATAATTAATTAGTTTTCACAAATTGCGCTATGTTACTCAAATCTATTAAATTTTGAATAGTAATTTGAAAATTAAAATAAATTAAAAGGTGTGAAACATATTTTTCTGTTGAATAAATAAATTAAAATTTATATCTCATTTTCCCAAACAAAAATATTTTCACATTACTATCCAAAATTGAAGTTTTACCCATTTCTCAAATTTATATACCTCACTAACTAAAATTAAAATTGTTAAATCTTGTGATAGCAAAATTAGCACAATTCAAATAAACTAACCCTCCCATATCTGGCACAGCAAAATTCAAAAGGTGTTTTAAGTAAATCAATTCAGAGTTGAACAAAGTTGATTGAGTTAAATTACGAATAAGAAAATTTATCCCACTCAAGAAAATTTTCCATTCTCGAAAAAGTTCCGTGAATTACTTTTTACGTTTAAAGAAAATTCTTAGTGCCAACTCGGCGTAATAAAAAAAATAATAAATAAAATTCCCAACAGTTTTACTAAATTTATTCGCAGTTAAGATAAATTGATTAGTATCGAAAAAACCCCATTCCAAGATACTGATTATTATCTCCCAGTTTTCATATACATATATCCCTGTTATGATTAATTTTGTTAATTAATATTTTTATTCAGAATTATCCTGGAGGGTCCCTTAGGAATAGCAGGATAATCTCTATTTTTGTTATACTGCCTGGAGGGACCCGTAGGTATCGCAGGCAGTCTTTTATTTGGTTATTAATTTATTTATTATGTGAGCCGTTAAGGAGGTGTATGGCAGGCTCTTTTATTATATTATGTGTGAGGAAAAGACTGACGGTTTTTGTTTATAACTTAACGTCTTTATTAATGCCAATCAAGTCCTCTATGTTTTTCAATTGTTGTGACACTACATTCCGATCGCGCATTATACCATCCCTTAAGTTGGACAACGATTTGTTGAACCCGTCATTTATTAATATCTGTTGGTTGAAACCCTGTATCAACCGGTGATTATTCTCGCCTATTACACGTTGATGTTCTTCGATCGTCTGCCTGTCTTCATCGTCCATTGTACCCCAGACAAATTTTAACAAGGACCCGCCAGCATTTATTAGTCCCCTTTTTACACGATGGGGTATAAGCATGTGTACAGTTTTTTTCATTTCCCTGACCTCGTCCTTGATTATCCTGGTGAAGTCGGAATTATGCAACAACTCTATTGTTTCTTCGGATTTCAGTACCAGGTCCTCTAGCTCTCTTGTATCCACGGTATGGATGATGAAATTGTATCTGTTACCGACAATATTTGATTATCACGTCAGTTAATAACAAATAGAGTTTCCTTTAAATGCTATGTTATGTTATGTTTTCGGGCCGCCAGTGCAACAGACCAGCTCACTTGGGTCCCAACAGGTCCCGTTGTGATACCCTGAGGGCAGCAGGTAACTCCTACTCCCCCTCCCTTGGTTCAACTTTGAACCATCCAGATAACCGGATGAAAGATTCCACCCTAAACAAGTCACATTCCGATATGTCCGCCAAACTGTTCAGTATCGGTCTGCCTATGTATATCGCTCTGAGATTGGATAGAGCAGAACAATTACAGAGGAAGTGCTCAACACTCTCCTCCTCTTCTTCGTCTTTGCAGCTTCTACAAAAATCATTATACGGAAGATTTAGTCTTCTCGCATGTGCGCCTATATGACAATGTCCGGTTAGAACTGCCACTAAGGCGCTTAACCTTTGTCGGGGAAAATCCCACAGAGCTAAGGTTTTGTTTTGATCGTAAACGGGCCATGTGAGCCCCGATATTCGACAGCCGGTCACATTTGACCATCTGTCTTGAGCGATTCCTAGTAGCTGTTGTTTTATCAACTTTTCGCAGCTACTAAGTGGAACACCGACAGACTCGTCAATGTCCTCCTGTGGTAGTCGGGCCCCAGATCTAGCCAGTTCATCCGCGACTACATTTCCAGACACTCCACTGTGTCCTGGTACCCAGAGAAGCTCCAGGCTTGAATGTCTCGCTATCTCATTTAGAGATCTCTGGCATTCATGAACCAACTTTGATGTCGTGTAAACACCAGCCAGTGCATTTATTGCTGCCTTACTGTCAGTACAGATCTGAATATGCAAACCGTATATCCTATAGTACCTCATCCAGTTGGCTGCTTTCTTTATTGCCGTGATTTCGGCCTGAACAACGCTGCATTTGTTATGCAGTCTAAAACTGATTCTCCGTTGAAAACGGGGAATATAGATACCCCCCCCCCCCCCAACACCTACATCTGACTTGGAGCCGTCCGTAAAGATAGCGATCATGTCCTCTGGTTGGTCTATTTCGACGCTTTCAGAGTTCATGTTCGATAAATCCACGCTGAAGCTTCTATCAGTCATGGGAGTCGGGGAGCAGTAATCAATGGTATTCGGAAGGCTAATTATGCTTCCAATTATCGACGCATGTCCTATGTTTGCATCTTTCCACATTCCTCCTGCTTGCAGGCGTACCCCTGAATTCATGGCAGTTTCCTTAACCATGAGATCCACTGGCAGCCAATGCAGCATTGTGAATAGCGCCTTGGATGGTGCCGAGCCTGGAGCGCCGGTAACCATTAAGGCAGATGTACGTAGTATTCTTTCCAGAATCTTACTGTATGTGGATTTTTCTAACGACTTCCACCATACAAGCGCCTCATACGTAAGTATGGGCTTTACGACTGCACCGAAGAGCCAAGCAAAATTGCTGGGATTTATTCCCCAGTTCTTGCCAATGGCCCTTCGGGACAAGTATAAGGCAACAGCTGCCTTGCTGGCCCTTGCCTGAACGTTCCGCTGCCATGTCAACTTGGAGTCCAGGTAAGTGCCAAGGTACTTCGCATTATCCGATAGTTTGAGTTCAGTCCCCTTAATGGTTGGAAGTCTGAACGCCGGAGGCTTATATCTTCGAGTAAATAGAACTAATTCTGTTTTCTCAGGGTTAACGTCCAGACCATTGTTTGTGCTCCACCTACTTATGGTCGTCAGTGCTAGTTGCATACGCTGTGAAAGAATTGCAGGGTGTTTACCTGCAACTGCCACAGCAATATCATCGGCATATGCCACTACTTTAAACATCATGGAGTCCAACTCCACTAATAGTGAATTCAAGGCAATGTTCCACAGGAGTGGGGATAGAACCCCTCCCTGTGGAGTGCCTCTGTTTGCCACTTTACAGATGGTGGCACGGCCCATACTAGAAGTTATGACTCTATTGGTCAGTAAGTTCTGTACAAAGCCTAGTACAGACTGATCAATGTCTAGTCTGTTCAAAGCCGTTATTACGACTCCTGGTTCTACATTGTTAAAAGCTCCTTCTATATCAAGAAAAGCCACAAGTGTGTACTCACCTTGTTCTAGATTTTTCTCAATAAATCCAACAAGTGAGTGCAATGCCGTCTCAACAGACTTACCTTTTGTATAAGCATGTTGAGAGGCTGACAATCGGAGCGGATCAATAAACGTTCTAAGTCGTAAGTCAATGATTCGCTCCAAAGTTTTCAAAAGAAAGGACGATAGACATATGGGTCTGAAGTCTTTCGGGTTGGTGTGCGAGGTCTTTCCCCCTTTCGGTATGAAGACCATCAAACACCTTCGCCATGGAGCTGGTATATAGGACCATCTGATACATGCCCTAAATATCCCAATCAGCCACGGCATTATGAGTACTACATTCCTCTGTAAGTCAGCAGGAATGATGCCATCTGGACCCGGTGTCTTGTATGGGTCGAAACTGTTCACTGCCCAGAGGATGTTGTCCCTATTAATAGGTAACCAATTGTCCTCTTGGCTGGTCTGTCCTTGGTTTGTACTTTCCCCTTCTTCGAAAGTGCATCCCGGGAAATGCACATCCATGAGCACCTCAAGGGTCTCTTGGGCGCTGGTCGTCCAACTACCATCTTGTTTCTTTACGAAACCCGGAATATTCGGTGTAGTCGATAGAATTTTGCGGAGTCTACTCGTCTCAGAGACCCCCTCTAATCTACTGCAAAAGGATCTCCAAGACTTCCTCTTCGCGTTCCTGATCAGGTTTTTGAACTTGTTAACTGAGGCTTTATACTGTGACCAATTTCCCAGTATTTTTGCCTCGTTAAAGAGACTACGCGATTCCTTACGAGTTCTCGCTATTTCAGCGTTCCACCATGGTGGCTTACTCCTACCACGGCAGATACTTGGTCTGCATGATTCTGACGTTGCTGTTTCGAAGCAGCTCGTCAAAAGATCAGCCGCAGCTTCTATACTTGCGCAATTACTTATTGTCGGAGGTTCTGGAAGAATATCTGATAGAACCCTCCTACTCTGTAACTCCCAGTCTGTTCTCCTCCTATTTCTCTTGGGTACTGACCCTGTTGCCTGAATTCCTATCTCGAACTCAATATACCTATGATCAGAGAAGGAACAGTCACTAGAGACTCTCCATCTACTGAGCAAACCTGAGTGCCTAGCGCTAGCTAGCGTAATATCAAGAACTTCACTTCTGTTTGAAACAACAAAAGTGGGTTCTGACCCGACGTTTATTACGTCCATATCATTACAAAGAATAAAATCATAGATTGACTCACCCCTTGCATTTGTATCGGAGCTGCCCCATATGCCATGATGAGCATTAGCGTCCGCTCCAATGATCACTGGCAGGTTTCTTCGCTTGGCCATGCTAGTTATTTCGCGAACCATAGGTGGTGGCGGTTCGCATTCATGCGCCATGTAGCTGGAGACTACAACCAAGGTGTTGTCGCCTGTCTCCCATGCTACAGCTACTGTGTCTTCATCACTGTAATCAGATAGGATGAAGATATTTAAATGCTAATTTAATATAATTTGTGCCACTGTTAATATAAGTAACATTTTATAACACTGCAAATGTATGTATACCTAATGAAGTACTTTTTTTATCCAGAACTCCATTTTTTTGTTAATTGCAACTTAAAACTCAACATTACAAGGCATAGTTAAAGTATATTTGAATTATTCTAAAATTGTTGTCAAGAACTAAGGTAAAAGTAAAATCTAAATGGAATAAATAAAAAACAAACTAATAGAGTTCGCTTTCAGAATTTTAAAGCGACGAAATAGTTTGCTGTTGAAACTTGGTTTTATATTTAACAAATCTTTAAAATTCTTATGGCTTACAAAATATGCCGCAAAACAAAACTCTAAGTTCAAACTGCATGTTATGCACTGACGCTGATAACGATAACATGGTTACATGCTCGAAATGCCTAGAAAGTTATCATCGAACTTGTGGGAACATGAATGACATCGTTAATATATTTACTTGGGTTTGTCAGAAATGTATGTCGTTACCAGAAGAAAGTTCTGAACATAACCTCATTCAAGTGGGTTCAGAACAAGAAGTAATTGCAGCTGCAACAGACCAACCTTATCGGTTGTCTCAACCTCAAAATAAAACCAACGTCTCACAATGCTCCCCCACGTTACACATCAGCATAGAAAAACAACTACAACTGCAGCATCTTGAGGAGGAAATGCAGCTGCGAAAAGAGTTTTTGCAGCGTAAATATGATTTGTTGCGTTCTTCCAATAATGAGAGCCCATCAACGCTTATTGCCAGACAGTTATCAAACACCTGGCCAGTATAATGCTACAATAATCATTCACCGAATGCGCAAAATTGTCGCCAAACTGTGAGTTTCAACAAAACTAACAACAATTATCAACGTAATCAAACAGGTATTCATGGTAGAAATAATGTCCCATCGAACGCACCCCACGCCAATTATCAAAACATCTTAGCATCTGCTTGTCAAAATACAAATTTAGCTTCAAATGAAAACATTTCGAATAGCTTAGGTAATATTACTACCATGCAACTTGCAGCTCGACAAAGCATCTCAAAAGACTTACCAGTGTTCAACGGCAGTCCAAGGGAGTGGGCGATATTTATCAGTGCCTTTGAACAGAGTACTCGTGTTCCTGGTTACAGTAATGAAGAGAACCTCATCAGATTACAAAAATGCTTACATGGAAAAGCTCGTGAAGTAGTCCGAAATTGTTTGATGTTGCCAGATATGGTTCCGGACATTATTCGAACATTAAAAATGTATTTTGGTAGGCCGGAATCCATACTAAAAAGTTTAATCGATGAGGTGCGAAAAATTACGCTTCAAAAGGGGAAACTTGAAGCTGTTGTAGATTTCGCCTTTGCCATTAAAAACATATGTGCCACAATACGAGCATCAAATTTAGATAATTATTTGATAAACCCCACTCTTTTACAGGAGCTAGTTGACAAGTTGCCAAACGATATTTTGTTGCAGTGGGCAATGTTTTCTAAGGATATTGCTACCCCTAATTTGTTAGATTTTTCTAATTGGCTGTATACCATTGCAGAAGCCACATACCGTGTCACTGTCCCAATTTTTAAAAACAACAACAGGCCATCTAAACAAGGACATCTTAATATACATGCTTATTCTGCCACTCAACAACAACGTCCATGTTTAGTATGCGATAAAGATCATAAAGCCGCAAAGTGTCCCAAATTTATGGATATGACAGTAGCAGAAAGATGGGATGTTGTAAAAGCTAAAAATTTATGTCGTATGTGCTTAGGAAAGCACCGACGTAGGTGCTGGTTCCAAAAGCCATGTGAAGTAGAAGGATGTAGCGTGCATCACAATTCTCTACTGCACGATAGCGATGACATACCTGCTAGTACTAGCACACTTAACAGCCACAAATCCTTTTCCGAATCGTTTTTCCACATAGTCCCCGTAACTTTATATAACAAACGAAACTCAGTCAGTATTTATGCCCTAATGGTTGACGGATCGTCTTTAACTCTCTTAGAAGAACAAATTGCTACTCAATTAAATGTAAATGGTATTAAAGAACCACTCTGTATTCGATGGACTGGAGACATATCAAGGTATGAGCAAAACTCTCAAAAAATATATTTGAAAATTTCATCAACAAAGCCAAAATCGAGAGTATTTCCAGTCAACAATATTTATACCGTAAAAAATTTGAATTTATCTCCCGAGAATATGATTGTAAAAAAGGTTAAAGCGGAATACCCTTACCTAAAAGATATTCCACTTGAAGGATATATGAACGTTGTTCCATCAATGATCATTGGCGTAAATAACCCAAATTTAATAACACCCACTCAGATATGTGAAGGTGGCTGGCAACAACCAGTGGCATGCAAAACTAGGTTGGGTTGGACATTATTTAGTGGTGATCTCAAAATAGGAGGTAGTAAGCTTAATTATCACAAGTGCATTTGCCGAAAAGATAATTCATGACTTCATTAAACAATATTTTTCCGATGAAAGTGTAGGTATTTCGTCGCAAGAAAAATTGCCTTTCTCAAAAATTGACCAAAGAGCTATTGATATAATGAACAGGAATTGCAAATTTGATAACGGCCGCTACACAGAAAAAAATAATAGACTTTTTGTTTCAATTAACTGATTTAACTGAAAAAAAAATGTTTTTCAATCAAATTTTTAATTAATGTGATTAAATGTTTAATTGTCAAATTTAGTAAATGTTTTTTTCCATAAGCGCTTGCTTATAAGTTGTGTTTACTCAAAACCATCGCAGTACACACACATGTACATGTATGTATGATGCTGTGTCCATGCGTGTTGTTTTTGCAAATAGAACGATTTTTAAGTACACATGTTGTGGAGTAACATAAATTCATACATACACATGATTTCTTTTGTTTATTCTTGAATATTCAAAAAGTTATTTAGCAGTCAGCGTTGCCGATTTCGATGTAAATATCCAAATATAAGAAAATGAATTTTTTGGATAATTTTGTGCTATATTTGTAACAAATTTCATCAACTCAATTCAGTATTGCATTTGAACAATATTTTTTGATAATGAGTGTTTCCGAAAAAATAATAAATAAATAAAACAAACAGAATTAATAAAACAAAACTTAAAAATATATAGAAGCAAACATCTTAAAAATCGGTCCAAATTATTGCAAGTATTTGATTTTTGGATGGAATCTGTACGTATCTACATAAAAATACAAACATAAGAAAAGTATATTTATATAGACGAATTGAGTAGTTTTTTCAAGTCGTAAGTCTTCTGTGTAAAAATAATTTGTATTCCGGCAACACTGGTAAGTATTTTAGTTTTTGAGTTCACAAATATTACAAAGCAACATTCGTTTGTAAATATAAGTGATATTGTTGCGCCACCAACAAATCATACCGGTAAAAAATAAACAGTTTATTAAATTAAAAGAATTTTACAAAAATATATGTATATTAATATAAAAACGTATTTCTTTTAATTATTTTTAACACATCTTTATACTTAATAATTATATTTAAGATTATTCTAAAATTTATAAAATGGAAAGTTTGACCGTAGCAGATCTACTAAAAAAATGGAACTTAGGCCACTTGGAAAAAAAAATTGAAGGTAAGCAGATTAAAATCGGCAAATATATTTGAAGTTTATTTTTTTTTTTTTTAATTTTCAAATAATTTTCTTTTAATTTTGTGTTTTTAGATGAAAACATTGCAATCGAAACTCTAAAGATTTTAGAACAGCATCACATAAAAAAATTGTTTTCAACATTGCGGACAGAGGACCAGGCTGTTTTTGAATTTCATTTACAAAATTGGAAAACATCTGTTGGGTGTGACAGGCAAGTGCACAGTTTTCAACAAACAAATAGTTTTTCAAAACGAAATCAACATACATATTCCATCGATTACTGAAATGCTTTCCAATTCTAAGTGCGGATTAAGCATTAAAAAATTCTATGAAAAACACAATATTTTGCAAGAGGAGCACAGAACACTTCTAATTAATACCATCACAAAGTATATTGATGTGAACGGCTATGAATGTTCACTCTCGGACTGCGCAGACTTGGAAAAGCAAATCTGCAAGCTGTTCCCAACAGAAGATTTGATAAGAAAGTAAATGCATTACTTTTAGTACGTTTTCAACTTTAACTCATTTCCTTTTTTTAAAGAATTTTTACACCAATGGAAAAAAAGGTAAAATTTATAATAAGTTAGCAAATTTGAAGAGAATGTCTAAAGATGTATTTAAGGAACCTGAAATCCATTCAGAAGAAAACCTGAAATTCGGTTAGAATTGTATTTTAATTAAAAGAAAAAGTAATATTATTAATTTTTCTAGAACCAACAGAAAACTACACTCTCTTTATGGATATGCTAAGAACCAAAAACATTAGTGCGGATGACTTTGATATATATTGGAGGAAGTGTGCAGCTTAGCGCTTTAATCAAATCGCAACATTAAAATCAACAATAGCAATATTCAAACAGTGGCCTGAATATACAAAATCTTCCGCCCCTAAGTTGGTCCGATTCATTATTTCAGATATTATCTCCATTTTTTAAAAATTCCTTTTCCACTCACTTTTTGATATTTTGTTCTATGTATTTATAGATTGATATCGATTTTGAGATAAAATATCCCGGTGCAAAACTTTTAGCAGACATGTGGATTCAGTTGTCCGATAAAATATTAAATATAATTAAAAAGAAGTGTGCTGGATCGTCATCCCTTAAAGAAATTTTAAAAGCAGAGTCTCTTGGAGAAGGTAAGTTGTTAGCCTTACATTTTTATTTTTCATAATACTATAAGTTTCATTACTTTTGTAGAAGAAAACTCTTTTTGAATATTATGGCATTGCCATAAACTTGTTCCCCCTCATCAAACATTCAAAACAACTTCTAGTGGGGAAAAAATAAGGAAAAGGTTTTCCATTGCAGATTCGCAGGAAGGTTTTGCGATTTTAGCAGACACTGAAGAATTGCTGACAACGAAAATAAAACTTCTACAACTCCATATTCAACCAAGAATCCTTATTATTGGAAATCATTTAGAAATTAAAAAGATTTTTATTTATTTCGATCACATAAGATTCCCCTGTTTAAGAATTTTGGAAGCTGTAGACCTTTTATTCAAAATGTAGGAAGGACACCGTTTACTTTGGAGTTTAAACAATCTTTATTTAATGAAAGTCACAATTAGAATGAGAAAATTTTAAGTACATATTTGACAGTTGAAGAAAAAACTATTATATAAAACAATTTGATTATAGTATGCGTTAAAGTAGTTTAGGGTGTTCAGATCAGATACTAATATATCCGCATAGTATGTTGATAATTAACACTCCCTCTTAACATATTATAAAAAAAAACGCCATTTTAATATTTCAATATAAGCCCATATTTTTACAAAATTTAAGGTGTTTAACTATACCCAAATTTTTGGTAAAATTGTCTGCTAACATCTCGTCTGTTGGAATATAAACTGGATTAATAATTTGCTTGGAGTAAACATCTCGAACATGATATTTCAGATCGATGTGTTTGCTTCTTGCATGATACGTTGCATTTTTTACTAAACATTGGGCACTAAGATTGTCGCTATACAATGCCAAAGGGCCTTCTTCCTTGAATCCCAATTCGGACAGCAAATTTGTAATATAAATTGCCTCTTTTGCAGCACCAGATAGGGCAATATATTCTGCTTCGGTACTGCTCAGCGCGACTACATTCTGCTTCTTAGCTTCCCAGGCAAATGCACAATTAGCTTTGATAAATGCAAATCCAGAGTATGATTTTCTGTTTGTTGCATCACTTCCCCAATCCGCGTCTGCATAGCCTATTGTTGATTTCTCGGTTTTTCCGAAATGGAGTTTGAAATCAATTGTCTTCTTTAGGTATCGCAACACATGCTTAACTGCTGATAAATGTTCGATATGCGGTTCATTGTTGCACTGCGCAAGTTTACTTACCGAGTGCAAAATGTCTGGCCGAGTTGAAATTGCGAGGTACATTAAGGCCCCTATGATGGACTGATACTCAGACTGTTCAACTTTTCTACACTCATTTGATTTACATAATGATTGAAAACCTGCCTATAATGGTGTTGAAACTTCCTTGGAATTGCTCATTCCTAAATCATTCAATAAATTGTTAATATATTGTTTCTGGCATATCTCGATCGCACCGACTTCGCCCTGGCGATTAAATTCTATTCCCAGGTAATGATTGATTTGACCACCATCTACTACTACGAACTCTTTTGCTATGTCTTTCTTAATAATATTAAGACTCTCCTTCGACGAACTCGCAATTAAAAGATCGTCTACATATACAGCGATTATATTTGTGACATCGTTAACATTTTTAGTGTACATACATTGTTCACTGATACATTGTGCAAATCCAAATTTCTTTAAAACACTGTCTAGTTTTGCGTTCCAAGCACGCCCGCTTTGTTTGAGACCATATATTGACTTCTTCAACTTGAGGACACGACTTGGATATTGCTCATCCACAAACCCTTCGGGTTGTGCCATATATATCTCATCTTCGAGCTCTCCATGCAAATACGCAGGTGAAACATTCATCTGATGCATATATAGTTGATGTTCTACTGCCAGTGCCACTAATAAACGAATATTGGCGTACCTTACCACTGGTGAAAATGTCTCTTTATAATTTACGCCATATTTTTGACTACACCCCTTTGCAACTAGTCTGTCCTTAAAGGTCTTTATGTTGCCCTCTTTGTCTTGCTTTACAGTGAAGACCCACTTACACCCCACAGGTTTCTGCCCTTTAGGTAGTTCAGTCAGTTCCTATGTATCGTTTTTTATTAAAGAAGCATACTCATTTTTCATTGCTGTATCCCACCGTTTACAATTTGGATCGCATAACGCATCACGGACAGTTTCAGGTACAACAATGGAGTTTACGGTGTTGAAAACTTTTCTTGGACGACCTACGGTTCCAGTTTTAATTAATCTGGGACGTCCTGGACCGATCTTTGGTTGCTGATGTGATGAACTAGGAACACTAGATTTTGGTTTCTCTGTTTCTGGCAAGATTTGTTGATCAGATTGCTCTGTACTTTCACGAACTGGATTGATATTGTTGAAATTCAAAAAATCATCGAAATTAATGGTGCTTGAAGAATCTGCTTTGGTTTCTTTTTTATAATATTTTCCTTCTATAAAAATTACATCACGACTTACGTGAACTTTTTTCGAAATGGGATCGTAAAGTCTATATGCTTTTGACTGTTCGCTATATCCAATCATCACCATCTCAATACCTTTGGGTAAAAACTTTTTATGTTGAGTTTTATTTAGTGCTACAACTTTTGTACCAAATACCTCAAAATGGTTCACTGAAGGCTTATAGCCATACCAAAGCTCAAACGGAGTTTTATTTACTAATACTTTTGTAACAGTTCTGTTACGTAAATATGCAGCAGTTAATATAGCCTCAGCCCACAAATTTTCTTGAATTTCAGACTCTAATAACATACTTCGTGACATCTCGACTAACGTCCTGTTAGCTCTTTCGGCTATCCCATTTTGCTGGGGAGTATAAGGTACGGTTAACTGTCGTTTAATCCCGTTTTCTTGTAAAAATTTGTTGAAATCATTGTTCACATATTCCCTGCCGTTATCAGTTCTTAAACATTTTATTTGGCAACCAGTTTGTTTCTCCACTAAGAACTTATAGTCTTTAAAAGCGTTTAGAATTTGATCTTTGGTTTTAAGAAAATACACAGAAATAAAACGGGAATCGTCATCGATAAATGTGGCGAAACATCTAGATCCTGCAGTTGATGACACATTGACTGGTCCACAAATATCGCTATGAACTATTTCAAGCAATGATTTTGCTCTAAACTGAGATTTACCAAAAGGCTTAACCGTAACTTCAGATTTAAAACAGACTTCACACACAGGCTCGTTACCAAATTCTCTTAGATTTAGACCTTTCACAATGTTGTTTCTTGCCATTTCTTTTAAACATTGGAAGTTTACGTGACCATACCTTAAGTGCCAATTCATCAAACTATTCTGCACTTTCAGTCCCATACACTTCTCTCACCCATACTCATATAAGAATATCCCGTTGTTGTTAAATGCTTTTAAAACTGAATTATTTCTGTCATCTTTTATATGTACATAATTGCCTTTAAACACAACAAGTTTTCCACTTTCTATCATCTTGCTTATTGATATGAAATTTCCTTTAAGCTCTGGTACATGTAAAACGTTATGAAGTATGATTTTGTTTTTATTATCTTGTATTATAACCATACCTCGCCCAATGACCTTCAAACTGTTGTTGTTTGGCAAATAAACAATTTCGTCGTATTTTTCATACTCTGCAAACAATTGGTGATCATAACAAAAATGTGACGTAGCCCCACTATCTACACACCATTGCACATAATTGTTACTATTTTCTGTTTGCAATGCTGCTAATGATGCAAAACAATTAAATTCACGTCTGCTACCATGACTGTCTCTTTTTTCTTTTTGTCTACAACTCGCGGCGAAATGGCCCCGTTTCCCGCAATTATAACATTTTTTATCTTGTGAATAACTTCTTCTGGCTTTGTTATTTTCATATTTCTTTTCGCTTTTATCTTTTGTACAACTCCGGCTTGCTCTTGCGATATTTAAGACCTCTCCAGTATCGATATTGCTGGTAACAACTTCTTGTTGGCGCGCACCCTCTTCCAACAGCTTCACTTTTAAAGATGTAAGGCTTGGCAGTGAATCCCTAGACTCCATAGCAATTACAAATCCTTCGTAAGATTTCGGTAGACTCGATAACAGCAATATGACAAGAATTTCATCAGTTACTACAACGTCAATTTCAGCTAGCTGATCGACTAAAGTGAAGAATTCACTAACGTGACTGCTCATATTACTACCATCCTGCATCGACACGTATAATAGTTTTTTAAATAATAAAACTTTTCTTGCAGGCCCCTTTGGTTGATGAATCTCGTGCAATCTACGCCAGGCTTCACTCGCAGACACGCTGCTTTTAATTTGAGTTATCTGACTGGATTTTACGCTCAATAGTATTGATGCTGATGCCTTTTCATTTTTTGTTTCGAATGCTATACCTGCAGCTGACGTCGAATCTTCTGGCTTTGCTTCTCGACCGCATACCACGTTCCATAAATCACTATGGACCAAAATACTTTTCATCTGGATGCTCCAGGTGGAATAGTTAGACTCATCAAGCTTATCAATCTGGAACAACGACGACATGACTAAGCTCCCCCTGAATCCTTGCACCAAAATTCGACAAACGCTATTTATATATGTTTATTATGCGACACACGCATTTAAAAATTCTTCCTATAATATTATTAAGGGTCTGGGCCCATAACCTGTAGGAAGGACACCGTTTACTTTGGAGTTTAAACAATCTTTATTTAATGAAAGTCACAATTAGAATGAGAAAATTTTAAGTACATATTTGACAGTTGAAGAAAAAACTATTATATAAAACAATTTGATTATAGTATGCGTTAAAGTAGTTTAGGGTGTTCAGATCAGATACTAATATATCCGCATAGTATGTTGATAATTAACACAAAATATTCTTTGTGTTCAATCTAGAGTTTCCGCAAGAGGCGGAGTTATTTTTTACTTTTGTTCAATCCGTTCTATACGACTTGCCTACATCAAAAAAAGTTACTAAAGTTTCCGCACTTAAACATGAAATTAACTCATTAAATTAATTTTACACTGAAGTGTATACAAAAACTTTTATTTGAACTTAATTATTTATTTGCTTTAAGAGCCTGAATTAATACAAAAACTTTTATTTTAAGCAAACTAAAATTTCTTTTTGTATATTATATAAATTTTGAATAATTTGTGTGTCAACATAAAATACTGTCCACTTATTATAAGGTTTTCTTTTTTAATTACATATGCACATATTTTTAAACTGTTTAATGACTGCAAGAAGCAGAATTATTGTACATATATATTCCAATCATTATAATATTTATTATATTAAAAGGACTTAACCCGTATTTTCTTAAAAAGAATAAAGTTATTTTGATAGTAAAAAAAAGTAAAAGTTGTATTTTGTATTTATATATAGTTAGGAAAAAGTAAATAAATTTTTAATTGGAGCAATTAAAATTTTATTTATTATGATAGCATAAACAATTAATTGTTTAATCGAATCAGTAAAAAAATTCAGCTAAAAATTTGATTGGTATGCTTAAATATTTTAATTAAATATTTATTTAAAATTTAATTAAAATGTTTATAAAAGTAAACAAATTTTTAATTATACATTAAATGTAGAGATAAACAAAGTTTTTATGAATAGAATTAAAAGTTTAATCACATCCAAAAATTAAAAACAATTAAAAATTTGACTAATAATATCAAACTTTTAATTGAAAAAAAAATTTATTATATTGCTATTAAAATTTAATCAGTAGAGCAAATTTCTTTACTGGTCAAAAAATAAGCAATTTTTTAATTGGCGACTACAAATATTGTAATTGAAATAAATTTTTATTTTTTTCTGTGTACGAAGTTAGTCTTTTGTGGAATTGCGACAATCCCGAATTGCCCTATAGCTTGCAGACAGCTATTAAACGTTTACAATGCATTCAAAGGAAAGCAAGCAAAGACTCAGTATTAGCTGAAAATCTAAAAAAGCGAATTCTAAATTTGGAACAAAAAGAATATGCTGAGAGATTGCCAAATAGTGCGCTTAAAGAAAAGGGAGGTAAAATATGGTATTTGCCAACCTTTATTGTCAAAAACCCACACAAACCCAACAAAATACGTCTGGTTTGGGACGCCGCAGCAAAATCAGGGAACTACATATGCACTAAATGATTTCTTAATGAAAGGACCTGATTTTCTCATACCTCTTATGAACATTTTGTTTAAGTTTCGAACGGGTGCTATAGCAATATGCGGCGACATTGCCGAAATGTTTCATAGGATTAATGTTAGAAGGGAGGATGCTTGCTCACAACGTTTTTTGTGGTGGGATGAAAATGGATCAATTCTTGTCTATCAATTAAATGTTCTTACGTTTGGTGCGTCCTGTTCGCCGTGCATCGCGCATTACGTCCGGAATAAAAATGCCGAAAACTTTGGCAGAAGTCCAGCTGTAATCGATGCTATAACTAAACAACACTATGTTGACGACTTTATTGACTCGGCAACCACAATTGAGGAAGCAATTAGCTTGCCTGAGAGCGTTCGCGACGTGCATGCCAAAGGTGGCTTTGTGATGAGGAACTGGTCATCAAATTGTGTCGACGTTTTAGATGCACTGGATGAAAATAAAGAGTTTATCAGTAAAACATTTGAAAGTGGTGAAAATTCTTCTCACTGCGAAAAAATTCTTGGCCTGTACTGGGACCCCAAAACCGATATTTTTAGAATGAATTTAACATTCGTCAGACTCAAAAGACCCATACTTAGTTCAGATATAGTACCCACCAAGAGAGAATTACTCCAGGTCCTAATGTCGGTTTTTGATCCACTGGGGTTTATGGCGTGTTTCATGGCATATCTTAAAGTTATTCTCCAAATGATATGGCGCTCTGGAATCACCTGGGATCAAGGTCTCAGTGATGAACTTTATACGAAATGAAAAAACTGGCTCTCATATTTGCCAACAACTGGTAATGTGTCTATACCTCGTTGTTACTCTCGTGTTTTGCCACGAAACTGCATTGTTGAGTTGCACACGTTCGTCGATGCGAGTGAAGAAGCTTATGCGGCTGTGTGCTATTTTCGAATTGAGTTTGCTGGCGAAGTTGAAGTTAGATTTGTAGCTGCAAAGTCAAAGGTAGCGCCACTTCGACCATTATCAGTGCCAAGGCTAGAATTACAAGCTGCAGTAATTGGTACGCGGCTTATGAAAACAGCGAGCAGTCACAATATAAAATTTGACAGGAAGATTATTTGGACTGACTCCAAAACTGTTTTAAGCTGGCTTGCAGGCGAT
Source organism: Sturmia bella (assembly GCA_963662145.1). NCBI lineage: Eukaryota > Metazoa > Arthropoda > Insecta > Diptera > Tachinidae > Sturmia > Sturmia bella. The sequence goes on along the minus strand of OY759168.1, from coordinate 81,835,563 downwards.
CCCAGAAAATATAAACAATTTGTCATGTTTCGCATTGCAGAGATTTTGGAATATACAAATGCTACCAATTGGAGATGGGTCCCAAGTGCAATGAATGTAGCGGATTACGCCACTAAGTTTAGACCACCTAACTTACATCGAGTGGTTTAATGGCCCATCATGGTTGGGAAAATCTGAAGATGAATGGCCTCTGAATGCAGCTGTAGAGGACGACGATATAGGGAGCACACACAACACAGAAATACGCCCGCGTCACTTAAATATTCACTCTTTTAAATCAGTCAGCATTCCAATTAACGATATTTATTTTTCTAGTTGGTTCAAACTATATCGGTCCGTTGGCATTTGGTTGCTTTATATGAACCGCTGCTATCGAAAGGCTCACAATTTACCACTAGAAAAATCGTTACTTTTAACTCATCTTAATAAGGCTAAGAACAAAATATATGAAATGATTCAAAAGTCTTCTTTTCCCGATGAGTATTATGCACTTAAGCTTGGTAAAGAAACTCCTAAGGGTGGTTCTTGCAATAAGCTTAATATTTACATTGACAAAAATGGAATCATAAGGGTTAAGAATCGTGCTCAGTATGCACCATCAGCTTGTGGGCCCCAGCGCGATATGATAATATTGCCTGGTAGTCATCATATTACAAATTTAATTATCATGCATTATCATATTACTTTTCATCACTCCAATCATGAAACTGTTTTGAACGAAATTCGCCAAGTCTACTTTATCCTTAAACTAAGAGTGGCTTACAAAAATGTTCGGGGGAACTGTCAGCGTTGCAGAAATGAATTAGCAAAACCAATTCCGCCTTTGATGGCTGCATTACCACCGCACAGTGGGGCCAAACGCAAAAAAAGGTAATAAATCTGTATCTTTGAAACAAGCGAGCTGATTATATAACAATGTATGAAGGAATTATAGAGGAGGACTTAGGCTTTAAAAGTAATTAAATTTGAGCCACCCTGTTGTATCACACGTTGACCTACACGGTGTCAAAGTTGACTACCTCGGGTATGAAAAAGTTTGTTCGATTCATAACTTTTGTAAATATAGTCCGATTTTTGAAAACTTACATTTTGCAAAAAGGAAATTAATAGATTAACAAAACGCATTTTAGTTTTGGTTGATATCGTAAATAGTTTAAAAGATATTTGGTTTTGAATTTCGAAATTTTTGTTTTTGGCCTTGACTTTGTTTCTTATTTTGCAAATATCTCCAGTAATGGCATAGTCAAAGGCCTAAAAATAGTTTTAAACTATTTCTTTGATATATTTCAATATTACACAAAAGAAAATTTTTAATTATCGTGAAACGTGTGCTTGTGAAACGAGATCAAAGTCAAGTCTTTGAAAAATTAGTGAAAAATGGCAAAATTTTTACAAAAATGGAGCTTAATTGTTTGACGTTTTTAAAAAAAAAATGTTTAATCAAAACAAAATTTTTTAAAAATTGTCAAAGCATAGGCTTTGAAATTTACTGTATTTCTAATTTGAAACTGAAAAAAGAATGCACGCCACACCCAGCAATTGACGAATTCGGACAACTTTTCAAAAAAATTCTGAATTGATTGGTAAAAAACAAAAATCGCCCATCGAATTTTGTAAAACCTTTTAAAAATTATGTTAGATATATTTAAAAGATTTAATCTGGCTTTTTATTGTTACCCGCCCGGTGAAAACTGTGAGCAGGAGAGCAGATTTATTAAAAATAGTCGAATTCTTGGGAGCATTTTATCTACCTGCTTGAAAATTATACTCAATTTAATTTTTATCTATTAATATTTCTGTTATTTATTAGAAAACACCATCATCTTTTATTGGTGAAAAGGGTTGGAAGATAAATTAAGTAAAAATTTTTTTATGCATTTTCGAATCCAAAAAAAATATATGAAAGGAATACAAAAAGAGATTTTTGTAGGTTTTTTCAGTGAAATCCCACATTTTTTTTACAAAATTATCAAAATTCATGCAAAATATAAAAAAACACTTATTTACCTGTCCAACAGTATATAATACATATATATTTTTAACTTAACATACTGAGCAAACCGACCACAAAACGCACACCTCGGATGACATTTAGCAAACATGCATTCTATTTCACATTATTTGCTACGCCCATAACGTACTCAATACATACTGTATCTTAAATTTTATGAACTATAGTGCTTATTCGTATTAAGAAATGAAATGGGCTATATTCCTACAGCCTCTTATTGCTGCAGGAATAACCCTTAAAGATTAAATTAATTATTTTTAGCTAATATCCTGGAGAGCTCCGTGGAGATCGCAGGATAGTGGTCGAGGCAACTAGTGCCGCAGTAACGACCGTACTAGGAAAAGGCAAAAATGCCGCAGTGATTTCCTAGGGGAGAATTGTCAGAAATAAAAGACTACCTTGTTTGTAACTTTAATTCTAAACTCATTCTCTGCTTTTATTTTCAGTTATACTAGCTTATATACTAAAATTAAATTACAATAACATTATGTCTAAATTGCAATAACATTAACCTAATATCAAAACCAATAATTAATTTCTTGTTGTTTGTTTCTTTTAACTTCCGCACCGTCAGCTTTTGTTGTCACCATTATTTTGAAGCGCGTGTGACCCAATTCCTATTTTACTTCTGGGTTTTGCACAATTGCCTATTTTGCAGCGTTAAGCAATTGTGCAGGTGGCCCAATTAATTATTAATTTTAGTTTCAGAATATTGACCGATTGCTTAATTTTCAGTGTAAAGCAATCATGAATTTGTTGTGCCAATAACAGTTCGTTCACTGATCGAATTTTCAGATGTTGTTGTTCCATGTTGATATTGTTGTAGACAACTCACAACATCCCTCCCCCCTTTGCAAAAGAGTAACATCCGTATCTAGGATGTTACAATGCATCAGCGAGGGGTGGTTGGAACATTCGATGTGACTTCTACTTGTGTTTGGCTGACGGGTTGGGTTCATAGATTTATTAATGTTGTTCTCTTCTATAGTGGTTGCTGAACTTTTACTTCTGCTTCATACTTTTACGTTTGGCCACTACTTTTTTTTCCTTTTTTTTTAACTTCAAGAATAATTCCTAAAACTAAGTGTTTTCTTTTAATGCTTACATATCATATTGATTATACATGTTTACAGTTCTTATTATTAGTTCTTCCATTTAATTTTTATATATTTTAAGTTGGCAAAATGAATTCTTAAAACTACAAAGCAGATTTTTTATTTCTGCTATAATTTAATAATATTGATCCCCCTTTTTTTTATAATACAGTTCTTTTCCAATATCAAGATTTATTCTTAGACTAAAAATGCTGGCTAGTCTTCCCTACTAAAGGTGGGATCATACGATTGCCGCAATGCACCAATTTTTGTTACATTTTGTGTGCACAATTTATTGGCTCATGCGGCAACCAAAACGAATGTTGTTCCTATTTGTCCCAATCAAATACAACCCTGATGCGACAACCATGTGAACACTTGACATACAACTAATCACCAATAAAAATTCTAAAAATGCACCAATATTTATTGTGTTCTCATGCGGCAACCAACGAAGACAATACGCGCCAATAATATGCATATGTATACATGTATTTAGTTTCAAAACTGTTTAAACGCGTCTTCCAAACATGATTTCTGCTTTTCAATCAGTAAAATTCAATTGTTGTTACTATTCATTTTTTGCTTTTTTTCAGCCCGCACAACATTATAATAATAGCCGAAGCGATTTTTTTTTCTTTTTAATGAACAAACCATATTTTTAACATTTAATTTATTTATTTATTTATTTTTTTTTTTTGGGAAAACAAAGTTTGTCATCAGCTACAACAGCTGTTTCTCACAGTTGCCGTATAATATAACTATCGTGTGACTATAATGCGGCAATTATTGGTACTAAATTGTTTTGCGGCAATTTGCGACAATAAAATTTCAGTAAAATGTCACAATCATGTGATTGCAGAGAATTTGATTGGGACAAATTTTTTATTATGCTCCAATTCAGCCCAATAAAAATTGTGTAAAATTGGTGCATTGCGGCAATCGTGTGATCCCACCTTAAGAAGATATATATGTACATATATATAAAGTATGTTTGATAACAATTAGCTTAAAGCATTAATTATTGCCATACTTAAAAAACTATTATCCATATATAGTAATCTGTAACTTACAATTAAAACAAATTTTGTTTTTTTTATGAGGAATTGCTAATAATAATTTCATATATTTTTTTTATATTTTTTTTTATTTTATTAAAATTATACTTTTAAACTGTATGTAATGCTTTATTATTTTAAATGAATTTAGGTGAAATAGTAGACAGCATATGTTTTTTTTTTTTCATTCATTCTTTTTCTTATTTTTATACATTGTAATAAGTTCATTAAACTTTCCATAATTGAATATTTTAATTTTGCATTATTAGTTATGTGTATGTAGTGTATTATTTGCTGTCGTTTGCAAAAAATACATTTGGATCTAGATGTCTTGTTGTTTTGTGCAAACGACTGCCAGTCGCTTAAAAAAAAATATTTTCAGCCAAAATATAAGTGATTTTAGTTTATTAATCAGCTTAAAGCAACATAGCTATAATTGATTACTGACCTACGTTAAATACTAATTGTCTTGTTAATATTTTCGAGACCTTGAAAATATTAATAAATGCTTTCATTTGCAGATTCAACAGAAATTAAACGATACGTATATTTGTATATGTTTTCAGCGAAAGTTGAAAACTTTAATATAAATAATCCAATAACGATTCAAATTTTATTCTGTCTTCCCTGCCAATTTTATTTATTTTTCTTGCTTGTACTTTGCCTTTAAACTTCATTATTTGTCTATTTATTGCTAGTGTTCTAATTTTGAGTGTTTTAACTTTCCAAATACACCAATGCCTTGTCATGTAATATCAGGACAAAGATGTTTTATTTGCTTTATCCTACCATCTTGTTGATTCTACGTAATTAGCTTTTCTTTTCAAATTTTTCGTAGATATTCAGAATGTCTCTACATATACCTTCTTCGCTAAATTTAATTCTGGATTTTTCCTCCTTTTCTTTCTTTTCGATACTCCCCTTTTTTCCTTTTCTCTCAAAAAATCTTTACAGTGTCCTCGTCTAAGTCCAGTCATCTCTCTCCACCCAATGTTACACTGTAGCGAGAAATCTAACGCCATACAATACTTCATGTTGTATCGTTTATGTAGTCTTTGTTAAAGTATTTCAAAAATGTATTTGTTCCTATGAACCTTCTGGTCATTTATTTTTCGCACTAATTATCTCCATTATAAGCTAAACACTGGATGCGGATAGGAAATTTATTACTTGAGTCAGAGTACCCCTTGTGTACTTCCATGTCGTCTTGTACCTTTGGTTTCGAGCCAAAGTAACTAAAATCGACAATGGAGTGCCTAATACTCTCTAGGTTTTCTTTCACAATTTATATTCTTATCTCACATCTTCATTTCTTAAACTCTTTTACGTGTTGTCAGTATATGTTTTAATTTGCTGGCTTTAGTAAATTGTTATGGTAAACTTTTTCTGAATTTCTGAGTCTTATTTTAACATTAACAGGTGTGGGTACTGCCGTGATTTCATAGGGACCAACCCATATAGGTGAAAACTTATTCCTTTTTGCCTGATTCTTCAGCCATACCATTTGTCCTACTTTGAAATTTCTAGTTTTAGTGCCCTTATCATAGTATTGCTTAGATTTTTCTTTTGCTCTGATCTGATTTTGTCTCACAGTTTCATAACTTCGTTGAATTTGGAATTTTAGGACCTTACTGTAGTCATCTATGTTGTAGAGGGGAGCAGGCTGTTTTTTAAGTCTAATAGGTATTTCAAACTCAAATCCGTAAAGGATTCTACTTGGCGTCTGTTTAGTAGCCGAATGTCTTGTATTATTATGCACATGCATAGCATGATGCAGCCACTCATCCCAATTGGTTCCGTCCATTTTGACAAAATTCCTTAAATATTCTGCCAAAGGCCTATGAGTTCTTTCCAAGGATCCATTGGACTGCGGATGATACGGGGTGGTATATATTTTTTTTACTCGCAGCATTTTGCAAACTTCTTTAAATAATTTTGAAGTGAAGTTGCTCCCATTATCGGTCACTAAAACTTTGGGGATGAGAAACCGGGCAATTATTTCTCGAAAGAATTCTCTTGCCACAGTGACGGGTTCCATGTCTGGAATGGCTGCGCATGCAAAATACTTAGAAAAATCGTCCAAAAAAGTTACTATGTATTTATTACCCCTTGGAGTTTCAGGTAAGGGTCCTACAATGTCCCTGAAAACTCTCTCAAATGGCATATTTGGGGTTGTAGTTAAGGTCATTGGCATTCTCTCTACCTTTGAGGACTTGTTTTGCTGACAAAATTTGCAGGAACGAACATAACTTTTTATCTACCTTTGCATACCAGACCACTTATATTGTGTTCTGATGCGAAAATAGGTCTTAAGGGCACCCTGGTGACCTCCCACCGGCGTGTCGTGAAACGTTTTTATTACCCTTTTAATATCTTGCGGACTAGTTAAATAGATTGTGTTATCTTCACGGTCCTTATCCCTGTTCGTCATATTTTCCCTATCGTGTTCAATTTTGTTTTTCTGATTTTTTAGAGCCTTCGTCTGAGTTCTAGTCAATACCCCAATTCATCCCTCTGTTGATGGTAGGCGACTAAGTGCATCTGCATTTTGGTTAGTTTTTCCAGGTTTATATCGAATTTCAATGTCATACTCTAACAGCTTCAGCCTTAGACGTCCTAGTCTACCTTCTTGATCTCTCAAATTGGCTATGCCCTTTAGAGGTTTGTGATCTGTGTATACAATGAAAAATCTGCCAAATAGGTAGGGTCTGAATGTTCTTGTCGCCCAACAACTCCCTGTCTATTGTGGAGTACCTCTTTTCCGTCTCGCTCAACGCCCTGCTGGCGAAGTAAACTGGTAGATCTTTGCCTGGCTCACCTTGCGAGAGGATTGCTCCGAGAGCTCCATTACTAGCGTCAGTTGTCAGAATGAAAGCTTTGCTAAAATCGGGATACTGAAGTAGGGGAGGGTTCGTTACAGCCTCCTTTAATCTGTTCATAGCGTCTTCGCACTCTTGTGTCCACTCCAGTTTTGCGTTTTTCCTTAACATTTTGTTCAGAGGTAAGCAAATTTGTGCCGAATTTGGTATGAACTTTCTGTAGTAATTTATTAATCCTGGGAACGCTTGTAGTTCCTTGATATTTCTAGGGGGTGGTATGTCTCTTACTGCCTTTGTCTTGTTTGGGTCTGGCAGAACCCAGTTTTCTGAGCATTGGTGGCCTAGATAGATTATTTCTTTCTGGAGAAAGTGACATTTTTCGGGATGCAACTTGAGGTTGTATTGCCTTAAAACGTCCAGAACTTTCCTTAACCGAGACTGGTGGTCCGCCAAATTCCTACCATATACAACTATATCGTCCAAATAAACAAAGCAGTCAATTCCTTGCAGTCCAGTCAGCATAGAGTTCATTATTCTCTGAAAAGTAGCTGGAGCTCCTGTCAGTCCAAAAGGCATGCGATTGAACTCATAGTGTCCCAGATTGGTACTGAAAGCTGTTTTTTGTCTATCGTTTTTGTCCATTAGCACCTGGTGGTATCCGCTTGCTAAGTCCAGAGTAGAAAGACATCGGCTACAGCGTAGCTGGTCCAATATTTCGTCAATTCTTGGTATAGGAAAAATTTGTTTTACCGTGGCATCATTTAATTTTCTAAAATCTACCACCAAGCGCCATTTTTTCTCTCCGTCCTTCCCTGCCTTTTTTGGGACCAATAAAATGGAAGAATTCCACGGTGAATTGCTAGGAACTACTATACCCTCGTGGACCATCTGTTCTACCTGTCTATTAATTTCCTTTCTGTGGGCCTCTGGTAATCTGTATTGCCTGGAGTTTATCGGCGGTTGCCTAGGATCTGTAGGTATTTTGTGTTTAAGTACATTTGTATAAGTTAGTCTGTCTCCGGGCAGCTGAAACACATCATTGTACGATTTAAGCATACTTCTAATTGAAAACTGTTCTTCTGGTTGTACTGCCTCCCACAGTGATCTAATCCTTTCGTCCTTATCGCCCGAAGCTATGGTATTTATGTCTGATTTCAACTCCATTCTGTAGTTCTCTAGATTTTCGTAATCAAGATTAATGTCTCTGTCTATATATAAATTGAATTCGTTAGTGTTCATGATTGGGACCCTGGTTGCCCCTTCTTTCACTACTGTAAGTGTTCCACCCACAAAGACTCCTGGCTGAATTTCTGATTTGCCTATCACAATTTCTCCCTTAACCCCCTTGACCATTGCCGTTACAACCCTATGGCACCGTCCATTAATAGACCAATTTCCAGCAATGTATACCTGACTTGTATCTGCAATAAGAGGTAGGGATGCTATTTGCTGTTTATTGACAAAGAATTTAGTTGTTTTTTCTATTGTGTCAATAATGGAGTTATTCCATAACATGTCTCTTCCCAGTAAACCGTCTCCCGGTAACATACTGTGTTTTGGAACCACATGTAACTCCAGTCGTAATTTGTCTATGTATTTATGTTTAACTGTCAATGACCCTTCAGTTACTATGTTACCCCCGAACGCACCTGATAACGTCCGTTTATTCTCTGTATTAATTTGTATGCCCTGTTTTAAAGCTTCCCTTTTCACTAGTGTAGAGTCCGCCCCAGAGTCAACCAACAAAAGTAATTTCCCCCCCCCCCCCCTTTGCGCAAGGAAAACTTATATAGCTTTGATCAATTTGCAGACCTTCATTATCCCTAGTCTTGTATTTGCGTCTTCGTTTCTGTTCTGATTCTGAAATATATGTGTGATGGTCCGTGCTCTTCTCTATTTTATTTATCTGCCCCTTTACAGAGATCCACAGCACTGTCAATAGCTGTAGTATTAGTGCCATGAAATTAAAAAGTATCCCTATAATTTGTCCACCGTTATGTAAAAATGTGTGCCCGGTCTCTTTGATTTTTGTTAAAAATGGTACCAAATTTTTGATGTCTCTATTTTCCGATGTTTCCTCTTGGGATGCACTGAAATATGCATCAATATCAGCACTTGGAATTGGTTTCACGATCTTCTTACTCCTACTTCTGTTGCTATTTTTATCTATTCGTTTTTCTTTCTTGTTTATTTTCATTTCTTCTTCTTTATTCTATTTTAATACCTCTTCCCTCTTGTGAACATTTTTCTTATGTTCCGTTTTGTGAATTATACTCATTGATCCCGTAGATCCGTTTACTCTTTCTGCTTTATACCAATTCCCATGTCCAATTTTGTACCATTCATTTTGTTGTTATTCAGGTATATAAAGTCATAATCATATTTGCGCTTTATGTGTTTTGTGTCTCTATTACGTTTCTGCCTACTAATTGTTTTTTCTCTTTCGGGTTTCTCAGTTATTGGCTGTAACTGACCCGACCATCGTTTCCCGAATTTTGTGTTACGTTAAACTGGTTGTTGTTGACAGCGCCGCGTTTAGTTTCATTCCTATTGCCTTTATTGTTGTATTTTTCCTGACCTCTGTTTTCATAACGGTTGTTGCTGGGGCAGCTTGATGCAAAGTGTCCCAGCTGATTGCAAGAGTAACAGTGCTTTTCTCTTCTAGCATCGCTATTTAGAGCCTGATTCAGTGGTTGGCGAGAATTTTGTGAGTTTCTTCTGGGGTCAGGAGGTTGCAGATTTCTCCCAGATCTGTAGTTTGCATGTTCTTGGCGTCTGTCTTGGTTATAATACGATCTAGTTTGACTGCTAAAACATTCATTAAGCGCATGACCCCGTCTATTACAAAAACTGCAGAATTTACTGGAACCAAAAGAGTCTCTTTTGTTGTTGAAAGTGCTTTGTTGTAGCGAAAGTTGTCTGACTTCGTTTACTAACTGTTGAACCGTTTCATACAAGGGTTCTCGGGCTTCAACTGTCATCACATTTGATGGTCGTATTCCGGTTCCCAAAAGGTCCTGAGCATCCTTTGTGATTTTTAGTAGTTCAGATAGCTCTACTTTATCGTATCCAATAAATCTTGAAACTAATTTTGGGTCGCGTAAACCCCTTATGTAACTTCGTACAGCTGACTGATTACAATGATCAACCATTGATTTTTGGTGTGATTGTTCTCGCCATTGTGAGGTAATCAATTCTGTTGCATTCCTTAGGAGCCCCTCAAGACGTTCTCCAAACTCATATGCACTTTCTGTTGTACCTTGCTTGCTATTAAATATTAATTCCTGTATCTTAGATAGTGTCTTTGTTTTTAAGAATTTTTCCTTTACCACTTGACATAGGGCTTCTATGGTTGCAAATTCCTTGTTGTGCAAATAAGAGTACGCATTTCCAAATAGTCTAGTTTTTATACATTTAATAATGTCAACGGTACTGCCTATTCCTCTAAGCTTGTCTTCTGCTATCATACATCCTTCTATAAATTTGCTAGTTTCTGTTGCTAAATCCGGACCGTCCGTACCATAAAATATTTGAACCATGTGTGATATATTTTTTAAAATTTCAGTAAAAGTCGCCATGTTGTTAGTGCCGGTCGAATTCTGTTCCTCTTGCCTTGGTGATGGTGACCGGTTTCTTAAAATTTCCTGTGCTATCGGTATTAAAGTATTAAACTCTCTAACTAAGTTATTATCAACGCTTCCTGTTTTTCCCAATTCGTTGAATTTTTCCTTATAACGTGCTAAATCTCCCAATTTTCTATATTTTGTCTCTGCCGTATAACCTCTACTACCTGCTTTTCTTGCGTTACTTATTATACTTTTGGTCTTCTCCAGTATGTCTATTGCAATCTGTTCTTCGCTAGCAATTTCCGCTTCTCCTATGGCTTTTTCCTGTTCTTGATGTATTATTATCGAAGGAATTTTGTTACTTTCTGCTAATTCTGGTCCTAAAGAAGGTGTGGGGGATCTAGACCTATGTATCGTGTCTAATTCACGCCTCACGTTTGTCAAAGCTACCTGCAGCCTCTGTATTGTATTTTCTTGAGACTCTATCAGTTGTTTTTGCTTTTTAAGTTCTTTTTCACTAAGGGTTTTTTGTTTTAGCTGCTCTACTAGTGCTCTATTTTCTTCCACTGCTTCCTCTAGCAAATTGTCTGTGTACTTTAATTGCTCACGAAGTTTCTTATTGTGTCCCTCTAAAAATGATTTTGTTTTATTTAATTCCTCTACTCTATCTGTCAATTCTACTGATTTATCCTGATTAAGTTCCCCTGTCAAATGTAAAACATAACCTGCTTCTTCTAGCTTGCTTAATTTTTGAATTTTTATAATATCCCTATGTTTTTCTAAAAAATCTTTCTCAGAATTTACATGCCTAAGTTCCGTCCATGCAAGAACTAATAAACTGTCTACCCTATAGTTGAAGTCAGTTATTTTTGCAAGTAGTTCATCTGTTTGTTCTGTTGGACTAGCCATTTATGAAATTATGCTTACCCTGTGAGTCCTGGTTAATATCATTTTCTATCTAGAGATTTACACCTATATACAGTATGTCTAAAAAGGAAAAACAAAAATGCGAATTATTATGCATATTATAACTTCCAAAATATTCCATCTAGTTAATTTCACTTTAAAATTTTTCCCGAAATCAAATTGTAAGATTTTATAATTTATTAAATTAATCCAAAAAAATCCCTTTTGAAAAGAAAAACAATTTTCGACAATAGAACCCGCAAAATGAAATAGATCTTTATACATACATACATATACATGTATAGACTTCGCTCTTTGCTCAATTAATATGACAAAGCATTGTTACAATATGCATAAAGAAAAAACAATTTTTGATTAAATAAAGAATAATTGATTTTTAATTTAAAGGCAAATACCAAAATTTGTCAAGATAAGGCTAGACATAAAGGGGTTTGTTTATTCAAACAAAAACTATATGTTTACTCAAATTTTCCATCCAAAACGTTCTTAATGTGAACTTAAAAAAAATTTTTTTTTTCTTTAATACGAGCATAAATTCTTTCGTTAAACAAAGTTTTAATTCATTTTGTGACAAAAAAAAAAAAAATTTTTTTTTTTTAATAAAATTTACTTTCTATACAGAAAAAAAAAATTTTTTTTTTCAATTATCCTGAGGGGAATTCTACTTTAAAGTGTAGGTTTTTACCGCTAAGGATCTTCAACCAGGAGTTTGTTTTCCTATTGAAAAACCTTTGTTGCGAAAACCGGCTGCGCCAATTGTTATGGGCTATATTCCTACAGCCTCTTATTGCTGCAGGAATAACCCTTAAAGATTAAATTAATTATTTTTAGCTAATATCCTGGAGAGCTCCGTGGAGATCGCAGGATAGTGGTCGAGGCAACTAGTGCCGCAGTGATTTCCTAGGGGAGAATTGTCAGAAATATAAGACTACCTTGTTTGTAACTTTAATTCTAAACTCATTCTCTGCTTTTATTTTCAGTTATACTAGCTTATATACTAAAATTAAATTACAATAACATTATGTCTAAATTGCAATAACATTAACCTAATATCAAAACCAATAATTAATTTCTTGTTGTTTGTTTCTTTTAACTTCCGCACCGTCAGCTTTTGTTGTCACCATTATTTTGAAGCGCGTGTGACCCAATTCCTATTTTACTTCTGGGTTTTGCACAATTGCCTATTTTGCAGCGTTAAGCAATTGTGCAGGTGGCCCAATTAATTATTAATTTTAGTTTCAGAATATTGACCGATTGCTTAATTTTCAGTGTAAAGCAATTATGAATTTGTTGTGCCAATAACAGTTCGTTCACTGATCGAATTTTCAGATGTTGTTGTTCCATGTTGATATTGTTGTAGACAACTCACAACACTGTGTTAAAATATAGCAGGCAGAAAATTTGATTACACAATACAACAATGTGCTCACTCTCCCTTTTATCTACCTGTCTACATGTTTTCTGTGGTCCGATATTACCCTGCATGTATACATTTCCGTGTTATTGTAAGAAAATCTGTGTTTTTTTAGTTTGTTTCTGTAATTATCCCACTGCAAATCATATCGATGTTATGTTTTGTAAGTCAATTTATCGAGAACATACGCAGTAAATGTTGAAAAAACCGCATTGGAATAATTTATTCAAAAAGTTTTATTGCTATTGTACCAAGGGCTATAATATGCAGAAATTCTTTCTTATTTGTTATAATATATTTTTTAAGAGTTATATAAAAGTTTGAGCTAACAATTCTCTACAAAATGATCTGCAATGGCAAAAGTCATTAATTTCCGTTGACTCAGAATCTTCCTTTTCTATTTCATAGCTAATACTGGGTAACCACTTTGTTCTTATGGATCATATTACTGGATCCGATGATATTAGCAAATATTTCACTAGGTCCATATTTTGGACAATTTTTGAGCTTATACGTGTGTTGAAGAGTCTAATTTTTTTAACATCTCTGTTTCTAGCTTCTTGGGACTCTTCTGTTAATTCACCTAAGCCCAGCATACTATTTTCTATTATTTATTTCCCATGTGACAATACTCTATGCAAAGTTGGTGTCATTGTTTTCCAGGGATATAAGTTGTTAAAGAAGCAAACTTTTTGAACTTATTCACATTTATTTGCATTTTGCGCTTCAAAATAATTTTAGCAAAGATCAACAGCAAAATGCAAATAAATGTGAATAAGTTCAAAATAAAAAAGAGAGTGAGCATATTGTTGTATTGTGTAATCAAATTTTCTGAATGCTATATTTTAACACAGATTCATTTCTTACTACAAATAAGCGCTATAGTTCATAAAATTGAAGATACAGTATGTATTGAGTATGTTATGGGGGTAGCAAATAATGTGAAAAATAGTGCATGTTTGCAAAATGTCATCCGAGGTGTGCGTTTTGTGGTCGTTTTGCTCAGTATGGTAAGTTAAAAATATATATGTATTATATACTGTTGGACAGGTAAATAAGTCTTTTTTTATATTTTGCATGAGTTTTGATAATTTTGTAAAAAAAATGTGGGATTTCACTGAAAAAACCTAAAAAATCTCTTTTTGTACTCCTTTCAAATATTTTTTTTGGATTCGAAAATGCATAAAAAAATGTTTACTTAATTTATCTTCCAACCCTTTTCACCAATAAAAGATGATGGTGTTTTCTAATAAATAACAGAAATATTAATAGATAAAAATTAAATTGAGTATAATTTTCAAGCAGGTAGATAAAATGCTCCCAATAATTCGATTATTTTTAATAAATCTGCTCTCCTGCTCACAGTTTTCACCGGGCGGGTAACAATAAAAAGCCAAATTAAATCTTTTAAATATATCTAACATAATTTTTAAACGTTTTTACAAAATTCGATGGGCGATTTTTGTTTTTTACCAATCAATTCAGAATTTTTTTGAAAAATTGTCCGAATTCGTCCATTGCTGGGTGTGGCGTGCATTCTTTTTTCAGTTTCAAATTAGAAATACAGTAAATTTCAAAGCCTATGCTTTGACAATTTTTAAAAAATTTTGTTTCGATTAAACATTTTTTTTTTTTAAAACGTCAAACAATTTAGCTCCATTTTTGTAAAAATTTTGCCATTTTTCACTAATTTTTCAAAGACTTGACTTTGATCTCGTTTCACAAGCACACGTTTCACGATAATTAAAAATTTTCTTTTGTGTAATATTGAAATATATCTAAGAAATAGTTTAAAACTATTTTTAGGCCTTTGACTATGCCATTACTGGAGATATTTGCAAAATAAGAAACAAAGTCAATGCCAAAAACAAAAATTTCGAAATTCAAAACCAAATATCTTTTAAACTATTTACGATATCAACCAAAACTAAAATGCGTTTTGTTAATCTATTAATTTTCTTTTTAATTAATTTTTCTACGAAATGTAAGTTTTCAAAAATCGGACCATATTTACAAAAGTTATGAATGGAACAAACTTTTTCATACCCGAGGTAGTCAACTTTGACACCGTGTAGGTCAACGTGTGATACAACAGGGTGGCTCAAATTTAATTACTTTTAAAGCCTAAGTCCTCCTCTATACATTCATTGTTATATAATACATACATACATTCTTATATATTCAGCTCGCTTGTTTCAAAGATACAGATTTATTACCCTTTTTTTTGCGTTTGGCCCCATTGTGCACCGGCACATCTTGGAGCCTTTAGCAGACCCTTTACATATGTTGGAACGGACTACTTTGGACCGATAGCAGTAAAGTTTGGCAGAAAGTCTCGAGCGATTCATATTGAAATTGCTGAAAGTCTTTCAACTGATTCCTTTCTAATGTGTTTAAGAAACTTTATTGCTAGACGCGGTATACCAGCTGAAATATATAGCGACAACGGCACAAATTTTCTTGGAGCTGAAAGATTTTTAAGAGACAATTTGAAAAAAATTGACTTCGTTTAAGTACAAATCGATTTGGCACATAAAGGAATAACGTGGAGGTTTAATCCGCCAGCAGCTCCTCATATGGGGGGAACATGGGAGAGGCTTGTAAGATCAATTAAAATCATTCTGTATAAAATTTGTCCCTCTAAGAATTTCAATGACGAGAGCTTGCGTACGTCACTAATGGAAGTAGAAATGATAGTCAACTCAAGACCACTTACTTACGTATCTCTTGAGAATGCCGATCAGGAAGCAATAACCCCTAATCATTTCATATTGGGCAGTTCAAATGGAATAAAGCCATTCTGTGATTTAGACATTATTAACCACAGAATGTGTTTACGTCAAAGCGAGATATTCGCTAATAGTTTTTGGCGCCGTTGGGTTAAAGAAATGTTGCCGACTCTTACCAGACGCAATAAATGGTCTCAAAGCATCAAGCCAATTAAGGTAGGCGACGTTGTGCTTATTGTCGATTAAAACTCCACAAGAAACACGTGGACTAAAGGGCTGATAGTTGAAGTTACCACAGCAAAAGATGGCCAAGTGCGAGGTGCAAAGGTGAAAACTATTAACGGAATTGTAGAAAGGCCAGCAGTAAAATTGGCGGTATTAGATGTCAGTAACGGAATAGAGTAAAGTTGCAAATGCAGCAATTTACTGGGGGGAGAATTGTTACCGACAATATTTGAATATCACGTCAGTTAATAACAAATAGAGTTTCCCTTAAATGCTAATTTAATATAATTTGTGCAATTGTTAATATAAGTAACATTTTATAACACTGCAAATGTATGTATACCTAATGAAGTACTTTTATTATCCAGAACTCCATTTTTTTTTGTTAATTGCATCTTAAAACTCAACATTACAAGGCATAGTTAAAGTATACATATTTGAATTATTCTAAAATTGTTGTCAAGAACTAAGGTAAAAGTAAAATCTAAATGGAATAAATAAAAAACAAACTAATAGAGTTCGCTTTCAGAATTTTAAAGCGACGAAATAGTTTGCTGTTAAAATTTGGTTTTTTATTTAACAGTATCGACGCACCAACCTCGCTTTACCGATGTTGATTTCTACGAAGCCATCTTCCGTCCGGAGGCGCTCGGTATACAGCTTCCTTCATGTCGCTGAGCCCGTAAATAGTCGCAGCGAAATTAGGGTTAGCTAAAAAGAAACGAAACAATACCTTTTCGCCCATTTTCAAAAATTTTCTATTATCGCACTTGCGCCTGTATTTTTCAATGCTATGAATCGACAGATTAGTGCTGAATGTGTCCCGGTAGGTTCTTGGAGGTGGCAGGTACACTACCAAACTTTGTATGTACGTATATTCCCAAAAAATTGTGTAAACCTTAAGATTCTCCGCTGAGAGTATATATGAATTATTTATAGCCCCCTAAACTCTCTCAGTAAATTTTTGAATGTTTTATATTTTTGTTTTATCCCTAAATGGCTTTTCCAAGTTTCTGTGAAGTGTTTTAAGTTTTCCTCTCACAAGTATTCGGACATTTACCGGTGTGGGGAAACTTTTGATCTCATATGGGCCTTCCCAGAGTGGTGACAATTTATTTTTCCGAGACTGGTTTTTTAGGAGCACCTTATCACCTATCCGAAGAGTACTGGGATTTACATGCTTGTCATACCTCTTCTTGGACAGGACTTTGGCCTCGTCTTGGTACTTTCGTGCCATTTCGTACGACCACTGAATTTGGTGTTTCAATATCTGCGGATAGTCATAGGGATTATAGAGGGGGGTACTAATTTTGAGATTTGACGGTAAAGGTGTGTCAAATCCATATAGTACCTTGAACGGAGTTTGATTGGTTGAGGCGTGGTCAGTGTGGTTATGCACATGCATAGCTGGTGCCTCTCTTGCAAAGCTGCGGAGATACTCAGCCAGTGGCCTATGACTTCTTTCTAAAGAACCATTGGCTTGTGGATGGTAGGGAGTGATGTGCTGTTTTTTGATTTTTAAAAGTTTGCACACACTCCCGAATAATTTGGACGTGAAGTTCGTTCCATTGTCTGTAACTAGTTTTGTTGGTATTCCATATTTTGTGATTATCTCATTGTAAAATACTCTTGCTACCGTTTCTGCCTCCGCGTCCGGCATAGGTGCGCACAAAAAAAATTTTGATAGGTCATCCTGAAAGGTCAGAATGTACTTATTACCTGTTATGGTGGTAGGTAGTGGGCCAATCATGTCCATATAGACCTTCTCGAAGTGCCTCTTTGGAGTATCCGTTAGTACCATTGGTTCCGTTTTCACTGGCCCGCTTTTGTTTTTCTGACACTTAGGGCAATTTTCTATATGCTTTTTGATATCCTTGACCATACCCCTCCATTTGAATTGTTTCCGTATTCTCCGGTAAGTTTTCCATCTCCCTTGGTGACCACCCAGGAGTGAG
This sequence comes from Sturmia bella, assembly GCA_963662145.1. Lineage (NCBI taxonomy): Eukaryota > Metazoa > Arthropoda > Insecta > Diptera > Tachinidae > Sturmia > Sturmia bella. The sequence goes on along the minus strand of OY759168.1, from coordinate 81,817,765 downwards.
TCATGGAAACTTCTCAGAACTTCCCGGATATCGTCCCTTTTTCTTAGTACTGTCACTGCATCTAAATTTCTTAATGTTTCGGTCGCTATGTCCTTTTCGACCTCGGCCAGAACTTCTTCTTTTTCGGTGGTACTATTCCTCGTCTGGGCTCGCGTTATGGCTTCTACTCTGTGCTCTTGGAAGGGCAGTCTACTGAGTGTAGCGTTCAGGTTTGCTATTCCTGGTTTGTACACAATATCAAACTCATATTCCGAGAGCTTGTGCCTAAGCCTAGCTAACCTTGATGTTTGGTCTTTCAAGTTCGCTATCCCTCGCAGTGGCTGGTGGTCAGTTTAAATTGTAAAATAGCGACCCAGTAGGTAGTGCCGGAATGTGTGGGTTGCCCAGACGATTGCCAGCATCTCTTTTTCTATAGTGGAGTATCGTTTTTCTGCATCACACAGGGATCGGCTTGCAAAAGCGATGGGATGGTCCTTGCCATCCCTTTCTTGAGATAACACCGCTCCTAAAGCTTCGTTGCTTGCGTCGGTGCTAAGGCGAAAAGGTTCCGAAAAATCTGGGTAGATGAGAATGCGAGGGATGGAAATACTTTATTTTATGTTGTCTAAAGCTGCTTGGCACTCATTGGTTCAGACAAATTTGCTGCCCTTTTTTAAAAGGCGGGTTATTGGTGCGGCCTTGCTTGCCATGCCTTTTACAAACTTTCTGTAATAAGTGATTAGGCCCAGCAGAACCTGAATGTCCTTCACATTTCGTGGGGGCTTAATATTTTTAACGCATTCTACTTTTCCTGGATCGGGTAAAGCTCCTAGTTCCGAACAATTGTGGCCTAGATAAATAATTTCTCTCCTCAGAAATTTGCACTTTTTAGTATTCAATTTTAAGCCACTATCCCTAAGTTTTCCTAGCACGTTAAATAACTTTTTTTCGTGATCTGGGATATCTCTCCCATAGACCACTATGTCATCTAGGTACACAAAACAATCCAAACCCTGTAACCCAGTAAGAATGGTGTTCATAACCATTTGGAATGTTGCTGGCGCCCCCGTCAGTCCAAAAGGCATTCTATTGAATTCGAAGTGGCCTTTATCCGTACTAAAAGCGGTTTTTTCTCTATCTGTTTTTTCAAGTAGCACTTGGTGGTAACCACTGGCTAGGTCAAGGGTGGTAAAGTACCTACTGTTTCCTAGCTGGTCTAATATTTCATCTATTCTTGGAATGGGAAAAACCTTTTTAATAGTAACTTCATTTAATTTTCGAAAATCAATCACAAGTCTAAATTTTTTCTGCCCGTTTTCCGATTTCTTTGGCACCAGTAACAGTGGTGAGTTCCATGGTGATACACTTGGGCTTATTATACCTTCTTCCAATAATTCTGAAACCTGCCTATTTATTTCTTCTTTGTGAATTTGGGGGAGTATATATTGTCTTTGGTTGATAGGAGTTTGATCATATCTTGTGGGTATTTTATGTCTTACTAAATTAGTGAACGGGAGTTTGTCCCCATCTAACATGAACACGGCGTGATATTTTTCACACAGGCTTTTCAGAACAAAAACAACTGCGGCAATGACCAAGTACTGCAACACCTGAGTAGGTGTCATTTAGCAGCCCAAACTATGGGAACCGCTGACACTGTAGAACTTTGGTACGGGGAAAATCGGGCAAAGTCAGCATGTGACCAACAGTCGGCTGGGATTCCCTCGATCGCAGCAGCAGAGGCAGGCTGTTCTCAAGCAATAAATAATGCAGTAAGTGCAGCGAAAGGAGGCAGTTTTTGGTGTGGAGTGGCCAACTATAGTTAAGTTTATTTTCGGGAAATAAACGAGTAAAACCAAAACAAAACCCAGTGTTTCATTTATTCCTTGTGGTTGCACATAAACAATTAAAGGCAACCCTATGACCTCTACGGAGAAATCCAGGGGTATAATAATAATATAATTTATAGTGGTAATCCTGCATTCCTACGGGACCCTGCAAGGATTAAAACATTATAAAATTATAATATAAGTATTTATCATAACATCCCAAATCGCAAAATTTTAAAAGCTAATCTTATTAGCCCCTACGTTCTATATACATTCTCTTGGCTAGATTTTGGCTCTATTGCTATTTTACATAGCTCCGTTACATATTATCACTCTTAATAGACGACAAATTTAGCAAAATTGTATATAGCCACTCAAATATTAACCTTAACGCTAGATTTAAATTCTATTGCTGTAATCTATAGCCCCTTAGTTTCATTCCCTTAATAATAGATTGCAAATCTAGTGCTATAACTGATTGATTATCTCCAACTTCTATCCCTTGGAAAAAAAATGGCCACTAACTCTAGCCCTTCTCTAAGAGATCAATTCGATTTTGATAGCGATCGCTTACTCAATTTCTGCGAAAAAATTTTAAAGCTTAGAGAATATTGACCACAATGAGTCTATTCTTGAGGTTAAGAATAAGGACTTAGAATCAAGATGGGGAAGACTTGAGGCCTCCTATGAGATTCTAATGCTGTCAAAAGAGGTATTGATCACTAAAGATATGAAAAGCGAAGTTACAAAAATATTTGAAGAGTGTACAGACTCTTATTATGCCTGCTTATCCCAAATTTTAGAGCAAATAAGAGGTTACCGCATGGAAACAGTGCATAATCCAGCAAGGCGGTCAACATCTCGCTATTCCGTATAGGAACAAGCCCCCCCACAAGATATCATACGGGATGATTTTGATTGCATAAAACTCCCCCCTTGTGACACTGACGTGTTTAAAGGCAGCTACGAACAATGAACCTCATTTCGGGATATGTTCACAGCAGTCTACATAAATCACTCCAGTGACGAAATTACACCATTTGCGCAATAAAACTAGAGACGAAGCGGGTGAGATCGTAAAAATATATCCACAATCTCATGAAAACTTTGAGCTAGCGTGGAACGCTCTAAAACCACGCTACGAAAATAAACGAGTTCTAGTTGACAACCAAATCAAAATACTCTTTGATATCCCAGCAGCAACTAGAGAAGATAGCGAATCGATCCGAAGAATTCAGTCTTCAGTGAACGACTCTCTGGCAACATTAAAAACTCTTGGCATTCAAGTTGATAGTTGCGATCCAATACGCATTCGCTTAATTTCAACAAAGTTGCCAGAAGTGACCCTTTCACTCTGGGAACAGTCACTCCCATCTCCTCGAGAGCTTCCTAAGTGGTCCGAAATGTCTGCCTTTCTCATCAGCAGATATGAAGCGGTAGAGCGTCTTTCAAGTATTAGATCCTCAAAAGATAGCTTCATACTTACAAGACCGCCTCACACTCAAGTACAGACATATATTTCGAATGAAAATTTAAATTTATCCCTATGCAAACTGTGTAATGAAAATCACTCACCAAATTTCGAGCTTTTAATGTACAGCAGAGAGTTGATTACGTTTTTAAAAATAAATACTGTAACAATTGTTTGGCTGCTTCTCATCTCAAGTCAAACTGTGGTAGTAAACATAAATGCTTTAATTACAAGAAAAACCACCACACTCTGCTGCATATGAGACAAAACTCAAGTCTCAGCTCAAGCTCAAACCAGAATTCAAACGGAAATAGTCAAGTTGTGCAAAGGTCTACTGCAACTATCCCGCAGATGACTCAAAACAACGATTATGATAATATCCCAAGCACCTCCAGTCGAATTCAGGCTAACTGTTGCGCAAGTAGCGACAGTATTTTATTACGCACAGCCCTAACGCAAATTGACCATAAAGGTGAACTTTTTACAGTAAGAGCTCTAATAGATCCAGGATCCCAGCGAATATTTTTGCAGAAAGAATTAGAGCTCGTCTCCAGCTTCCCTATAGTCGTTCGCATTGCGAAATTGTGGGTATCGGAGGTCAAAAGCAATTCGCAAATAAAGAATTCGATCTCGTTTTATATGCCAAAAGGCATAATATGCGCGTCCCAATTAAAGCGATTGTGCTACCCAAAGTCACAAGAAGACTTCCGACGTGTAGTTTCAAAATACCAGTCTCAAAAGATCTCTCAGAACTGGATCTAGCGGATCCAACTTTTAACCAAGCTTCACAAATTGATCTCATTCTAGGCAATGACTGTGAACAGTTCCTTAATATTAATAATATTACTGTAAGTGTTCCACCCACAAAGACTCCTGGCTGAATTTCTGATTTGCCTATCACAATTTCTCCCTTAACCCCCTTGACCATTGCCGTTACAACCCTATGGCACCGTCCATTAATAGACCAATTTCCAGCAATGTATACCTGACTTGTATCTGCAATAAGAGGTAGGGATGCTATTTGCTGTTTATTGACAAAGAATTTAGTTGTTTTTTCTATTGTGTCAATAATGGAGTTATTCCATAACATGTCTCTTCCCAGTAAACCGTCTCCCGGTAACATACTGTGTTTTGGAACCACATGTAACTCCAGTCGTAATTTGTCTATGTATTTATGTTTAACTGTCAATGACCCTTCAGTTACTATGTTACCCCCGAACGCACCTGATAACGTCCGTTTATTCTCTGTATTAATTTGTATGCCCTGTTTTAAAGCTTCCCTTTTCACTAGTGTAGAGTCCGCCCCAGAGTCAACCAACAAAAGTAATTTCCCCCCCCTTTGCGCAAGGAAAATTTATATAGCTTTGATCAATTTGCAGACCTTCATTATCCCTAGTCTTGTATTTGCGTCTTCGTTTCTGTTCCGATTCTGAAATATATGTGCGATGGTCTGTGCTCTTCTCTATTTTATTTATCTGCCCCTTTACATAGATCCACAGCACTGTCAATAGCTGTAGTATTAGTGCCATGAAATTAAAAAGTATCCCTATAATTTGTCCACCGTTATGTAAAAATGTGTGCCCGGTCTCTTTGATTTTTGTTAAAAATGGTACCAAATTTTTGATGTCTCTATTTTCCGATGTTTCCTCTTGGGATGCACTGAAATATGCATCAATATCAGCACTTGGAATTGGTTTCACGATCTTCTTACTCCTACTTCTGTTGCTATTTTTATCTATTCGTTTTTCTTTCTTGTTTATTTTCATTTCTTCTTCTTTATTCGATTTTAATACCTCTTCCCTCTTGTGAACATTTTTCTTATGTTCCGTTTTGTGAATTATACTCATTGATCCCGTAGATCCGTTTACTCTATCTGCTTTATACCAATTCCCATGTCCAATTTTTGTACCATTCATTTTGTTGTTATTCAGGTATAAAAGTCATAATCATATTTGCGCTTTATGTGTTTTGTGTCTCTATTACGTTTCTGCCTACTAATTGTTTTTTCTCTTTCGGGTTTCTCAGTTATTGGCTGTAACTGACCCGACCATCGTTTCCCGAATTTTGTGTTACGTTAAACTGGTTATTGTTGACAGCGCCGCGTTTAGTTTCATTCCTATTGCCTTTATTGTTGTATTTTTCCTGACCTCTGTTTTCATAACGGTTGTTGCTGGGGCAGCTTGATGCAAAGTGTCCCAGCTGATTGCAAGAGTAACAGTGCTTTTCTCTTCTAGCATCGCTATTTAGAGCCTGATTCAGTGGTTGGCGAGAATTTTGTGAGTTTCTTCTGGGGTCAGGAGGTTGCAGATTTCTCCCAGATCTGTAGTTTGCATGTTCTTGGCGTCTGTCTTGGTTATAATACGATCTAGTTTGACTGCTAAAACATTCATTAAGCGCATGACCCCGTCTATTACAAAAACTGCAGAATTTACTGGAACCAAAAGAGTCTCTTTTGTTGTTGAAAGTGCTTTGTTGTAGCGAAAGTTGTCTGACTTCGTTTACTAACTGTTGAACCGTTTCATACAAGGGTTCTCGGGCTTCAACTGTCATCACATTTGATGGTCGTATTCCGGTTCCCAAAAGGTCCTGAGCATCCTTTGTGATTTTTAGTAGTTCAGATAGCTCTACTTTATCGTATCCAATAAATCTTGAAACTAATTTTGGGTCGCGTAAACCCCTTATGTAACTTCGTACAGCTGACTGATTACAATGATCAACCATTGATTTTTGGTGTGATTGTTCTCGCCATTGTGAGGTAATCAATTCTGTTGCATTCCTTAGGAGCCCCTCAAGACGTTCTCCAAACTCATATGCACTTTCTGTTGTACCTTGCTTGCTATTAAATATTAATTCCTGTATCTTAGATAGTGTCTTTGTTTTTAAGAATTTTTCCTTTACCACTTGACATAGGGCTTCTATGGTTGCAAATTCCTTGTTGTGCAAATAAGAGTACGCATTTCCAAATAGTCTAGTTTTTATACATTTAATAATGTCAACGGTACTGCCTATTCCTCTAAGCTTGTCTTCTGCTATCATACATCCTTCTATAAATTTGCTAGTTTCTGTTGCTAAATCCGGACCGTCCGTACCATAAAATATTTGAACCATGTGTGATATATTTTTTAAAAGTTCAGTAAAAGTCGCCATGTTGTTAGTGCCGGTCGAATTCTGTTCCTCTTGCCTTGGTGATGGTGACCGGTTTCTTAAAATTTCCTGTGCTATCGGTATTAAAGTATTAAACTCTCTAACTAAGTTATTATCAACGCTTCCTGTTTTTCCCAATTCGTTGAATTTTTCCTTATAACGTGCTAAATCTCCCAATTTTCTATATTTTGTCTCTGCCGTATAACCTCTACTACCTGCTTTTCTTGCGTTACTTATTATACTTTTGGTCTTCTCCAGTATGTCTATTGCAATCTGTTCTTCGCTAGCAATTTCCGCTTCTCCTATGGCTTTTTCCTGTTCTTGATGTATTATTATCGAAGGAATTTTGTTACTTTCTGCTAATTCTGGTCCTAAAGAAGGTGTGGGGGATCTAGACCTATGTATCGTGTCTAATTCACGCCTCACGTTTGTCAAAGCTACCTGCAGCCTCTGTATTGTATTTTCTTGAGACTCTATCAGTTGTTTTTGCTTTTTAAGTTCTTTTTCACTAAGGGTTTTTTGTTTTAGCTGCTCTACTAGTGCTCTATTTTCTTCCACTGCTTCCTCTAGCAAATTGTCTGTGTACTTTAATTGCTCACGAAGTTTCTTATTGTGTCCCTCTAAAAATGATTTTGTTTTATTTAATTCCTCTACTCTATCTGTCAATTCTACTGATTTATCCTGATTAAGTTCCCCTGTCAAATGTAAAACATAACCTGCTTCTTCTAGCTTGCTTAATTTTTGAATTTTTATAATATCCCTATGTTTTTCTAAAAAATCTTTCTCAGAATTTACATGCCTAAGTTCCGTCCATGCAAGAACTAATAAACTGTCTACCCTATAGTTGAAGTCAGTTATTTTTGCAAGTAGTTCATCTGTTTGTTCTGTTGGACTAGCCATTTATGAAATTATGCTTACCCTGTGAGTCCTGGTTAATATCATTTTCTATCTAGAGATTTACACCTATATACAGTATGTCTAAAAAGGAAAAACAAAAATGCGAATTATTATGCATATTATAACTTCCAAAATATTCCATCTAGTTAATTTCACTTTAAAATTTTTCCCGAAATCAAATTGTAAGATTTTATAATTTATTAAATTAATCCAAAAAAATCCCTTTTGAAAAGAAAAACAATTTTCGACAATAGAACCCGCAAAATGAAATAGATCTTTATACATACATACATATACATGTATAGACTTCGCTCTTTGCTCAATTAATATGACAAAGCATTGTTACAATATGCATAAAGAAAAAACAATTTTTGATTAAATAAAGAATAATTGATTTTTAATTTAAAGGCAAATAGCAAAATTTTTCAAGATAAGGCTTGACATAAAGGGGTTTGTTTATTCAAACAAAAACTATATGTTTACTCAAATTTTCCATCCAAAACGTTCTTAATGTGAACTTAAAAAAAATTTTTTTTTTCTTTAATACGAGCATAAATTCTTTCGTTAAACAAAGTTTTAATTCATTTTGTGACGAAAAAAAAAAATTTTTTTTTTTTAATAAAATTTACTTTCTATACAGAAAAAAAAATTTTTTTTTCAATTATCCTGAGGGGAATTCTACTTTAAAGTGTAGGTTTTTACCGCTAAGGATCTTCAACCAGGAGTTTGTTTTCCTATTGAAAAACCTTTGTTGCGAAAACCGGCTGCGCCAATTGTTATGGGCTATATTCCTACAGCCTCTTATTGCTGCAGGAATAACCCTTAAAGATTAAATTAATTATTTTTAGCTAATATCCTGGAGAGCTCCGTGGAGATCGCAGGATAGTGGTCGAGGCAACTAGTGCCGCAGTAACGACCGTACTAGGAAAAGGCAAAAATGCCGCAGTGATTTCCTAGGGGAGAATTGTCAGAAATAAAAGACTACCTTGTTTGTAACTTTAATTCTAAACTCATTCTCTGCTTTTATTTTCAGTTATACTAGCTTATATACTAAAATTAAATTACAATAACATTATGTCTAAATTGCAATAACATTAACCTAATATCAAAACCAATAATTAATTTCTTGTTGTTTGTTTCTTTTAACTTCCGCACCGTCAGCTTTTGTTGTCACCATTATTTTGAAGCGCGTGTGACCCAATTCCTATTTTACTTCTGGGTTTTGCACAATTGCCTATTTTGCAGCGTTAAGCAATTGTGCAGGTGGCCCAATTAATTATTAATTTTAGTTTCAGAATATTGACCGATTGCTTAATTTTCAGTGTAAAGCAATTATGAATTTGTTGTGCCAATAACAGTTCGTTCACTGATCGAATTTTCAGATGTTGTTGTTCCATGTTGATATTGTTGTAGACAACTCACAACACTGTGTTAAAATATAGCAGGCAGAAAATTTGATTACACAATACAACAATGTGCTCACTCTCCCTTTTATCTACCTGTCTACATGTTTTCTGTGGTCCAATATTACCCTGCATGTATACATTTCCGTGTTATTGTAAGAAAATCTGTGTTTTTTTAGTTTGTTTCTGTAATTATCCCACTGCAAATCATATCGATGTTATGTTTTGTAAGTCAATTTATCGAGAACATACGCAGTAAATGTTGAAAAAACCGCATTGGAATAATTTATTCAAAAAGTTTTATTGCTATTGTACCAAGGGCTATAATATGCAGAAATTCTTTCTTATTTGTTATAATATATTTTTTAAGAGTTATATAAAAGTTTGAGCTAACAATTCTCTACAAAATGATCTGCAATGGCAAAAGTCATTAATTTCCGTTGACTCAGAATCTTCCTTTTCTATTTCATAGCTAATACTGGGTAACCACTTTGTTCTTATGGATCATATTACTGGATCCGATGATATTAGCAAATATTTCACTAGGTCCATATTTTGGACAATTTTTGAGCTTATACGTGTGTTGAAGAGTCTAATTTTTTTAACATCTCTGTTTCTAGCTTCTTGGGACTCTTCTGTTAATTCACCTAAGCCCAGCATACTATTTTCTATTATTTATTTCCCATGTGACAATACTCTATGCAAAGTTGGTGTCATTGTTTTCCAGGGATATAAGTTGTTAAAGAAGCAAACTTTTTGAACTTATTCACATTTATTTGCATTTTGCGCTTCAAAATAATTTTAGCAAAGATCAACAGCAAAATGCAAATAAATGTGAATAAGTTCAAAATAAAAAGGAGAGTGAGCATATTGTTGTATTGTGTAATCAAATTTTCTGAATGCTATATTTTAACACAGATTCATTTCTTACTACAAATAAGCGCTATAGTTCATAAAAGATACAGTATGTATTGAGTATGTTATGGGGGTAGCAAATAATGTGAAAAATAGTGCATGTTTGCAAAATGTCATCCGAGGTGTGCGTTTTGTGGTCGTTTTGCTCAGTATGGTAAGTTAAAAATATATATGTATTATATACTGTTGGACAGGTAAATAAGTCTTTTTTTATATTTTGCATGAGTTTTGATAATTTTGTAAAAAAAATGTGGGATTTCACTGAAAAAACCTAAAAAATCTCTTTTTGTACTCCTTTCAAATATTTTTTTTGGATTCGAAAATGCATAAAAAAATGTTTACTTAATTTATCTTCCAACCCTTTTCACCAATAAAAGATGATGGTGTTTTCTAATAAATAACAGAAATATTAATAGATAAAAATTAAATTGAGTATAATTTTCAAGCAGGTAGATAAAATGCTCCCAATAATTCGATTATTTTTAATAAATCTGCTCTCCTGCTCACAGTTTTCACCGGGCGGGTAACAATAAAAAGCCAAATTAAATCTTTTAAATATATCTAACATAATTTTTAAACGGTTTTACAAAATTCGATGGGCGATTTTTGTTTTTTACCAATCAATTCAGAATTTTTTTGAAAAATTGTCCGAATTCGTCCATTGCTGGGTGTGGCGTGCATTCTTTTCTCAGTTTCAAATTAGAAATACAGTAAATTTCAAAGCCTATGCTTTGACAATTTTTAAAAAATTTTGTTTTGATTAAACATTTTTTTTTTAAAAACGTCAAACAATTAAGCTCCATTTTTGTAAAAATTTTGCCATTTTTCACTAATTTTTCAAAGACTTGACTTTGATCTCGTTTCACAAGCACACGTTTCACGATAATTAAAAATTTTCTTTTGGGTAATATTGAAATATATCTAAGAAATAGTTTAAAACTATTTTTAGGCCTTTGACTATGCCATTACTGGAGATATTTGCAAAATAAGAAACAAAGTCAATGCCAAAAACAAAAATTTCGAAATTCAAAACCAAATATCTTTTAAACTATTTACGATATCAACCAAAACTAAAATGCGTTTTGTTAATCTATTAATTTTCTTTTTAATTAATTTTTCTACGAAATGTAAGTTTTCAAAAATCGGACCATATTTACAAAAGTTATGAATGGAACAAACTTTTTCATACCCGAGGTAGTCAACTTTGACACCGTGTAGGTCAACGTGTGATACAACAGGGTGGCTCAAATTTAATTACTTTTAAAGCCTAAGTCCTCCTCTATACATTCATTGTTATATAATACATACATACATTGTTATATAATCAGCTCGCTTGTTTCAAAGATACAGATTTATTACCCTTTTTTTTGCGTTTGGCCCCATTGTGCACCGGCACGTCTTGGAGCCTTTAGCAGACCCTTTACATATGTTGGAACGGACTACTTTGGACCGATAGCAGTAAAGTTTGGCAGAAAGTCTCGAGCGATTCATATTGAAATTGCTGAAAGTCTTTCAACTGATTCCTTTCTAATGTGTTTAAGAAACTTTATTGCTAGACGCGGTATACCAGCTGAAATATATAGCGACAACGGCACAAATTTTCTTGGAGCTGAAAGATTTTTAAGAGACAATTTGAAAAAAATTGACTTCGTTTAAGTACAAATCGATTTGGCACATAAAGGAATAACGTGGAGGTTTAATCCGCCAGCAGCTCCTCATATGGGGGGAACATGGGAGAGGCTTGTAAGATCAATTAAAATCATTCTGTATAAAATTTGTCCCTCTAAGAATTTCAATGACGAGAGCTTGCGTACGTCACTAATGGAAGTAGAAATGATAGTCAACTCAAGACCACTTACTTACGTATCTCTTGAGAATGCCGATCAGGAAGCAATAACCCCTAATCATTTCATATTGGGCAGTTCAAATGGAATAAAGCCATTCTGTGATTTAGACATTATTAACCACAGAATGTGTTTACGTCAAAGCGAGATATTCGCTAATAGTTTTTGGCGCCGTTGGGTTAAAGAAATGTTGCCGACTCTTACCAGACGCAATAAATGGTCTCAAAGCATCAAGCCAATTAAGGTAGGCGACGTTGTGCTTATTGTCGATTAAAACTCCACAAGAAACACGTGGACTAAAGAGCTGATAGTTGAAGTTACCACAGCAAAAGATGGCCAAGTGCGAGGTGCAAAGGTGAAAACTATTAACGGAATTGTAGAAAGGCCAGCAGTAAAATTGGCGGTATTAGATGTCAGTAACGGAATAGAGTAAAGTTGCAAATGCAGCAATTTACTGGGGGGAGAATTGTTACCGACAATATTTGAATATCACGTCAGTTAATAACAAATAGAGTTTCCCTTAAATGCTAATTTAATATAATTTGTGCAATTGTTAATATAAGTAACATTTTATAACACTGCAAATGTATGTATACCTAATGAAGTACTTTTATTATCCAGAACTCCATTTTTTTTTGTTAATTGCATCTTAAAACTCAACATTACAAGGCATAGTTAAAGTATACATATTTGAATTATTCTAAAATTGTTGTCAAGAACTAAGGTAAAAGTAAAATCTAAATGGAATAAATAAAAAACAAACTAATAGAGTTCGCTTTCAGAATTTTAAAGCGACGAAATAGTTTGCTGTTAAAATTTGGTTTTTTATTTAACAGTATTGACGCACCAACCTCGCTTTACCGATGTTGATTTCTACGAAGCCATCTTCCGACCGGAGGCGCTCGGTATACAGCTTCCTTCATGTCGCTGAGCCCGTAAATAGTCGCAGCGAAATTAGGGTTAGCTAAAAAGAAACGAAACAATACCTTTTCGCCCATTTTCAAAAATTTTCTATTATCGCACTTGCGCCTGTATTTTTCAATGCTATGAATCGACAGATTAGTGCTGAATGTGTCCCGGTAGGTTCTTGGAGGTGGCAGGTACACTACCAAACTTTGTATGTACGTATATTCCCAAAAAATTGTGTAAACCTTAAGATTCTCCGCTGAGAGTATATATGAATTATTTATAGCCCCCTAAACTCTCTCAGTAAATTTTTGAATGTTTTATATTTTTGTTTTATCCCTAAATGGCTTTTCCAAGTTTCTGTGAAGTGTTTTAAGTTTTCCTCTCACAAGTATTCGGACATTTACCGGTGTGGGGAAACTTTTTATCTCATATGGGCCTTCCCAGAGTGGTGACAATTTATTTTTCCGAGACTGGTTTTTTAGGAGCACCTTATCACCTATCCGAAGAGTACTGGGATTTACATGCTTGTCATACCTCTTCTTGGACAGGACTTTGGCCTCGTCTTGGTACTTTCGTGCCATTTCGTACGACCACTGAATTTGGTGTTTCAATATCTGCGGATAGTCATAGGGATTGTAGAGGGGGGTACTAATTTTGAGATTTGACGGTAAAGGTGTGTCAAATCCATATAGTACCTTGAACGGAGTTTGATTGGTTGAGGCGTGGTCAGTGTGGTTATGCACATGCATAGCTGTTGCCTCTCTTGCAAAGCTGCGGAGATACTCAGCCAGTGGCCTATGACTTCTTTCTAAAGAACCATTGGCTTGTGGATGGTAGGGAGTGATGTGCTGTTTTTTGATTTTTAAAAGTTTGCACACACTCCCGAATAATTTGGACGTGAAGTTCGTTCCATTGTCTGTAACTAGTTTTGTTGGTATTCCATATTTTGTGATTATCTCATTGTAAAATACTCTTGCTACCGTTTCTGCCTCCGCGTCCGGCATAGGTGCGCACAAAAAAAATTTTGATAGGTCATCCTGAAAGGTCAGAATGTACTTATTACCTGTTATGGTGGTAGGTAGTGGGCCAATCATGTCCATATAGACCTTCTCGAAGTGCCTCTTTGGAGTATCCGTTAGTACCATTGGTTCCGTTTTCACTGGCCCGCTTTTGTTTTTCTGACACTTAGGGCAATTTTCTATATGCTTTTTGATATCCTTGACCATACCCCTCCATTTGAATTGTTTCCGTATTCTCCGGTAAGTTTTCCATCTCCCTTGGTGACCACCCAGGAGTGAGTCATGGAAACTTCTCAGAACTTCCCGGATATCGTCCCTTTTTCTTAGTACTGTCACTGCATCTAAATTTCTTAATGTTTCGGTCGCTATGTCCTTTTCGACCTCGGCCAGAACTTCTTCTTTTTCGGTGGTACTATTCCTCGTCTGGGCTCGCGTTATGGCTTCTACTCTGTGCTCTTGGAAGGGCAGTCTACTGAGTGTAGCGTTCAGGTTTGCTATTCCTGGTTTGTACACAATATCAAACTCATATACCGAGAGCTTGTGCCTAAGCCTAGCTAACCTTGATGTTTGGTCTTTCAAGTTCGCTATCCCTCGCAGTGGCTGGTGGTCAGTTTAAATTGTAAAATAGCGACCCAGTAGGTAGTGCCGGAATGTGTGGGTTGCCCAGACGATTGCCAGCATCTCTTTTTCTATAGTGGAGTATCGTTTTTCTGCATCACACAGGGATCGGCTTGCAAAAGCGATGGGATGGTCCTTGCCATCCCTTTCTTGAGATAACACCGCTCCTAAAGCTTCGTTGCTTGCGTCGGTGCTAAGGCGAAAAGGTTCCGAAAAATCTGGGTAGATGAGAATGCGAGGGATGGAAATACTTTATTTTATGTTGTCTAAAGCTGCTTGGCACTCATTGGTCCAGACAAATTTGCTGCCCTTTTTTAAAAGGCGGGTTATTGGTGCGGCCTTGCTTGCCATGCCTTTTACAAACTTTCTGTAATAAGTGATTAGGCCCAGCAGAACCTGAATGTCCTTCACATTTCGTGGGGGCTTAATATTTTTAACGCATTCTACTTTTCCTGGATCGGGTAAAGCTCCTTGTTCCGAACAATTGTGGCCTAGATAAATAATTTCTCTCCTCAGAAATTTGCACTTTTTAGTATTCAATTTTAAGCCACTATCCCTAAGTTTTCCTAGCACGTTAAATAACTTTTTTTCGTGATCTGGGATATCTCTCCCATAGACCACTATGTCATCTAGGTACACAAAACAATCCAAACCCTGTAACCCAGTAAGAATGGTGTTCATAACCATTTGGAATGTTGCTGGCGCCCCCGTCAGTCCAAAAGGCATTCTATTGAATTCGAAGTGGCCTTTATCCGTACTAAAAGCGGTTTTTTCTCTATCTGTTTTTTCAAGTAGCACTTGGTGGTAACCACTGGCTAGGTCAAGGGTGGTAAAGTACCTACTGTTTCCTAGCTGGTCTAATATTTCATCTATTCTTGGAATGGGAAAAACCTTTTTAATAGTAACTTCATTTAATTTTCGAAAATCAATCACAAGTCTAAATTTTTTCTGCCCGTTTTCCGATTTCTTTGGCACTAGTAACAGTGGTGAGTTCCATGGTGATACACTTGGGCTTATTATACCTTCTTCCAATAATTCTGAAACCTGCCTATTTATTTCTTCTTTGTGAATTTGGGGGAGTATATATTGTCTTTGGTTGATAGGAGTTTGATCATATCTTGTGGGTATTTTATGTCTTACTAAATTAGTGAACGGGAGTTTGTCCCCATCTAACATGAACACGGCGTGATATTTTTCACACAGGCTTTTCAGAACAAAAACAACTGCGGCAATGACCAAGTACTGCAACACCTGAGTAGGTGTCATTTAGCAGCCCAAACTATGGGAACCGCTGACACTGTAGAACATTGGTACGGGGAAAATCGGGCAAAGTCAGCATGTGACCAACAGTCGGCTGGGATTCCCTCGATCGCAGCAGCAGAGGCAGGCTGTTCTCAAGCAATAAATAATGCAGTAAGTGCAGCGAAAGGAGGCAGTTTTTGGTGTGGAGTGGCCAACTATAGTTAAGTTTATTTTCGGGAAATAAACGAGTAAAACCAAAACAAAACCCAGTGTTTCATTTATTCCTTGTGGTTGCACATAAACAATTAAAGGCAACCCTATGACCTCTACGGAGAAATCCAGGGGTATAATAATAATATAATTTATAGTGGTAATCCTGCATTCCTACGGGACCCTGCAAGGATTAAAACATTATAAAATTATAATATAAGTATTTATCATAACATCCCAAATCGCAAAATTTTAAAAGCTAATCTTATTAGCCCCTACGTTCTATATACATTCTCTTGGCTAGATTTTGGCTCTATTGCTATTTTACATAGCTCCGTTACATATTATCACTCTTAATAGACGACAAATTTAGCAAAATCGTATATAGCCACTCAAATATTAACCTTAACGCTAGATTTAAATTCTATTGCTGTAATCTATAGCCCCTTAGTTTCATTCCCTTAATAATAGATTGCAAATCTAGTGCTATAACTGATTGATTATCTCCAACTTCTATCCCTTGGAAAAAAAATGGCCACTAACTCTAGCCCTTCTCTAAGAGATCAATTCGATTTTGATAGCGATCGCTTACTCAATTTCTGCGAAAAAATTTTAAAGCTTAGAGAATATTGACCACAATGAGTCTATTCTTGAGGTTAAGAATAAGGACTTAGAATCAAGATGGGGAAGACTTGAGGCCTCCTATGAGATTCTAATGCTGTCAAAAGAGGTATTGATCACTAAAGATATGAAAAGCGAAGTTACAAAAATATTTGAAGAGTGTACAGACTCTTATTATGCCTGCTTATCCCAAATTTTAGAGCAAATAAGAGGTTACCGCATGGAAACAGTGCATAATCCAGCAAGGCGGTCAACATCTCGCTATTCCGTATAGGAACAAGCCCCCCACAAGATATCATACGGGATGATTTTGATTGCATAAAACTTCCCCCTTGTGACACTGACGTGTTTAAAGGCAGCTACGAACAATGAACCTCATTTCGGGATATGTTCACAGCAGTCTACATAAATCACTCCAGTGACGAAATTATACCATTTGCGCAATAAAACTAGAGACGAAGCGGGTGAGATCGTAAAAATATATCCACAATCTCATGAAAACTTTGAGCTAGCGTGGAACGCTCTAAAACCACGCTACGAAAATAAACGAGTTCTAGTTGACAACCAAATCAAAATACTCTTTGATATCCCAGCAGCAACTAGAGAAGATAGCGAATCGATCCGAAGAATTCAGTCTTCAGTGAACGACTCTCTGGCAACATTAAAAACTCTTGGCATTCAAGTTGATAGTTGCGATCCAATACGCATTCGCTTAATTTCAACAAAGTTGCCAGAAGTGACCCTTTCACTCTGGGAACAGTCACTCCCATCTCCTCGAGAGCTTCCTAAGTGGTCCGAAATGTCTGCCTTTCTCATCAGCAGATATGAAGCGGTAGAGCGTCTTTCAAGTATTAAATCCTCAAAAGATAGCTTCATACTTACAAGACCGCCTCACACTCAAGTACAGACATATATTTCGAATGAAAATTTAAATTTATCCCTATGCAAACTGTGTAATGAAAATCACTCACCAAATTTCGAGCTTTTAATGTACAGCAGAGAGTTGATTACGTTTTTAAGTGGTCCGAAATGTCTGCCTTTCTCATCAGCAGATATGAAGCGGTAGAGCGTCTTTCAAGTATTAAATCCTCAAAAGATAGCTTCATACTTACAAGACCGCCTCACACTCAAGTACAGACATATATTTCGAATGAAAATTTAAATTTATCCCTATGCAAACTGTGTAATGAAAATCACTCACCAAATTTCGAGCTTTTAATGTACAGCAGAGAGTTGATTACGTTTTTAAAAATAAATACTGTAACAATTGTTTGGCTGCTTCTCATCTCAAGTCAAACTGTGGTAGTAAACATAAATGCTTTAATTACAAGAAAAACCACCACACTCTGCTGCATATGAGACAAAACTCAAGTCTCAGCTCAAGCTCAAACCAGAATTCAAACGGAAATAGTCAAGTTGTGCAAAGGTCTACTGCAACTATCCCGCAGATGACTCAAAACAACGATTATGATAATATCCCAAGCACCTCCAGTCGAATTCAGGCTAACTGTTGCGCAAGTAGCGACAGTATTTTATTACGCACAGCCCTAACGCAAATTGACCATAAAGGTGAACTTTTTACAGTAAGAGCTCTAATAGATCCAGGATCCCAGCGAATATTTTTGCAGAAAGAATTAGAGCTCGTCTCCAGCTTCCCTATAGTCGTTCGCATTGCGAAATTGTGGGTATCGGAGGTCAAAAGCAATTCGCAAATAAAGAATTCGATCTCGTTTTATATGCCAAAAGGCATAATATGCGCGTCCCAATTAAAGCGATTGTGCTACCCAAAGTCACAAGAAGACTTCCGACGTGTAGTTTCAAAATACCAGTCTCAAAAGATCTCTCAGAACTGGATCTAGCGGATCCAACTTTTAACCAAGCTTCACAAATTGATCTCATTCTAGGCAATGACTGTGAACAGTTCCTTAATATTGATGGCATAAAGAAAAATATTTGTGGTCATTCCTCGGCATTCAATACCATTTTTGGTTGGGTTCTAAGTGGGCCTATAAAAATGCACTATAATAAAATATTCACAAACTCCGTGTTTGTATCCGAAACTTCAGAATTAAATAATATCTTAAGGCAGTATTAGGAACAGGAAGAAATACCTCTGACTCGAGCAAGTTCAGCAGAAGACGATTTCTGCGATCAACTCTACAAAACAACCAGTACTCGAAACCAAAATGGTAGATATATGGTTAGACTCCCGTTCAAAGAAGCTTTTCCCCAAAAACTTTTCCTCGGCTCATCTCGGTTTACTGCCCTAGCTCAATATTCTAGTTTGGAAAGAAATTTGAGTAAAAATCCCGAACTCCAACCTCAGTATAGAGATGTGTTGAACGAATATGTAACACTTGACCACATGGAAGAAGTTCCATCAACTGAACTCTTTTCTCAGGGTAAATATAGCTCTTATTATTTACCACACCACGCAGTCATTCGCCCAGAGCATAAAACGACAAAAGTGCGAGTCGTTTTTAATGCCTCAAGAAAATCAAAGTCCCAATTCTCTCTGAATGACATATTATACAAAAGTCCCACGTTACAAAATGACCTAATGTCAATCATAGTCAATTGGCGAAAATATCAGTACGTTTTCAGTGATGATATTCAAAAAATGTACCGCCAAATAATGGTTCACCCTGCTGATGGCTCATATCAGCGCATTTTATTCCAGTTTCAAGCAGACGGCCCGATTAAAGACTACCAGTTAAAAACATTCACTTTCAGCGTTAACTGTGCCCCTTACCTCGCGATTCGGACCCTTCTTCAACTCGCTTCTGATTCCGAATCGACTTACTCTAAAGCAGCTTCAGTTCTGCGCACAGAAACGTACGTCGATGACATACTGACTGGTGGGTTCTCAATAGAAGAAACTCTATCTCAAACTCAGCTAATAAAGGCTCTGAAATCGGCTGGATTCCCACTGAAAAAGATATCTGCAAACCACCCGAGTTACGTCAGAGCCAGCTCCGACTCCACCAAAAATAAACATAAATTGGCACAAGTAACAAAAGGTCGATAACCCAACTAAGTTGTGCAATCGACACACTTATGCCAATTTAACATTTTTTAAAAACAAGAAATTGTTTTCCCACAAAGTATGTAACCCGACCCTTTTCTTTAACTTCAATAAAAATAACAAAATAATAAATCAATACTTTTTATTTTTAGTAACAATTTTAATAAATAATAATGTAGGCTAAGCACTTTTGATTTCCAATCTTAATCAACACTTTTATTTTTAGTAACAATTTTAATAAATAATAATGTAGGCTAAGCACTTTTGATTTCCAATCTTAATCAACCTAATAAATAAAAATTGTATGAGTAGTTAGTAATAAAGTTATACTCAAATAATAAAGAACAAAGAGCTGAAGCTTCAATTAATTTTTTTATTGAATAAGCCCATAAGGACTTATAACTGGCGCAGTCGGTAGGATCTAGCCCCGAAGGACTAGATAAGCGAACGGAAAATTGTGAAAACTTTTTTATATCCTAAAGGACTATAAAAACACAAAATTTTTTCCTTAAGGAATTGTAAAGAAAAAAAACCCCAAACTTTTAAACAAATTAAATCAAAAATAATAATCAACAACTCAACGTAAGAGACTATACTCGTATTAATAAAGCGCAGAATAAAACCAATTATATAAAAAGTTGAGAACAAAAAGTTAAAAAAAAAAAAAAAAAAAAAAAAACAACAAAAAAATTTCTGAAGATTCAACTCATCATAAGATCTACAAGAAAAACAAGATGGAAGCTAACTCAACAGATCGAACTTCAACAGAAAATTCAGCCAGAGAGTCACCAATAGCCGCATCAGAAGTTCTTAAAGAAGCTTCGAGGATCAAGGAATACACAGGAAGCATAGAATACGCTTTATCATCATTTATAAGGGAAGCCGAACTCTTCATCCCCATTTTCCAAGGCACCAATCTAGAGGAATATGTCTTTCAACGGTGCATAATCAACAAAATTCAAGGAGAAGCTCTGGACGTAATACGAACATTAGGCCCCAACCCAAGCTGGAAGCAAATTAAGACGGAACTCATCGCAAACTTCGGTGTCAGAGAAACATATTACCAACTTTATCACCAAGCTCTTTTGCAGAAAAACTATAATGTAAGTCAATATTATTTTTATTTAAGCAACATTTTAAGCAAATTAAATGAAAAATACGAACAAGATGTAAATAAGCCTAGTGAATTCAATCCTAAAATAAATGAATCTATGATTTTAAAAACTTTTCTAAACAATATCCCGCCTTACATGGCAAGTATCATACATAGCAGGGATATCCATAATATCAGATCAGCATTTCATACCCTAGAGGAAACAGGAATAATCAGACAAAATAACAGTAACAGACACAAGGAATATAGGGAACCTAACCACATAGGACACAACTCACAAAATAAACAAGCAAACAGTTTTGGTCAGTTCAGACAAACTAATAATCCAATGCAGTTCAGACAAACCAATAATTCAGGTAATTTTAGGCGAACAAATAATTCAGGATCATACCGTAATTTAAATTTACAACGTGGACAGACTTCAGGGCAAGTACGAAATCCTTTTAGGCAAAACCCTTACAACAATGTAGAGCCCATGGAGATCGACCATATCGGTGAAGGAAATTTTCAGTCACCAGCCCAAAATCAAATTTACCGCTAGTGGAACTAACCATTCAAAATACTAAAATTATATGTTTAGTAGATACTGGGTCTTCAACCACATTGTTAAACGAAGACCTCCTTCCGCAATACAAGCGAATAAAATTAAACAAACCCCTACATTTTAAAACATTAAACGGACAAATTAAAATAGACTATGAAATCATTACAGAGGTCCCAAACGAATTCGAGGACAACAACTTCATGTGCTGGAAACTGACAAATTTCGAAAATAAACCATTCGATGCCCTCATAGGACAGAATATTCTTAAGATTTTAAATGTCAATATTAATTTAGGTGAAGGATATATTGAAGTAAACAATAATAAAATAAAATTTCGCAACTCCTGTCCATACGAATATGAAGATATTCACACACTAGAATCTTCAGGAATTGATGAAAAAATCAGTACGCTCTTAAGAGATGACCTGAACAAAGAGGAAAGTGGTATATTAAGTAACTTACTTAAAGTGAACGAAGATTTATTCTTCCAAGAAGGTATGACACTAAGTCACACCCACGAAGTTCAACATGAGATTGTTACAAAAACTAGCAATCCTGTATATTCTAAAATATACAGGTATCCTCGGATTCACGAGGAAGAGATTAATCGGCAGATGAAAGAAATGCTTCAACAAAATATTATCACGGAGAGTAGCTCTCCTTATAACTCACCAATCTGGATAGTCCCAAAAAAGATGGACAATTCAGGAAAGAAAAAGTGGCGGATAGTCATAGACTACCGCAAACTAAATGAAATAACTGTGGACGATAAGTTCCCAATACCAAATATCGATGGTATATTGGACAAATTAGGGAAATCACAATATTTTACCATCCTTGATCTGGCAAAGGGGTTCCACCAGATCAAAATAAAAAACGAAGACAGGAAAAAGACGGCGTTTTCAACACCGTTAGGTCATTACGAATTTATTCGCATGCCTTTCGGCCTTAAAAACGCGCCGTCAACCTTTCAGCGTCTAATGAATTCAGTTCTGAGAGGTCTAATAAACAAAATATGCGTAGTCTACTTAGATGACATCCTCATTTTCAGCACAAGTCTGGAAGAACAGAAAACAAATATTCAAAAAGTATTTGATAGACTCAGGGAGCATAACCTCAAAATTCAGGTGGATAAATGCAAGTTCCTTGCAAAAGAAACGGAATACTTAGGGCACATTCTAACTACAGAAGGCGTCAAGCCAAACCCTTCAAAAGTAGAAAGTATACAAAAGTTAAAACTGCCGGAAACTCAAAAACAAATAAAATCTTTCCTGGGCGCCACTGGCTACTACAGGAAATTTATAAAAGATTATGCGAAAATCGCACAGGGAATGACAAAATACTTAAAGAAAAACACAAAAGTCAACAAAAATGACCCCCAATATATTGACACATTCCACAAATTAAAAAGATTATTAATAAATCCACCAATCCTTAAATATCCGGACTATTCAAAGAGTTTTAAATTAGTAACCGATGCCAGTGACCATGCAATAGGGGCAGTGCTCATGCAAAGTGACCACCCCATCAGCTATGCCAGTCGGACCCTCAATGAGCATGAGAAGAAATATGCAGCAGTCGAAAAAGAGCTGTTGGCCATCGTTTGGGCCACAAAGTATTACAGACCATATATCTATGGAAGACCCTTTGAACTTTTAACTGATCACCAACCTTTAGTATGGCTACATACCAAACATAAAGGGAAGGACATCAACCCAAGACTGCAAAGGTGGTTAATGGAATTAGGCGAGTACAATATAAACATAAATCATATTAAAGGTAAAGAGAACAAAATTGCTGACTTCCTAAGCCGAATAGACGCCGATACGGGAGAAATTCATGCAATCAACGACGATGACAATATAAGTACGGCAGCCATAATTCATTCGCAGCAAGAAGAGCAAAACGATCATTTCCCAATCCTAGACTCCGTTGTAAATAGATTTATGACCCAAATAATATTAACAGAATACAAAACAAAAGAAATAGAAATCATTCACGGCAAAAGAAAAATTTTCGTTAGCAGGGATGATATTGAATCCGACTTCATGACTGACATTTTCAGAAGATTCCTAAGGAAAGGCAAAGTAGGAATTTTTTCGGAATTACCCGATCGAATGTATAATCAGGTACAGCTAAAACTTATTGACCTTTTTGACAATAGCATACAATTTTATAGGTGTAGTCACCACGCACAGGACATGGCTAATGAAGACGAGACCTATAAGCAGATCGCGAAGTACCACAAACTCGAAACCGGACATGGTGGGATAACGGAAAATTACGAAGGTTTGAAAAAGAAGATTTATTTCAAAAATCTTAAAACGTTGGTGCATAAATATATAAACAATTGTGATACATGTAACAAGTCAAAGTATGATCGCAATCCCATAAAACCAAAATTTCATATTACCGAAACCCCGTCGGACGTAAATCAAATTATACATTTAGACGTATACACTATTAAGAGACATAGTTTTATGACATTTATAGACAAATTTTCCAAGCATGCAGTGGCAATTTATTTAGAAGACAGGAACAGCACAACAATTGTTGAAAAGCTGAGGCAATTTTTGTCCGTTAGGAGCAAACCTCTTAAAATAATCACAGATAACAAATTTAATTCTGTAAATGTTAGGGAGTTTTTACGACAGGAGGGAATCGAGGTTCATTTTACGAAACCCAACAACCATACTGGAAATGCAGATATAGAAAGATTGCATAGCACAATTTCAGAAAAATATAGGGCGCTAGAATCAGAAAACTCCTCACTCTCAACACAGGAACGAATCTTCAAATGCATAGAATGGTATAATAAATCCACTCATTCACTTATTAATGAAAAACCAATAGACGTCGTAGAAGGTAAAGTAGATAAAAGGAAAATAGAACAAAAAATTAGGCAGGCAAAGCTTCGTGTAATAACTAAATTAAATGAGAAAAGGGAAAATTATGAAAGAGCAGACGAGGAAGGTTTCGTTAAAAACTACAAAACACTGAGGCATAAATATGAACCACGATATCGTCGATTAAAATTAGCAGACGTACACCCCACAAACATTAAACGAAAAAATAAATTTTCAGGGCAAATGGATATCAATCGCTTTACTGATAATACTAATACCAATGACAATGGCATCTCTGACGATCCAACCAATTAACAATCCCGACGGTTTCGCGGAAGCTATAACAAAATTATTCACATAATTGACATAAAAGAAATAATAGAACTAATCAACGATTTGGAGAAAGAGATAGAACAACTCCAATCTGCTAAGAACAAAATACTACTAGAACATGAAATAGAAAAAATTAAGATAAAGGCACAATTGTTACATAATAACAGGCATAAAAGAGGCTTATTTAATGTAATAGGCTCAGGACTAAAGTGGATTGCAGGA
The DNA here is from genome assembly GCA_963662145.1 of Sturmia bella. Taxonomy (NCBI): domain Eukaryota; kingdom Metazoa; phylum Arthropoda; class Insecta; order Diptera; family Tachinidae; genus Sturmia; species Sturmia bella. The sequence continues at coordinate 81,793,580 of OY759168.1, read as the reverse complement.
ACAATGAGTGACGATGACCGAATAGACATCGAAGAACACCTAAAAATGATAGATGAAAATAATCATAAAGCAATAAACAATCTTAATAAAAATATATACATAAATGATTATTTCAATCAAACATTGAACAAACTGAAATCAACAATGGACAGGGACAGAACAACTATCTCAAGACACTTGAACGCAATAAAGAGAAACGACGATTTAATACTTGATCAGATAAATTATATGGACACTTTGCTCAAAATAAAAATTTTATCGGACAATTTAGAACACATTCAAAATAATATAGTTTCGGCACAGTTCAAAGTAATGACTAGTAATATTTTAACGGACAAAGAAATTAAAGATTTTAAAATCGATTTTTATGAACTAAAATATATGCAACTGGGAGCTGCAAAGTTCAAAGAGGACCACATAATATTCGTCATAAAATTCCCAAAAGACACAGTGACTGTCAAAAGATCGCTAATCACACCTATTACTGACACAAATTTTACACAGCTAAATTTTAAAACACAAGAAATTGTACATTATAAAGGAGAGGCTTTTGAATATAAGCAAAATCCTAACTTAAGAGAAATCAAAAAATCCAATGTGTGTATTTATAAAAATAATTGTAAGAAAATAAGAGAATATAAAAAAGAAATAATTGAAATAGAACCAGGCATAATCCTTTTAAAAAATTCAAACGGAAGTACTGTTACTAGTAGTTGCGATGAAAGAAATCTTTCTATTAACAAAAACTATTTATTTACATTTCACGATTGTAAAATAACTATTGATAACGAAACATTTGTAAATTCAGAAAAAATATACAGAGACAATTTTGTCATTCCATCAAAGAATCAAATGGAGTTTGATGTCATAGAACCCACATTTGATGAAATAGTCTTAAGTGAAATTGAAAATGTAAAAGAAATTAAAGAACTAAAATATCATAAAAAACATAGTAATAAATCAATCATAACCATATTTGTAATAATAAGTTTATTAATTTTGTTATTGATAATGGGCGGAGTTTACTTAAGAAAAATACAAAAACAATTAAAAATTCAGGAGAATTTCAATACAAAGGGGGAAGGAGTTACGTCAGAGGCAGCTCCGACTCCACCAAAAATAAACATAAGCACAAGTAACAAAAGGTCGATAACCCAACTAAGTTGTGCAATCGACACACTTATGCCAATTTAACATTTTTTAAAAACAGGAAATTGTTTTCCCACAAAGTATGTAACCCGACCCTTTTCTTTAACTTCAATAAAAATAACAAAATAATAAATCAATACTTTTTATTTTTAGTAACAATTTTAATAAATAATAATGTAGGCTAAGCACTTTTGATTTCCAATCTTAATCAACACTTTTATTTTTAGTAACAATTTTAATAAATAATAATGTAGGCTAAGCACTTTTGATTTCCAATCTTAATCAACCTAATAAATAAAAATTGTATGAGTAGTTAGTAATAAAGTTATACTCAAATAATAAAGAACAAAGAGCTGAAGCTCCAATTAATTTTTTTATTGAATAAGCCCATAAGGACTTATAACTCCCGCATTTACTACCACATTTGCCAAATGAAGATCTTTATGACTTAGATTTCCTTCGCTTCCACGACACAAGCTCGACTTGTATAAAGTGACACGCGCTTACAGACTCATTTTCTCGTGGGTTTTCTCCAATTGAACTATTAGAAAGCATCACTAAGCGACAGATTCTCTCGTCTGTTGCTAAGCTCTTTGATCCCGCAGGATGGCATAGTCATCGGAGCCAAACTTCTTATGCAGCAGCTCTGGTTAGGCTGCGACGAATGTGTTTCATCGGAATCTTTGCATAATTGGAACAGTCTTGTGCAAGATTTCCTGCATATAGAGACTATTTCACGTTGGCTGCAGCACACACCTTCTGATTCCATTTCAATTCATGGATTTTCAGATGCATCGAAGGTAGCGTATTGTTCAGCGCTTTACATCCGATGCAAAACTGTGTCGCATAGTACGTTTGTAAATTTGCTAGTAGCGAAAAGGAAAGTCGCCCCACTACAGACAGTTTGTCTACCGCGCCTGGATCTTAATGGTGCGGTTTTATTAGCAAATCTCCTTACCTATGTACTAAAATCACTAAATCTCAATATCAGTGAAATTAATCTATGGACCGATTCCTCAATAGTGTTAGGTTGGCTCTGAAAACCTCCGTCCTCATGAGAAACATATGTAGCGAATCGGACCTCTCAAATCCATAGCTCAGCTCCTAACGCGATCTGGCGACACGTCCCTGCCCACGCTAATCCCACTGACCTAGGCACTCGCGGCTGCAAATCAGAAGAACTTGCCCATAATTTACTCTGTTGGCATGGACCTTCTTGGTTACACAAGCCCTCCTCAGACTGGCCAAAACGAAATCCGCTCAGAGTAAAAGAAGTTCCAGTAAAAGAAGTTCAAACACTATAAGCAAAAGTTGAAGAAACTTTTAAACAGATTTAAGGATTAAACAGATTTTTTTAAACAGATTCTCGTCATACAGCAGAGCATTGCGTGTTGTGTGCTACATATTTCGTTTTTTCAACAAATGCAAAAAGCCTTCAAAATCAGCTGCTAGAACATCTCACCAAGACTTGACACATAGTGAAATGAAATTTGTAAAATTGCGGCTTATATCCCTAGCTCAAAGAAACTTTTATGAAGAGGAATTTCAGTTAGTGTCAAATTCTCAAACTCTACCCAGTAAAAGCTCATTAAGAAATTTAAACCCATTTCTCGATTCTGACTCGGTTTTGCGGGCAAATGGTCGATTAGCGCAATCGTCTCTCCCATATAATGAACGCTACCTTATGATATTACCCGGCAATTCACAATTCTGCCATTTGTATCTCAATTACTTGCACAACCTGCTGGCTCATGCTGAATGCAGCCAAATGTGTAGAATGGTGCAATCAGAATTTCATATTTTCAGACTCAAACCCCGAGTAAAGTCTATTATTAGGCACTGTAAAGTACGCATAATTCACAAACAACAGTTGTGCTCACAGATAATGGCACCCTTACCTCCAGAAAAATGCAGTCTGTCGCCACCATTTCACGTAGTGGCGATTGATTTTGCAGGCGCTTTTGAGCTAAAAACATCCACTTTGCGTAAAGCAAGCATAGTGAAAGGCTATGTGAGTGTATTGGTTTGCTTTGGCACGAAGGCAGTTCACTTGAAAGCGTGCTCAGATATGAGCTCTAGGGCTTCCCAAGTGGCGTTCGCACGCTTCGTTAGGAGGTGGGGACTCCCCCGAAGGGCTATGACGGTTAATGGTAGAAATTTTCTGGGTGCCAGTAGATCTTTGGAGCGTGAATTTTCTAAGTTCCTCAAAACGGCTGCGCAAGACATTGCCCAGAAATACATATCTCACGGGTTTGAATGGAAGTTTATTCCCCCACATGCACCACACATGGGCGGCTTATGGGAAGCCGCTGTCAAAAGTTTCAACTTCCATTTCAAAAGAGTCGCAGGAACTCAAAAATTTAGTTTTGAGGAATTCTCCACCATTCTGGCGCGAATCGAGGGAATCCTTAACTCGCGACCACTCTCTGCATTATCGGAAGACCCATCCGATCTAGAAGCCCTGACACCAGGCCATTTTCTGCGAGGTGCTCCAATGATGGGTTTCCCAGAGCAAGACACTGCAGAGATATCAGTAATCAATCGATGTGAAAAACTAAAAGCCTTACATCACCAGTTTTCGACCCGCTGGAAAGAAGAGTATATCAAATCCCTGCATAAGCGATACAAATGGAGAAATTCTCAACCTAATCTTCAGGTAGGAGATCTAGTAGTAGTAAAGAACGATTTACTGCCTCCTCAAGAATGGCGACTAGGACGCGTTGAAAGTACCTATCCTGGTGCTGATGGAAAAGTACGCACTGCAAATGTACGTGTAGTTTCTGGAGTCATAACTCGTCCTATACTTAAGCTGTGCTACCTCTCTTATCTGAGAAATCAGACCTCAGATTAGCTCATTTCTCAGTCACCACAAGGTCCAGCGCTTGACACTCAGTATCAGATAAGGTTTGTAATATTAACTACCCAAGCACTCATTTTCCTATTTGCATGTTTTTCAACTTTCTGCTCTAAAGGCTTGAATTTCTAATTTTATCGTTTGTTTTCTTTACACTGTTAGACCTAACCGCAGATTGGTATCCACTCGTCCCAGGGAGCTCTACAGCAGAAGCTATCGTCGGCGAAGCTCCGAGTTTTCAAAATGTGAGTTGTGCAATGACTCTCACGGCGTGAGGTCTTGCCGCAAGTTCTTGGCCATGCCCGTGGAAAAGAGAAAGCAAATGGTCGAAAAATACAGATGGTGCCAGAACTGTTTGGCCCGTAGCCACGATCTCAGAGCATGTGAATCGTTGGATGCATGCAGAAAGTGTGGCAAGTACCACCACACGTTGCTTCATCCTTCTAACCGGGAAGCTAAACGGAAGAAAAAACCTGCCAAGAAAACAACAGCCGCACCATCAACAACAGTAGCAACACCAACAGCATCAGAAACACCGGCAGCCTCATCAACGTCAACCGGCGCAACACCAGCATGCCTGATAGCGGAGGCGATATAATCGTTGGCGCAGGTTCTATGTAACTCAGGTCAACCCGCCTAGTTTCGAGGCCCCCCGCCATGACCAAACTAGTTTGGACAAACATACTTTTTATATATCTTTTTTTTACAATTTTGTTTATAATTTTGTCAAAACAATTGTAAGATTACTGAATTTTGATTTTTTACTCATATACTTACCATTGCTTCATAATACCTGTATACCTACTTACATCCCTACCTTTATATACATTTCAATATTTACTCTACATTAAATACTTACCTTTTATTTATCTTCGCACTGCTTTATCTACGTATCATTTACTTAAATTCACCACGCTGTAAAATGTTTCGCGCTTTAAATTAAGCACCCCAATTTCCAATTGTCAAAGATGGGATTGGGGTATGAATTTCTGAAAAGCTTTAATTTGAATTAATACTTAAACCATACTCGAAGCGAGCAGAGCTAAGTAGCCAGTTAATCCTTATATTTTAAAACCTTGTATTTAACTATTGAATAGTTCTCAACAAAGGTAACCAACAAAATAAATAGAATTTGTATTATGAAAAGAAATTAAACAAAATCTATTTCTTTTCCCCTGATTACATCTCAATTATAACTCTTTCATTGAGGGAGAGTTTTAGTTCACGGTCGGCAAAGATCCACTTTATTTCAGCTTGTGACTGATCTTTACCCGATCGTTTAAGCAAATTAATGCACAATTTGTTCACTACTATTTTTGCAACTCTGTGAAAAAGTCTGCTATTCACCAAAGTTCGATTTCTTCTCTCAGTACTCAGTTTAAGTTTAAATAAAAATGACGAGCAAAAGAAGCAAATTCAAAGAAAAAAAGAGACAAATGAAAATGTTATTCTCTATATACGTGCAAGGTATTTGCTCCGACTTGTATAAAAAAAACAAAGCAAACAAGTGTCTTTAAAATATTTAAAGTATAAATTCAGGTCCAAAAATGAACCTTTCCAAAAAATATTTGCTGTATTTTTCAGCTGTCTATATGCCGACGACATTTCGTTGGTGCTAATCACCTCGTCAGTAGACTTGAAAAATTCTTAAAAGTTTGTTTGAAACTTAACTACTTATTTCATAATTCCCATGAAGAGAATCAGAAATATTCAAACAAACCTTTAACACAGCAAACATTTCTTGTTTCGTTTTGCAACACTTATACTTTTCTTTGCAACATTCTATTCAACGAGTCACCATTGGTTACTACGATTTGTATTTTTGAAAGTATCAAAAAGTAAAAGTTTTTGAATATTCAAATATGAACTTAATTATTTATCTGCTTTAAGAGCCAATTGAAATGTATTAATTCAGGTCCAAAAATTAACCTTTTCAAAAAAATATTTGCTGTATTTTTCAGCTGTCTATATGCCGACGACATTTCGTTGGCATTTTCAAACAAACTTTTAAGAACCCAGTAAGAATGGTGTTCATAACCATTTGGAATGTTGCTGGCGCCCCCGTCAGTCCAAAAGGCATTCTATTGAATTCGAAGTGGCCTTTATCCGTACTAAAAGCGGTTTTTTCTCTATCTGTTTTTTCAAGTAGCACTTGGTGGTAACCACTGGCTAGGTCAAGGGTGGTAAAGTACCTACTGTTTCCTAGCTGGTCTAATATTTCATCTATTCTTGGAATGGGAAAAACCTTTTTAATAGTAACTTCATTTAATTTTCGAAAATCAATCACAAGTCTAAATTTTTTCTGCCCGTTTTCCGATTTCTTTGGCACCAGTAACAGTGGTGAGTTCCATGGTGATACACTTGGGCTTATTATACCTTCTTCCAATAATTCTGAAACCTGCCTATTTATTTCTTCTTTGTGAATTTGGGGGAGTATATATTGTCTTTGGTTGATAGGAGTTTGATCATATCTTGTGGGTATTTTATGTCTTACTAAATTAGTGAACGGGAGTTTGTCCCCATCTAACATGAACACGGCGTGATATTTTTCACACAGGCTTTTCAGAACAAAAACAACTGCGGCAATGACCAAGTACTGCAACACCTGAGTAGGTGTCATTTAGCAGCCCAAACTATGGGAACCGCTGATACTGTAGAACATTGGTACGGGGAAAATCGGGCAAAGTCAGCATGTGACCAACAGTCGGCTGGGATTCCCTCGATCGCAGCAGCAGAGGCAGGCTGTTCTCAAGCAATAAATAATGCAGTAAGTGCAGCGAAAGGAGGCAGTTTTTGGTGTGGAGTGGCCAACTATAGTTAAGTTTATTTTCGGGAAATAAACGAGTAAAACCAAAACAAAACCCAGTGTTTCATTTATTCCTTGTGGTTGCACATAAACAATTAAAGGCAACCCTATGACCTCTACGGAGAAATCCAGGGGTATAATAATAATATAATTTATAGTGGTAATCCTGCATTCCTACGGGACCCTGCAAGGATTAAAACATTATAAAATTATAATATAAGTATTTATCATAACATCCCAAATCGCAAAATTTTAAAAGCTAATCTTATTAGCCCCTACGTTCTATATACATTCTCTTGGCTAGATTTTGGCTCTATTGCTATTTTACATAGCTCCGTTACATATTATCACTCTTAATAGACGACAAATTTAGCAAAATTGTATATAGCCACTCAAATATTAACCTTAACGCTAGATTTAAATTCTATTGCTGTAATCTATAGCCCCTTAGTTTCATTCCCTTAATAATAGATTGCAAATCTAGTGCTATAACTGATTGATTATCTCCAACTTCTATCCCTTGGAAAAAAAATGGCCACTAACTCTAGCCCTTCTCTAAGAGATCAATTCGATTTTGATAGCGATCGCTTACTCAATTTCTGCGAAAAAATTTTAAAGCTTAGAGAATATTGACCACAATGAGTCTATTCTTGAGGTTAAGAATAAGGACTTAGAATCAAGATGGGGAAGACTTGAGGCCTCCTATGAGATTCTAATGCTGTCAAAAGAGGTATTGATCACTAAAGATATGAAAAGCGAAGTTACAAAAATATTTGAAGAGTGTACAGACTCTTATTATGCCTGCTTATCCCAAATTTTAGAGCAAATAAGAGGTTACCGCATGGAAACAGTGCATAATCCAGCAAGGCGGTCAACATCTCGCTATTCCGTATAGGAACAAGCCCCCCCACAAGATATCATACGGGATGATTTTGATTGCATAAAACTCCCCCCTTGTGACACTGACGTGTTTAAAGGCAGCTACGAACAATGAACCTCATTTCGGGATATGTTCACAGCAGTCTACATAAATCACTCCAGTGACGAAATTATACCATTTGCGCAATAAAACTAGAGACGAAGCGGGTGAGATCGTAAAAATATATCCACAATCTCATGAAAACTTTGAGCTAGCGTGGAACGCTCTAAAACCACGCTACGAAAATAAACGAGTTCTAGTTGACAACCAAATCAAAATACTCTTTGATATCCCAGCAGCAACTAGAGAAGATAGCGAATCGATCCGAAGAATTCAGTCTTCAGTGAACGACTCTCTGGCAACATTAAAAACTCTTGGCATTCAAGTTGATAGTTGCGATCCAATACGCATTCGCTTAATTTCAACAAAGTTGCCAGAAGTGACCCTTTCACTCTGGGAACAGTCACTCCCATCTCCTCGAGAGCTTCCTAAGTGGTCCGAAATGTCTGCCTTTCTCATCAGCAGATATGAAGCGGTAGAGCGTCTTTCAAGTATTAGATCCTCAAAAGATAGCTTCATACTTACAAGACCGCCTCACACTCAAGTACAGACATATATTTCGAATGAAAATTTAAATTTATCCCTATGCAAACTGTGTAATGAAAATCACTCACCAAATTTCGAGCTTTTAATGTACAGCAGAGAGTTGATTACGTTTTTAAAAATAAATACTGTAACAATTGTTTGGCTGCTTCTCATCTCAAGTCAAACTGTGGTAGTAAACATAAATGCTTTAATTACAAGAAAAACCACCACACTCTGCTGCATATGAGACAAAACTCAAGTCTCAGCTCAAGCTCAAACCAGAATTCAAACGGAAATAGTCAAGTTGTGCAAAGGTCTACTGCAACTATCCCGCAGATGACTCAAAACAACGATTATGATAATATCCCAAGCACCTCCAGTCGAATTCAGGCTAACTGTTGCGCAAGTAGCGACAGTATTTTATTACGCACAGCCCTAACGCAAATTGACCATAAAGGTGAACTTTTTACAGTAAGAGCTCTAATAGATCCAGGATCCCAGCGAATATTTTTGCAGAAAGAATTAGAGCTCGTCTCCAGCTTCCCTATAGTCGTTCGCATTGCGAAATTGTGGGTATCGGAGGTCAAAAGCAATTCACAAATAAAGAATTCGATCTCGTTTTATATGCCAAAAGGCATAATATGCGCGTCCCAATTAAAGGGATTGTGCTACCCAAAGTCACAAGAAGACTTCCGACGTGTAGTTTCAAAATACCAGTCTCAAAAGATCTCTCAGAACTGGATCTAGCGGATCCAACTTTTAACCAAGCTTCACAAATTGATCTCATTCTAGGCAATGACTGTGAACAGTTCCTTAATATTAATAATATTACTGTAAGTGTTCCACCCACAAAGACTCCTGGCTGAATTTCTGATTTGCCTATCACAATTTCTCCCTTAACCCCCTTGACCATTGCCGTTACAACCCTATGGCACCCTCCATTAATAGACCAATTTCCAGCAATGTATACCTGACTTGTATCTGCAATAAGAGGTAGGGATGCTATTTGCTGTTTATTGACAAAGAATTTAGTTGTTTTTTCTATTGTGTCAATAATGGAGTTATTCCATAACATGTCTCTTCCCAGTAAACCGTCTCCCCGTAACATACTGTGTTTTGGAACCACATGTAACTCCAGTCGTAATTTGTCTATGTATTTATGTTTAACTGTCAATGACCCTTCAGTTACTATGTTACCCCCGAACGCACCTGATAACGTCCGTTTATTCTCTGTATTAATTTGTATGCCCTGTTTTAAAGCTTCCCTTTTCACTAGTGTAGAGTCCGCCCCAGAGTCAACCAACAAAAGTAATTTCCTCCCCCTTTGCGCAAGGAAAACTTATATAGCTTTGATCAATTTGCAGACCTTCATTATCCCTAGTCTTGTATTTGCGTCTTCGTTTCTGTTCCGATTCTGAAATATATGTGTGATGGTCTGTGCTCTTCTCTATTTTATTTATCTGCCCCTTTACATAGATCCACAGCACTGTCAATAGCTGTAGTATTAGTGCCATGAAATTAAAAAGTATCCCTATAATTTGTCCACCGTTATGTAAAAATGTGTGCCCGGTCTCTTTGATTTTTGTTAAAAATGGTACCAAATTTTTGATGTCTCTATTTTCCGATGTTTCCTCTTGGGATGCACTGAAATATGCATCAATATCAGCACTTGGAATTGGTTTCACGATCTTCTTACTCCTACTTCTGTTGCTATTTTTATCTATTCGTTTTTCTTTCTTGTTTATTTTCATTTCTTCTTCTTTATTCGATTTTAATACCTCTTCCCTCTTGTGAACATTTTTCTTATGTTCCGTTTTGTGAATTATACTCATTGATCCCGTAGATCCGTTTACTCTATCTGCTTTATACCAATTCCCATGTCCAATTTTTGTACCATTCATTTTGTTGTTATTCAGGTATAAAAGTCATAATCATATTTGCGCTTTATGTGTTTTGTGTCTCTATTACGTTTCTGCCTACTAATTGTTTTTTCTCTTTCGGGTTTCTCAGTTATTGGCTGTAACTGACCCGACCATCGTTTCCCGAATTTTGTGTTACGTTAAACTGGTTGTTGTTGACAGCGCCGCGTTTAGTTTCATTCCTATTGCCTTTATTGTTGTATTTTTCCTGACCTCTGTTTTCATAACGGTTGTTGCTGGGGCAGCTTGATGCAAAGTGTCCCAGCTGATTGCAAGAGTAACAGTGCTTTTCTCTTCTAGCATCGCTATTTAGAGCCTGATTCAGTGGTTGGCGAGAATTTTGTGAGTTTCTTCTGGGGTCAGGAGGTTGCAGATTTCTCCCAGATCTGTAGTTTGCATGTTCTTGGCGTCTGTCTTGGTTATAATACGATCTAGTTTGACTGCTAAAACATTCATTAAGCGCATGACCCCGTCTATTACAAAAACTGCAGAATTTACTGGAACCAAAAGAGTCTCTTTTGTTGTTGAAAGTGCTTTGTTGTAGCGAAAGTTGTCTGACTTCGTTTACTAACTGTTGAACCGTTTCATACAAGGGTTCTCGGGCTTCAACTGTCATCACATTTGATGGTCGTATTCCGGTTCCCAAAAGGTCCTGAGCATCCTTTGTGATTTTTAGTAGTTCAGATAGCTCTACTTTATCGTATCCAATAAATCTTGAAACTAATTTTGGGTCGCGTAAACCCCTTATGTAACTTCGTACAGCTGACTGATTACAATGATCAACCATTGATTTTTGGTGTGATTGTTCTCGCCATTGTGAGGTAATCAATTCTGTTGCATTCCTTAGGAGCCCCTCAAGACGTTCTCCAAACTCATATGCACTTTCTGTTGTACCTTGCTTGCTATTAAATATTAATTCCTGTATCTTAGATAGTGTCTTTGTTTTTAAGAATTTTTCCTTTACCACTTGACATAGGGCTTCTATGGTTGCAAATTCCTTGTTGTGCAAATAAGAGTACGCATTTCCAAATAGTCTAGTTTTTATACATTTAATAATGTCAACGGTACTGCCTATTCCTCTAAGCTTGTCTTCTGCTATCATACATCCTTCTATAAATTTGCTAGTTTCTGTTGCTAAATCCGGACCGTCCGTACCATAAAATATTTGAACCATGTGTGATATATTTTTTAAAAGTTCAGTAAAAGTCGCCATGTTGTTAGTGCCGGTCGAATTCTGTTCCTCTTGCCTTGGTGATGGTGACCGGTTTCTTAAAATTTCCTGTGCTATCGGTATTAAAGTATTAAACTCTCTAACTAAGTTATTATCAACGCTTCCTGTTTTTCCCAATTCGTTGAATTTTTCCTTATAACGTGCTAAATCTCCCAATTTTCTATATTTTGTCTCTGCCGTATAACCTCTACTACCTGCTTTTCTTGCGTTACTTATTATACTTTTGGTCTTCTCCAGTATGTCTATTGCAATCTGTTCTTCGCTAGCAATTTCCGCTTCTCCTATGGCTTTTTCCTGTTCTTGATGTATTATTATCGAAGGAATTTTGTTACTTTCTGCTAATTCTGGTCCTAAAGAAGGTGTGGGGGATCTAGACCTATGTATCGTGTCTAATTCACGCCTCACGTTTGTCAAAGCTACCTGCAGCCTCTGTATTGTATTTTCTTGAGACTCTATCAGTTGTTTTTGCTTTTTAAGTTCTTTTTCACTAAGGGTTTTTTGTTTTAGCTGCTCTACTAGTGCTCTATTTTCTTCCACTGCTTCCTCTAGCAAATTGTCTGTGTACTTTAATTGCTCACGAAGTTTCTTATTGTGTCCCTCTAAAAATGATTTTGTTTTATTTAATTCCTCTACTCTATCTGTCAATTCTACTGATTTATCCTGATTAAGTTCCCCTGTCAAATGTAAAACATAACCTGCTTCTTCTAGCTTGCTTAATTTTTGAATTTTTATAATATCCCTATGTTTTTCTAAAAAATCTTTCTCAGAATTTACATGCCTAAGTTCCGTCCATGCAAGAACTAATAAACTGTCTACCCTATAGTTGAAGTCAGTTATTTTTGCAAGTAGTTCATCTGTTTGTTCTGTTGGACTAGCCATTTATGAAATTATGCTTACCCTGTGAGTCCTGGTTAATATCATTTTCTATCTAGAGATTTACACCTATATACAGTATGTCTAAAAAGGAAAAACAAAAATGCGAATTATTATGCATATTATAACTTCCAAAATATTCCATCTAGTTAATTTCACTTTAAAATTTTTCCCGAAATCAAATTGTAAGATTTTATAATTTATTAAATTAATCCAAAAAAATCCCTTTTGAAAAGAAAAACAATTTTCGACAATAGAACCCGCAAAATGAAATAGATCTTTATACATACATACATATACATGTATAGACTTCGCTCTTTGCTCAATTAATATGACAAAGCATTGTTACAATATGCATAAAGAAAAAACAATTTTTGATTAAATAAAGAATAATTGATTTTTAATTTAAAGGCAAATAGCAAAATTTTTCAAGATAAGGCTTGACATAAAGGGGTTTGTTTATTCAAACAAAAACTATATGTTTACTCAAATTTTCCATCCAAAACGTTCTTAATGTGAACTTAAAAAAAATTTTTTTTTTCTTTAATACGAGCATAAATTCTTTCGTTAAACAAAGTTTTAATTCATTTTGTGACGAAAAAAAAAAATTTTTTTTTTTTAATAAAATTTACTTTCTATACAGAAAAAAAAATTTTTTTTTTCAATTATCCTGAGGGGAATTCTACTTTAAAGTGTAGGTTTTTACCGCTAAGGATCTTCAACCAGGAGTTTGTTTTCCTATTGAAAAACCTTTGTTGCGAAAACCGGCTGCGCCAATTGTTATGGGCTATATTCCTACAGCCTCTTATTGCTGCAGGAATAACCCTTAAAGATTAAATTAATTATTTTTAGCTAATATCCTGGAGAGCTCCGTGGAGATCGCAGGATAGTGGTCGAGGCAACTAGTGCCGCAGTAACGACCGTACTAGGAAAAGGCAAAAATGCCGCAGTGATTTCCTAGGGGAGAATTGTCAGAAATAAAAGACTACCTTGTTTGTAACTTTAATTCTAAACTCATTCTCTGCTTTTATTTTCAGTTATACTAGCTTATATACTAAAATTAAATTACAATAACATTATGTCTAAATTGCAATAACATTAACCTAATATCAAAACCAATAATTAATTTCTTGTTGTTTGTTTCTTTTAACTTCCGCACCGTCAGCTTTTGTTGTCACCATTATTTTGAAGCGCGTGTGACCCAATTCCTATTTTACTTCTGGGTTTTGCACAATTGCCTATTTTGCAGCGTTAAGCAATTGTGCAGGTGGCCCAATTAATTATTAATTTTAGTTTCAGAATATTGACCGATTGCTTAATTTTCAGTGTAAAGCAATTATGAATTTGTTGTGCCAATAACAGTTCGTTCACTGATCGAATTTTCAGATGTTGTTGTTCCATGTTGATATTGTTGTAGACAACTCACAACACTGTGTTAAAATATAGCAGGCAGAAAATTTGATTACACAATACAACAATGTGCTCACTCTCCCTTTTATCTACCTGTCTACATGTTTTCTGTGGTCCGATATTACCCTGCATGTATACATTTCCGTGTTATTGTAAGAAAATCTGTGTTTTTTTAGTTTGTTTCTGTAATTATCCCACTGCAAATCATATCGATGTTATGTTTTGTAAGTCAATTTATCGAGAACATACGCAGTAAATGTTGAAAAAACCGCATTGGAATAATTTATTCAAAAAGTTTTATTGCTATTGTACCAAGGGCTATAATATGCAGAAATTCTTTCTTATTTGTTATAATATATTTTTTAAGAGTTATATAAAAGTTTGAGCTAACAATTCTCTACAAAATGATCTGCAATGGCAAAAGTCATTAATTTCCGTTGACTCAGAATCTTCCTTTTCTATTTCATAGCTAATACTGGGTAACCACTTTGTTCTTATGGATCATATTACTGGATCCGATGATATTAGCAAATATTTCACTAGGTCCATATTTTGGACAATTTTTGAGCTTATACGTGTGTTGAAGAGTCTAATTTTTTTAACATCTCTGTTTCTAGCTTCTTGGGACTCTTCTGTTAATTCACCTAAGCCCAGCATACTATTTTCTATTATTTATTTCCCATGTGACAATACTCTATGCAAAGTTGGTGTCATTGTTTTCCAGGGATATAAGTTGTTAAAGAAGCAAACTTTTTGAACTTATTCACATTTATTTGCATTTTGCGCTTCAAAATAATTTTAGCAAAGATCAACAGCAAAATGCAAATAAATGTGAATAAGTTCAAAATAAAAAGGAGAGTGAGCATATTGTTGTATTGTGTAATCAAATTTTCTGAATGCTATATTTTAACACAGATTCATTTCTTACTACAAATAAGCGCTATAGTTCATAAAAGATACAGTATGTATTGAGTATGTTATGGGGGTAGCAAATAATGTGAAAAATAGTGCATGTTTGCAAAATGTCATCCGAGGTGTGCGTTTTGTGGTCGTTTTGCTCAGTATGGTAAGTTAAAAATATATATGTATTATATACTGTTGGACAGGTAAATAAGTCTTTTTTTATATTTTGCATGAGTTTTGATAATTTTGTAAAAAAAATGTGGGATTTCACTGAAAAAACCTAAAAAATCTCTTTTTGTACTCCTTTCAAATATTTTTTTTGGATTCGAAAATGCATAAAAAAATGTTTACTTAATTTATCTTCCAACCCTTTTCACCAAAAAAAGATGATGGTGTTTTCTAATAAATAACAGAAATATTAATAGATAAAAATTAAATTGAGTATAATTTTCAAGCAGGTAGATAAAATGCTCCCAATAATTCGATTATTTTTAATAAATCTGCTCTCCTGCTCACAGTTTTCACCGGGCGGGTAACAATAAAAAGCCAAATTAAATCTTTTAAATATATCTAACATAATTTTTAAACGTTTTTACAAAATTCGATGGGCGATTTTTGTTTTTTACCAATCAATTCAGAATTTTTTTGAAAAATTGTCCGAATTCGTCCATTGCTGGGTGTGGCGTGCATTCTTTTTTCAGTTTCAAATTAGAAATACAGTAAATTTCAAAGCCTATGCTTTGACAATTTTTAAAAAATTTTGTTTTGATTAAACATTTTTTTTTTAAAAACGTCAAACAATTAAGCTCCATTTTTGTAAAAATTTTGCCATTTTTCACTAATTTTTCAAAGACTTGACTTTGATCTCGTTTCACAAGCACACGTTTCACGATAATTAAAAATTTTCTTTTGTGTAATATTGAAATATATCTAAGAAATAGTTTAAAACTATTTTTAGGCCTTTGACTATGCCATTACTGGAGATATTTGCAAAATAAGAAACAAAGTCAATGCCAAAAACAAAAATTTCGAAATTCAAAACCAAATATCTTTTAAACTATTTACGATATCAACCAAAACTAAAATGCGTTTTGTTAATCTATTAATTTTCTTTTTAATTAATTTTTCTACGAAATGTAAGTTTTCAAAAATCGGACCATATTTACAAAAGTTATGAATGGAACAAACTTTTTCATACCCGAGGTAGTCAACTTTGACACCGTGTAGGTCAACGTGTGATACAACAGGGTGGCTCAAATTTAATTACTTTTAAAGCCTAAGTCCTCCTCTATACATTCATTGTTATATAATACATACATACATTGTTATATAATCAGCTCGCTTGTTTCAAAGATACAGATTTATTACCCTTTTTTTTGCGTTTGGCCCCATTGTGCACCGGCACGTCTTGGAGCCTTTAGCAGACCCTTTACATATGTTGGGACGGACTACTTTGGACCGATAGCAGTAAAGTTTGGCAGAAAGTCTCGAGCGATTCATATTGAAATTGCTGAAAGTCTTTCAACTGATTCCTTTCTAATGTGTTTAAGAAACTTTATTGCTAGACGCGGTATACCAGCTGAAATATATAGCGACAACGGCACAAATTTTCTTGGAGCTGAAAGATTTTTAAGAGACAATTTGAAAAAAATTGACTTCGTTTAAGTACAAATCGATTTGGCACATAAAGGAATAACGTGGAGGTTTAATCCGCCAGCAGCTCCTCATATGGGGGGAACATGGGAGAGGCTTGTAAGATCAATTAAAATCATTCTGTATAAAATTTGTCCCTCTAAGAATTTCAATGACGAGAGCTTGCGTACGTCACTAATGGAAGTAGAAATGATAGTCAACTCAAGACCACTTACTTACGTATCTCTTGAGAATGCCGATCAGGAAGCAATAACCCCTAATCATTTCATATTGGGCAGTTCAAATGGAATAAAGCCATTCTGTGATTTAGACATTATTAACCACAGAATGTGTTTACGTCAAAGCGAGATATTCGCTAATAGTTTTTGGCGCCGTTGGGTTAAAGAAATGTTGCCGACTCTTACCAGACGCAATAAATGGTCTCAAAGCATCAAGCCAATTAAGGTAGGCGACGTTGTGCTTATTGTCGATTAAAACTCCACAAGAAACACGTGGACTAAAGGGCTGATAGTTGAAGTTACCACAGCAAAAGATGGCCAAGTGCGAGGTGCAAAGGTGAAAACTATTAACGGAATTGTAGAAAGGCCAGCAGTAAAATTGGCGGTATTAGATGTCAGTAAAGGAATAGAGTAAAGTTGCAAATGCAGCAATTTACTGGGGGGAGAATTGTTACCGACAATATTTGAATATCACGTCAGTTAATAACAAATAGAGTTTCCCTTAAATGCTAATTTAATATAATTTGTGCAATTGTTAATATAAGTAACATTTTATAACACTGCAAATGTATGTATACCTAATGAAGTACTTTTATTATCCAGAACTCCATTTTTTTTTGTTAATTGCATCTTAAAACTCAACATTACAAGGCATAGTTGTCAAGAACTAAGGTAAAAGTAAAATCTAAATGGAATAAATAAAAAACAAACTAATAGAGTTCGCTTTCAGAATTTTAAAGCGACGAAATAGTTTGCTGTTAAAATTTGGTTTTTTATTTAACAGTATCGACGCACCAACCTCGCTTTACCGATGTTGATTTCTACGAAGCCATCTTCCGTCCGGAGGCGCTCGGTATACAGCTTCCTTCATGTCGCTGAGCCCGTAAATAGTCGCAGCGAAATTAGGGTTAGCTAAAAAGAAACGAAACAATACCTTTTCGCCCATTTTCAAAAATTTTCTATTATCGCACTTGCGCCTGTATTTTTCAATGCTATGAATCGACAGATTAGTGCTAGATGTGTCCCGGTAGGTTCTTGGAGGTGGCAGGTACACTACCAAACTTTGTATGTACGTATATTCCCAAAAAATTGTGTAAACCTTAAGATTCTCCGCTGAGAGTATATATGAATTATTTATAGCCCCCTAAACTCTCTCAGTAAATTTTTGAATGTTTTATATTTTTGTTTTATCCCTAAATGGCTTTTCCAAGTTTCTGTGAAGTGTTTTAAGTTTTCCTCTCACAAGTATTCGGACATTTACCGGTGTGGGGAAACTTTTGATCTCATATGGGCCTTCCCAGAGTGGTGACAATTTATTTTTCCGAGACTGGTTTTTTAGGAGCACCTTATCACCTATCCGAAGAGTACTGGGATTTACATGCTTGTCATACCTCTTCTTGGACAGGACTTTGGCCTCGTCTTGGTACTTTCGTGCCATTTCGTACGACCACTGAATTTGGTGTTTCAATATCTGCGGATAGTCATAGGGATTGTAGAGGGGGGTACTAATTTTGAGATTTGACGGTAAAGGTGTGTCAAATCCATATAGTACCTTGAACGGAGTTTGATTGGTTGAGGCGTGGTCAGTGTGGTTATGCACATGCATAGCTGGTGCCTCTCTTGCAAAGCTGCGGAGATACTCAGCCAGTGGCCTATGACTTCTTTCTAAAGAACCATTGGCTTGTGGATGGTAGGGAGTGATGTGCTGTTTTTTGATTTTTAAAAGTTTGCACACACTCCCGAATAATTTGGACGTGAAGTTCGTTCCATTGTCTGTAACTAGTTTTGTTGGTATTCCATATTTTGTGATTATCTCATTGTAAAATACTCTTGCTACCGTTTCTGCCTCCGCGTCCGGCATAGGTGCGCACAAAAAAAATTTTGATAGGTCATCCTGAAAGGTCAGAATGTACTTATTACCTGTTATGGTGGTAGGTAGTGGGCCAATCATGTCCATATAGACCTTCTCGAAGTGCCTCTTTGGAGTATCCGTTAGTACCATTGGTTCCGTTTTCACTGGCCCGCATTTGTTTTTCTGACACTTAGGGCAATTTTCTATATGCTTTTTGATATCCTTGACCATACCCCTCCATTTGAATTGTTTCCGTATTCTCCGGTAAGTTTTCCATCTCCCTTGGTGACCACCCAGGAGTGAGTCATGGAAACTTCTCAGAACTTCCCGGATATCGTCCCTTTTTCTTAGTACTGTCACTGCATCTAAATTTCTTAATGTTTCGGTCGCTATGTCCTTTTCGACCTCGGCCAGAACTTCTTCTTTTTCGGTGGTACTATTCCTCGTCTGGGCTCGCGTTATGGCTTCTACTCTGTGCTCTTGGAAGGGCAGTCTACTGAGTGTAGCGTTCAGGTTTGCTATTCCTGGTTTGTACACAATATCAAACTCATATTCCGAGAGCTTGTGCCTAAGCCTAGCTAACCTTGATGTTTGGTCTTTCAAGTTCGCTATCCCTCGCAGTGGCTGGTGGTCAGTTTAAATTGTAAAATAGCGACCCAGTAGGTAGTGCCGGAATGTGTGGGTTGCCCAGACGATTGCCAGCATCTCTTTTTCTATAGTGGAGTATCGTTTTTCTGCATCACACAGGGATCGGCTTGCAAAAGCGATGGGATGGTCCTTGCCATCCCTTTCTTGAGATAACACCGCTCCTAAAGCTTCGTTGCTTGCGTCGGTGCTAAGGCGAAAAGGTTCCGAAAAATCTGGGTAGATGAGAATGCGAGGGATGGAAATACTTTATTTTATGTTGTCTAAAGCTGCTTGGCACTCATTGGTCCAGACAAATTTGCTGCCCTTTTTTAAAAGGCGGGTTATTGGTGCGGCCTTGCTTGCCATGCCTTTTACAAACTTTCTGTAATAAGTGATTAGGCCCAGCAGAACCTGAATGTCCTTCACATTTCGTGGGGGCTTAATATTTTTAACGCATTCTACTTTTCCTGGATCGGGTAAAGCTCCTAGTTCCGAACAATTGTGGCCTAGATAAATAATTTCTCTCCTCAGAAATTTGCACTTTTTAGTATTCAATTTTAAGCCACTATCCCTAAGTTTTCCTAGCACGTTAAATAACTTTTTTTCGTGATCTGAGATATCTCTCCCATAGACCACTATGTCATCTAGGTACACAAAACAATCCAAACCCTGTAACCCAGTAAGAATGGTGTTCATAACCATTTGGAATGTTGCTGGCGCCCCCGTCAGTCCAAAAGGCATTCTATTGAATTCGAAGTGGCCTTTATCCGTACTAAAAGCGGTTTTTTCTCTATCTGTTTTTTCAAGTAGCACTTGGTGGTAACCACTGGCTAGGTCAAGGGTGGTAAAGTACCTACTGTTTCCTAGCTGGTCTAATATTTCATCTATTCTTGGAATGGGAAAAACCTTTTTAATAGTAACTTCATTTAATTTTCGAAAATCAATCACAAGTCTAAATTTTTTCTGCCCGTTTTCCGATTTCTTTGGCACTAGTAACAGTGGTGAGTTCCATGGTGATACACTTGGGCTTATTATACCTTCTTCCAATAATTCTGAAACCTGCCTATTTATTTCTTCTTTGTGAATTTGGGGGAGTATATATTGTCTTTGGTTGATAGGAGTTTGATCATATCTTGTGGGTATTTTATGTCTTACTAAATTAGTGAACGGGAGTTTGTCCCCATCTAACATGAACACGGCGTGATATTTTTCACACAGGCTTTTCAGAACAAAAACAACTGCGGCAATGACCAAGTACTGCAACACCTGAGTAGGTGTCATTTAGCAGCCCAAACTATGGGAACCGCTGACACTGTAGAACATTGGTACGGGGAAAATCGGGCAAAGTCAGCATGTGACCAACAGTCGGCTGGGATTCCCTCGATCGCAGCAGCAGAGGCAGGCTGTTCTCAAGCAATAAATAATGCAGTAAGTGCAGCGAAAGGAGGCAGTTTTTGGTGTGGAGTGGCCAACTATAGTTAAGTTTATTTTCGGGAAATAAACGAGTAAAACCAAAACAAAACCCAGTGTTTCATTTATTCCTTGTGGTTGCACATAAACAATTAAAGGCAACCCTATGACCTCTACGGAGAAATCCAGGGGTATAATAATAATATAATTTATAGTGGTAATCCTGCATTCCTACGGGACCCTGCAAGGATTAAAACATTATAAAATTATAATATAAGTATTTATCATAACATCCCAAATCGCAAAATTTTAAAAGCTAATCTTATTAGCCCCTACGTTCTATATACATTCTCTTGGCTAGATTTTGGCTCTATTGCTATTTTACATAGCTCCGTTACATATTATCACTCTTAATAGACGACAAATTTAGCAAAATCGTATATAGCCACTCAAATATTAACCTTAACGCTAGATTTAAATTCTATTGCTGTAATCTATAGCCCCTTAGTTTCATTCCCTTAATAATAGATTGCAAATCTAGTGCTATAACTGATTGATTATCTCCAACTTCTATCCCTTGGAAAAAAAATGGCCACTAACTCTAGCCCTTCTCTAAGAGATCAATTCGATTTTGATAGCGATCGCTTACTCAATTTCTGCGAAAAAATTTTAAAGCTTAGAGAATATTGACCACAATGAGTCTATTCTTGAGGTTAAGAATAAGGACTTAGAATCAAGATGGGGAAGACTTGAGGCCTCCTATGAGATTCTAATGCTGTCAAAAGAGGTATTGATCACTAAAGATATGAAAAGCGAAGTTACAAAAATATTTGAAGAGTGTACAGACTCTTATTATGCCTGCTTATCCCAAATTTTAGAGCAAATAAGAGGTTACCGCATGGAAACAGTGCATAATCCAGCAAGGCGGTCAACATCTCGCTATTCCGTATAGGAACAAGCCCCCCACAAGATATCATACGGGATGATTTTGATTGCATAAAACTCCCCCCTTGTGACACTGACGTGTTTAAGGGCAGCTACGAACAATGAACCTCATTTCGGGATATGTTCACAGCAGTCTACATAAATCACTCCAGTGACGAAATTATACCATTTGCGCAATAAAACTAGAGACGAAGCGGGTGAGATCGTAAAAATATATCCACAATCTCATGAAAACTTTGAGCTAGCGTGGAACGCTCTAAAACCACGCTACGAAAATAAACGAGTTCTAGTTGACAACCAAATCAAAATACTCTTTGATATCCCAGCAGCAACTAGAGAAGATAGCGAATCGATCCGAAGAATTCAGTCTTCAGTGAACGACTCTCTGGCAACATTAAAAACTCTTGGCATTCAAGTTGATAGTTGCGATCCAATACGCATTCGCTTAATTTCAACAAAGTTGCCAGAAGTGACCCTTTCACTCTGGGAACAGTCACTCCCATCTCCTCGAGAGCTTCCTAAGTGGTCCGAAATGTCTGCCTTTCTCATCAGCAGATATGAAGCGGTAGAGCGTCTTTCAAGTATTAGATCCTCAAAAGATAGCTTCATACTTACAAGACCGCCTCACACTCAAGTACAGACATATATTTCGAATGAAAATTTAAATTTATCCCTATGCAAACTGTGTAATGAAAATCACTCACCAAATTTCGAGCTTTTAATGTACAGCAGAGAGTTGATTACGTTTTTAAAAATAAATACTGTAACAATTGTTTGGCTGCTTCTCATCTCAAGTCAAACTGTGGTAGTAAACATAAATGCTTTAATTACAAGAAAAACCACCACACTCTGCTGCATATGAGACAAAACTCAAGTCTCAGCTCAAGCTCAAACCAGAATTCAAACGGAAATAGTCAAGTTGTGCAAAGGTCTACTGCAACTATCCCGCAGATGACTCAAAACAACGATTATGATAATATCCCAAGCACCTCCAGTCGAATTCAGGCTAACTGTTGCGCAAGTAGCGACAGTATTTTATTACGCACAGCCCTAACGCAAATTGACCATAAAGGTGAACTTTTTACAGTAAGAGCTCTAATAGATCCAGGATCCCAGCGAATATTTTTGCAGAAAGAATTAGAGCTCGTCTCCAGCTTCCCTATAGTCGTTCGCATTGCGAAATTGTGGGTATCGGAGGTCAAAAGCAATTCGCAAATAAAGAATTCGATCTCGTTTTATATGCCAAAAGGCATAATATGCGCGTCCCAATTAAAGGGATTGTGCTACCCAAAGTCACAAGAAGACTTCCGACGTGTAGTTTCAAAATACCAGTCTCAAAAGATCTCTCAGAACTGGATCTAGCGGATCCAACTTTTAACCAAGCTTCACAAATTGATCTCATTCTAGGCAATGACTGTGAACAGTTCCTTAATATTGATGGCATAAAGAAAAATATTTGTGGTCATTCCTCGGCATTCAATACCATTTTTGGTTGGGTTCTAAGTGGGCCTATAAAAATGCACTCTAATAAAATATTCACAAACTCCGTGTTTGTATCCGAAACTTCAGAATTAACTCGAACAAGTTCAGCAGAAGACGATTTCTGCGATCAACTCTACAAAACAACCACTACTCGAAACCAAAATGGTAGATATATGGTTAGACTCCCGTTCAAAGAAGCTTTTCCCCAAAAACTTTTCCTCGGCTCATCTCGGTTTACTGCCCTAGCTCAATATTCTAGTTTGGAAAGAAATTTGAGTAAAAATCCCGAACTCCAACCTCAGTATAGAGATGTGTTGAACGAATATGTAACACTTGACCACATGGAAGAAGTTCCATCAACTGAACTCTTTTCTCAGGGTAAATATAGCTCTTATTATTTACCACACCACGCAGTCATTCGCCCAGAGCATAAAACGACAAAAGTGCGAGTCGTTTTTAATGCCTCAAGAAAATCAAAGTCCCAATTCTCTCTGAATGACATATTATACAAAAGTCCCACGTTACAAAATGACCTAATGTCAATCATAGTCAATTGGCGAAAATATCAGTACGTTTTCAGTGATGATATTCAAAAAATGTACCGCCAAATAATGGTTCACCCTGCTGATGGCTCATATCAGCGCATTTTATTCCAGTTTCAAGCAGACGGCCCGATTAAAGACTACCAGTTAAAAACATTCACTTTCGGCGTTAACTGTGCCCCTTACCTCGCGATTCGGACCCTTCTTCAACTCGCTTCTGATTCCGAATCGACTTACCCTAAAGCAGCTTCAGTTCTGCGCACAGAAACGTACGTCGATGACATACTGACTGGTGGGTTCTCAATAGAAGAAACTCTATCTCAAACTCAGCTAATAAAGGCTCTGAAATCGGCTGGATTCCCACTGAAAAAGATATCTGCAAACCACCCGAGTTACGTCAGAGCCAGCTCCGACTCCACCAAAAATAAACATAAATTGGCACAAGTAACAAAAGGTCGATAACCCAACTAAGTTGTGCAATCGACACACTTATGCCAATTTAACATTTTTTAAAAACAGGAAATTGTTTTCCCACAAAGTATGTAACCCGACCCTTTTCTTTAACTTCATTAAAAATAACAAAATAATAAATCAATACTTTTTATTTTTAGTAACAATTTTAATAAATAATAATGTAGGCTAAGCACTTTTGATTTCCAATCTTAATCAACACTTTTATTTTTAGTAACAATTTTAATAAATAATAATGTAGGCTAAGCACTTTTGATTTCCAATCTTAATCAACCTAATAAATAAAAATTGTATGAGTAGTTAGTAATAAAGTTATACTCAAATAATAAAGAACAAAGAGCTGAAGCTTCAATTAATTTTTTTATTGAATAAGCCCATAAGGACTTATAACTGGCGCAGTCGGTAGGATCTAGCCCCGAAGGACTAGATAAGCGAACGGAAAATTGTGAAAACTTTTTTATATCCTAAAGGACTATAAAAACACAAAATTTTTTCCTTAAGGAATTGTAAAGAAAAAAAACCCCAAACTTTTAAACAAATTAAATCAAAAATAATAATCAACAACTCAACGTAAGAGACTATACTCGTATTAATAAAGCGCAGAATAAAACCAATTATATAAAAAGTTGAGAACAAAAAGTTAAAAAAAAAAAAAAAAACAACAAAAAAATTTCTGAAGATTCAACATATCATAAGATCTACAAGAAAAACAAGATGGAAGCTAACTCAACAGATCGAACTTCAACAGAAAATTCAGCCAGAGAGTCACCAATAGCCGCATCAGAAGTTCTTAAAGAAGCTTCGAGGATCAAGGAATACACAGGAAGCAAAGAATACGCTTTATCATCATTTATAAGGGAAGCCGAACTCTTCATCCCCATTTTCCAAGGCACCAATCTAGAGGAATATGTCTTTCAACGGTGCATAATCAACAAAATTCAAGGAGAAGCTCTGGACGTAATACGAACATTAGGCCCCAACCCAAGCTGGAAGCAAATTAAGACGGAACTCATCGCAAACTTCGGTGTCAGAGAAACATATTACCAACTTTATCACCAAGCTCTTTTGCAGAAAAACTATAATGTAAGTCAATATTATTTTTATTTAAGCAACATTTTAAGCAAATTAAATGAAAAATACGAACAAGATGTAAATAAGCCTAGTGAATTCAATCCTAAAATAAATGAATCTATGATTTTAAAAACTTTTCTAAACAATATCCCGCCTTACATGGCAAGTATCATACATAGCAGGGATATCCATAATATCAGATCAGCATTTCATACCCTAGAGGAAACAGGAATAATCAGACAAAATAACAGTAACAGACACAAGGAATATAGGGAACCTAACCACATAGGACACAACTCACAAAATAAACAAGCAAACAGTTTTGGTCAGTTCAGACAAA
This sequence comes from Sturmia bella, assembly GCA_963662145.1. Lineage (NCBI taxonomy): Eukaryota > Metazoa > Arthropoda > Insecta > Diptera > Tachinidae > Sturmia > Sturmia bella. The sequence goes on along the minus strand of OY759168.1, from coordinate 81,768,320 downwards.
CTAATAATCCAATGCAGTTCAGACAAACCAATAATTCAGGTAATTTTAGGCGAACAAATAATTCAGGATCATACCGTAATTTAAATTTACAACGTGGACAGACTTCAGGGCAAGTACGAAATCCTTTTAGGCAAAACCCTTACAACAATGTAGAGCCCATGGAGATCGACCATATCGGTGAAGGAAATTTTCAGTCACCAGCCCAAAATCAAATTTACCGCTAGTGGAACTAACCATTCAAAATACTAAAATTATATGTTTAGTAGATACTGGGTCTTCAACCACATTGTTAAACGAAGACCTCCTTCCGCAATACAAGCGAATAAAATTAAACAAACCCCTACATTTTAAAACATTAAACGGACAAATTAAAATAGACTATGAAATCATTACAGAGGTCCCAAACGAATTCGAGGACAACAACTTCATGTGCTGGAAACTGACAAATTTCGAAAATAAACCATTCGATGCCCTCATAGGACAGAATATTCTTAAGATTTTAAATGCCAATATTAATTTAGGTGAAGGATATATTGAAGTAAACAATAATAAAATAAAATTTCGCAACTCCTGTCCATACGAATATGAAGATATTCACACACTAGAATCTTCAGGAATTGATGAAAAAATCAGTACGCTCTTAAGAGATGACCTGAACAAAGAGGAAAGTGGTATATTAAGTAACTTACTTAAAGTGAACGAAGATTTATTCTTCCAAGAAGGTATGACACTAAGTCACACCCACGAAGTTCAACATGAGATTGTTACAAAAACTAGCAATCCTGTATATTCTAAAATATACAGGTATCCTCGGATTCACGAGGAAGAGATTAATCGGCAGATGAAAGAAATGCTTCAACAAAATATTATCACGGAGAGTAGCTCTCCTTATAACTCACCAATCTGGATAGTCCCAAAAAAGATGGACAATTCAGGAAAGAAAAAGTGGCGGATAGTCATAGACTACCGCAAACTAAATGAAATAACTGTGGACGATAAGTTCCCAATACCAAATATCGATGGTATATTGGACAAATTAGGGAAATCACAATATTTTACCATCCTTGATCTGGCAAAGGGGTTCCACCAGATCAAAATAAAAAACGAAGACAGGAAAAAGACGGCGTTTTCAACACCGTTAGGTCATTACGAATTTATTCGCATGCCTTTCGGCCTTAAAAACGCGCCGTCAACCTTTCAGCGTCTAATGAATTCAGTTCTGAGAGGTCTAATAAACAAAATATGCGTAGTCTACTTAGATGACATCCTCATTTTCAGCACAAGTCTGGAAGAACAGAAAACAAATATTCAAAAAGTATTTGATAGACTCAGGGAGCATAACCTCAAAATTCAGGTGGATAAATGCAAGTTCCTTGCAAAAGAAACGGAATACTTAGGGCACATTCTAACTACAGAAGGCGTCAAGCCAAACCCTTCAAAAGTAGAAAGTATACAAAAGTTAAAACTGCCGGAAACTCAAAAACAAATAAAATCTTTCCTGGGCGCCACTGGCTACTACAGGAAATTTATAAAAGATTATGCGAAAATCGCACAGGGAATGACAAAATACTTAAAGAAAAACACAAAAGTCAACAAAAATGACCCCCAATATATTGACACATTCCACAAATTAAAAAGATTATTAATAAATCCACCAATCCTTAAATATCCGGACTATTCAAAGAGTTTTAAATTAGTAACCGATGCCAGTGACCATGCAATAGGGGCAGTGCTCATGCAAAGTGACCACCCCATCAGCTATGCCAGTCGGACCCTCAATGAGTATGAGAAGAAATATGCAGCAGTCGAAAAAGAGCTGTTGGCCATCGTTTGGGCCACAAAGTATTACAGACCATATATCTATGGAAGACCCTTTGAACTTTTAACTGATCACCAACCTTTAGTATGGCTACATACCAAACATAAAGGGAAGGACATCAACCCAAGACTGCAAAGGTGGTTAATGGAATTAGGCGAGTACAATATAAACATAAATCATATTAAAGGTAAAGAGAACAAAATTGCTGACTTCCTAAGCCGAATAGACGCCGATACGGGAGAAATTCATGCAATCAACGACGATGACAATATAAGTACGGCAGCCATAATTCATTCGCAGCAAGAAGAGCAAAACGATCATTTCCCAATCCTAGACTCCGTTGTAAATAGATTTATGACCCAAATAATATTAACAGAATACAAAACAAAAGAAATAGAAATCATTCACGGCAAAAGAAAAATTTTCGTTAGCAGGGATGATATTGAATCCGACTTCATGACTGACATTTTTAGAAGATTCCTAAGGAAAGGCAAAGTAGGAATTTTTTCGGAATTACCCGATCGAATGTATAATCAGGTACAGCTAAAACTTATTGACCTTTTTGACAATAGCATACAATTTTATAGGTGTAGTCACCACGCACAGGACATGGCTAATGAAGACGAGACCTATAAGCAGATCGCGAAGTACCACAAACTCGAAACCGGACATGGTGGGATAACGGAAAATTACGAAGGTTTGAAAAAGAAGATTTATTTCAAAAATCTTAAAACGTTGGTGCATAAATATATAAACAATTGTGATACATGTAACAAGTCAAAGTATGATCGCAATCCCATAAAACCAAAATTTCATATTACCGAAACCCCGTCGGACGTAAATCAAATTATACATTTAGACGTATACACTATTAAGAGACATAGTTTTATGACATTTATAGACAAATTTTCCAAGCATGCAGTGGCAATTTATTTAGAAGACAGGAACAGCACAACAATTGTTGAAAAGCTGAGGCAATTTTTGTCCGTTAGGAGCAAACCTCTTAAAATAATCACAGATAACGAATTTAATTCTGTAAATGTTAGGGAGTTTTTACGACAGGAGGGAATCGAGGTTCATTTTACGAAACCCAACAACCATACTGGAAATGCAGATATAGAAAGATTGCATAGCACAATTTCAGAAAAATATAGGGCGCTAGAATCAGAAAACTCCTCACTCTCAACACAGGAACGAATCTTCAAATGCATAGAATGGTATAATAAATCCACTCATTCACTTATTAATGAAAAACCAATAGACGTCGTAGAAGGTAAAGTAGATAAAAGGAAAATAGAACAAAAAATTAGGCAGGCAAAGCTTCGTGTAATAACTAAATTAAATGAGAAAAGGGAAAATTATGAAAGAGCAGACGAGGAAGGTTTCGTTAAAAACTACAAAACACTGAGGCATAAATATGAACCACGATATCGTCGATTAAAATTAGCAGACGTACACCCCACAAACATTAAACGAAAAAATAAATTTTCAGGGCAAATGGATATCAATCGCTTTACTGATAATACTAATACCAATGACAATGGCATCTCTGACGATCCAACCAATTAACAATCCCGACGGTTTCGCGGAAGCTATAACAAAATTATTCACATAATTGACATAAAAGAAATAATAGAACTAATCAACGATTTGGAGAAAGAGATAGAACAACTCCAATCTGCTAAGAACAAAATACTACTAGAACATGAAATAGAAAAAATTAAGATAAAGGCACAATTGTTACATAATAACAGGCATAAAAGAGGCTTATTTAATGTAATAGGCTCAGGACTAAAGTGGATTGCAGGAACAATGAGTGACGATGACCGAATAGACATCGAAGAACACCTAAAAATGATAGATGAAAATAATCATAAAGCAATAAACAATCTTAATAAAAATATATACATAAATGATTATTTCAATCAAACATTGAACAAACTGAAATCAACAATGGACAGGGACAGAACAACTATCTCAAGACACTTGAACGCAATAAAGAGAAACGACGATTTAATACTTGATCAGATAAATTATATGGACACTTTGCTCAAAATAAAAATTTTATCGGACAATTTAGAACACATTCAAAATAATATAGTTTCGGCACAGTTCAAAGTAATGACTAGTAATATTTTAACGGACAAAGAAATTAAAGATTTTAAAATCGATTTTTATGAACTAAAATATATGCAACTGGGAGCTGCAAAGTTCAAAGAGGACCACATAATATTCGTCATAAAATTCCCAAAAGACACAGTGACTGTCAAAAGATCGCTAATCACACCTATTACTGACACAAATTTTACACAGCTAAATTTTAAAACACAAGAAATTGTACATTATAAAGGAGAGGCTTTTGAATATAAGCAAAATCCTAACTTAAGAGAAATCAAAAAATCCAATGTGTGTATTTATAAAAATAATTGTAAGAAAATAAGAGAATATAAAAAAGAAATAATTGAAATAGAACCAGGCATAATCCTTTTAAAAAATTCAAACGGAAGTACTGTTACTAGTAGTTGCGATGAAAGAAATCTTTCTATTAACAAAAACTATTTATTTACATTTCACGATTGTAAAATAACTATTGATAACGAAACATTTGTAAATTCAGAAAAAATATACAGAGACAATTTTGTCATTCCATCAAAGAATCAAATGGAGTTTGATGTCATAGAACCCACATTTGATGAAATAGTCTTAAGTGAAATTGAAAATGTAAAAGAAATTAAAGAACTAAAATATCATAAAAAACATAGTAATAAATCAATCATAACCATATTTGTAATAATAAGTTTATTAATTTTGTTATTGATAATGGGCGGAGTTTACTTAAGAAAAATACAAAAACAATTAAAAATTCAGGAGAATTTCAATACAAAGGGGGAAGGAGTTACGTCAGAGGCAGCTCCGACTCCACCAAAAATAAACATAAATTGGCACAAGTAACAAAAGGTCGATAACCCAACTAAGTTGTGCAATCGACACACTTATGCCAATTTAACATTTTTTAAAAACAGGAAATTGTTTTCCCACAAAGTATGTAACCCGACCCTTTTCTTTAACTTCAATAAAAATAACAAAATAATAAATCAATACTTTTTATTTTTAGTAACAATTTTAATAAATAATAATGTAGGCTAAGCACTTTTGATTTCCAATCTTAATCAACACTTTTATTTTTAGTAACAATTTTAATAAATAATAATGTAGGCTAAGCACTTTTGATTTCCAATCTTAATCAACCTAATAAATAAAAATTGTATGAGTAGTTAGTAATAAAGTTATACTCAAATAATAAAGAACAAAGAGCTGAAGCTCCAATTAATTTTTTTATTGAATAAGCCCATAAGGACTTATAACTCCCGCATTTACTACCACATTTGCCAAATGAAGATCTTTATGACTTAGATTTCCTTCGCTTCCACGACACAAGCTCGACTTGTATAAAGTGACACGCGCTTACAGACTCATTTTCTCGTGGGTTTTCTCCAATTGAACTATTAGAAAGCATCACTAAGCGACAGATTCTTTCGTCTGTTGCTAAGCTCTTTGATCCCGCAGGATGGCATAGTCATCGGAGCCAAACTTCTTATGCAGCAGCTCTGGTTAGGCTGCGACGAATGTGTTTCATCGGAATCTTTGCATAATTGGAACAGTCTTGTGCAAGATTTCCTGCATATAGAGACTATTTCACGTTGGCTGCAGCACACACCTTCTGATTCCATTTCAATTCATGGATTTTCAGATGCATCGAAGGTAGCGTATTGTTCAGCGCTTTACATCCGATGCAAAACTGTGTCGCATAGTACGTTTGTAAATTTGCTAGTAGCGAAAAGGAAAGTCGCCCCACTACAGACAGTTTGTCTACCGCGCCTGGATCTTAATGGTGCGGTTTTATTAGCAAATCTCCTTACCTATGTACTAAAATCACTAAATCTCAATATCAGTGAAATTAATCTATGGACCGATTCCTCAATAGTGTTAGGTTGGCTCTGAAAACCTCCGTCCTCATGAGAAACATATGTAGCGAATCGGACCTCTCAAATCCATAGCTCAGCTCCTAACGCGATCTGGCGACACGTCCCTGCCCACGCTAATCCCACTGACCTAGGCACTCGCGGCTGCAAATCAGAAGAACTTGCCCATAATTTACTCTGTTGGCATGGACCTTCTTGGTTACACAAGCCCTCCTCAGACTGGCCAAAACGAAATCCGCTCAGAGTAAAAGAAGTTCCAGTAAAAGAAGTTCAAACACTATAAGCAAAAGTTGAAGAAACTTTTAAACAGATTTAAGGATTAAACAGATTTTTTTAAACAGATTCTCGTCATACAGCAGAGCATTGCGTGTTGTGTGCTACATATTTCGTTTTTTCAACAAATGCAAAAAGCCTTCAAAATCAGCTGCTAGAACATCTCACCAAGACTTGACACATAGTGAAATGAAATTTGTAAAATTGCGGCTTATATCCCTAGCTCAAAGAAACTTTTATGAAGAGGAATTTCAGTTAGTGTCAAATTCTCAAACTCTACCCAGTAAAAGCTCATTAAGAAATTTAAACCCATTTCTCGATTCTGACTCGGTTTTGCGGGCAAATGGTCGATTAGCGCAATCGTCTCTCCCATATAATGAACGCTACCTTATGATATTACCCGGCAATTCACAATTCTGCCATTTGTATCTCAATTACTTGCACAACCTGCTGGCTCATGCTGAATGCAGCCAAATGTGTAGAATGGTGCAATCAGAATTTCATATTTTCAGACTCAAACCCCGAGTAAAGTCTATTATTAGGCACTGTAAAGTACGCATAATTCACAAACAACAGTTGTGCTCACAGATAATGGCACCCTTACCTCCAGAAAAATGCAGTCTGTCGCCACCATTTCACGTAGTGGCGATTGATTTTGCAGGCGCTTTTGAGCTAAAAACATCCACTTTGCGTAAAGCAAGCATAGTGAAAGGCTATGTGAGTGTATTGGTTTGCTTTGGCACGAAGGCAGTTCACTTGAAAGCGTGCTCAGATATGAGCTCTAGGGCTTCCCAAGTGGCGTTCGCACGCTTCGTTAGGAGGTGGGGACTCCCCCGAAGGGCTATGACGGTTAATGGTAGAAATTTTCTGGGTGCCAGTAGATCTTTGGAGCGTGAATTTTCTAAGTTCCTCAAAACGGCTGCGCAAGACATTGCCCAGAAATACATATCTCACGGGTTTGAATGGAAGTTTATTCCCCCACATGCACCACACATGGGCGGCTTATGGGAAGCCGCTGTCAAAAGTTTCAACTTCCATTTCAAAAGAGTCGCAGGAACTCAAAAATTTAGTTTTGAGGAATTCTCCACCATTCTGGCGCGAATCGAGGGAATCCTTAACTCGCGACCACTCTCTGCATTATCGGAAGACCCATCCGATCTAGAAGCCCTGACACCAGGCCATTTTCTGCGAGGTGCTCCAATGATGGGTTTCCCAGAGCAAGACACTGCAGAGATATCAGTAATCAATCGATGTGAAAAACTAAAAGCCTTACATCACCAGTTTTCGACCCGCTGGAAAGAAGAGTATATCAAATCCCTGCATAAGCGATACAAATGGAGAAATTCTCAACCTAATCTTCAGGTAGGAGATCTAGTAGTAGTAAAGAACGATTTACTGCCTCCTCAAGAATGGCGACTAGGACGCGTTGAAAGTACCTATCCTGGTGCTGATGGAAAAGTACGCACTGCAAATGTACGTGTAGTTTCTGGAGTCATAACTCGTCCTATACTTAAGCTGTGCTACCTCTCTTATCTGAGAAATCAGACCTCAGATTAGCTCATTTCTCAGTCACCACAAGGTCCAGCGCTTGACACTCAGTATCAGATAAGGTTTGTAATATTAACTACCCAAGCACTCATTTTCCTATTTGCATGTTTTTCAACTTTCTGCTCTAAAGGCTTGAATTTCTAATTTTATCGTTTGTTTTCTTTACACTGTTAGACCTAACCGCAGATTGGTATCCACTCGTCCCAGGGAGCTCTACAGCAGAAGCTATCGTCGGCGAAGCTCCGAGTTTTCAAAATGTGAGTTGTGCAATGACTCTCACGGCGTGAGGTCTTGCCGCAAGTTCTTGGCCATGCCCGTGGAAAAGAGAAAGCAAATGGTCGAAAAATACAGATGGTGCCAGAACTGTTTGGCCCGTAGCCACGATCTCAGAGCATGTGAATCGTTGGATGCATGCAGAAAGTGTGGCAAGTACCACCACACGTTGCTTCATCCTTCTAACCGGGAAGCTAAACGGAAGAAAAAACCTGCCAAGAAAACAACAGCCGCACCATCAACAACAGTAGCAACACCAACAGCATCAGAAACACCGGCAGCCTCATCAACGTCAACCGGCGCAACACCAGCATGCCTGATAGCGGAGGCGATATAATCGTTGGCGCAGGTTCTATGTAACTCAGGTCAACCCGCCTAGTTTCGAGGCCCCCCGCCATGACCAAACTAGTTTGGACAAACATACTTTTTATATATCTTTTTTTTACAATTTTGTTTATAATTTTGTCAAAACAATTGTAAGATTACTGAATTTTGATTTTTTACTCATATACTTACCATTGCTTCATAATACCTGTATACCTACTTACATCCCTACCTTTATATACATTTCAATATTTACTCTACATTAAATACTTACCTTTTATTTATCTTCGCACTGCTTTATCTACGTATCATTTACTTAAATTCACCACGCTGTAAAATGTTTCGCGCTTTAAATTAAGCACCCCAATTTCCAATTGTCAAAGATGGGATTGGGGTATGAATTTCTGAAAAGCTTTAATTTGAATTAATACTTAAACCATACTCGAAGCGAGCAGAGCTAAGTAGCCAGTTAATCCTTATATTTTAAAACCTTGTATTTAACTATTGAATAGTTCTCAACAAAGGTAACCAACAAAATAAATAGAATTTGTATTATGAAAAGAAATTAAACAAAATCTATTTCTTTTCCCCTGATTACATCTCAATTATAACTCTTTCATTGAGGGAGAGTTTTAGTTCACGGTCGGCAAAGATCCACTTTATTTCAGCTTGTGACTGATCTTTACCCGATCGTTTAAGCAAATTAATGCACAATTTGTTCACTACTATTTTTGCAACTCTGTGAAAAAGTCGGCTATTCACCAAAGTTCGATTTCTTCTCTCAGTACTCAGTTTAAGTTTAAATAAAAATGACGAGCAAAAGAAGCAAATTCAAAGAAAAAAAGAGACAAATGAAAATGTTATTCTCTATATACGTGCAAGGTATTTGCTCCGACTTGTATAAAAAAAACAAAGCAAACAAGTGTCTTTAAAATATTTAAAGTATAAATTCAGGTCCAAAAATGAACCTTTCCAAAAAATATTTGCTGTATTTTTCAGCTGTCTATATGCCGACGACATTTCGTTGGTGCTAATTAACTCATCAGTAGACTTGAAAAATTCTTAAAAGTTTGTTTGAAACTTAACTAGTTATTTCATAATTCCCATGAACAGAATGAGAATCAGAAATGTTCAAACAAACCTTTAACATAGCAAACATTTCTTTTTTCGTTTTGCAACACTTATACTTTTCTTTGCAACATTCTATTCAACGAGTCACCATTGGTTACTACGATTTGTATTTTTGAAAGTATCAAAAAGTAAAAGTTTTTGAATATTCAAATATGAACTTAATTATTTATTTGCTTTAAGAGCCAATTGAAATGCATTAATTCAGGTCCAAAAATGAACCTTTTCAAAAAATATTTCCTTTATTTTTCAACTGTCTATATGCCGACGACATTTCGTTGGTGCTAATCAACTCATCAGTAGACTTGAAAAATTCTTAAAAGTTTGTTTGAAAATGCCAACGAAATGTCGTCGGCATATAGACAGCTGAAAAATACAGCAAATATTTTTTTGAAAAGGTTAATTTTTGGACCTGAATTAATACATTTCAATTGGCTCTTAAAGCAGATAAATAATTAAGTTCATATTTGAATATTCAAAAACTTTTACTTTTTGATACTTTCAAAAATACAAATCGTAGTAACCAATGGTGACTCGTTGAATAGAATGTTGCAAAGAAAAGTAGAAGTGTTGCAAAACGAAACAAGAAATGTTTGCTGTGTTAAAGGTTTGTTTGAATATTTCTGATTCTCATTCTCTTCATGGGAATTATGAAATAAGTAGTTAAGTTTCAAACAAACTTTTAAGAATTTTTCAAGTCTACTGACGAGGTGATTAGCACCAACGAAATGTCGTCGGCCTATAGACAGCTGAAAAATACAGCAAATAATTTTTGAAAACGTTCATTTTTCGACCTGAATTAATACATTTCAATTGGCTCCTAAAGCAAATAAATAATTAAGTTCATATTTAAAGTATTTGATTTTAGATCAACGTTTCAACATATGCACATACAAAAATATTATGACTTTTTGTTTGTCTTAGGTTACAATTTCTATTTATTTGCACCTAAGGTTGAAAAAAAAATATTTTTCCTGCAATATGTTGTTACGTTTTAACCTTTTCAAAACGTTTTCCGTAGATTCTTTAATTGTAATGAAGTTACAACACTCACGTGTTCAGTTTACAATCATCAACAGTTCAACACTTTATTTATTTGAACACACTATACTTGTAAACACTTTACTAAAAGAACAACACTTTCACTTAATCACTTTTTTATTACTTAAGACACTTTACACGTTAGCGCAGCTAAAAATCGACTGACCCTTCAGCGTTAAGCTTCGCTGCTTTTATACCTCCAATGATCATTACTAGAACATTCTAGACGTTTACAGAAGCTAATCACGCCACATCTATAGTGCGATGTGCGATGACTCATCATGAACAAAAGATATACACACATACCGACATACATGCGATGTGCGATGACTCATCATGAACAAGAGATATACACACACACCGACATACTTACACGCGGCAGCAAAACTCAAGCATCTGAGTCGCGCACATACATGCACACACGAATATTGTATCGTGCGGTGGTGGTTTCTTTTATTTCGCTGTTGTGCTTATTTATCCACACATGTGTGTCAGTATGTGCACACTCGCTGTGCTGCCGTTTTGTTTATCAACAAGCTTCTATGTATGCATGTGTGTATATACATGTGTTCATTTACAAATAATAACAAGACAATATACGCACATATAAAATAACGATGATTTAGTACGTTCTAGAACAATCACAATCGGTCCGTTCACGACCAAATTTGTAACACTGCCGCCCGCTCAAGCCTGTTCGTCCCGAACAGGCCCAGAACCACTACTTCCGTACCTTGCGAGTCGTTCTAAGTGTACAACCTTCATTTTGGATCGATGGCTGTTATGCTTCTGTATCCTGTAAACAACATCGTTCAACCTCTTAATCACCTTATACGGTCCATCCCAATGCGTTTGTAATTTGGGAGACAGTCCTTTCTTCCTTTGTGGGTTATATAGTAGAACCAGTTGTTCCTCGTGGAATCCGTCGGAATTTGCAGCTCGATCGTATCTGGCTTTCATTTTATCGTTGACTACTCGAATTCTGTTGCGTACAAATTCGTGCAGCTCGTGCAAGTCACTTTTCTCCTGCGAAGAATTCTCCGTATCCTCATTCTTCGGTACAGGTTTTGTGCCAAATTCCAAATCGCCAGGCAATCTGAGTTCTGTTCCAAAAACAATTTTTGCTGGTGTTCTAGACGTTGAGTCATGCACAGCGGACCTGTTTGAGCCTCCTGGTTTGGTATGGGGTATACTTCTGGCCATTTGCTGAAATAGTCCATCACCACAAGGACATAACGATTACCGGCAGTACTGACTGGAAAAGGACCTGCTACATCCATAGCTATTCGCTCAAAGGGCGCACCTGAATTGTACTGCTGCAGGTGTGCTCGAGTTCTCCGTGCTGGACCCTTCGCCGCTATACATTCCTTGCAATTCGCTATCCAGTCGGCTACTGATTGTTGCGATCCAACCCAGTAAAAACGCTGCTTTACCTTTTCCAGTGTTTTATTAACTCCAAGGTGACCACCACTGGGACCATTGTGGAACTCTTGCAGAACTTCCGGTATCTTAGATGATGGTACAACTATTAAGTTAGAAGTTGTTTTACCATCCGCACTTTCCCATAAACGGTATAAGCATCCGTCTACTAGCTGCAAGCTGCTCCATTGTGCCCAATAAGCTTTAGCGAGGGGGCTCTAAGCCGCAATTTCATTGCGTGCAGGCCTGTGATCACTCTTTTTAGCAGTTATTATTTTGCTGAGCACCGGGTCATTTTCCTGCGCCGTTGGCCAGTCTTCGTGAGAGACTATCTGCGTTAGCCGAACATCAATGACGCACTCTTTCTGTTCGTTTCCCCATTGGTATGATCGTGACTTCTTGGTCAGCTGTTGTTGGCCTGCCCTTTTGCTCGGCCTCTGTCGTGATACTGAACTTGTACGCTTTCTGGGAGCTTTACAGTTGCGCTGAAAATGGCCTGCCTTTCCGCAGTTAAAACACTTACCTCGGCCTTTGTTCGAGCTTTCGGCCAACGCTTGCAACACTGCCTCTTTAATCGTACTGGCCAAGCCATCTCCTGGCTCATGAACTACCTCTAGCTCCCGTATTTTGTGGACCTGTGGCCTTGAAATTAGTCTGGCTGTCTCCTGGGCCAACGCAAATGAGACGGTTTCGGCGATTGAAGGCTTTTGTGTTGCACATACAGCAAGTTTAATGTCGGGATCTCGAATACCGTTCACAAATGCCTCCGTCTTAAAATGGTCCAAAAACGAGTAGCTCTCTCCAGGATAGCTAAGCTGCACCAGACGCTCAATCTCCATTGCGTAATCCTGAAGAGTCTCATTGCCTCTCTGCACTCTGCCTCTTAGCTCCACTCTGTGGATTTCCTTCTTGTGCTCTCCACCATACTTGCGTTGCAGAGCTGCCATGATGACTTCATAATTGTCTCTAGATGAAGCGGGCACAGTTTCCAGGACATGTGCAGCGACACCCTTCAACGCCAAAATTAACTCAATGCACTTCTCTTCCTCCGTCCATGCATTTTTATTGGCCACAGTTTCAAACTGAAACTTAAAAATGTTAAAAGGTGTGCTGCCGTCAAAGGTGGGCGCTTTCACTCTGCTCACAGATTCAGGAATAGCTCGGACTGGCACTTCCTGCAGTTGAAGGCCATTCATTCTAGCTTCCAGGCTATGAAGCTTTTGATCGACATCATTTTCTAGGGCAACAAACTTTTCACTGACATCTCTCTCTAGGCCGGTTAGTTTTTCTTCAATAGAATTTACTCTCAGATTCATGGCCTCCGAAATTTCCATTAACTTCTCGTTGTTAGCTTTCAGCATTTGATTTGTTGCACTTGACGCCTCTTTGATAGACTGCATCATAGTTTCATTTGTTGACCTGGACGCCTCTTTGATAGACTGCATCATGGCAGCAAACATCGAGTTTAAGTCCATGCCACTCGTACCTGCTCGTGTACTCATCTCCAGTTCTTCTTTTTCTTCGAAGTCATGAGTATTGATGTCCAGGCCTAGCCGATGAAACTCCTCCATTAGCCTCTTCTGCAGCTCCACTTTGTTACCAGTTGTGGGCAGATCCAATTTGCACAACTCCTTTTTCAGTTGTTCCACTTTAAGCTCGTCGAACTTCATTTTACAATTTCACTTCTGACACCAATTGTTACGTTTTAACCTTTTCAAAACGTTTTCCGTAGATTCTTTAATTGTAATGAAGTTACAACACTCACGTGTTCAGTTTACAATCATCAACAGTTCAACACTTTATTTATTTGAACACACTATACTTGTAAACACTTTACTAAAAGAACAACACTTTCACTTAATCACTTTTTTATTACTTAAGACACTTTACACGTTAGCGCAGCTAAAAATCGACTGACTATTCAGCGTTAAGCTCAGCTGCTTTTATACCTCCAATGATCATTACTAGAACATTCTAGACGTTTACAGAAGCTAATCACGCCACATCTATAGTGCGATGTGCGATGACTCATCATGAACAAAAGATATACACACATACCGACATACATGCGATGTGCGATGACTCATCATGAACAAGAGATATACACACACACCGACATACTTACACGCGGCAGCAAAACTCAAGCATCTGAGTCGCGCACATACATGCACACACGAATATTGTATCGTGCGGTGGTGGTTTCTTTTATTTCGCTGTTGTGCTTATTTATCCACACATGTGTGTCAGTATGTGCACACTCGCTGTGCTGCCGTTTTGTTTATCAACAAGCTTCTATGTATGCATGTGTGTATATACCTCCTGTGTTCATTTACAAATAATAACAAGACAATATACGCACATATAAAATAACGATGATTTAGTACGTTCTAGAACAATCACAATCGGTCCGTTCACGACCAAATTTGTAACAATATTGTTATATTGTACTATGGATGTACATTTAATTTAATACAAAGTACCCCATATTCACCTAATTTATCAGCCTTATTATGAATTCCGAGTAAACATCACTCGAATTAATATTTCATAGTTAGTAGAGAATAAAAAAATATTATTTTTTGGACTACTATGAGTCTTTTACTTTATTTATAAATTCTCTTAACTTTATTTGAATTAAAAATACTGCGACGTCTATGCGTCTATCTTAAATATATATTTTTAACTAACTCTTGGTTTCTAAGTTAGTTGCTTAAATACTAAAAATTATCGATAGGGTTTCTTTGTTTATACAAAGAATTACACTCGTAATATTAGTTGAATCTTTTTTATCTATTTGGTGGTTTCCAACTTTTATGTAGATTAGTATTATCTTAGTTCAATGTATTTTTCCTAAATCTAATTGTTTACAAGTTGTATGAGTTGTTATCATAATTGTCTTAACTCTTATTTTTATGGTTTTGTACTTTTCCATATTTTTAATACTTAATATTTGTTTACATGGGTTATTATCATAAATGTCTTATTTTTATGGTTAAAGATGTTTCATGCAGAAACATGTTTGAATCCTTATCAGTGTAATCGTTATTTTCCTTACCTACATTATGTTTCTACATCTTTATAGTTTAAACCAGGGGTGCCCAAAATCTTCTTATGGAAGCGTAAACACCAATACGTATACACTTTATTGACGCACACAAAGAAAAACAGAAATAAACTCATAACAAAAAATGATTTCTTCAAGTGTTTCATACTCACGAAATCATTAAAAATAACAACAAAATCATGAAAACAAAAAAATAAAAAACAACAAAATTTACGCTTGGCACCAATGTGTACCAACGAAGCCTGCGTTCTTATTGCTGTGCATATGAAAGTGTTGTTGCTTTGAACTTGGGATATGTGTTGTGTATACATATTAGAATGATCCGCCAATGCTTCGCGCTTTTACAAAAACAAAAGCGTACCAAGCGTATAGGCCGTGGGCATCCCTGGTTTAAACAAAGAGGGTTGTTTTGTGTATGTGTGCGAGTGACGTTAACTCTCCCCCTGCTTAAGCAAGAGCATCCCGATCTATAATTAATTTGTCTACCTGTTGTTGGTAAAAAATTCTAAAGAATTCTTCTGCTCGTCTTTGTCTATATTGTAGTATGTATTTATATATTTTCAGTCCAATAATGACTAAGCTAATTATTGTCATGATAGATATGAATGTATAAAATCCTGGGGGCTAATTCTGGCAATCGCATACGAGCGAGTTTTTAGTCGAACGTGCGATTTTTTTTTACTTTTGGGATTCTGTCACTCGTTATCCGGCAAAAGGTATCGAAATTTGATGGCAGTCGATTACAAGCGAACGTTCGAATGCAACCATGAGAGTTTTTACTCGAACGCAAGAAGCGTTCGAGTTATCGTTTTTTTGCAATCAAAACAAAAAAGAATAAAAGTATACATACAGAAAGAAATATAATTTCATTTGTTTATTTATACTTGTGTTGTAGAAAGAAACAAACAAAAAGATAATTTCATTTGTATGTTTTAATCCCTTAATAATAAAATAGGAAATGTAAGTAACGAATTAAAAAAAAAACAAATATGTATAAACATAATTATATCAATAAATTTGTATTTTAGGTCAACAGTAATAAAAATAAATTATAAGAGATATTGGCAAATTTTATGGCTATCCACACAGACTTGGCGAAGGGTATATTGCCAAACACTGCTCAAGTGAACCTTTGTCGAAAGATGACCCTCAAAGTCCAACTGTTGCAGAACATAAGCAAATGCTTTTGTTAGCCGAAAACGCTTTTTAAACCTTTTTCAACACAAAAATAAATACATACATATGTACATACATACATATATGTATATTAAATATAAAATCCAATGTTTGTATTTGTTAAAACTTGCTCATTATTTGCCAAACTAAGGGGATCAGTGGTGTCTCGTATTCTTCTTCGAATGACGTTAACGTTTTCATTCTCGTCGGATTCGGAAGAAGATGAATAAAACAAGAACTCCGGATTCATATTAATTTTCAACAAATTTCTTTTGCACAATATTGTTTGTTTACCTTTTTTATTTGCATTTTTAGTGTTGTAAAACGAATTTATGCGCGATTTTTGTCCAACACTATAAAACAAAATCGATTCGTTCAGTATCGGATAAAAGAATTAAAAAATAAAGTACGTTCGAAATTATCTTTCAATCGAATACAATTTCGATCACGACTGCCAGAATTAGCCCCCTGATCTTATAGGATGCTGTTCATTTGGTATTATTAATTGCTTCAATGAGTCTATATTATTAAATGCATTATGACGGTGTGATTTTAGAATTTTTGCTATTTCGAAGTCTTCATCATGTTTAGTATTAATTGCTTCAACTATTTGGTCGTGGATATTTCTGTATATTTTATTGTCTATTGTGACCTGATCTGTATATGTAACTAAGATTGTACCAGAAGTGGTAATGTTGTTAACTGTGTGGTTTCCATCTAATAGTATGAAACCTTCGTCAATTTCTAATAGGTCATCATTATATTCTTGTACGACGATGCACTTACTGTTCCTGTTGTTGAGAAGAGGTAATATACACGTGTCTGTTTCATTGTTTGCTCTACAGATATTTCTTCCCAAAAAAGTTTTACTCTGATGTATTTACTATCGCATTTGGAAATATGTTCATCTGTTTGGATTTTTCCATGTTTGAAACTTATACGCGTAACCTTAAATAGCTTACAGTGATAAGGTGATTCTCTAATGTATGGCCACTTAAAGTATCAATTAATTTTTCGAATCTTGAGTTGATTATGTGCTGTTTTTCGTTGTTGTTTATTAATGTGTTTACAGCTGTCTCCATTTTAATGAAGTCATCGTGGTCTGGATTTCCTGTTATGAATTTTAAAGCTGATCCTAAAAAATTTAAAGATCTTGTGTGTCTTTTATGTGCATTTAGCTGGTCTGCTATCGTTTCAATTTTCTTCATCCAGATCATTTCTTGGGCAGTGAAATTTTGTTTTCCCATAGCAATTTGCCTGTATGGTGTGAGTATTTTTGTCAGGTTAGTCACGTGGAAGAGGAATGAATATTCGTCGTATATCAGAACATCATCAGTTCTGGTTAGAACGTATTTTTGTCCATTTAAGTTTTTAATTTCTGTGTCCCCCCTGATTTCTGATGTGACCACTGCGAGTAATATCAGGTATATGATCATTATGATTAATGGTATAATTTTTAATGTTGTCCTTATGTACAATCTTCCCCCTTGTAGTTAAGACAGTGTCCTCACGGTCTTCCTTCACAATGTATTTAATGTATCTGGCGTCTTTCTTTTTCCTAACTCCTTTGATTTTAACTAATATTTGTTCGTTCGAGAGTTTTTTCAGATGCACTTTTTAATTTTTCATATATTTATTTTTTGTTATAATTAATCTTGTTAAACAAAATGTCAACTGGTTTTTGTCCTGTAACTGTGTGGATGGTGTTATTTAATTCCCTTATTGTTTTATATATTTCTTCGGTTATCGTTGTTTCATTTTGTATATTAAATATTCTAGCTAACTCGGAGATTGTGCTGTGAGCGTGTTCGACTTGTCCGTTAGAAGTTGATCTACTTATAGACTGGAGTTTCTATTTTTCTTATTGCATATTTTTCACACATCATTTTTACTGCTGGCGTATTTAAGCATTTTTCATTATCTGTCATTAATCGTGTGAAGTTCGGATAATTATTTGTGATGACTTCTTCCATTTTCTCAGACATACGTTCTCTGGAATCTATTTCTCTGAGGGTAATATATTTTGAGAATTTATCGATGGCGACTAGAAATGTTTTTTTATCATTAAAGTAAATGTCCATATGTATGTATTTTCCTAGTTCTCTTGGTATGTCAGATTCTCCTACTGGTTCTCTTGTGGGGTTCCTTTCATATTTACCGTATAGGCAAGGTGTACACCTTTTGTTAAATGCCTTACATTGTTGTTTTATTTCAGGCCAGTAATGCTTTTCAAGTATCTCTTGAATGTTATTCTTGTAACCTCTATGTGCTATATTATGTATTTTTTTTACTATTTCGGTTTGTTTTTCTTCTTCACGAACGTCGTTGGTGTAGTGTTGAAAGTGTTTTTTATAATAGGGCTGAGTGCATAGATATTTTCTATGGTGGTGTGTATAGCAGTCGTTTTGTTTGTGAAGTGTGTCATACATGTCTATAATACCTGCACATGCATAGAACAAATCATGATACAACTAACAAGGTAGCCTTTTCGCTACAATAAGAACAACTTCAATAAAAATAACATGCATTTTGTTTTTGTACAACTTATGCAAACTGTCAAAAAGACGCCACTTCTACATTTACAGAAGGGAGATGCACTGAGCTTACGCGGTTTAGCTATCTCGTTTTGGCTGCCTTTCATCTCCGCAATCTCTTGACAACCTAAAGTAGTCAGTTGATTAACGGTTTAGCTGACGAGGCTACCTTGTTAATTGTATCATGGAACAAATAATAAACAAAAGAATAAAGAGTTAATTACACCACACATGTTCTTTGCATATAGCAGTGTTGACAAACATTTGAGTGACATACTTTCACTCTCATTTCTTAATGAGTATTTGCGGACGAGAAGATAACAACGAAAAGATAACAACTTTTTTTCTGCAAAAAGAGAGAGAGAAAAAATTCTCAAAATTTTGCAGAAAATTGAGTGCTTTCTCACGAATGTGCAGAAATGTATAAAATGTTGCTGCCAGACTGAGAAAAGGGTATATAAATTGTATTTTCTTCTGGCATCGCTGATTTATGCAATGTTTGGTAGCACTTCTTAGAGAAAAGCACATTATGCATAACCGGCTGCAAAAATTTTCGCAAAAATTTCATTTCCGTGAAGTTAACAACGAAAGATAACAACTACCAAATTTTAAGCAGCTCTCTCACTTTGCAGACGTGAAATGAGTATTTTCTCTTTGCAGATAAATTTTTCAGCGTTGCCACTCCAAAAAAATTGTACTTTTAGGTGGTGCCAAGTCTGAAAAGCGCGGATGTGGCCGATTTTTGTGTGGAAATACGGCAATATATAGAAAAGTTACTCAATTTACTCTTCTTCTTGTTGATATTTTAGCTCAAAACTTAACAACTAATTTTCGTGAAGTTAACAACGAAAGAACAATTTTTTTACGAACCATATAAAAATTAAAAATTCTTAATGAAAATATAAAAAATAATAAACAAAATTTAACCAATTTGATGCATTATGGTTTTATTAGTATTATAAGCCATTATATGTTCTAAAAAAAATTCGTTACAAGGCAAATACCTTGATTTGCCACGTGCATACAAATGGGCCTCTAGGGTCCCCCTACCAATTTCTTCGGGGACCGGACCTAATGTAGGTAAAAGAGGAGTTATTTACCTTTAATTTGATACATAACTTACATAGCCCAGAAGTTTTTGGTAGAACAAAGTTGATTTTAAAAAAATTTTCTATATCACTCAATAGACAAATGGGCCTCTAGGGTCCACCTATCAATTTATTCGGGGACCGGACCTAATGTATGTAAAAGAAGAGGTTTTTATTTTTAATTTGATACATAACTTACATAGCCCAGAAGTTTTTGGTAGAACAAAGTTATGATTTTAAAAAAATTTTCTATATCACTCAATAGACAAATGGGCCTCTAGGGTCCACCTATCAATTTATTCGGGGACCGGACCTAATGTAGGTGAAAGAAGAGGTTTTACCTTTAATTTGATACATAACTTACATAGCCCAGTTTTTGGTGGAAAATAAAATTAAGAAAAAAAAATATCTATGCAAATATTGGCACAACAAAAATAAAGCGGGCTGCCATCATAATGCACAATGTTAATTATGAGTCACAATTCAAAGTCAAATGCTCTGCTCAATTCAATTTCATATTTACTTGATTCAGTGTTTGAAAACTCCTTCAGTAAAGAGATGTATAATTGAGCAGAACCTTAAGATTTGTGAAGATTTTTACAAAAATGAGCGCTCAAATCAAAAAGCATGTCAGGCACTTGATGCTTTTTTTTTGGCCCGCATAATCAAATAAATGTGTTGGCAAATGATAAAATCGTGCAAAAATTTCAGCATACTGGATTTGATGGAAATGTAAAAACAGCTGTGCATGCCTGTGCATGCTAGCCCAGCTCGTTTATGTGGTTTATAGATTGACGGCATCATTGAGCTGTGTTACTTCGAAAATGAGATCGCACAATGACAGTGCTAGTTATTTCTTTGTTAATTGTTCGAACATTTTGCTTTATATATAAAGTTTTTGGTAGAACAAAGTTATGATTTTAAAAAAATTTTCTATGTCACTCAATAGACAAATGGGCCTCTAGGGTCCACCTATCAATTTATTCGGGGACCGGACCTAATGTAGGTGAAAGAAGACTTATTTACCTTTAATTTGATACATAACTTACATAGCCCAGAAGTTTTTGGTAGAACAAAGTTATGATTTTAAAAAAATTTTCTATAGCTGCTCCACAGCCTAATAAGCGTGTGATCACGGAAGCCATACAGGCGTTAGCTGCAGTGCTTAGCGCAACCACCTAAACAATTTAACTGAGTCATTTGAATTCCTTGCATACCTGCAAGGAGGGGCGGCATGTTTAAATATGGATCAACAAGATTAATTTTAGATATAAGTATATTTGAATTTGCCTAATTTTATACGTTAATTATTATATGAATTTATATTTGAATTAGTTTATAACATTTAAATAGTCTAAAAACCATTGGATTCTAAAATGTACTATGTCCCTTTTATAAACAACCATGTAAATGAATAATGTTAATGGCTTGCCCCCAAAAAACATTCTGTAAAAATCATAACTGGTCTCTGTACCCCATTTTGAAAAACCTGAACTCACTTTGGTTCTGGCGATTCATAGGGTAAGCATCTCTTGCTTAAATTTCTACCATTTACCTCAACTCTACAAATAAATAATTGAATTTACTAATCCTAAGATTTGAGTGTAGTTTGCAACATTTTCATAATAAAAGCTGTCCACATGCATATTACATACATGCTTATCTTTAAACAAGACTTATTGATTTGTACTTATTCTCTCGTATTCTTCTAACGAAACAACAAACCTATGGTCGAGTGATCTCTCCAAGTATTCCAGGAAAGTAGCTACTCATTTGGTTGCATCTGGTTGCGAGTTAAATACTAAGCAGAGCACGGTCAAACCAGCATCCACAAACCTACCTCAATATTCTTAAAAGCCGCAGTAGGTATTGGTTTTTTCTCATAATCATAGCTGAAAAGTTTATGCAATTATTTTAATTTCAGAGCATTTTAGAACTATTGCTAAAAAGGCGGCAGAGGCCCCGCGGTCGGGCATTTAGACGACGTGGTAGAGGAGGGGGTGTGGATGATCAAGGCGGTGATAGTGGTGGTGGTGGACGCGGAGGTGGTCGTGGCCGAGGAGGTGGTCGATGTGGTGGCATTGGCTGTCGTAACAGCGATGATGCTGACAGAATCAATATTTCCGGTAAAGACATCGGTGGTGCTGGCACCAGCAGCAAAGCGTGTAGGGACAATAATGATGGGACTGATACCAGCAACAATGTTGGCGCTGGTCATAGTGTTGACGGTGGCATCAGCGATGGTGCTGACACCAAAAAAAATAATTGTAATGGCAACAGCGATGGTGCTGTCACCTGCAACGGTGGTGGTGATAGCACCGACAACGATGTTGCTGGCAGCAACAATAATTTGAATTTAATTTAATAATTTGAAATTAATATAAAATTCTAGAACTAAATACAACAAATCTAAAGCTAAAAGTTTGTGTATTTATTTAGAAAATTTTAGGTAAAATAATTTTGAGTATTTTTATATTTGATCTTGAGATTATTTAATTAATTATTCAAGCTTTAGACATTTGCTTTTTATGAAAAATAGTTTGAAACAATTATATTTATTTTCATTATTTCCCCAGCAATTTGTTAGCATCTTCTTAATTAATATCAATTAAGTAAAGAAAAACTTTTACTTTACAGAAAAAAACCTTACTTTACAGGAAAAAAAAACTTACTTTACAGGAAAATAATTGTAAAATTTAACAATATTTTTAATGAAAGTTTTAATTTCATTGAACTATTGGTATTATAATACATTTATATTAAATTACTTTTTCAGGCACAAGTTCAACCCTTGGTTAATCACTTCTTAATTAATATCAATTAAGTAAAGAAAAACTTTTACTTTTCTAACCAACCAAGGTTTGAACTTGAGCCTGAAAAATTAATTAAAGTGATTATAAAATTTGTTAAAATTTTATAATCACTTTCTTGAAGATGGTAACAAATTGCTGGCGAAGTATTGAAAATAAATAAATATAAATGTTTCAAACTATTTTTTTTTTATAAAAAAACGAAGATCTAAAGCTAAAGTAATTAATTAAATAAAAAAAATTTTACGCTATCGCAGTCAAAATTTGCTTTTTTGTTTTTAAAAAGGAGTGACAAAAAGAATATTTAAAATAAGAGATATATTTAGATTAAAAATTGTATTCCTTAATATAAAAAACAATTTTTTCTCTTCATAAAAACCAAGGATCTTAATCTTTAAAAATAACAATTTTAATTTGTGTTGCTAAAATAAAGGTTTTTTTTTATGCTAAGACAATAAAGAAGATCAAAATCTAAATTTTTTTAACTTTAAGATTAAAAAAACTTTTTAATAAAAAGATTGTAAAAGTTTGCTAAATGTGAAAAATAGGTTTGTATTTTTTCGCCATTTTTTATTTTGTATGAAAATATATATCCAGCTTAATAGAGTAATTTTTATTTTCTTATAGTTAAAATTCAATATATTGTCTAATGAATTAACTTTCTATAATAATATTTTATATATTTATTTGAGCTTAAGGTCTTTTGTAATTTGAGTATTTATTTTTGTCGATATTTCGCTCTCCTTCGGATAGCTTCTTCAGGACAATAATAATGAAAAGATCAAAATCTAAATTTTTTTAACTTTAAGATTAAAAAAAACTTTTTAATAAAAAGATTGTAAAAGTTTGCTAAATGTGAAAAATAGGTTTGTATTTTTTCGCCATTTTTTATTTTGTATGAAAATATATATCCAGCTTAATAGAGTAATTTTTATTTTCTTATAGTTAAAATTCAATATATTGTCTAATGAATTAACTTTCTATAATAATATTTTATATATTTATTTGAGCTTAAGGTCTTTTGTAATTTGAGTATTTATTTTTGTCGATATTTCGCTCTCCTTCGGATAGCTTCTTCAGGACAATAATAATGAAAAATGTTTTGATTGGTTTTTTTCAAAAAAAAGGGGTCAAAATACGAAATATTATTTCTATAATAATATTACCAAAATTGTTTGCTCCACTACTGTGCCAAAATTATGAGTGCTTTTTGGATAACAAAAAACGCTAAATTCGCTCTTGGTTGATATTTTACTTCTATGTACGGAATTAGCAACCCTGAAAAATTGTTTGCCAAGTAACCAAGGCAACTACAGGTGGTCGCAATTCAATTCGCTTCAACATTTTCTCTCGAGACGTCACAATTTTTGTTGTTGTTTTCTATCGACTTTGACAACTCAGAAGATAAATTCGTGGAAAAATGTTGAAGCGAATTGGTATGCGGGCACCTGCAATGGATTCGCCTTGCAAGTAACTGTAAAAGTTTGCCAAAAAGGTTGTTTTCTTCTCGCCGATTGTCTTTTAGTAATTATAAAAGACAGCAGAGCAATAGATTGTTTTAGCATGCCTTGTCAATTTAATGAAATAAACTTTGACAAAATTATTGTACTAATGCAAAACCAGCCAGAGATCATTTTCGTTCCAATTTTAAGTTTAGACCACTTTACTTTATGTGTTTTGAAATTTTCGACACATGAGTTTATGTATGTAAATTCCATGGAAGGTTGTAACGTTGGACGAAAGGTATATGATCTGGCAAAGTTAAGCACTGAAAAAAAGGTGTGGAAATATAATGAAATATCAGAAAGAGATATTCAAGGAGATAGTTCAAGTTGCGGAATATTTGTATTAATGTATGCAACGAAAATTTTGCAAAATGAGTCATTAAAATATTTATGGGAACCTTCAGATTTTAGAAAAAAAATTAAGGTATTAATATTAAAACATCAAGGCGACAGATCTAGATTCTGTTGTCATTGTTGTAGCATGAAAAAGCAAAATTGCAACGCAATTGTATGCAAAGATTGCAAATATTATGTTTGTGAAAACTGTCTTCATAAACATAGGTTAGGAAATGCCAAAGTATGTAAAATAGTCCAACAAAATATATTATCACTGTGATTTTAAGTATTATAATCTGTGATATGATAAGACTTTTTGTTTGATAAGTCATAATCTTTATAAGCTGTGATATTACAAGATTTTATTGTTCAAGCAATCTAAATTTATAGCTTTAAGCATGATACAATTAACAAGGTAGCCTCGTCAGCTAAACCGATCAACCGACTACTTTAGGTTGCCAAGGGATTGCAGAGATGAAAGGCAGGCGAAACGAGATAGCTAATCCGCGTAAGCTCAGTGCATCTCTCTTCTGTAAATGTAGAAGTGGCGTCTTTTTGACAGTTTCCATAAGTTGTACAAAAACAAAATGCATGCTATTTTTATTGAAGTTGTTCTTATTGTAGCGAAAAGGCTACCTTGTTAGTTGTATCATGGCTTTAAGTATGTATATATATGGTATGTAGGCCTATTGGGGAGCCAGCCATAAAAAACAAATGGCAACGCGCAAGACATAGTACCTCATGGGTTGTGTGGAAATCTATGTGAGCTAATAATGATTTTTTTTCCAAGTTTTATTTATATTGTTTTTTATTATGTGTTTTGTTGGTAGAAAAACTGTATAACTGTCATCCGTTTGTTAGCGTATGTGTGTTTGTGTTGTGTATTTTGACAGCAATACAAGCTAAATGCAGTAGTTAGCTGGGCTTGTAAGGCTACCTGGTATCAAGCTGCTTTGATCACAACGTGAGGAATTTATAATACTTCATTTTCAGATTACAGCATAACTACAACGCTTCTTTTATGTTGCTGGTAGAAAGGCTTTAATAACTGCCACTCATTTGCGTTTGTATTGTGAATTTCTGGTATTTATTCAATTAGAAGCCGTAGTTAGCTGGGATCATGATACAATTAACAAGGTAGCCTCGTCAGCTAAACCGTTAATCAACTGACTACTTTAGGTTGTCAAGAGATTGCAGAGATGAAAGGCAGCCAAAACGAGATAGCTAATCCGCGTAGCTAATCTGCATCTCTCTTCTGTAAATGTAGAAGTGGCGTCTTTTTGACAGTTTGCATAAGTTGTACAAAAACAAAATGCATGTTATTTTTATTGAAGTTGTTCTTATTGTAGCGAAAAGGCTACCTTGTTAGTTGTATCATGGCTGGGATAATGAGATCACCTGGTATTATTGCTCCTTGAACCACCATTTAAAAAAAGTGCTGCCAAGTTTCGCATACAACAGCGATGCCAGAAGTAAGTAAGACTTGTGCACCCTTTTTTCACGGTGGTTCAAATATAAGGCATACATATGTATAAGGTAAAAGTAAAACATCTTCTTTTAAAATTAATGATATAATAAATTGATAGTTCTTTTTATATGTATGTACATAAACTCTTGTACATTTCAGGTTTTGAATAAAATTAAAAAAAAAAACGAAATTATTTTATATTCTTTTTATTCAAATAAATACATCACACCTTTTATTGTTATGAAATAGTTTTTCTGCCTTAATCGTTTTTCATCACATAGCTGAATGTTTGTTCTAAAATCAAAGCTTAGCTTGTTGGTTTTAAAATGAGGCAATAAAACTAATATTTACTGAAAGTTTTTGTAAAATTTTTAAAAATTTTTAGTAGTGTATTTATATACATATGAAGAAAAAACAAATTGTCACATTTTATTATTGTTTTCAGTATAAATACAAGAAAGAAAATTTTCAAAAACTTTACAAAAACGGGCAGTTGGACAAAGAATTTTCGTTTTTGTTTATAAAATTGTATTTAAAGTCTAAAGTGTAATTTTTTTCAAAACAAGTTTTACTACGTTTTTTTCGGTGTTCGCATGCATTTTTTTAGCTGTGTATTTTTTCAAAATTTATATAAATTTTCAATGAAAATTTAAGTACTTATAGATATCACAAGTGTTTTAGGCCTTTGTGTTGCTTTTTGTCATTTTCATCATGCCTATATGCCGCGACATTTGGTTGTCACCACTTAACTCCTGGCATTGCTCACAATATTAGTGAAATATACTAAATTTAAAAAAAGTTCTTTTGTTTAGCGAATTTTTGCTCTCCATTGTTTCTTTATACTTAAAATTAAAATTATTGGATTTTTATTTTAAAAGGATAACGTTAGTTCTTAAATCAAAGCTAAGTTTGTTTAGTTTTAAAATGAGGCAATAAAAGGAATATTCAAACAAAGTACTTTCGTTTCTGTTTTTAAAATTTTATTGAAAATTAAAAACGTAAATTTTTTTCAAAATGGCTTCAGCTTTATATTATATATTTGAGTTCGGTCAATTATTGCTAAACGGTTCCAAAATTTGATTTAATATATTTCTTCGCCAATCATTACAGAAATTTTTACAAAAATTTTTGCAGCCGGTTTTTGCATAATGTGCTTCTCTCTAAGAAGTGCTACCAAACATTGCATAAATCAGCGATGCCAGAAGAAAATACAATTTATATACCCTTTTCTCAGTCTGGCAGCAACATTTTATACATTTCTGCACATTCGTGAGAAAGCACTCAATTTTCTGCAAAATTTTGAGAATTTTTCTCTCTCTCTTTTTGCAGAAAAAATTGTTATCTTTTCGTTGTTATCTTCTCGTCCGCAGTTGTTCTTATTGTAGCGAAAAGGCTACCTTGTTAGTTGTATCATGCAGAATACCATGATACAATTAACAAGGTAGCCTCGTCAGCTAAACCGTTAATCATCCGACTACTTTATATCCTGTTCATACATGCAGCAATATTCAAATTATAACAATTAAAGCCATTATTGAGACAAAATTTTCATATAAAAATTACAATTAGCTTATTGGCAATTAAGAGATAATTGTTTCAATAATGAGTAAAATTTATAATGCAACACTGTTAGATTTGTATTAACAGTACCAAATGAACAAGCTTTTACAATAACAGTACATATTGAACACTCCTTGTGAAAATTTTACAATCAAATGTCAACAAAAAAAATAAACAAAAAACAATTTTTTTTTTTTTTAATTTGTTATGATAAGGGGTGTTTTTTTTCGATGTATACAACTTTAAGTTGCAATAAAACAACGATGGATTATTTGATTGGCATGAATTTTACTTATCCGAAAGTAATGCCACAAGATGCATTACTTTTTAAATATGTATGACTTCTGGCATATGACCGCCACGGCTGGCGCGGATGTAGTCCAATCTGGACTTCTAATTTTCGATGACTTTTTCCAACATTTCTGGCCGTATATCGGCAATAATACAGCGAATGTTGTCTTCCAAATGGTCAAGCGTTTGTGGCACAAGCATGTTGCGCAGTCTTGTTGAAATCACATCTCCTGGACATCATGGTTATTCAATTCAGGAATGAAAAAGTTAGTAATCATGGCTCTATATCGATCACCATAGACTGTAACTTTCTGGCCATCATCGTTTTTGAAGAAGTACGGACCAATGATTCCACCAGCCCATAAAGCTCACCAAACAGTCAGTTTTTGTGGATGTAACGGTGTTTCGACATGCACTTGAGGATTAGCTTCACTCCAAATGCGGCAGTTTTGTTTGTTGAAGTAGCCATTCAACCAGAAGTGCGCTTCATTGCTAAACAAAATTGTGCGCGATACGCATTCCGCACAGAACCATTATTTTCGAAATAAAATTGCACTATTTGCAAGCCTTGTTCGCGCGTGAGTTTATTCATGATGTACATATTGCCAAACCAAACTGAGAATAGATCACTTGACACCTGTTAAATCGGTAGCCATCTGGAACAGTAATGCCAACTTAGAGTTCTATACATCGAAAAAACACCCTTTACAAAATAACCAAATGTAAACAATAACTTTTTCACCTGCCAAATGCTAATTGTCGTAGCAATATTAAGTATGTATGAACACCAAAACGATATTGCCAATTAACTGAATATTGTTTCAATTAAAAAGGCATATGTGAACAGCATATTAGGTTGTCAAGAGATTGCAGAGATGAAAGGCAGCCAAAACGAGATAGCTAATCCGCGTAAGCTTAGTGCATCTCTCTTCCGTAAATGTAGAAGTGGCGTCGCACAGTGGGGGATTTTGCAAAAAAATTGGAAATAATTCTGCCGTTTCTAAACGGATGGCTCGATTGCAATGAAATTTCAGACAGGCATAAAAGAGGTGTATTCAAGCTTAAGTTTTGAGATTGGACTATATAGCGTTTAAGTGGGCGTGTCCACGCACCCCCAAAGTGGGCCACCTTGGGTATGTGAAAAATTAAAAACGATCTAATTTTTTCATTTCCAATTCTTTTGCAAATATTTTTTTATTTTTAAATTCTTCTAATCAAGGCCTACAAAAAATGTCGCGACACGTATATATTATCTCTTAAAGTTTTCGAGATATTAAAGTTTTAAAAATTAAATTTTCGTGTTTTTACCAACCCTGGTCCAGTATTTTCACATTTTTGAGCTCAAATCCTAACCGATTTTTCGAAAATAAGTTTTGTTAGCTTGCCAGTATTTTTTTCAATACTATAAAAAAAATTTGAGCAAAAAATCTTTTATAAAGAAAAAGTTATATTCAACACAATTTAAAAATTCAAAAAAAGTCAGTTTTTAGCATATTTTTAGGGCAAAAAGTAAGTTTATTGTTTTTTATTTCTGGAAGAACTTTCCAAAATAAAGTATATGTTGTTTATATTTTTTTAAAAGCTTATTGTTTAGAAAATATTTTAAAGAAAAAAAAAATTGAAAATTATGTTCTGTTGCGTAAGGGTAGCATCCTAAAATTAACCCATTTTTTTAGACAAAACCGACTTTAGCCCAAAATTTCTAAAATCGCACGCCTCCAACCTAAATATTTTTACTTGTTTTTTATAGTTATAAGTATTTGTTAGTTTTATGCAAATGGAATTTGTCCCCCCAGGGTATTTACTGGAATGACAGCAAAAAAACTAAGAAATCCCATTTTTGGGAATTTTTGAAAGTTTTTTGGGAATTTCGGGATTGGTATTATATTTTCTTTACATTTTGGAAAAACTTTTTATTTCTTTTATAAATTCCTATATTTTTGCAAAATTTTGTAAAAAAATATAAATAAATGAAAATTTTATAGGCATTTCAAAAAATTTCATTTCTCAAAAACTTTTGTTGAAGGACGTTTTTTTCTGTATTTTTGCAAAAATTGTTCTAAAAAGCTTCAAATTTCTAAAAAAAATTAATAATATATAAACTAGAGGTAATTATCTAACTAATGATATATAATATGAAACCCTTTTTCATTTTAAGGGTATGAAATTAATGGGCTACAACTAAGCTGTTTGCAATTAAAATTTCCAAAAATTAGTACAGATTCAGCGTTTTTGAATACAAGGGGTGAGGTACTGTTTATTTTATGCAGTATTTTCTGTAGTAGCCTTATTAGTACAACGTTAGTATAATCTTTGTTTTATTGCTCTACCTGGTTTGCTTTAATAGGTAGTATTACCTGCAACTAATACGAAGGGTACATTTCTTTTTATCCCTATTTATTTATTATTAAAGGCTAGACATTTCAGCTAAAAATACCTGAATTTATGGTAATGAAGGGCTGATGTATTCAGTTGTTATTGTTTTTCGAAAACGCTTAAGTAATAATAATATCATGTTTGAATTTTCCAAAATTGAAGTACAACTGACACGATAGTCTGAGTGTTAATACCTTCGCGTGTTTCCTTTATTGCTCTATCTGTTTCGCTTCAATACGCAGTATTACCTGAACTTATGCTTATATTTAGTAATTATATATAAATATTTTGTATACCTGAATACAATTTCGATGGTTATTATACATGTATGTATAGGCGGGGAAACTAAAAACAAAGTCAACCTTTAGAGATAAGTTAATCTTTAAAAATAGTTCGCGAAATAGTTGGCGCATGGTATAATATACCTCGCAATTAATAGTTGGCATCATTAAAAAGTTGACGATCATAGCCATCACACTAAAACACATCGACTTATATTCAGTTTCATACAAAAGTGCAAACTTACAGCAACAGAAAAGTCAAATTTCTACTTGATTATATTGAAGAAACATATACAACTAAAGTAGACAAAAAGGATATTTGCAAAATTGAGAATTTTGTTAAGGCATTCAAAAAAAAAAAATGGAAAGCTGTCAACAGCTGTAATGCAAAATTTAGAAAAAAAGTTTCTGATTGGTTGGAGGTATATATACAATTCCCAATTTCCTTATCTACTCCTGGCGCTAAATATAAGGAATATGAAGACTTAGGCCCCAAGTCAAAGCAAGCACGCTTAACAACAAATCTTACAACCATGTCTACCGAAGAAGTTACAGACACATTTAATGCGATGCTAAAAAAGAAAGATCAACCTGTGAAAATTGCAAATGTTCTTCCGAATGCATCACCTAAAAGGCTTAATCGAATTGTTAAGAGCATTCCAACACCATCGTTTAATTCAGCTTTCACAGAAGAAGAAGCCATTGCTCTTATGTTGCAGCTTCAACTTAGTCGTGATAAATATATAATATTGAGAAAAGCATTAAAAGAAAAAGGAGTTGAGGTTTTGGCATCATATGATGCTCTGCAAGAAATGAAGAAGAGCATTATACCCACTGGTATTACAGTTTCTGACCGAAAAGTTACTGTTGGAATCTCATCTCTTTTAGAAAACACAGCATCAAGGATAGTTTCAACACTTACTGCAGAGCAGCTAAATAAAATTAACCACAGTGAAGTGAAACTAATATGCAAATGGGGATGTGATGGATCATCGTTACTTTCAGAATACAAGCAGCCCACTGACGGTCACATATTATCTGATTACAAAGGCGTACTTATGGAATCAATGGTTCCATTACGGCTTCGAAAATATGCTGACAAAGACTCTCTATCAACTGGTTTCGAAGAAGAAATTTGGATAAATTCAACTCCTGGATCTAAATCATTTTGTAGACCAATTACTTTCGAGTATACTAAGGAGAAAAAGATTGCAACTCAAGAACTTGTACATCATATTGAATCGGAAATTAAATTAATGCAGCCCATTTTGATCGAAATAGAGGACTACTCTTTCAATGTATCGTTTGATATGAGATTAACGATGGTTGATGGTAAAGTTAGCAATGCTTTAACAGAAACGTCATCTACTTGGAGTTGTTCTTTATGTGGAAAAACGAAAAGTCAATTCTCAAATATGTCATCAACTACAAAGGTTAATGAAGACGTTCTTAAGTATGGAATATCTCCTCTACATGCTCGCATACGTTTTCTGGAACATTTTCTACATATAGCTTATGATTTGAAATACAGAAGTAGCCTTGAAAATGTAAATAAATCAGTAATTAAAAACGACGAGCTAAAGATAATGAGAGCCAACGAAAAGCAAAGAATTCAGGAGGAGTTTAAGCACCATACCGGATTAAATATTGATAAGCTACTAGTGGGATATGGGAGTACAAATGATGCACAGTGGGGGATTTTGCAAAAAAATTGGAAATAATTCTGCCGTTTCTAAACGGATGGCTCGATTGCAATGAAATTTCAGACAGGCATAAAAGAGGTGTATTCAAGCTTTCTGTATTTTTGCAAAAATTGTTCTAAAAAGCTTTAAATTTCTAAAAAAAATTAATAATATATAAACTAGAGGTAATTATCTAACTAATGATATATAATATGAAACCCTTTTTCATTTTAAGGGTATGAAATTAATGGGCTACAACTAAGCTGTTTGCAATTAAAATTTCCAAAAATTAGTACAGATTCAGCCCTTGGGAATACGAAAATCAATTAATCAATCAAATGTACAATTACGTTAACTTTACAAAATAATCCTTATCAAATTCTTCTAGATCTAGCAGATGCATCAAATCTTTGAATTCATTACTGCAATCAAATGTGAAATTTCTGTAGCAAATCCATCTCCTTCTCATAAGTGATAAGAGGGGATCTGAGGAAAAAATAAGGTTCTGAAATATGTCCTGATTTTGAGATTGTCTGGAGCACTTTCTGAAGCCAAATTGATGGATATGTTTAAAATCACGGTTTCTAGACTCTTGAGGTTCTTCTGTGAGCCCTCCGAGTAGTAGTATATGATGTTCCATTATTTTTCCATGACACAAAACCTTGTGTGCTGTTGGTGAGAAATCTTTCCAGGGGTATAAGTTAAGAAGCAGTCTCGAAACGCCTGCACAGTACTCGCCGAACTTATCTGCATTTATTTTATGTTTACTGTTTATTGCTGTTAAAATTATTAACTATTTGCAATTATTCCATATTAATTCCGGTAATCTGTGAGGTTATTTCAAAATTGCTAAAAAAATCGTCTAGCCGTGTTTCCATCATTTGTACTCCCATATCCCACTAGTAGCTTATCAATATTTAATCCGGTATGGTGCTTAAACTCCTCCTGAATTCTTTGCTTTTCGTTGGCTCTCATTATCTTTAGCTCGTCGTTTTTAATTACTGATTTATTT
Organism: Sturmia bella; assembly: GCA_963662145.1. Lineage (NCBI taxonomy): Eukaryota > Metazoa > Arthropoda > Insecta > Diptera > Tachinidae > Sturmia > Sturmia bella. The sequence goes on along the minus strand of OY759168.1, from coordinate 81,735,329 downwards.
ACATTTTCAAGGCTACTTCTGTATTTCAAATCATAAGCTATATGTAGAAAATGTTCCAGAAAACGTATGCGAGCATGTAGAGGAGATATTCCATATTTAAGAACGTCTTCATTAACCTTTGTAGTTGATGACATATTTGAGAATTGACTTTTCGTTTTTCCACATAAAGAACAACTCCAAGTAGATGACGTTTCTGTTAAAGCATTGCTAACTTTACCATCAACCATCGTTAATCTCATATCAAACGATACATTGAAAGAGTAGTCCTCTATTTCGATCAAAATGGGCTGCATTAATTTAATTTCCGATTCAATATGATGTACAAGTTCTTGAGTTGCAATCTTTTTCTCCTTAGTATACTCGAAAGTAATTGGTCTACAAAATGATTTAGATCCAGGAGTTGAATTTATCCAAATTTCTTCTTCGAAACCAGTTGATAGAGAGTCTTTGTCAGCATATTTTCGAAGCCGTAATGGAACCATTGATTCCATAAGTACGCCTTTGTAATCAGATAATATGTGACCGTCAGTGGGCTGCTTGTATTCTGAAAGTAACGATGATCCATCACATCCCCATTTGCATATTAGTTTCACTTCACTGTGGTTAATTTTATTTAGCTGCTCTGCAGTAAGTGTTGAAACTATCCTTGATGCTGTGTTTTCTAAAAGAGATGAGATTCCAACAGTAACTTTTCGGTCAGAAACTGTAATACCAGTGGGTATAATGCTCTTCTTCATTTCTTGCAGAGCATCATATGATGCCAAAACCTCAACTCCTTTTTCTTTTAATGCTTTTCTCAATATTATATATTTATCACGACTAAGTTGAAGCTGCAACATAAGAGCAATGGCTTCTTCTTCTGTGAAAGCTGAATTAAACGATGGTGTTGGAATGCTCTTAACAATTCGATTAAGCCTTTTAGGTGATGCATTCGGAAGAACATTTGCAATTTTCACAGGTTGATCTTTCTTTTTTAGCATCGCATTAAATGTGTCTGTAACTTCTTCGGTAGACATGGTTGTAAGATTTGTTGTTAAGCGTGCTTGCTTTGACTTGGGGCCTAAGTCTTCATATTCCTTATATTTAGCGCCAGGAGTAGATAAGGAAATTGGGAATTGTATATATACCTCCAACCAATCAGAAACTTTTTTTCTAAATTTTGCATTACAGCTGTTGACAGCTTTCCATTTTTTTTTTTTTGAATGCCTTAACAAAATTCTCAATTTTGCAAATATCCTTTTTGTCTACTTTAGTTGTATATGTTTCTTCAATATAATCAAGTAGAAATTTGACTTTTCTGTTGCTGTAAGTTTGCACTTTTGTATGAAACTGAATATAAGTCGATGTGTTTTAGTGTGATGGCTATGATCGTCAACTTTTTAATGATGCCAACTATTAATTGCGAGGTATATTATACCATGCGCCAACTATTTCGCGAACTATTTTTAAAGATTAACTTATCTCTAAAGGTTGACTTTGTTTTTAGTTTCCCCGCCTATACATACATGTATAATAACCATCGAAATTGTATTCAGGTATACAAAATATTTATATATAATTACTAAATATAAGCATAAGTTCAGGTAATACTGCGTATTGAAGCGAAACAGATAGAGCAATAAAGGAAACACGCGAAGGTATTAACACTCAGACTATCGTGTCAGTTGTACTTCAATTTTGGAAAATTCAAACATGATATTATTATTACTTAAGCGTTTTCGAAAAACAATAACAACTGAATACATCAGCCCTTCATTACCATAAATTCAGGTATTTTTAGCTGAAATGTCTAGCCTTTAATAATAAATAAATAGGGATAAAAAGAAATGTACCCTTCGTATTAGTTGCAGGTAATACTACCTATTAAAGCAAACCAGGTAGAGCAATAAAACAAAGATTATACTAACGTTGTACTAATAAGGCTACTACAGAAAATACTGCATAAAATAAACAGTACCTCACCCCTTGTATTCAAAAACGCTGAATCTGTACTAATTTTTGGAAATTTTAATTGCAAACAGCTTAGTTGTAGCCCATTAATTTCATACCCTTAAAATGAAAAAGGGTTTCATATTATATATCATTAGTTAGATAATTACCTCTAGTTTATATATTATTAATTTTTTTTAGAAATTTGAAGCTTTTTAGAACAATTTTTGCAAAAATACAGAAAAAAACGTCCTTCAACAAAAGTTTTTGAGAAATGAAATTTTTTGAAATGCCTATAAAATTTTCATTTATTTATATTTTTTTACAAAATTTTGCAAAAATATAGGAATTTATAAAAGAAATAAAAAGTTTTTCCAAAATGTAAAGAAAATATAATACCAATCCCGAAATTCCCAAAAAACTTTCAAAAATTCCCAAAAATGGGATTTCTTAGTTTTTTTGCTGTCATTCCAGTAAATACCCTGGGGGGACAAATTCCATTTGCATAAAACTAACAAATACTTATAACTATAAAAAACAAGTAAAAATATTTAGGTTGGAGGCGTGCGATTTTAGAAATTTTGGGCTAAAGTCGGTTTTGTCTAAAAAAATGGGTTAATTTTAGGATGCTACCCTTACGCAACAGAACATAATTTTCAATTTTTTTTTTCTTTAAAATATTTTCTAAACAATAAGCTTTTAAAAAAATATAAACAACATATACTTTATTTTGGAAAGTTCTTCCAGAAATAAAAAACAATAAACTTACTTTTTGCCCTAAAAATATGCTAAAAACTGACTTTTTTTGAATTTTTAAATTGTGTTGAATATAACTTTTTCTTTATAAAAGATTTTTTGCTCAAATTTTTTTTATAGTATTGAAAAAAATACTGGCAAGCTAACAAAACTTATTTTCGAAAAATCGGTTAGGATTTGAGCTCAAAAATGTGAAAATACTGGACCAGGGTTGGTAAAAACACGAAAATTTAATTTTTAAAACTTTAATATCTCGAAAACTTTAAGAGATAATATATACGTGTCGCGACATTTTTTGTAGGCCTTGATTAGAAGAATTTAAAAATAAAAAAATATTTGCAAAAGAATTGGAAATGAAAAAATTAGATCGTTTTTAATTTTTCACATACCCAAGGTGGCCCACTTTGGGGGCGCGTGGACACGCCCACTTAAACGCTATATAGTCCAATCTCAAAACTTAAGCTTGAATACACCTCTTTTATGCCTGTCTGAAATTTCATTGCAATCGAGCCATCCGTTTAGAAACGGCAGAATTATTTCCAATTTTTTTGCAAAATCCCCCACTGTGCGTCGTTTTGACAATTTGCATAAGTGGTACAAAAACAAAATGCATGTTATTTTTATTGAAGTTGTTCTTATTGTAGCGAAAAGGCTACCTTGTTAGTTGTATCATGTAGAATACTACCAGAAGGGTCACCAGCTCTACCAGACTACAAAAATTACCAATTTACTGCCAAATATATTGAAAGTGGCATCCTTACGGTACTTGTGGATCTAGTGAAGGACAGCAAACATGAAAATTTTTATATAGCTGTCTCTGTTGGTTGACTCACTAGCAGTATATCGAATATATTTAAAACTTAGTTTTCAAAGCTTTTCATTTATGTTCTCTACTTTTTTCGTAAAAATTACAACAAAACCAATATTTTTCCAAACACTTTACAACAAAATTTTTTCATTGTTTATGTTTGTTTTTGTATACACTAGTTGTTCTCACACACTCATGCTGCCACGATTTCCTGCACTGCTCATCGCTGGCCCGTACCCAAACAAATGATATGGCCATCTTACAAAAGTCATTTTTGGGATATCTGGTTATGTCTGTGGTTGATACTGAGATCGTCTAATTTTTTGGATGAAAGTTACAAAGCCGTCAAAGTAGTAGCACTTATCACAAATCGTTATAAAATCGCCAATAAATTATCAAAATAAACGGCTGCGCTGTAAAATTCTGGCTCAGCCGAAACAAAACGGCGGCTGTGCTATGTCAGCAATCCTCGGCGGTGGCTGAAAGCCGGCTAATAGCCGATCGGCTTCGACCTCTGCCACAGAGTATTTTGTGCTGCTACGCTGTTCACTGATTAGCATAGATTCTGTGATGGCTGGAAAAGAAATTAGAAAACGGGAGCTGGTTATTGGTTTGCAGAGTACAGAAAATACAAAATCTACCGTTATAAAGGTATTGAATCACATTAAGAGATTTCAGCAACGCATTCGTAAACATCTAGAAGATAATTATGTGGACTTTATGCCAAATCACACAACATCTGATATGTACATTGAAGAAGGGGACGCTTTGTTGCGCGAAACTGATCATTTCTTAAAAAATTTTGGAGGTGATGCACGACTAATAATGACTGAATCAAATGATGAGTTGATACATTGTTTGAATGAATTACGCGAAGCATCCCTTGGATTACGGATATCTCATCGTATTTTAAAAATTGACGGTTTTTTTCAATGCATAGATAATGCCAAATCCATTAAAGACTTTTCAGTCGTTTTAGACTTGGTAGGAAAGCTTAAATATTTAATATTCTGTGAATCTGCTTCGGATGTTGATCGTTTGTTTCAAAAGTGTGATTGTTACGATACAATTAAAGTGAAATATCATATTCAGTCAAATATTTTGCAACAAAATCTGCAGCAAAGGTTTGATCATCTGGTACAATTTTCGGAGAAAAGTTTTCCTGCGGCTAGAAACGTTACACTTCTAGTTTCTAAAGATACTGCACAATTGCATGACACGGTACGCGCTCTGTTTCAGGTATTAATATTTAATGAATTTCAATTGGCTCATAGTAAATATTAACCCTCTAATGTCAAATTTTAAAATACTTGTCAAAAATTTGGAAAATTATTTTTTTGGGTGGAATTAGGCATGTGTTTTAAAAAGAAAATTTTAAAAGTCAATATCACCTATAGTTTACCTACCTGGTAGGTGGGGAAAAATAAATGAATGCTTTGATTCAACCTTGGGCCTTTAATGATTAAAAGATTTTTGGTTTTTAGTGAGTATACCTACTATTTACTGAAAATGGTTAAATTAATTGGAAGTAGATACAAAAACAAACTAATTATGATAGTTTAAAAAACAGTTTTTGTTATTTGAGCAGCATAAGCGAATTTTGCATTTGGAACAAAACAAGTAATTTTGCTTCCAATTTTTAACGCATTTGGTTATGCGGAATTTGTGGAAGACATGGCTTGATCTGACGCTTGGGCGACCTTGCATTTGGAACAAAACAAGTAATTTTGCTTCCAATTTTTAACGCATTTGGTTATGCGGAATTTGTGGAAGACATGGCTTGATCTGACGCTTGGGCGACCTACTGAATGCGTCTCTTAGTAGGCAACTAGTCCAGCAGCAATATCTTCTCAAAACTCGGGTAAATTTCACGTTTTTGTCGTTATTTTGTACATTGTCATCAAAGTTTTCACTCTGAATGCGTTTATATAAGAGATACATATGTATTCGTTGCTGTCATATCAACTAAATTATAAAAAGATCGAGTCGCTGCATCTCTTGTTTTTGCACGAATATGATGCTGGCCCATTAAATCGACACCACCTACATATGTATGTGAAAATTGTACTCGCAAATTATTTGTGGACAATCGAGTTCAATGTTTAATTTTCTGTCAGTGTGGTATTTTTGAAATGTGTTTGTTAGGAGTTTCTTTGACAAAAGGTTATGAGCGAACGTTCTTGTTGTCTTTCCATAAAAAGAATCCTCTTTTTTTAGTCTTTGATGTTAATATCTGACGGCAGTTGGTAATTCGGTTAACACGCACCATTCCTAAGCTATATATGTATACATACCTTAACACCCATATACATATGTATATAAATAATGGAACTAGTATAAAAATTGTTAAAATAGATATGGTTAACAAAGTCGTCAACTGTTTGGGATAAATATACGACAACTTTAGCAGAGGCACCAATAATCCGTGCGTCCAGGTAAAATTACATTATCTACTGCGCAACTACAAATTTCGTAGCGATAAGCGTAGCCAAAATAATCGCAGAGCACAAATTATTTCATAACCTCACTTATTTGGCATATATTGTCTCTGATGGTCCTTCATTTTCGTGGCACACATTTGCTTGTCGAGGTTCTTTTGGCACGGAATCGAATCTTTCATTCAATATATTGGCAAAGTTTCGGGGAAACTTTAGAGCCAGGCTTTGAAAGAAATGAGTTTTATAGGTTTGTAGAGGGGGTCGTGGGCCTCACAAAATTGAAGGCAAAGTCTGCCGGAGGCTTTTATTATATTAATAATTCGATATTGAAGTTGCGGAATTTACTAAGAAAACTATGAAAATGTTTTTGTAAAGCAGTGCTGCCCGAGAAAAGTTTTTGCATAGAACGTAAAATCGCGAATTTATGAATTGTTTTAACCACCCAAAGTTGTATATATTTTTCATTTTATTTAATAAATTTATTTATAGCAATGCAAGATTTGCTCTTCGGTCGGGCTAAGTAATTTTCTCCTCCATGGTATAACCAACACCGTCTTCGCATACAAAATCTATAAGCATCTGGCAGCATACTTTTACATTTTACGGCAATTGATACCATTATACCAAAGCCGACCCAAAGTTTCTTATCCGAAATAAAGTGTCTTAGCGTGGTTGACCTTTATTCACACGGTCACTTATCGTGCAGAGTTAAAAATTCAAAATTTCGACCAGTCAGGCAGTTCGAATTTTGTTAAAATGATTTTTTACTTCAGTAGCTTCGAAGATTGGGATAAGGATATTAGGGAATGACATCAGAAAGTAAAAGTAGATTTTTCGACCAACCATTTTTCATTCCGATTATTTAGTCATTGCTCAAATTCGATTTTTTTTTAAGTCGATTACTATAGGTATTTTGCATAAAATAAATGCTCTACGACTTGAATTTTTACATGGCCACCATGCGAAACGTGGCTGGGTGGCATTTTTTTTTTAATCCCTCATTTTGTATTATAAATTGCAGGTCTTATATGATCAAATTTTCACAACCAAACACTTGCTTTGTTTTCTCTTCAATAACTTTAGTAGTGGTAGCTTTCTATGGCAATAGCAAACATTTCTTTTGCTTGCTGTATGTAATGAAATAGACATTTTTGTCTATTTCATAACTAATATGGTAGCCTGATCAGCTAAACCGTTAATCATCTGACTACTTTAGGTTGTCAACATGGTACAACTAACAAGGTAACCTTTTCGCTACAACAAGAACAACTTCAATAAAAATAACATGCATTTTGTTTTTGTACAATTTATGCAAACTGTCAAAAAGACGCCACTTCTACATTTACAGAAGAGAGATGCACTGAGCTTACGCGGATTTGCTACCTCGTTTTGGCTGCCTTTCATCTCTGCAATCTCTTGACAACCTAAAGTAGTCAGTTGATTAACGGTTTAGCTGACGAGGCTACCTTGTTAATTGTATCATGGGTTGTCAAGAGTTTGAATGCAGAGATGAAAGGCAGCCAAAACGAAACACCAAATCAATGTAAGCTCTGTTATCTCTCTTTTATAAATGCAGAAGCGGCGGCTTTTTGACAGCTACCTTATTATAGCGGATTTACATTTACTCACATCTTTGAGATGTGTGTTGAAAATGTTGAAAATTGAAAAAAGCTGTTTACATTACATTTTCAACATCTTTCATCTGTCAAATATTATTTCACGTGTTTGAGCAAACTAAAAAACATTACACACACAAACTAAAAAACATTATTTTATTCTTTTTTACTAAAAATAAAAGTATTGCATTACTAATTTTATATTATGTTTAATTTAATTAAAATTTAATTACATTGTTTGTTCACGCTCATTGTAAAAATTTTTGAAACTTGTATATTTTCTAGTGATGATATGAATTTTTATCATTTTTTTAACTTCTTTTTAGTGATGACATTAAAATAATCGAAAGATGTTGAATACGGCGAAATGAGAAATGAACATCTTGTAAAGATGTTGAGTTTTTTTCATATAGAATTTGTATAGGAAGATGTTAACATCTTGCCAAAATGATGAAAGATGTAAGATGTGAGTAAGTGTAAAAAGCCTAATACTCACATCTTTCATCATTTTGGCAAGATGTTAACATCTTCCTATATAAATTCTATATGAAAAAAACTCAACATCTTTACAAGATGTTCATTTCTCATTTTGTGTAGTCAACATCTTTCGATTATTTTAATGTCATCACTAAAAAGAAGTTACAAAAAAAAATATAAAAATTCATACCATCACTAGAAAATATACAAGTGTCAAGTATATACAAATGTTTACAATGAGCGTGAGCGAACAATGTAAGTAAGTTTTAATTAAATTAAACATAATATAAAATTAGTAATACAATACTTTTATTTATAGTAAAAAAGAATAAAATACTTCGTGTTGTGTAATGTTTTTTAGTTTGCTCAAACACGTGAAATAAAATTTGACAGATGAAAGATGTTGAAAATGTAATGTAAACAGCTTGTTTCAATTTTCAACATCTTCAACACACATCTCAAAGGTGTGAGTAAATGTAAATCCGCTATAAGTGTAAAAAGCCTATTACCGTTTCGATTAATCGACGCCAAAAATCGGTTTCAGCATAGTTGGCAATGCATAATCGATCAGAAAATAATCGTTGTTTAGGACTGAAAATCGATTATCGAATACAATCGAAATCGACTTACCATTCCCTAAAGGATGGTCATATATGTACCAGTGGAGAGAATAAATAAGGGACCAGAACTTTCTATCGATGACAAGGGAGAACTCGGTCTTTTCAATGGTTTACTCAATCTTATACCTTGTGAATTATTTGGATGGATACTGCTAACTGTATTGAGTGCAACATTTTCTGATTCGATAAATTCTACGGTAGTCTTCATTGTCACTGGCATTGCTACTCCAATCTGCATCTGATTCGGCTTCGTCAAACAATTTTTTTAGCTGCTCCTCACTTATAAAATGAAGAGGGAACTGCGGCATCAAAGTTTGCTAAGCAGTGCCCAAGAGGGCCTTGATGCACTTATCAAGAGATCGCTGCTCCAGAGCATAACTTACTTTTAATTACAAAAACTATGACTTCTAAAAAAAAATTATGGTCACGATTTAGAAACTGTAAACTACTTTCTTTGATAATTTATAACACAACATGGGCGCTTGCAATTTTTATACCCTTCACATAAATGTGTAAGGGTATATATAAGTTTGTGATTCCGTTTGTAACGCATTGAAATATCCATCTAAGACCCCATAAAGTATATATATTCTGGATCAGAATCAATAGAGATTACGATTAAGCGATGTCCGTCCGTCTGTAGTCGTTGAAATACCGTTTCTGAGAAAACGGTTTGAGATAGAAAGCTCATTCTTTCGCTAAAACGTGTTAAACCCCGGTAGTGGGTCTGCTATTGAAATTCAGTAAGATCGGTCCACGGATAGCCGAGATATATCCAAAAAAAAACCGGGTTTTGAGAGATATTTTTTTTGCCATTTTGTGGTCAGATTTTTGAAAAAAAAAATTTTAAGTTAGCCATATCATTTTTAATGCCCATTAAATCCCAAAAAAGAATTTTTGAAATCGGCCCATATATACCCGAGATATAGCGTCTCCCCATTTTTAAAGAAATCGGCTTTATAAGCCAAATAAAACAACTTTTAACACCAAAAATCAATCAGAATGGTACATATAGGCTATTTAGAGGAAAAAGTGGAAAATTTTTTGCATCGGCCCATATGCGCCTCCTTTTTTCTCAAGTAGTCGGCTCTAAAAGCCAAATAAAACAACTTTTGGTACCAAAAATCGTTCAGAATGGTACATACATATGTATGTATATAATGTTTAAAAGCAAACTTCGAAAATATTGGCGAGCACGTATGTATGTGTGTATGTATGTGTGTATATATGTGTGTATGTATGTAAGTACCCTGTCAGCAAATGGGTAGTCGACTACAAATAAAATCGACTTATAGTTCATCCCTGTCGGACATTGATTAGTCAGTCGACTACTGAAATAATTAACTTTACGTTAACTTTTATGGACTAGCTTCAAATTAGCTACAATACAATCGATTTGTACTTCACTTTCTTTTTGTGTACTGGCTATAAGCTAGCTGAAACATAGTGCAGAGTTAACCCAAAATTCAAATAATAACATACACACTGTAACGACACTTTTCGCTGGTTGCTGGGGTAGAGCTCAGCGACGGCTAGGGTCGTTATTCAGTAAAGATATCTCTGCTTCTGTGAATAAAACGCAGAGCTTACGTACGTTATAAACTTTATTTTTTCCTATTGCTCTCGAATGACTGGGTGATGTTAACGGCGGTGTGGGTAGTCCTCGGTGTGGCACAAGAATGGTGCACGTGTTTTATGGTGCGGTGGCACCAGGGCGGCAAAGGAACGTTGTTGGCTGGTAGCAAAACAGCGACGTGTTCTGGCTCAGTACGTCAGTGGGTGCAGCGTACTCACTGATTGAATGAGTGTCACCAAAGAGGTGGCAGGCTGTCAACGCACAGCTTAGCGTGAAGCGCTGTAGTCGGCTTATTGCGTAACTCACTAAACATCGTTGTACTCTATGGCAGCGAAGTCTGGAGCCAGACTGAATCCCACCATATAATCCAAATGTTGTTGCGTACTGTGAAATTTGTACTTCAGGTCAGCGAAGTCTGGAGCCAGACTGAATCCCAACCTCAGGCGCAAATATTCACAGCGGAGTTTGAGCTTCGGGTCAGCGAAGTCTGTACCCAGACTGATCCTAACCCTCCACTCGAGTGTTCACAGCGGTCTTTGTGCTTCGGGTCAGCGAAGTCTGTACCCAGACTGATCCTAACCCTCCGCTCAATATAAAAAAATGATTAGTGCACTTTGCGCTTCGGGTCAGCGAAGTCTGTACCCAGACTGATCCTAACCCTCCACTCAAAATAAAAAAAACAATTGGTGCACTGATTACCGCTCTGTGACAACACAACCTACCGCTTGGCCAGTTGCCGGTTAATTGCATTCTTGCCAAAGTGCTCGCCCTTTTATATGTCATGCTTGTGCGCACACAGACACCCAGACAACAAACACAACAGCGTAACAACAGCCAGTGTGACAACAGCTGTTTGCTGTGAAGGCTACAGTCTTTCGTTACATTCAAATTCTTAACGACTAAAATAACAGAGTGATTTGCTTATAGTATTACTATGCAATAATTAAGTAAATTCTTCAATTCTAATTCATTCTAAGGCAGTACGAAAATTCATTGAATTTAACTTACACTGCAGTTACACGATCAAGTTTTGCTATCAAGTTTTTTTCACATACTGCTTGTCAAAATTCAATAAAATTGATAGCTGTGACGTAGGCTGCACGCAATTTCATAACAATTCGTTTTCAAGATGCCGTCAAGAAGAAAATTAAAAATGGCTGCTTCATTAAAAGTACTATCAGAAATATAAAAAAATAAAAGAAGAAAAAGCCAGAGGACAGAAAGAAGTCGATAAGACGCCACATTCATATTCCACAGAACTTCGTGGCTTCTGTATAGCTCTATAAATCGCAGCACATCATTATATTTGTTGGTTTTGCACGTAAACATTTTTATTTCTATTTTTAAGCTTGAATCTGTTTAATTTTTATCACTTTTAATTGTAACTTTCAAACAAAACAAAAAAATATTTGCAGACAGAACGAAAAAAAATTGTTATCAGCTGTTTTCTTGATTGTAACTTGATGCTCTCTATGGAAAGCAAAAATTCTCATCAAGTTTGCATCAATTTTGAAAATTGTGAGTGTATTAGTAAAAAAGTGTGAATGTATTAAAAATTGAAAGACAAAACTTGATCGTGTAACCCCCAAGTTAGGTAGGATATGTACTGAAATACAGTCTTAATTAATAAGAATTAAAAATGGGAAATGATTCAATAATCATGATGCGATGACTATGTTTCCACATTCGAGACCAGTGATGGAAACCAACATTTGTTGTGGCCAAAACGAGCCTGTTGACTTTGGCCATCACAACACATACACGGTAAATAACTTTAATTAAACTGCCTATTGTCGCATTCGTTTTAAATTGTAACGAAGCTTCGTTACATATGTGTATATACATAAGTATATATTTTTAGATTATAAGTAAGTACGAAATGGGTTAACACTTTGTTACTCAGAAGATTTTTTATTTTGAAGTGTACATATCTGATTTATTTTCGAATTCCATACCGTTATTATATACAGTTGTAGATTATTGAATATTGACATATCGCTCATTTGCTGCAAGACCGGCATAAGTCAAAAAAATCGATTTTGCAGAAAACGCGTTTAAAGTTTTCAATTGACTCCCATCTTACACAGAAAAGAGGAAATCCTATAATTTCAAAATAAACCAATTTAGCATAATATATTTAACATATCCATAAACGAACATCAACACCAAGTAACCATTTATGGTTTTTTCGTGAATAAGAACTAACTCTCCTTTCCATTATGACGTTATTGTTGCAAAAATATATTCAATAGAGTGTCATAAGTTATAATATGTCGTTATTGTTGAACAAAAAAAAAAAAAAACAAAAAGTTCGTATTAATACATTTTATTTTCAGTCTTTTGCACTTCAAATATACATATTTTAGGGCTTATGCATAGTAAAAAACCATTTGCTAACTATCTAGCTGCTAAGTTTTTTGTATGTAAGTTTCTATAAGGAAAAGATAGCAGCAAGTTAGTTAGCATAGTTATTTATTATTCATAATGCCGTATGTACTTATGCATATCATAAAAAACATAAAATAAATATAATTCATAGAAACTATCTATTGAACGTAAAATATTAAGGAACTCTTCAACATCTTTTCTTCTTAAGATATAATTCACAAACGAAAAATGTTAATTTTGTTCTTTAAGTAATTAAGAAATAATAACAAGATACCAAAATATATTGGTAACGAAACTCTGACTATGAAATGTTTACAAATTATCATAAAATGTTTTATAAAAATTTGGAATAAGTTTTTTTTTTTTAATCAATTCATAAATATGAGCTCTCTTATTTTCTGGTATACCTGGTTTGGTATGAAATGCTTTGTTTAAAGAAATCGCTTTTGGTTGCATCTTATTGTGGTCGTGCGTTTTATTCATATATAGCTATAATTTTTATCAGCAATAGCGACATATTTTGTGTTAGTGAGAGCTATTTATTGTTACTGTAAATAATGCTATGTTCAACAACGACACATTTTGTTATAATGTAAAAGGCTGTCTGTTTAATAGTCATTCTTTTTTATGTAATAAGGTCATAACACGAAATACTTAAGTTGACGATTGTATTTTTATCAACAAGAACGTCATATTTTGTAATATAACAAGTTTCAATTAAATCAAACTTTTCAACAACATAGTCATAACTCAAATTAGCGCTGTGTACTTGAAATATTCTAGATTAAAAATAACATTACCTTTTCACGCAGAACTCCACAACACAAAATATGCCTCTGTTTGAGAAAGCCCAACGATCTTAACACGACGGCAGCTGTGGCACAACTGAGATATGCCGCTCTTACGTATAAAAAAATTTGAAACAGATCAAATGAAATAACGGCATATTCTCTTCGCAAGCAGAGTGTATAAGAGAGAGATATTCATATGAATTTTTTACACAACATGAAGTATGATATAGCAAACATTTCTGCATTATTAAATCCAAAATCACGTTTTTTGATTTATGCCGGTCTTGCAGCAAATGAGCGATATGTACATACGTACATACATATGTATGTGTATGGAGGTAGATTATTATCATTTACATCTAGCATGTAATCACACGCGTATACCTATACACATACCTTATTAGTATTTTACAATTACATTTAAAGAGTAATTGTCAGTAGAAAATGGGAACAGTTTTGGTTAGAGAGTATTCTCTCTCTCCTTCTATGTTGAAAGCGAGCGAGATAAACCCCAGTTAAGTCTCACACATTTACATACGTTTTTTCTTTGCATTTGCACACGTTGTTCAATTTACTCGCTACTACAATGCCAGTATCAGTACTTTTGTCTTAAGCTTTAACTAATACTTCAGTTGGGCTTTGTCTGCCTTGGTGTGTGGACAGCTAGGTGCAAGTTTGTAACAGCTTCACTAGCAGCCACAATATACTCGCACACAAACCCAACTCAAGTGGTGGTGTACAGGGTATCTACTAAACATCTGCAGCGAGTAACTTTTTTTTGCATATGTGAAACTCGATAGCGAGTGTAGTAGATATTTGTTCTCTCTCTCACAGCACAAGCAGTGAAGAGCACAGAATGTTTGTTTGACAAATACTAACATGCAAGCAGCCGAAGTTTATTATGTACCGAAAAAATTAACACATAAAAATGTAAACAACCGAAAAGAAGTACCGTAAAAATTATGTTCACTTCTTGCGGTACTGCAAGTATTTTTTTGTGTATAAATACAATGAAATATTTCTTTAAAAAAATTTAGTTTTTTGTTAATAAATCAAAACTATGTTTTCTATGTATAACGAAGCTTAAAGTAGTGCATTAATATTATTGACTGCATTTACATTCATATATGTATAGTGTACGGATCTTCAGTTATAAACAATTTGAAGCGTTAAAAAATAATAAATTTTTATCTCTAAAAGGATGATATTCTATATAAGTTTAATAAGTAATAATAACTTGAAAATATTACGACAATATCTATGTGATGTGAAAGAAAATCAAATAGGTATCTAAATAAATTATAAACTTGCCTTATTCCCTTCCATTTCTTGTATTACGCCTCACTGTTGAAATTATATTGAATTCAAGTCATAAAGCACTTTATGCTAAAAAAAAAACAACAGTTTGTTGTATTTGCCAAACTTCACATGATACAGCAAGTACCAAGTGAAGTTTGGATGTTTTGCCATACTCGACATGTTCGCTTCATTCAACATACGAATGAGAGCAAAAAACAAGCATGTACTTACCTGACACACACACAGTCAAGTAATAACCAATACGTATTCGATGACTTTGTTGTACTCAAAAATGTGTACCTATTTTTTTAGTACACTTCGAGTAAGTGTTCATGCGTAGCTAGTTTATGTGTACTTTTAGCGACAAGTCCATTTGTGCAGAGGTCTAGTATTTACTGGTTACCAATAGCCATAGGTCTCAGGCATTGTAGTGATAACACATTAACATCCACTAAAACTATTTCAATTTAATGAGACGAGAATGGGGGCATTCTGGTTCTTGACGTCAACGAGATCTAACTGCTGGACGCTTGTAAAACTTATTTTCTACAGAACATTTTGTTATTTATATTGAACTAAGTATTTCTGGAATTTGATTGGTATTTCTTTTTATCCGGTTTTGGTTGGAATTATAAATTTTAAGCTAATTATTGAAAATCTAATGGGTTTCATTATATCCTGGTTATGCGAGTGAGTATTCCCTGGCAAGAATCATTATAAAATATTGCGATGGGTGAGTGAGTATGTTGGCTGCTCACCAGTCTTGAGGCTTAGTGGTTCGATTCCCACTAGAATCTAACAAAAGAAAAGAAAGTAGGATGCAATTTAATAAAATAAAATATTACCACCGAAAAATGTAAAATCAGCATTGATTTGTAAATTTTTTTATGTGGGTACTGACTTTTAAGTAGCTAACTTTAAGTTAGTTGAAAAGTAATGCAGCGTCGGACAATTGACTACTTCCTAGGACATCAACATGTTAAAATATTCAGTTGTTTGCATTGAGAAGTAATCCAGGCGTTAACCAGTTCCTGCTCTAAAATACTTAGTTTTAAGTTAATTTAGAGTTAACTTCGTTTCCGACAGGGTATGCATCTCATATTCAAGTGTGAAGATTTTTCATTACAAAATTTTACATACACATATGAGAGTGGTCAAGAAATTAAAAAATTTCTACATACACATACATATGCAAGAAATGAAGAAATTAGGCTATTCATTTATACCCTTCACAAAAATGTGTAAGGTTATATATAAGTTTGTGATTCCGTTTGTAATGCATTGAAATATCCATCTAAGACCCCATAAAGTATATATATTCTGGATCAGAATCAATAGAGATTACGATTAAGCAATGTCCGTCTGTAGTCGTTTAAATACCGTTTCTGGTCCACGGATAGCGGAGACATATCCAAAAAACCGGGTTTTGAGGGGTATTTTTGGTCAGATTTTTAAAAAAAATTATCCCTAAAAAGTTAGCCATATCATTTTTAATGCCCATTAAATCCCAAAAATTGAAGAATTTTTGAAATTTTGGCACCAAAGATCAATCAGAATGGTACATTGTGAAGGGTATTTAAGATTCGGCCCAGCCGAATATAGCACTCTTACTTGTTTGATTTTAAATGTACTTGGTTAGCAAAAAGTGCAGTATAAAACAAGGTTTTTGGATCTTAAAAGCTTTTGTATTATTTGTGCACGTGTGTTAGGATTTGGAATAAAGACAAACCGTTACACTTCTTATTACTGTCACTATTATGATCGGTTAAGCATTAGAGGGTTAAATTAATTTTCCATTCACTTAACCTTAATAATTTTTTTCCCCCAAAAAGGTTCGCTATAATCCACTAAAAATCTGCGATTTTTTACTATACAATTGCTTAGTACCTATTGCAACAAAGCCGGTTTCAGTGGAATATTTAACAGATAATGATGAATATTCACAGTTCAATATCTCTTACTCAGTAAAAGAACTCGGAAGAAGTTTAAGACCATCCTATAATCACGTTTTTACTCATATAAATTTACTTCTAGACTGTTTGTCTAATATAAATATAAAAGTGTTTGCGGAACAATATGTTTTTACAATTATTGGAAACCATATCAAAGAACGTTTGCTAAGAATGATTGTTAATGAATGTTTGATGCATGCAGTACCGGAAACTATGGATGAATACCAGAAGTCAACTTTAGTAGATGATATATTGCATTTTGAGCAAACGTTAGCTGATGTTTTCTTTATAGATCCGTGCTTGGATCGAAATCTTTCTGAGTTTACACAAAAATACGGTACATACTTTAAAGAACGGTTGAGTCGAAAAGTAATGCAAAGTGCTCTAGAAATAATGCATAAGGATATACAAGATATGACGGTAATCGCTGAAGGCAACTCTCCTGAAGAAGTGGCTAAAAATCAATTTTTGTTTCCTCAGTGCAGGATTTCCAAAAGTACATTGGTAAGTTACAAGAATTTATTTCGTTTTTATACCCTTCACAAGTGCTGATGATATATTGTCACTTAAAATCCAAAAGCCCCTAAGCAATAAAAAATGAAAATTGACTTGGTAGATTATGATGTACATACATATATTGGAACGAATTATTTTATTAGACTGTTTTACAATGAAAAAATATGAAAAGTCATACAATCAAATATATGTACATATAAGCATGCTATATAAAAATTTTACAAGTATTTTTATAACCAAACGATTAATATTTAAATGTACATATATAAAGTGCAGGAGTGTATTGCATTCTTCTTAACACTTTTTACAAATTAAAAACAAACAAAATTTCTTTTACAAAATTTCTGTGTGCCAACGATAAAATCTTGATTAGCTTGATAACTTAAAACTAATTTAACTTATATTCTACTTATGAAATTATCTAGACGACTAAAACTGTGGGAAAATGTATTACTAACATTGTGGGAAATTTGTGTGTAATATGATTGCACTAAAAATGTTCCCACAATGAAAAATACTTCCGTGCAGTAGAACAACAATAATTACGCCGACAGTGCACATTTGCACTTGGCCTTGAATAATTGCTCAAGTACGGCGGACTGACCAGCATTGTGCGCTCTAGTGACACTTGATGCTTTTAATTATGTGCTGGCAGACATTAAAAATAATGCAAACATAAAAATAAAGGAATCATACTACACCTCCACTTTTCGCAAGAATGTTCATATAACGATAGTTTTATGGACAATCTTTCACAGTTTTATTACGTAAAATTCTCATACTCGATTCGTATTCACAAGAGACTAATTTTGAGTTTGTTTTCTCTTAATGATTAATGTCTCTGGTTCGCAATGCAATATAATATAATATTATATTATATCCATACATTGCAATGTTTGTTGGTTGGGGAGCCACTTATTGTTTTTTATTTCTTCTCCTTTTTATTCTATTTTTATGCAATATAAATTTATACCTTAACATAAACTTTTTTCATATACTTATTTCTTTATTATTTAAGATGACATTTATATATCTGAATATACATGCATAATAGGCCTTATAGGCTTCCAATGTATTAAAGCAATGCAATAAAAAAAAAAAATAAATAATGATTATGATGTGTATTATACATTTTATTAGTGTTACATTGGTTAAATTATTAATCCGCATTGTCTAAGTAAAGGTTTTGTATTATTATGTGGTTGTGTTTGTTATGAAATTAGTTATTCTTTGTTATTTTATGAAAAAAACCCATTCCAGGTATGACATAATTAGACAGCTTATCCAGACGCCAATTATCGTTAGGAATTAAGTTTATGACTTGGCGCCATTTTTTTTATAGTGATGAAATGGTTTTATTGCTGACCGCAAAAAAAAGATAGAATTTGCTGATGGACTACGGGAGCCATTGATGGAAGCTAGCTAAAAGTCGGTTGTGGGTGGGTTCGGTCCATAAGAAAAACTATTTTATTTTCGGGGATGGCCGTCTACAGACATAACTATTTCTCTTTATTATAGACTCCCTATTTTTCTATAATACGGTGGTAACTTATTCACGGTTATGGACGGTCATGATCATTGAAAAACAATCAAACAAGGCCCGATATGAGCAAGAGGGGAAACTGAAAAAAAAACAACGAAAAGAAAACTTATTGTATCCAATGACTGTATATCATCATGTATGCTGCGTCAGATGGTGTTGACGAGCTTGGTCCTGTACCCTACCACTACCAATGGCCTAAGTGACCAAAATATTTCTTAGGACCCCAAAAGAGCTTACCTTCTATCCCAACCTCAAAATAAGGAAAAATAGAAGCAAATTTAGTTCATATTCAAATCACAATTCTTCATTTATTATGCAAAATTACTAGACTATTATTAGGCATTTTACAAATATATAGATTCGTTTACAACGGCTTATTGTTTTTAGTTAAATTGTTTTAACGTTAACAAATCCCATTAAAAAAAAAATAAAGGCAAATACATTCGTATGGAATTGGATTTAAAGTAAATGAATAGGGATAACTTCAAAACTCTACTTTACAAACTAGATTATATTCAACAATACGAGGTCAAGTGACAAAGTCCTTTTAAAAACTTAAATGTTTATCTATTTATAATTTTCTAGTTTTGCTGACTACAAAAGAACAATAATTTTCAATTTCAATAAATTCATATTCATATATACTTGACGAACGATAGTAAACAAATTTCACTACTATGGTTCGTTTTCAGTTGTTAGAAGTAGAGAGAAGAAATTTATAAAAAATTTAGCCAAAAATATGTAACTAATGACGGGAGAGAACTAATTGTTAAATTTTGATTTATTTAAATCCAACCACGGAAGGATTAAGTAATAAGAAACTTAATTCTCTTCGTTTTTTTTTTCTTTTTACTGAAAAACTTGCCACAACTATGCTTAGTAAAATCAATATGCCCCATAAGATTCAGGGACTGCTATTGGCTGCTCATGAATGTTATGTTGGCTATATATGACAATTAGTTAGTTATAAAGGCAAATTGACTCACCCATCATGCTGTGTCGAAGTTCTCGAAGGCCTCCGGATCTCGATGAACACGATCTTTTAGGTTAGCCTGAAAATAAAATAATACATACGCGAAATATGTCGATATATATATTGAGAACCGCAGTTCTTTTTTTTCTATATCCGATAAGAATACTATAAATTTTTTCTGCTCTACTTTTACAAATCGTTGTGGAATTGTCTTTGTTATTGCAAAGGTACACTCTTTAAGGGACTATCTCAAATAGATTAACATTTACAATACAATACTTATGTACATAGGTATGTATAGGTATGTGTATCGATTCGAAAAATGAAAATTATTAAGATTATCCTTTGCAACCACAAAGGCTAGGCACTTTTTTTTATCTATATAATTTTTTTTTAAACAATTTTCAATGGAAATTTCAAAGAGGTATTGAGTAAAAGAATTTCATGATTTATTCACAAATAAAGTGATCGATTACATATGTATATGTGTCACAGATGAAAAACGTTTGGATCTTGTATAATTATTTATTTATTTCAGTTTTCAAACAAACGTTGATTTAAAGAACAGTAACTTAAAATCGGAATTAAATATTTATATAATAAAAATTAAATTGACGTCCTCTGGCTTCGAGCGTGTTCGTCCAAAAAAAAAACATTCAATCTCTATTCGGTTAAATTCAAAAAACACAGAGTTGAAACAAGAACACGGTTGTATTTTTTTAAGTGTTGTCTATTCAGCTGTTGACAGTTCGGCCAATCCTGAACAGAAGTCGGCCTCGGCTTCGTCTTGGAGACCTAGGTCGGGAATAGAGTCGCACCATCTTTTCATTTTGTCCGAACTATATACCGAACAGAATTTACGCGAAGAGTTTTGTAGCCCTGGGGGATCTTCCACGAGGGTCCACGATATTTTGGTTCTAGCTTTCTTGATTCACCAGTAGACTGCGGTTCGTTTTCTAGCACGACTAGGTCATTTTCTTGGTATAGGGTAGGCCTCATATGCCTACGGTCAAATCTGGTTTTCCACTTCTCTCGTTCTTTTTGTATATTTAGGGCAGCGAGTTTACGTTTCTCGCTGATACTTCTGTCATCACTAATAGCGCAATCGTCTTGAACAGCGGCAAGGATTCGATTCTGCACCAGGTCTATTGGTTGATAATCAAACACGTGCTCATTGGGACTAAAACCTGACGTTGCATTCCTCTGAGAGTTAACTGACCATTGTAGTTCGTGTAACTGTAAGTCCCAATCCTTAGAATCTTTTGTGGTGGTACGGAGGTAATTTAAGATAAGTTGATTAGCGCGTTCCACTTGGCCATTTGCCCTAGGTGTGCGGACTGCCGTTTTGATGTGTTGGATGTTATTGCGATCGCAATAGTCCTCAAATAATTTTGAAGCAAACGCAGTGGCACGGTCAGAAATTATCCTCTTAGGCAAACCAAAATATCCCGTCAATTCATTCAAAACATTTAAAACTGGGGCTGTTTTCGTGTTCCGTACGGCTTTCACAACGATAAATTTTGTAAAAGCATCAGAAATGGCAAGTATGTGAGTGTTTCCCCTCTTGCTGCGTATGAATGGCCCCAAATGGTCCATATGGATTTTACGAAACGGAAGCGGCTCTAGGGTGCCGAAATGAAGGACTCCTTCGGTCTTGCCACCTCTCGCTTTGTTGTAGCAGCACTCGGTACAAGCTGCAATATATTCCTTTATGTACTTTCGCATCCGATCAAACCAAAACGTTTGTTGGAGCCTTTCTAAGGTCTTCTCAAGGCCAAAATGTCCAACATCATCATGGCAATGTTTAGCGATTCGCCATCTGGTCGATTTGGGGACCACGAATTTGAGCTCCATGTCGGTTTTTCTATAAAGACGATGATTTTTTAAAACGTAATCAATTTTGATCTGTTTGGCCTGGTCGGAGGCCACGGAACCATTTAAAACACCCACTAGCTGACGTATTTTTGCATCCTGGAGCTGTATAGTGAGCAGCCAATCCTCACTATTGACGTCAATCTTCATTACAAATCCTGCAGTTTCGGGCTCTTTGGCTGGCAAATCAGGGGCTCGGCTAAGGGCGTCTACATGAGACATACGTGACCCCTCACGGTGAACAAACTCACAGTCATATTCCAATAATCTCATGAACCAACGGGAAATTTTAGGAATCAGCTCCTTGTTGGTCCTGGCTTTAGTTATTGCTGCGCAATCGGTTAATACACGAAACGGTTTGCCGATTAAATAAACTCGAAAACCGTCTAAAGTTTCTACAACTGCCAACACTTCCAATTCGTAGCTATGGTATCTGCTTTCAGCTTCAGTCGTGTGACGGCTAAAATAAAACACGGGCTGCCAATTTTCACCGTTTGTTGATTGTAGCAATACGCCAGCTAAGCCAACACTACTAGCGTCGGTGTGGACCTCGTGTCGAGCGCCGAAATTAAAAATCACTAGAACTGGCTTACTGCACAACACTTCAACCAGTTTCGAAAAACTCTCCTGCTGCGGAGTATCCCATACAAATTTATGCTCCTCCGTTTTCCGCAATAAATCAGTCAATGGTCGAGAAATAATAGAGTAATTTTCAATAAATTTTCGGAAAAATCCAGTAAGTCCCAAGAAACGGCGGACCTCGGTGAGTGTTGTTGGGGTTTTAAAATTTTTGATCGCGCTTACCTTGTCTCCAGGGGTAATTCCTTGTTCGCTTACACCATGACCCAAATACGAAATTTGTTCAGCAAGGAAAGTGCATTTGTCCAATCGCAGAGTAAGGCCACTTTTTTCTAATATGGCCAGAAAACGATCCAGTCGTTCGATACCCTCTTCAGCAGTCTTACTCGGTATTATGACGTCATCGAGGTAGGTTAGAATCTCGCCTGGGTTCATTAATCTTGCCACCCGATTCATGATTCCCTGAAACACAGCAGGGGCGTTTACCAAGCCAAAAGGCATCCGGTTAAATTCATAATGCCCCGTTGAAGTCAGAAAAGCAGTATACTTCTTAGAACTCTCATCAATTTCTATTTGATGATAACCCATACGGAGGTCAAGAGTTGAGAAATATCGGTTTCCGGCGAGTAAAGCAAATTGCTCTTCCATAATGGGCATCGGAAAAGGCGTTTTTAGTGTTATACGATTTAATTGCCTGTAGTCTACGCATAGGCGATGCTCTCCATTTTTCTTTTCAACCAGCACGATACCCGAGGCATATTCAGACTGTGATTCTCGAATTATATCGTTTTTCAGCAAGTCGTTTATAATCTTATCAACAATTGGACGCTTCGAAAATGCTATTCGATATGGTCTAGTATACACCGGAACATTGGTTGTTAGGTTGATTTTCATTTTTGCCAGATTG
The DNA here is from genome assembly GCA_963662145.1 of Sturmia bella. Lineage (NCBI taxonomy): Eukaryota > Metazoa > Arthropoda > Insecta > Diptera > Tachinidae > Sturmia > Sturmia bella. Next base: position 81,712,289 of record OY759168.1, on the reverse strand, counting down.
CACTTACCGAGCTCAGATACAGTGGCTCACAGCTTATTTCAACCAACCTCTTTAAGAGAGCTAAAGTCGGTATAAGTTTTGAGTGAGACAAAATACTGAAAAAAGTTAAATGGAATGTAATAAAAAACTCTTTTATCTTCATAAAAAATTTTATTTTAGTCTGAATTTCACATATTTACAAAATTAAAAACAAAAATTATTAAAACTTCACTTTTTCTGTAGTCACAGCTTATTTCAACCAGTATAAAAAAAAATTAAAATTTCATCCACTTTTATACTTTTTTTTATTATCAAAACTTTGTATGACCTCCTTTTTGTTCTATTACATTTTTTAATCTGTTTTGCATTGAATTCACTAATTTTCGCGTTGTTTCGGAGGTTATTTTCGACCATTCTTCCTTTAGTGCTGTCATTAGATCGGTCCGGTTTGATATTTGGTGCTGGCGTACGTTTTGATCTAATATTGCCCATAGATTTTCAATAACATTGAGGTCAGGTGATTGCGCCGGCGGTTGCATCAAGTGGGGACAGTTCCAAATGAGCCAAGTCTGGACAATACCTGATTTATGTTTTGGGTCGTTGTCCTGATAAAAGCGAAATTCGTCTTTGATACCCAGTTTTTCGGCACTTTGCAGCAAATTCGACTTTAGAATATCCAGATACTTGTTTTTATCCATGGTATTTTCAATAAACTGCAAGTTTCCAACCCCATTTGATGACATGCAAGCCCATACCATGACACTTCCACCACCGTGTTTTACAGTTGCCCTCAAGTTTTGGTTGTGCAGCTCTGTATTTGGCTTACGCCAGACATAAGTTTGTCCATCGGAGCCGAAGATATTAAATTTGGACTCGTCTGCAAAAATTACCTGGTTCCAAAAACTTGAGTCTTTGGTAATGTGCTCTTTGGCAAACTTCAATCGTGCAGATTGATTTTTCTTGCTTATAAAGGGTTTTTTACGGGCTACTCTACCTCTGAAATCATGGTTTCTTAGGACACGACGAATGGTTTCAGCACTACAAGTTTTATTCAAATCATTTTTAACTTCTGCAGCTAGTTTTGGAGCAGATAGTTTCGGATTTTTCTTAATTTTTCTTACTATATAACGCTCGTCTGCTTCATTAAAAATTTTGTTTGGAGCTTTTCTGCCCTTGTCGACTACTCTATTTTCGTGCCGAAATCTAAAAATTATACTTTGCACTGTCGAATCACTAAGGCAAACTGTTTCAGCAATTTTTCGACGAGAAAGTCCATTTTTATAATGGTGAATAACCAATTCTCGCTGCTCTATTGTAGTGCGTCGCCCCATTACTTAAAAATATGCCTTCGTATCAACCAGCTGTAAAAATCACACTAGAAGCTTGTGAAAATGATTGAAAACACAACTAAAAACAATATTTATTGGAAATTTACCGTTACACGATAAGTGATGTCAATTTCATACCTCTAATATATTGCTGGTTGAAATAAGCTGTGACTACAGAAATAGCGATGTTTTAATAACTTTTGTTTTTAATTTTGTAAATATGTGAAATTCAGTCTAAAATAAACATTTTTACGAAGATAAAAGAAATTTTTATTATATTCAAGGCGACTTTTTTCAATATTTTGTTTCATTCAAAATTTATACCGACTTTATCTCTCTTAAGGAGGTTGGTTGAAATAAGCTGTGAACCACTGTATATTTTCAGCGAAACTGACCCGATGATTTTTTAGAACGGTTTGCAGCCGGTCAGCTTTAATTGCTACATCATAATTGTCATCAGCCTGAATCGCATTCACGCTTTCCATCCAACAGCTCCCTTCTCCGATAACCATACGAGTACCCTTGCGGCACAAAACCTCACGACCTAGAAGAGAATTTTCGGTCAGCAATTCGTCGGCGACCACTAGCATTTCAGTATTGAAAACGTTGTCATCGATTTCCAATTCAGTGGCGATTTTATGAATGCACTCGTATTTTCCGCCGGCAAAACCCTTCAGTGGAACTAAACAATCAATTTTTATACCCACATTGGTGGCGAACGAGTCTCTTATTAAATTGTATGCACTGCCCGAGTCTATGTATGCCATTGTTTCCATTTTGTTAACTCTAATTTTTTTTCTCAAACCGGTGGTGGGTTGCAAGATATCAACAATTTTGTTAACGTTAGGTTTATTATTTCTGACCGATGTACAATCTGCCGTAGTATGTGTGGTGCGATTACAGTTTTGACAACGTTCTTTTCTCTGCGGTTCAGGACATTTCGCTGAAAAATGACCATAGCCAAAACAATTGAAACATTTAACTTTACTCATTGTTGTATTGTTTTCATTTCTCTTTGTAACTCCGAAGCTATTCGAGGAGTTTCCAGTTGACGGCGTTGGTTTTATTCTGCTAACGGCAAAAGGCTGCATGGAAATTTCATTATAATTGCAATAACTACTGATGTCGCGATATAAATGGTTGCAACTCAAATATTCATTTGAAATTTTACGTTTCAGATTAGAATCATTTATGCCGTTTACAATGTGTCTTGCGATGGCGGCAGGTTCAGGTAAATTACCCTTGGTACCCATAGCAAACATTCTGAAATAATATTCCTGTGGTGTCTCGTTTACTCTACGCTTCATCTGAGACATTTTTATGTGTGTATCGGCAGTGTTTTCCACATGGGGAAAATCTTGCATGAATTTTCGCACAAACTCTTGCCAAGACAAGAAAACGATTTGAAGGGAGTCAACCCAATATTTAGCAGACCCTTGCATTTTCTGCTGAACAGCAAATATCAACGACTGGTCGTCCCAACCGTACGCTACTTTAAGAGTTTCAATGCGTTTGACAAACTGAGATGAATTCAGAGATTCTTCCAATGATGGATTAAATTCGGGTAGTATGGTTAACATTTCCCTTACATTACCATAGGGATTCGTACAACCAGGTGCCACAGTTGGCACATTCGAATGTTGCCCAAATGCGTTCGCAGCAGACGTAATGTGTTGTGCGATACAAGGTGCTGATATATAACCAGATGATACTTGCGGGTGTGTGGTAGCGGCGTGGCATGGTGCTGTGTGTTGATCGGCGGTCGGCAAACTAAAATTTTGTTGATTGACAAAACGAAGTGCTGTAAACGGGGCACAAACGGGTTGCTGGTGGATATAACGTGTTGATGCCACCTGTTGTGGTAACGACGGCTGTTGCGAATAAACTATTGAAAACGATGTTACTGGCATACGACTGCCAGTCACATATGTGGACAATGAGGGCTGAGCGTTTCCGTGTGAAACACTGGAGGATAACGCATGAACTGGAGAACCCACTGGTGACGAGAATGCTTGAATTTGTGACGAAGTTTCGGTCGGCTCGAAACGTGCTGCTTGTACGCGTAAGTCAGCAATAGTTTCCTCCAGCTGGGCAATGCGTTTTTTTAACTCAGGTGTATTGTGCCTTTCCTCCAAACGATCAATTAATTCATTCTTTCTGCCAGAACATGGCAAGCCGGCCTCTTTGCATTTCGTTTGTAATTGTTTCACTGTTAAACCTCGAAAATCTTCCATAGCATATATGTACTCTTATCTAGGTACAATCCCACTTCTGAGAAAATGTCACAGATGAAAAACGTTTGGATCTTGTATAATTATTTATTTATTTCAGTTTTCAAACAAACGTTGATTTAAAGAACAGTAACTTAAAATCGGAATTAAATATTTATATAATAAAAATTAAATTGACGTCCTCTGGCTTCGAGCGTGTTCGTCCAAAAAAAAAAACATTCAATCTCTATTCGGTTAAATTCAAAAAACACAGAGTTGAAACAAGGTAATTCTTCTTCTTTAGCGAAGTATAGCAAACTTTTTCTTTGGGCATAAAACAAGAGAACTTTAATAATAAAATAATCTAATTTTATATATGGCCTGCTTAGCAATAAATAAGGCAATTATGCAGTTTTCTTTTTTGAAGGCAAATGGTTTTACAAATAGGCAGGGATTATCAAATTTAAAAGTATTATACAATATTCGAATACTTATCTACGTTTTTACACCCTGGTTGGTCGAATTTTCAATCCTGCTGCGGAGGAGGTTAAAATCTGCTGTTTCTCTCACCCTACTGGGACGCCAGTTGTTGCTATGACCTTGACCGCTCACTCACATTTAGTTTAACCCACTGGTTGTATTTGACAGCCCAAGTGTGGAACACCACATTTGGGTTGTCAAAAAGTTCACCGCAAGGGAATGACTTTTTACACGGTTTTTAAGTACCAATGCTTAGAGGTCAATGCACGAATTATTTAATTTAAATGCGAATCTCAATTCGCTTTATTGTCAACTTCTTTTATTTTTTGGACGTTAACAGAAAATTTGGTTGGTAAAAAGATGTAACACTCGTAGACGAACAATCAGAAAAATGTTTATGTTACCGGCCCATAAAAGTTATTTTTTAAGCAAATTTGTTATATTGTATTAACTTTTTTCTTCTTTAACTGCAAAGCAGTTTTAAACACAATTAAAATTAAAAGATTGCCACTTCTTTCTGGTAAAAAATTCTTTTTTTTAAGACAGTTTTTTTTTACTTTGAAGACCACGTCTTCTTGTTTCTCTCGCTTCTGACTATCTCCAGTTTTCTTTCTTTACTTCGCCTTTTGTTCGTTTGCCTTCGAGAACAATCCATATCGTACGATTTTCCCGTTAGAATCAGAGACCTGCGCCGAATCAAATTGTCGGCGGCGGCGGCTGACTTGAAAATTTATCGGCGGCGGCTCAAATTCGGCTAAGCCGGCTATAAAAATTTTAAAATAATCATTTTTTAAATTGTAAAAATAATCATTTAAATATTGGACAAATCTTCTTCGGAATCCGACGACAGCATCATGTTATTTGAAAGACTTGATTGCTAAAAAAACTTGTTATTTTATAATTTTCCATATTTGTCACTTAAAAAACACTTTAAAAACCCCCGTTATAAAACACTCCTTTTTTCAATTTTGGTACCAAAGTGAAAATTTCTAACTTAAAAACCCCCCTTTTAAAACACTCCTTTTTTCAATTTAAGCCAAAGAGAAATTTCTAACGTATTTTGAATTAATGTGATGGCAGGGCTGCCACACGATTTGGATGGAGTATCTGTGTTTTTACCACAAAGTACCTACTTTTTGATTTTTGGGGAAGAAAAGTATTATCATCAAGATCGTATCAATTTTTAAGAATGTTGTGAGTGCATAGTACATATTGCCTTTGGCTAATTTAATTGTTATTGAAATAAATATTTTCGCTATAATTACAATAAAAGTTAAGTAATAAAATTATAATGACAATAATGCACTTTCCAACCTCTTAGCTCTTTCCTAAAAATTAAACCCAAATAATAATGTAAAAACGATTGCTTGAAAAAAAGTATTCTAGCACTGCACCAAATTGGATGCAAAACATTCTCTCGTTTCGCACGAATTTTCCATACATTCATGCAATTTAATGTTAAATCAGTAAACAACACTGATTTACAAATTCTTTCATGCAAATCAATTTAGTCATTAAAAAAATTACGTTTTTTCTTGCTTTTTGTTAAGTTTAAATTTATTTTTAAATATTAATTTAAAACGGGAAATGTTTACATTACAGGTCATTAATATCATTCAAATAATAGTAATAATAGCTGAATTATTTCCTGTAGTGAACCGTCAATCCTGACTAAAGAACCAATTACTTTAGCATCCAATAAATTGCAAATGCGAACGTTGGCAAATAGTTACGTACATGTACACCTAAAACTTGCATATGAATTGTAGATGTACAATGTGGCAGCATTATTGTCGTAGATACAATAAATAGGGTAAAACGACCAGGATGTATTAAAGTGCGACTCTGTGCTTGATTTATACTATCTTATTACAACTCAAGGCGAATGAATTTATAAATTAATTCGCCTTGTTACAACTAATAAGTCTCTTGTTTAATCGAAAAAAAAGAGTAAAACTAAATTTAAAAAAAAAAAAGAGTACAATCTAAAGATAGGTAAATAATAATCGGCGGCTGATTTTAAGCCGATGTAAGCCACGAAATTTTCGGCGGCTTCGGCTGTCAAAATTAATCGGCGGCTATCGCTCAGCCGGCTGAAATCGGCTCGGCGCAGGTCTCTGGTTAGAATACCCAAAAAAATTTAGCGGAGGAAAAAGAAAAGAGAAATCCCATACCAAGGTTGTTTCTTATTTCACTTTTAGTAAACAGATTTGCTTTTTTTCGTATAGTCAGATCGTTACCAGGTCTCCCTACAACAAGTGGCCTGTCGTCAACACGACTTTGTTAATAAGAGTGTTTACCTATGCGACTTAGAATTGCATAAAGATTTGGATATTAGGACAGATGATGAGTCAAGCTGTTCTAACATCGGCATGCACTAAATCGCTCATTACATGTTATGTGTTATGATATAGCTTAAGTCTATTTTTATGGACTACTCGTTCTTTATTATTTTTCTTGTCAACTATAGTTACATTATTTCTTAAGTCTATGGGCTTAATTTCGTATGGGCCTTTATAATTTGTCTCGACCTTATGGCCTGCTTCATTTTTAAGTAATACTAAATCTCCTATCTCTAACTTGTAGTCTATAACATTCTTATCGTAATTTCCTTTCTGATTAATTTTATTTTTTTTTAATAATTGTGCCCTCTGATATGCTACTTTTAAATAAATTTTGCCTCTTTGGCATAATCATCTATATTGTATAGAGGAGAAATTCTATCCATTTCATTAAATTTCTTAAATTCATTAGGAAGTTTTGAGAAAACTAATTCATAAGGACTATAGTTGTGAACTATTGAAGGTGTTGTATTGAAACAGTATGTAAACTATTTTTACCAATCATCCCAGTATGTTTTGTCTACTGAAATGTATGAACGTACATATTCATTAAAGATTCTATGACTTCTTTCTATTGTTCCTATTTTTCATCTTTTGTGAATAAAATCAAAAGTTGTCCACAGATTTTGGTCATTTAAAGCTCGTTTTGTTTTAAACATAATTTTTTATATACACGGGAAAATTTGTTGGCATTGCATAATTTTTCAATTTTTTATGCAGTTTTAAAGATCACAAAATTTGAAAAATTTGCAAAAAAAAAAATATTTTTTTTTTTCAAAAATAAAATTTTTATTTTCTAAAATAAAAAAAATTTTTTTTAATGAATTATATATCAGATTAAAGGTTATTTTAGTGCGGAATTTCGGTTTTTTACTAAAGTTCAATAAACGAAAATTTTTTTTAGTTAGTTCAATACATGTAGTGCAACCTCCTCCATTTTTAAAATAACGGTAAATCTCGAAAACGCGAGCTAACCTAGAAAAACGGATAGCACCACTGAATTCAGCGTACCCAAATTATGTTTAGTCACTGGGTGCCCCGTTTGTCGGTTTTTTCAACTAGCACAGTGTTATTAGTTAAGAATAATATAAACAAATAGTAAAATAACCTCATGTTAAGAACTCCTCCTCTTAAAAATAAAACGTCCCCGTTTTAAATGTATGAAAAAAGAAAAGGAAAAACTACCATCAAAATGAATGTGAATTTTAGTTAACGTAATATTATCTTTATGAACTTGTTTGCCGCCTATAATTACTCTGGTTCCTAAATCATTTTCCACAATTTTTCCCAAATATACCTTGTTCACGGCGATGGTCCTTTGATTAACAATACAGGTTTAGTCAAATTCAATTTTTTATTAATTAATTCAAATGACCTAGTGTTTTAATTCTTTTTGGTTTTAGGACCATCAGTTTTTTTATCTTCAAATTTTTTTTACATGTCATCTCCCCAACTCTCACACGTGGATTCTGACATGACTTTTCTCTTTTTTCTGTATAATAAAATTCATTTATATATGTATAATAAATCAAGCTTTTCGATAACAGCCAGAGCTGCATTTCCTGGTGTCCAGCAAGAGTGGCGGTTACACCCCCGCCACAGTATAACGAGAAGCCTTCGAAGTTATACTCCTACTGAGGCGCGACATCAAGTACCGCCAGTTTGACAGCAGGTCGTATAACTATTCCAGTTGAAGTGAAAACTTTTGCTTTACGCACTTGCCCATCGCTTGCCATAGTTGTTTCTATAATTTTGCCTCTGGGCCACACGTTTCTTGGACTTGACGGATCAACCACCACAACTAAATCGCCAACTTGCAACGGCTTAGTCTTTTAATGCCATTTTGATCTTAATGTAAGGCCTGGCTGGTACTCTTTTACCCACTTATGCCAAAAGTTGTCAGCATATTGTTGAGAACTTAGCCAGTTATTTTTAAGTGCCACACCAATGTCGTCATACATTGCCAATGGCTTCATTCCATTAGATGAGTACACAAGTAGGTGGTTTGGCGTTATAGCCTCAGCGTTTTCGTGCTCGATTGGAACGTATACTAATGGTCGCGAACTAACTATATTTTCCACTTCTAATAGCATACCGCGAAGCAATTCTTCGCTTGGTAGTCGAGTCGACATAATGTTGTAGAGAACCATTTTTATAGACCTCACGAGCCTCTCCCAGGCCCCACTCATATGTGGACAAGTCGGAGGGATAAAGTTCCATTTTGTATATGTAGTTGTGAAGGTACGTATTAGCTCGCTTTTGTCAACCTCTTTTACAGCCTCTCGCTCTTCTCTCGCATGACGAAATGTTTAAAGTATGTACAATTTCGTTACCATCATGGGGCCAAAGTAGTCTACGCCTGTGTACGTAAATGGGGGGCTAAATGCAGCTAGTCGCACTTCCGGCAGATTTGCCATCTGCGGGTTAGTTGGAGCGGCTTTTTTAACCTTGCACATTTGGCATGAAAATTCATTAAAAATCATAAATGTACATAGGTAGGTGCATCTACCTATGTTTTTTTTTGCCATTCGCTATATAAAGCAGTTAATGTAAAAATTTCGCCATTCGTTATATCGGATATTCGTTAAACTGAGTATTCGCTATACCGGGCTTTGACTGTATATCGAAAAAATTCATACAGGATCAACCACCATTTAACAACACAATTCCAACAACTTCTCCCCCCTCCTAAACAAACATAATCACCCCTATCGTGAGTAAAATGTGAAATTTTTATTCCCATAAAATTTTCATTTCCCAAGTAGGGAAATTTGCTATCATGAATATTATGGGAACGTTTGTTTTGCTATCAATATGTAGTGAGTGTGCAATAGGGAAGAGAAAATGTAAATACAAAGGAAATTTATTGAAAATTTGTGTTTAAGTGATGTAAAAAGTAATTAAATTTATTTTTTATAACTAATAAACAGAAATTTGTAGTTTAAAAGGTAAAAAGGGTGAATAAATCGACGTTTTCATGCGTGTTGAATATTTTGACAGATTCTCTGCCGGAAAAAAAAATCATTTGGTATTCCGCCCATCGTAAAACTAAGCGCATGTTTACGTTTTTTGCAGAGGGTGTATACTAAAAGAATTTTGGAAGAGATTACGAAGTAGGAATGGCGCAATCCACTTTTTGCGAAGTGCTCTCTAAAGTGTTGGATGCTTTAGAAAAGTCTCTGCGCAGAAAGTTAGTTTTATTGTCGAAAGTTCTTATTCAAATTTAACAAACAAGTAAAAACATACATCAGTGTTGCCATAAGGGCATATTCATGATATCAAATTTGTAGAAAGGAAATATCTGAACTCATTTTATTTGAGTTAAATTATAATTTATTTAATTTAGTCCCAAGTATTCAATGCATTTATTCTACTTGGGAGATACTAAAGCTTTTGTTAGAACATCAGCTGGCATGTCTTCAATTCTCATATACTTTACTTCGATATCACCTCCTTTTATTGAATCACGTATGAAATGGAGACGAATGTCCACATGCTTCGTTCGGTTGTGGAAGATAGAATTTCGGCACAACTTTCCTGCACTTTGATTGTCGTTACATATACAAATAGGATAGTGTATGTGAAGTATTTCGGCTGCAAGTCTTCTAAGGTAAATAGCTTCTTTTGTCGAATCTGGCAGGGCCATATACTCGGCTTCTGTACTGGAGACAGCAACAGTCTTTTGCTTTCTAGATTCCCAGCTAATTGCTCCATTTCCATACGTAAAGACATATCCTGTCGTCTAAATTTGATCCCCAGTCTGCGTCAGCAAAACCTTCCACCGGTTTGTCATTAGAATTATAAGTGAGGCCTACGTTTTGAGTATGTTTTAAGTAACGCAATACTCTTTTTGCGGCCACCCAGTGAGCTGTTCCAAAGTTAGCATTATATTGGCTCAAAATACTTACAGCATGAGCAATATCGGGTCTAGTAGAAACGGCCAAGTACATTAGAGATCCCACTAAACATTCATATGGAACTTTTCTGCTTCGCGTTTTTCGTTTTCGTCTTTAGGGTACATTTCCTTGCAAGGTTTCTCACTTACATTTAATGGGGTACTTACAAGCTTGCATTCTGTCATCCCAAATCTCTTTAGTAAATCTTGAATATATTTCGTCTGTGATAAACGAATTGTACCTGTTTTAAAATCTTGGTTGAATTCGATTCCTAGGCAGTACTTGGCAAGTCCCAGGTCCTTCATCACAAACATATTCGCCAATTCGGGTTTCATATTCTGCAGTATAATTTGATCACTTGATGCCACTATAAGATCATCCATATAGATGCTTATGTATAAACATGGATCACATTTCGATGGTGTCATCTTCATCTTTTTTTAGTTTTTGGTTTGATTTTTCATACCACAATCTTCCTGATTGCTTAAGACCATAAATGGCCTTTTTGAGTAAACACACCTTGTTATATTTTGATGCTCCAGTCTTGCTTAACACCTTATACCGATCTCCAGGCATTTCCATAAATATTTCTTTTTCTAAAACTCCGTTTAAATATGCTCCGACAAAATCAAGTTGATGTATTTCTAATTTAAATTTTGCCGCAATTGATATTAGGAACCGTATTGAACTTATTCTTGCAACAGGTGCAAAAGTTTCGTTGAAGGCAATCCCAGGATGCTGAGTAAATCATTTTGCTACAAGTCTGGCTTTTCGGCGTTCTACGGAACCATTAATTTTGTATTTAGTGCGTAAAGTCCATTTCGATTCGATAATTTTCCTATTGTGCGGTCTCTCAACTATTTTCCAAGTCTGATTTCTCATTAAAGTTTGATATTCTATCTGCATTGCGTTGCGCCATTCATCAGCTTCGGGACTACTAAGAGCTTCAGCCCAAGTTTTCGGATCAGTAGTTTGAATTAAATTTGCCGATTCGTAATCTTCTTCATCTGCACTGCTGAAACCGCGGAACTCTGTTACATTATCAATACATACTATTAACTCTTTCTATTTTGAGCTCTTGAATTTTTTTTGGGTCTTCCCCTTTTTCCTGTTACCGCTTTCTTTGGACGACCTCGTCCCCTTTTAGTAACTTCTTTTGTTTCATTCTCAGGTTCATCTGAATCATTTGAATTATCGTTGACTTTAACGTCATTTGGTTCTTGATTTCGTGTGTTCTGCGGAACTGGAAAAAACACCCCACATCGTCTGAAACAAATTCTTCAAATTCGGTTTGCATATCTGGCGTATGCAAAAATGCAACGTCACGACTTCGATGAATTTTTCGAGCTTCAGGGTCCCATAATCTATATGCCTTCGATATCTCAGAGTACTCTACAAATATATGTACATTTTTTAAATTTGGAATAAAATTTCCCTTTACCTGGCGTTTTGTCGAGCATATATGCTGGATAACCAAATTTTTGGAAAAACTACACATTTGGTATCTTTTTCATCCATATTTGATAAGGAGTTCTTCCGTTCAAGCTTTGAGATGGACATCGATTTCTAATGTAGTTTGCAGTATTAACTGCCTCTGCCCAAAATGCTGGTGTTAGACCGGATTGAAAGAGCATACATCTTGCCATATCGATTAACGTTCTATTTTTCCTTTTTGATACTCCATTCTGTTGTGGCGTATAGTCTGTTGAAAATTCATGACGGATTCCGCTATTTTTAAAAAAATTTGTTAAATAGTTGTTGGTGTATTCTTTCCCATTATCTGTCCTGAGGCACTTGCTTTTTATTCCTGTTTTTGTTTCCACCATACTCTTATATTCCATGAATTTTTCAGCTACTTCGCTTTTATTGCGGATGAAATAAATTTCACACCAGCGGCTTTTGTCGTCAATGAACGTGACAAAATGTCGGCTTCCACTTAATGACTGTACTCATTGGCCCACATACATCACTGTGTACCAAAGAAAGAAGTTCACTTTTAATGCGAGATTGTTGGAATGAGTTTTGTGATTGCTTCCCCTGAATGCAGACTTCACATGTTGGTAACTTTACTTCAGAGCTTGCTTTAATTCCAATCACTTTTCCCGTTTTAATCATTTTCTTTAGATCCTTCTCATTTAAATGTCCGAAAATTTCGTGCCAATCTTGAAGAGATTTCTCTTTTGCTTGTGAGATTGTAGCAATTTGTAAATTTTCGTTTACATAATACAAGTCTTTCTCACGCTTTGCCTCAAATAGTTATTTATTATTGTCTGGGTTTCGTATTATGGCTTTGTTTTGTTTGAAAATTACCTCCAAACCGCTCTTAGTAATTTTTGATACGGATAGTAAATTTGTTCTTAAATCAGGCACAAACAAAGTTTCAAATTTATTATGCATTCCGCATTTTCAAGTCTTACATTACCACAACCACGTATTTCTGTTGTGTTATTGTTTGCAAGGGCAAGTTGTTTATTTTGTGAATTTTCAATTTTAGGAAATTTTCTTTTACAAAGCACATATGTGAAGAGGCCCCGGAATCTAAACACCACTTACTACGATAGCTTTGAATATTGTTAGCTTCTTCGATTACATTGCATGACACTTCTGATTTGTGCCTAAACTTCTTTCTGTTAAAATCCTTTGATCTGAAATCTCTTGCCTTATGACATATTTTTCCACAAGTGTGGCAGGCATAATTAAATTTACCTTTGTCTTCGCTGTTTTTTTTTCTATCGCGATGATTACTTTTATTGTTGTCTTGCTTGTTACCTAAATATAACGCTCCTTCAACAGATCCCATTGCGTTTCTTCTTCGTGCTTCGAATTCTTCCAACAATTTTACTTATAACGTTTCCGTTTTTGGCAATTTTTCTTGCGACTCAATGGCGATTCTAAAAGTTTCGTATTCGTTTGGTATGCTGTTTAATAATAGTATTGCCAACAGTTCATCTATTATTACCAGCTCCATTTCGTTTAGCTTGTCGACTACTTCGGAAAATCTTTGTATGTGATCGCGCATGTCCTCACTGCTCTCCATTTTTGTCAACATAAGTGACTTGAGTAACATTGCTTGGCGCGCAGGTCCTCTTGATTGATAAACCGAGTGCAACTTGTTCCATACTTCATTCGATGTTTCGCAATTCTTGATTTGTTGAAGTTCAGTTGGGCTAATAGATAAGATTAAAATTTAGCAACTAGCATTTTTTTCTAGTTCCCCAAAGAAAATAAAATGAACAAATTGATACAAAAAATGGGAAAAACGTCTTTCACGAAAATTCGTTCACGATAAGGGGAAATTTCGAATGGGAACACATTTTATGGAAAAGTTATTCATGACCGCACTTTTGGGAAATGGGAAAACATTTTAGGGGAAAAATTTTTCATGATAGGGGTGAATACCAATTAACATATACCTTCAATTAAGATCCTTTCATTAATTAATTAATTAATGACTTAATGATCCCGCATATGTCACTATGATTTATGGCTTTTTAATTGAATCCGAACTTTCATTATATATCTACTGATATTTATAAAACAAGAAACAAAGTCAACGCCAAAAACAAAAATTTCAAGACCAAACTCACGATATCAACAAAAACTAAAATGAGTTTTGTTAATTTATTCATTTTTTTTTTCCGAAAAATGTAAATTTTTAAAAATCGGACTAGATTTACAAAAGTTATGAATCGAACATACCCGAGGTAGTCAACTTTGACACCCTGTAGGTCAACGTGTGATACAATAAGGTAGTTCAATGTTCATTACTCTAAAAGTTTTATAATCAGCTCGCTTGTTTCAAAGATACAGATTTATTACCCTTTTTTGCGTTTGGCCCCACTGTACGTCGATTGAAAATTAATAAATTTATTCATTAAATTATTATCGGAATTCATAGGATTTATTAAGAAAATTCTTTCAATGTAAAAAGACTTCAAATTTACTTATCATGTCTTCTGTAAAAATTTTTTACAATTTTACTAAGAGTCCATTATATATGTAATCGGCTGAAAGTAAAAATCAAAAAATGTGATATATTTATAAAAGGTGGTCTTTTATTTGTGTATTTTTAGGAACTGGTGAAATTGATGGAAAATATATTGTACATGAATACTTCGGACGCTGTTGAAATTGATGAGCCAAATACTTGTCTTGCTGTTATTCCGATAATTCTTAATACATACATTACCGATGTACCAAAAATTCATGAAAAACTTATCAGAAGTATTCCACAACAATCCGTACTGTTCTACAACAATTGTATGTTTTTGGCACATTGGGTCGCGAAAAATTCTGAGACTGGTATACATATGCAGTCATCACTAGTAAAAGCTCTACAAGCAACTGGTGAAAGTACCTTTAAAGCCCAGGTCGAGCAGCAGAAAAACGTGCTCATGGAAATATTAAAAGAGTTTGGTAAGCATTATAATTCACATTTGATTTTTTATTTTAAAAATCCCAGTCCCTTGAATTTTTCTTTTGATTTAAATAACTTTGGCGGTATAAAACCATGGCGTCGGGTTATCCTACATTTACAGTAGTATTTATATATTGCTATAAAAGCCAATTAAAATGTATTATTTTAGGTCTAAAATAATACATTTAGGACCTTATTAATGTTTTTATACCTTATTAATGTCTGTTGCAGTCGTCTATATGTATGCTGCTGACATGTCGTTGATGCTATTCAACTTATCAGTAGAATCGTAGACAGTAGACTTACTACTTATTCCATAATTCCCATGAAAAAATTAGAATCGGATATGTTCAAACAAACCTCTTATGCAGGAAACAATTTTTCGTCTTGCAACTCCATTTTTACTCTTCTTTGCAACATATATTCAACAAGATGTTATGGACTACTACGATTTGTATTTTTGAAAGTACCAAAAAGTCAAAGTTTTTTGAATATTCAAAAATCAACTTACATACATTAATAAGGTAAAGGGTCCACCAAATAACTTATTTTTTGGAAAATGCTATAAAAAAAACTACGGAATATTTTCTCAAATTTTTTTTTATTACTTATGTGAAATTCGACTCAATGATGTCTCCGAAATGTTCAATTTTGAACGACGGTGAATTGATGTTGATAGCGCTTCACGCACACTTTCTGCCACAGCAGAACGGGTATACGTACTGTTTTTGGCTTTTCACGCTTTGGTTTATTGATGAGGATGCCAGTTTCTTTCACTTTTTTCACAAGATAACGAACATATGGAGCTGACGGTGCTTCTCTTCTTTCAAAATACGTATGCAATTTCCGCGCACATGATTTTCAAAGTAATGGAGGGCTGTCAACTGCGTCTGGATTTCCACAAGTTAATTTAAACAATATTAAGATTCACCTTCTAATTTTAATTATACTTTATTTAATTAAATAAACAATATAATCTATTATCTTTTGTTACATAATCTATTATATTTATTTAACATTTGAACAATAATTATTATCGATGTAATTCATAAAAATTTCTTATTTCAGCTTATAAGTTGGTAATAGTTATCATACACTAACAGTGTTATAAGCAACTCATAAAGAATTCAATTCATAAACACATTATACGGATGAATTAACTATTAAACTCTTTTATTTTTGTACTTTCTTGTTGGCAATACCACGCAATGTTCACTCTCATTTTGTGTCTAGTGCTTCATATATGAGATGATATAAGAAAGTGATTATTCGGGTAGCTTCGAAAAATGCAAAATATTTATATTTTCTTCTTTCCTATTGCACACTCACTACATATTGATAGCAAAACAAACGCTCCCATAATATTCATGATATCAAATTTCCCTACTTGGGAAATGAAAATTTGATGGGAATAAAAATTTCACATTTTACTCACGATATGGGTGATGATTTACTTAGATAACATAATGTTGTTCGTATTAATTCAGGTCCAAAAATTAACCCTTTCAAAAAATATTGCTGTATTTCTCAGCTGTCTATATGCCGACGACATTTCGTTGGTGCTAATCAACTCATCAGTAGACTTGAAAAATTCTAAAAAGTTTGTTTGAAACTTAACTACTTATTCCATAATTCCCATGAACAGAATGAGAATCACAAATGTTCAAACAAACCTTTAACAGCAAACATTTGTTTGAACATTTCTGATTCTCGTTCTGTTCATGGGAATTATGGAATAAGTAGTTAAGTTTCAAACAAACTTTTAAGAATTTTTCAAGTCTACTGATGAGTTGATTAGCACCAACGAAATGTCGTCGGCATATAGACAGCTGAGAAATACAGCAAATATTTTTTGAAAAGGTTCATTTTTGGACCTGAATTAATACATTTCAATTGGCTCTTAAAGCAAATAAATAATTAAGTTCATATTTGAATAATGTTGTTCGAATATAAAATATTTTATTGTTTTACCTATTTTTATTGCGAAAAATATATGTACATATATACAAAGCTTTGAGTCGTAAAAACTTGTTTCTAAACACATTTGTTTAACGATTGGTACCAAAAGTAGTCGACTACTTACTCTCCAGCATTTGTTTGTGCAGCACTATAATTATTTGCAAATACATATATATTTATGTATCTACATGTAAATTCAAATTTGCAAGGAGATAGTAATATAAATACTTATGTATTTCTTTGTGTGTTGTATCTGTACAACTCGTCAAAATATTGGTAATTTATATGAAAACTAAAGAAAAATTTGTTTGATATAAAAATGAGATGCTTATTGCAGGTTAAATGCACCTATATGACTGCATATTATTGATTCTTACACCATATCATCAGAAGAATTAAACCTACATACATACATACATATGTATTTTCGAATTTCATAGTTTAATGTGTAATGATGATTTGGTGTAAGAAACAATGAAATGCAATCATATAGACACATTCAAGAAGCAAAAAAATGATAAATAGTGCTAAAATAAAAAAGTCATCCATTCAACAATTTTCACTTTATTAAACGCTTATAAAGGGTGTTTTTTTCGATGTATAGAACTTTCAGTTGCAATAAAACAACGATGGATTATTCGATTTACATGAATTCTATTTATCCGCAAGATAATCCTGTGGCATTACATTTGAAATATGATTTCTGGCATATGACCGCCACGGAATGAAAGAGTTAGTAATCATGGCTCTATACCGATTACCATTGACTGTAACGTTCTGGCCATCATCGTTTTTGCAGAAGTACGGGCTAATGATTCCACCAGCCCAAACAGTCAGTTTTTCTGGATGTAACGGTGTTTCGACATACACTTGAGGATTATCTTCACTCCAAATGCGACAGGTTTGTTTGTTGACGTATCCATTCAACCAGAAGTGCGCTTCATCGCTAAACAAACTTCGCTTATGAAAATCGGGAACAACGGCAATCTCGTTTTGGGCCCATTCGTCGAATCTACGCCATACTTGACTCTATTTATGATGAATTGCCAAAGCAAACTGAGAATAAATCACTTAACAGCTGTTAAATCGGTCGCCATCTTGAACAGTAATGCCAACTTAAAGTTCTATACATCGAGGCCACAATAAAAATATTCAATTTATAAGCAGCATAATAAGCTATAAGTCGTTTATGAACACACTTCTCTGGATTTTTGCCTTTATGACTTTTTTTTTATAACTTTTTCAATGATTTAAACTGTTTTTGAGTTAAGAGAATATATATTGTCCTACCTCCTCCATTTTTAAGATAACGGTATATCTCAAAATCAAGAGCTAACCTAAAAAAAACGGTTAGCACCACTGAATTCAGCGCACCCAAATTAGGTTTAGTCACTGGGTGCCCCGTCTGTCGGAAAAAAAGTTTCAAATTCAAGCACAGTGTAATCAGTGAAAACATTAATTCGCTACTTGTCAGCCTTTTAAATATATTGTCCTCGAAGTACCAAGCAAATTAAGATAGTTTTTTTTTTCAATTACTGATTTGGGTATGTTGATGTAGATCTTTCAGATACACATTCAATTGGTTCGAATCCCATGCGGCTACTTCGTCAATGCTTACGACAAATGGACTTGCTGAAGAATGTCTGGTTAAATGTACTGCCAGACTCTCTTTATAATACCACATTCTGCGATTTGATAAATTATTTTTGCCAAGACATAATAAAGCGTATAATTTCGCTTGAGGATATATCTGCCACAGCTGCTAATGAATTAAGTGAGCTTATCGAAGCTATTTTGGACAAAGCGCCCAAGCTTTTTAATGTGAGTTGTGAAAATGTAGTTGAAAATTTATTTGGTTTTTATTTACTACTTGTAGAATAAACATGATGTTTTCCGAGTGCCTTGTTGGATGAAGTTACAACACTTAAAAATTATTTTGAATGCATCCTTGCAACAAATAACCGACCAGTGGTGCGAAGGTGCTGGAATTTTGACAGCAAATTATGGAGCAGAAGAAATCCGGCATTTAATTAGAGCCCTCTTCCAAAATACTGATCGAAGGGCTAAGGCTTTATCTCTCATAAAAAATGATATTGATGTGAATTAAATTACAAGCATACGTACATTGGGGCATAAGTATTGATATCGAAAAAGTACGCTTTCAGTAATATTAAGTCACTGTTAAACAAGAGTAAGACGAGGAAAAGCCGACTTTACTCTGTTCTAAAGTTAAAAGCTGCATAAGTTGTCCTTAACCTATTCAGCAATAACCTCAATAAAAAAATATTAAAAAACCGTTTTTTATGTAATTTAATTTTTACATTACAAATTCTTTTAAGTTGAACCAGCTTTAAATTAGTGCCATATTATTTAGCCCAAATTTATAATTGGAAAATTAAAAGGCACACATTGTTTGGAAGTCTATTTTCGTCTTCCCCCGGGAAATTTATAAATAGATGGAATTCTATACAGCCGACAACTACATGCCAACAAACTTCCTCTGTTCAATATCTCAACTGTAAAAGCAGATTTATGGAAATTGCTGTCATGCAAACTATTGCAAATTTAAAATCCCATATCCAATGAGATGACTAAAATATTAAGTATATGTACATGTAAGCACGCACATATATAAACAAGATTTTAAATTTAGTTATTTTGACCCTTTTTTTCTTATATTTTGCTTATACCCTTCACATAAATGTGTAAGGGTATATATAAGTTTGTGATTCCGTTTGTAACGCATTGAAATATCCATCTAAGACCCCATAAAGTATATATATTCTGGATCAGAATCAATAGAGATTACGATTGAGCGATGTCCGTCTGTAGTCGTTGAAATACCGTTTCTGCGAAAACGGTTTGAGATAGAAACCTCACTCTTTCGCTAAAACGTGTTAAACCCCGGTAGTGGGTCTGCTATTGAAATTCAGTAAGATCGGTCGACAGATAGCCGAGATATATTCAAAAAACCGGGTTTTGAGGGGTATTTTTTGCCAGTTTTTTGGTCAGATTGGCCCAAAAATTTACGAATTGTTGAAATCGGCCCATATATACCCGAGATATAGCGTATCCCTATTTTTAAAGAAATCGGCTTTATAAGCCAAATAAAACAACTTTTGGCACCAAAAATTAATCAGAATGGTACACATAGGCTATTTAGAGGCAAACGTGGAAAATTTTTTGACAGCGGCCCATATACACTCGAGATATAGCGCCTCCCGTTTTCTCAAGAAGTCGGCTCTAAAAGCCAAATAAAACAACTTTTGGTACCAAAAATCGATCAGAATGGTACATATGTATAAGGTGTTTAAAATCAAAATTTGAAAATGTCTGAAATCGGTCTATAAATACCTGAGATATAGCGTCTCCCGATTTTTCAAGAAATCGCCTCTATAAGCTAAATAAAACAACTTTTGGCACCAAAAATTAATCATAATGATACATATAGGCTAGTCAGAAGCAAAACTGGAAAATTTTTTGACATCGGCCCATATATGCTCGAGCTATAGCGCCTCCCGATATCAAGAAGTCGGCCCTGGAAGCGAAACGAAACAATTTTTTGCACTAAAAATTTGTCGGAATAGTACATATATGTTGAAAGTGTTGCAACACATACCTTAGAATTGTAACTCAGTTTGATAAGCGATTGCTTTGTTATTTTTTTCCCTTCTGTTTATGCGTACTCATTATTTTATTTAGTCTTAGTTTGAATTTCTCCCAATAAACATTGTTAGAGAAGAAACCTGGTTCGTGTGTTCTTATTGATTGGCAGCCCACGGTAATTGTATTATCCAACAGGTTATGGGCCCAGGTCACATAACAGCGTGTATATAGGCAGAAGGAGATGTCGGAAAAAAGAGACAAATTAAATTATTTAAAAAATATATGAAAACGTTCTGTGTGAGCAATTGAGAAAACAAAGAAAGAAAAACGTTCTTAGTGAACATTGTCATTTTGGGTGTCAGCAAGAAAAAAAAATGAATTTCATGCAAATAGAGAAGCTAGACGACTCCAATTATGGAACATGGTGTATCCACATGAAAAGTCTGCTGATACATTCCGATTTATGGTCAGTTACGTGTGGCAAAGAAGCGAAACCAGAAGTGGCAAATGCTGCTGCAATTTTCAACAGCAAAGATGAAAAAGCTTTAGCGTCGATCTCGTTATGTGTGAAGGCATCTCAATTAAATAGTATAAAGGCATGCGCAACAGCAGCAGAAGCGTGGAATGCATTAAGGGATATCCACCAACCGAAAGGGCCAGCCAGGAAGATTATGCTGTTCAAAAAATTGTTGTATATGAGAATGACAGAAAATTCGTATATGGCGGATTATTTGAGTGAGTTTGAAAGCATCAAAGAACATTTGGCTGAAATAGACGTAAGAATACCGGATGAAATATTGGTAATTATATTGTTATCAAGTTTGCCAAAAAGTTTTGAAAATTTTGTAGTGGCAATAGAAACCAGAGACAGTCTGCCGGTGTATACCGCGTTAAAAGTTAAATTACTTGAAGAAGGAGCACGACAGCGTGAGATGGCAAACGCAAACAGCACGGGTTGTAAAACAGAGACATTGATGCAAGAAAACCCGAAAGAAACCCAACAAACGATTTAACAGTAGGTTTGAGGCGAATAGAATCAAAAATGGTGAGAACAATAGAAAATGTTTCAACTGCGGTGAAACCGGGCATTACGCTGCAAGGTGCAATAAGAAGAAATCTGAAAAGAACTCGTGTTTTATGACAAAATTGTTAACAATGAGAAATGTAAATGAGAAAGGAAATGTTGATAGCTGGTGCATTGACAGCGGAGCAACTAGTCATTTTTGCTGCGTGCGTGAGCTATTTACAACATACGAAAAATACGAAGAACAAATTGTGTTACCTAACAATATGTATGCAAAAGCCATTGGTCGGGGTAGTGTTGATATTAGGGGCGCAAATGTAACCCTAGAAAACGTTTTGCATGTAGTTGAAATTCCCAATAACTTCATATCGGTTAGCAGAGCTACAAAAAATGGTTTGACTGTATTTTTCAAAGGCAGCTATGTATGTCGAAATAAAAGATAAAAACAACCATTGCTTGTTGAAAGCTATTGAAGACGATGGTTTGTTTATTTATAAGGCTAAGGATAGCAAATGCTGCAGTATAAAAGAAAATAAAGAAGCCGTAAAATGGCATAACAGATATGGCCAAGTAAATTACAACTGTCTTCGTGACATGATTCATAAAAATGTAGTGCGAGGCATTAAAGTTAAGAATTTTCCTAAGTTTTTGGAATGTGAAACTTGTGCGAAGAGCAAGATATATCAAAAATCATTTAGTAAGTCCGAAAGAAGAACAACTGAGGTGTTGCAGATTGTGCACAGTGACGTTTGTGGACCTATGAACAAAAACTCTCTAGGTGGCTCTCGATTCTTTGTTACGTTCATGGATGATTTTTCAAGAAACATTGCTGTTTATTTTATTAAATCAAAAAGCGAAGTATTTGAAGTGTTCAAAGATTTCAAAAATGAGGTTGAGAAACAAACGGGTAAGAAAATTAAGTGTTTGAGATCCGACAATGGTGGTGAATATGTCAGCTATGCATTTGGCAACTACTTACGTCAACATGGTATAAAAAGACAATTGACGGTACCCAATACGCCACAGAAAAACGGCGTCGCAGAGCGCGCAAATCGTACGCTGGTCGAAATGGCTCGAACCATGCTCGTGTATTCCGGTCTTGCTGAACATTTTTGGGCAGAGGCAATTAAGACAGCAACTTACATAAGAAATCGTACAACAACAAGCGTTTTTCGTGACAAAACACCATTCGAAGCTTGGAATGGAAGTAGACCAACGGTTCATCACTTCAAAATATTCGGTACCAAAGCAATTGTTCTAGACAAGAAGGTTTCAAAGAAATTTGCACCGAAAGGCAAGGAATGTGTTATGATTGGTTATAGCGAGGAAAGTAAAGCTTATAGGCTTTATAGTCATGACGATCGCAAGATAATAGTAGCAAGAGACGTAATATTTTTTGAAGAAAATCTTTGTGATAACAACTCTGATAATACTGGCAACAACACAACTGATGTATTTACGTTTTGCAGTAACAATGTAGAATTGAACGAGCAGTTACATGTTGAAGAAGGGGCACAAGAAATTGTAATGGACGCGACAGGTGTTCAGATTGAAGAACAAGATGAGTGTGCAGCAGATGATGTCAATCATGAAGAAGTCAATGTGCAACCAGTGGTACGGTTCGGAAGAGGAAGGCCAAGAATAATAAGAAATGGTTGTAGGGGGCGTCCAAGAAAATTGTTCAATGAACTTAATGCTCTGGGTGAGTACCAAATTGAAACTCCTGAAAATATTGAAGAGGCCCTTAATGGCCCGTATGCCGAAGATTGGCGAAAATCAATGGAATACGAATATAATTCCCTTATAAAAAATGACACATGGGAACTTATAGATCTTCCGAAAGGGCAGGTAGCAATAGGTTGTAGATGGGTATATGCTGTCAAAAGAAACAAAGATGGTAGTATTCGGAAACTAAAATCAAGGTTGGTCGCGAAAGGGTGCAGTCAACGTTATGGAATAAATTACCATGAAACTTTCTCACCAGTGGTGCGCTACGCTAATATTAGGCTTGTGCTTGCATTGGCTGTTGAGCACAACATTTATCTACATCAAATGGACGTTTCATCAGCATATCTCAACGGGGACTTACATGATGATGTTTTTATGAAGCAACCACAATGTTTTGAAAATGAAAATTTCCCAGAAAAAGTACTTAAGCTCAAAAAATCATTATATGGCTTAAAACAAAGTGGCCGTGAGTGGAACTCAAAATTAAATAATGCCCTTAGAGAGCTAGATTTCGAACCATCTGTGAGTGACCCATGTATATATGTAAAAGAACAATCTGGCGTCTACAGTATAATCGTGGTGTATGTTGATGATTTGCTAGTAGGGAGTTCATCAATGAAAGAATTAAAATCTATTAAGAAATTGATTGCTACGAAATTTGAAGTTGTGGATGGTGGTGAGTTGTCTCATTTTCTCGGAATGGAATTTGAGCGAGAAGGAGATTTGGGAGCTATTACTGTTTCACAAAAGCAGTATATTACTGATATACTCGAAAAGTTTAATATGGCTGATTGTAAGGAAGTCTTTACTCCACCAGATCCTGCCTACCAGGTAAACTGTGTTGATGAAAATTGTAAAAAGGTGGATAAAACCAAATACCAGGCAGCTATTGGTATTTTAATGTACTTGGCGTTATCTACACGGCCTGATATTCTGTTATCAGTTACTAAGCTAGCACAAAGAAACAACGACCCTCATTCGGAACACGAAACTGCGTATAAACATATCTTGAGATATTTAAAGAAAACTTCTGAATTAAAACTTAGCTACCGTAAAACTGGGATACCTGTCCAATGTCATGTGGATGCAGATTGGGCTGGAGATGCGAGTAACAGAAAGTCGTTTTCTGGATACACTTTTGTAGCAGCTGGGTGTGTTTTTTCGTGGAGCGCAAGAAAACAAAATATGGTATCACTTAGTAGCGCAGAAGCAGAATATGTAGCCATTTCAACAGCAGCAACTGAGGCTTCGTATATTCGGAAAATGCTAGAAGAATTGAAATTTCCCCTTCAAGGTCCGATGATGTTTTTCAACGACAATCAAAGTGCTCACTGTCTAGTAAGAAATCCAGTGTTTCATCCGAGAAGCAAACATATTGCAATTAAGTATCACCACGTTCGCGATTTATTTGCCAAAGATGAAATTGTAGTAAACTATCGATCAACAGATAATATGATGGCAGACATTTTAACAAAGAATCTTTGTAAATTAAAACATTATAAATTTGTAAAGTCAATGGGGCTTATTTAAATTATTTTTTAAAAACCAGAAACCTATAACTTGAATTATTTTACTTGTTTATTTATTTATTTATGTTAAGCTTAATTCAATTCAAGTCGTGTTGAGAGTGTTGCAACACATACCTTAGAATTGTAACTCAGTTTGATAAGCGATTGCTTTGTTATTTTTTTCCCTTCTGTTTATGCGTACTCATTATTTTATTTAGTCTTAGTTTGAATTTCTCCCAATAAACATTGTTAGAGAAGAAACCTGGTTCGTGTGTTCTTATTGATTGGCAGCCCACGGTAATTGTATTATCCAACAATATAGGCAGTTCAGAGGCAAAATTAGAACATTTTTGGACATCGGCCCATATGCACCCCAGATAACGCTCACGATTTCTCAAGAAGTCGGCATTAAAAGCCAAATAAAACAACTTTGGGTACCAAAAATCTATCAGAATGGTACTACATACATATATAATGTTTAAAAGCAAAATTCGAAAATATTTGCGAGCATATATGTACATATGTATATGTATGTAAGTAGGTTCGCATAAATTTTTTTTTTTTGGTTTTGCTTCAAATGTGTATACTCGAGTTTGAACAAGTGCTGGAAACAATTGTTGAAAAAAAGGGTACTCAATTAAATTTTTTAAACAATTGCGTCTTCAAGCTCATTCACACAAAAAAAAATGTTGTTTTTGCCTACGTACTTACATACATATGTACACACATGTGTATAAGGCTCTACGCAACAGATCATCAACCACGTGCCCAAGAAAAAACAATCATTCCTAACAACAAGGAATGTAAATATGTATATCTTCATTGCTTAAGAAAAAAATACACTGAAAATATTCAATAGCAAAGAATTTATTTTAGAGTTTCCTATTATAGGTACGTATGCATGTACCCACATAAGTAAATTGAAAAGAAAATCACACTTAAGGGCAATTCAGACTATTATACAAGTATAAATACATTTATCGAGTTTTGTGAAATGAAAGTATAATTAGATTTCTTGAGACTGTCAAAAAGTCTAACGTAAATTACATTTTACATTCACACCATCATACTTCAAATAAAATGAAAAATTTGAGTGGAAAAGAAAACAGCTGTTGCATATGTATGTACATACGTTATTTTTTTAACGTGCTTTTTTGTGCTATTGAATATTAACGAAATAATATTTTTTGAAATTTATAAGAATGGTGTGCAGAAAATCAAAGAAAAAAATGCTCTTAAAATTTGTGGCTGCATTAGTAATAATTAAAAAATATCAAGATAAATAATATTGTGCACGACGTGGTGTAAAACTCTTGTGGAGCCGTGAATGGCTTCTACGACGATGTTCGGGTAGGGATCTTACCCATATCGCAATGAAGGAACTACAGATGGAAGACCCACAAAGTTTTCAAAATTTCTGTAGGCTTTCCAAAGATTCCTTCCAGGATTTGTTAAGCATTGTTGGACCATTTATAAAAAAAGAAAACACAGTGTTAAGAGATTCAGTTACAGCAACTACGCGGTTTGTATTAAAAAAATTAAGGCACATTTTCAATTATAGTGATTTTTGTTTGCGTTTACTCCAGGCTACTGATCACTCTTAGGTATATGGCAACGGGAAACACTTATAAGGACCTTTCCTATGGCTTTAGAGCATAGATGCCCATGGTAGTAGTATTGGTGAGAGTGACGAAATAACACTGGAAGAAAACAATTTGCTATGCATTTTATTCATGGCTTTGTGAACATGTTCAAAATGTTTTTTTTTTTAAATTATATTTCTTAGTTTTTTTAAATGTCTTATGACAAATAAGACATTGCATGTCATCAAAAGCATTTTATAACATAAAATACTTTTCGGCTGACATCATTAATATATCGCAATAATAAGACACAGAATTTCTGCAAGAGTTAGTATAAGTTAGGTACACAAATCTTTGTATGTACCTAACTTATACCATGTTAATCTGTGCTACGCAGATCAATCTTTATCATATTTTTTTACCAGAAAAACACACACAAAGTACATACATATGTACATAAGTGATGGACACACACTTGTGCGAGGTTCTATTTTGATATTTCTGTTTTGAAATACCTACATAAATACATATTGTTACGTTTTTACCTTTTAAAAACGTTTCTCTTAGATTCTTTAATTGTAATGAAGTTAAAACACTCACGTCTTCAGTTTACAGAAATCAACAGTTTAACACTTTATTTACTTTAACACACTGTACTTGTAAACACTTTACTAAGAACAACACTTTTACTTATTCACTTTTTATTACTTAAGACACTTTACACGTTAGCGCTTTTATACCTCTCAGTGATCATTACTCGAACAGTCTAGACCAGGGGTGACCCTATACCATAGATGCCCAGTAGTGGCTGATATCAGCAAATTAAACTCACACGTATTATTACACATTTTGAAGATGTTCACAAAGCCATGAATAAAATGAATAGCAAATTATTTTCTTCCAGTGTTATTTCGTCACTCTCACCAATACTACTACCATGGGCATCTATGCTCTAAAGCCATAGGAAAGGTCCTTATAAGTGTTTCCCGTTGCCATATACCTAAGAGTGATCAGTAGCCTGGAGTAAACGCAAACAAAAATCACTATAATTGAAAATGTGCCTTAATTTTTTTAATACAAACCGCGTAGTTGCTGTAACTGAATCTCTTAACACTGTATTTTCTTTTTTTATAAATGGTCCAACAATGCTTAACAAATCCTGGAAGTCGGTTAATTGTGTTAAATGTGGTTTAGGTCATCTAACTGCAGATTGTGAAAAAGATAATAGCACTCCCCCTAGATGTGTAAATTGTTTGCAAAGCCATCCAGCAAGCTACAAAGGCTGTATTGTTTACAAGCAATTATTAAAGAAAAAACTTCAAACCAACATTTCTAATAGAAGAAACAACGTTAGTTATACTCATAATAACGATGATTATCCTGGTTTTAGCCAAAACTCGATAAATCCTAATATAACACAAAACAAAATTACGTATTCAGAAGCCATAAGAGGAAATGAACCAAGTTCTCTTGACAGGTTAGAAAGCTTAATACAAAATCAACTGGAGTTAACAAACAAGCTTTTGAATATGATGACAGTTTTAATAGCTAAATTGTGCAACTAAATTTAAATATTGCAATATGGAATGCCAACGGGCTTTCAAACCATACACAAGAAATTGAACTCTTTCTGAAAACACATTTTATCGATATTATGTTAGTGTCGGAAACACATTTTACTAACAGATCTTTCTTTAGAATAAGAGGATATAATTTGATAACGGCAAATCATCCAGATGACAGAGCGCATGCTGGAGCATCTATATTAATTAAATCCACTATTAGATACGAAATGTTAGATGAAGTCAGAGAATCTTTTCTGCAAGCTGCCAGTATTAAAATTAAATGTGGTCTAAGCGATATTACCTTTTGTGCTGTATATTTTCCTCCACGATTCTCGGTTAAAAGTCATCAATTTAAAAATTTCTTTGAGAGTCTGGGACCAAAATTTTTTGTTGCTGGGGATTTTAATGCTAAGCATCTATGGTGGGGATCTAGATTAGTCAATCCAAAGGGAAGTGAGCTTTATAAGTGCATTTCGGACAACAATTTCTCCGTATTGTCAACGGGTAGTCCAACTTACTGGCCCACAGATCCACGAAAAATACCAGATCTTTTAGACTTCGTTGTTTATAATGGAATCCCAAGTCACTTATTACATATTTTTCATAGTGATGAACTAAGCTCTGATCATACGCCTTTGCTTGCTAGTTTAAACACTAACATACACTTGCAACAAGAAAAACAAAACATTCTTCATAACAGAACAGATATAAAATCGTTTACCACGTTTATTGAAAGAAATATAAACCTTAATGTTTCTTTAAAAACTGCTGAAGAAATAGATAACGCAGTAGAAATTTGCAATAGAACAATTCACGAAGCGGGATACTTATCAACACCAAGCCTTCCGATCCAAAATTGTTCGAGGCAAGTTTTTATAACAACCAAATTAAGAGAACTTTTAAGAAACAAGAGACGACTCAGAAAAATCTGGCAAAATAGCAGAAACACTCATGACAAACAACTGTATAACAAAGCTACTAAGGACCTTAAAAAAGCGCTGTATGAAATGAAGAATGATCAAATCGGTGATTTTCTTAGTAATCTCAACACTAATAATACTAAAGATAACGAATTTTCGTTGTGGAAGGCAACAAAATTTATAAAACGTCCTATGAAAAGGAATATTCCAATAAAAGATGCTAACAATGTATGGTGTAAAGATGACAAATCTAAAGCTGAAGCATTTGCACGTCACCTAGAAAATACGTTTCAACCTCATTCAAACACAAATTCAAGCGTAGAAGAAATAGTTACATTTTTAGATAGCCCTTGTCCTATGGATTGGCCAATAAAACATATTACTCCACAAGAAGTCCGAGAAGAAATAAAAAACATTAACTGTAAAAAATCTCCCGGTTATGATAATGTAAATGGAAAAGTTATTCAAACCCTGCCCAGAAAAAATATTCTATACTTAACTTATATATATAATGCAATGTTAAGGCTAAACTACTTTCCCGTGCAATGGAAGTGCGCAGAGATTGTAATGATCAATAAGCCAAACAAGCCTGAGAACATGGTTTCATCTTACCGTCCAATTAGTTTACTGGCTTTATTCTCCAAAATATTCGAAAGAATATTTTTGAAAAGATTACTACCAGTGTTAGAAGAATTAAACATCATTCCTGAACACCAATTTGGTTTTAGAAGTCAACATGGCACTCCAGAACAATGCCATCGTATTGTTGCATACATCAGAGATGCTTTGGAATCCAAAAAATACTACTCAGGAGTATTTCTAGATGTTCAACAAGCTTTTGATAAAGTATGGCATATTGGGTTATGTTATAAGTTAAAAAAGCTGCTTCCAACTCCTTTTTACCTTTTGCTAAAATCATATCTTTCAGACAGAGGCTTTTTTGTTAAAGTTAATTATGAATTTTCTAAAATATATAAAATTAATGCCGGTGTTCCTCAAGGCAGTGTACTCGGTCCCATACTCTACACTATATTTACATCTGAAATGCCAATTATTGAAGACGTATTAGTTGCCACTTATGCAGATGATACTGCAATCATGACATCTGATGATTGTTGTAACAACGCATCAATTTTAATGCAACGACAGCTCAACACAATTGAAAATTGGTTAAATAAATGGAGCATAAAAGTCAATACAGAAAAATCTCTACATGTTACGTTTTCTCTACGACGTAGAAACTGCGCTGAAGTTATTCTAAATAATACTCCAATACCTCAAGCTGAATGCGTTAAATACTTAGGAATGCATATTGATAAAAGATTAACGTGGAAGTCGCACATAAAAGCAAAGAAGCAGCAATTAAACATTAAAACTAAACGCTTATTTTGGCTATTGGGACCAAATTCTAAATTAAGTTTGAATAACAAAATATTAATCTATAAAACCATACTAAAACCTGTTTGGACTTATGGTATTCAGTTGTGGGGAACATCTAGCAACTCAAACATAGAAATATTGCAAAGATATCAATCTAAAACACTAAGATCAATAATCAACGCTCCATGGTTTGTGTCAAATAACACAATTCATAAAGATCTTTCCATCCCTCGGATTATGGACGAAATCAAAAGGATAGCTAAAAACTATTTAGATAGACTAAGTCGGCATGTAAACCCATTAGCGATAGCTCTACTTGATGACACAGAAGAAATCAGAAGACTCAAAAGACATCACATTCTTGATTTGCCATTCCGGAATTAACTTTCATGTTTCTAAATATTTCTGTTTATATTTATTTTCATCTTTATTTATTTACTTGTTTTTTTTCTTGCTTGTAGATATATTATATAATTGTAAATATATGTATGTGTGTATACGAATCTACTAGTTAGTATTAATGTTTATGTTACATAGATAAACTTTTAATACTGATATTATCCATAATGTTTATTAAGTTGGTTGTTGTTCTCAATGGAGAACACCAAAAATGTTACTGTTGTTATTATATCAAATTTGCTTATTATCCTTAAATGGATAGATTGTAAATAAAAATTGTATACTAAAAAAAAAAAAATTGAAGTTGTCCAGTTTTTTATATCGATTTACTAAAGGGGTTAATAAAATAAAATTTGATTTGTTTTATTTTTCTATTTACATACATACATCTACGTATATACATAAAAAGGTAAAAAAGCTCGTTTATTCATATAAGAAACAAATGCCTTATGGCCATAGCTACTTATATAAGAAATAAGTTTCTTATATAAAATAATTGTATATAAGAAAGAAACGCTTATAAAGAAACTTTTTTCGTGGATTTTTCAAGTTTCTTATATCCGATAAATACTGTATATTTTAAAATGCAATAAGTAGACTTTTGAAAAAGCTGAAGCATTTAATTTTTATAGTATATTAATTGTATTAGTCCAACTTTTACAATTATTTTAATATCCAATTATTCTTCTTAATCTGGATAAAGTTCAGCAATAATTGTTGTGCTTAATAAATATTAACTACAACAATAATAATTGGAAACAAAAATTTAACTTTATATACATATATGTAACTGTCTTTGAAAAGGCAACCGGAAATAAAAACTCAATTCAGCAAAGGTTCATATTTAATTTCTTTAATCGTATTCTCTTCAAAATGGTATACACCTACAACAGTTTATGTATAGAAGTAGTTTATGTATAAAACTATTTATATATAAGTATTTAAAACAAAACCAAAAAGAATTACTAGTGAACTTTACATATACATATGTACATTTATAACAAATAATACAAAATAAATTAAGTCAAGTACGAGGCTGGCTCGCACTCTTAGGGTTCCGTACGTATGCATGTATAATGTATATATGGAATGGCGTATGTGAATACATATGTATATTTTATAAATTTCATCTCCCTGTTTTTAAAGCTACTTTATGTTGTATGGGGCCACCTAGTAATTTTCCACTTGTTTTTGTTGTTGCAATTTGCTGTTATAAGGCATCCGGGAATACATACACTGTGCGAATTTCGGCTCTCTATCTCTTACGGTTCGAGAGTTATAGCTAACTATCACCCTACCTTGTAAAGGGACACCTGGTAGTTTTACAGTTGTTGTTGTTTCTAGCAAGTGTTGTTGTGGAGCATATGTGAATACACATATTGTGCAAATTTCATCCATCTGTCTCTCACGAGTCGAGAGTAACGGCTAGTTGTTACTTTACGTTGTATAGGGACACCTGGTAATTTTCGAGTTGTTGTTTTTAGCAACTCCGTTTCACTCTAATGAGTACGGAACCCTAAAAAGGTATTTAACGTAGTCTTTTAATTTTCTTTATGCGTGCACATTTTTAATATACATTCAATAAAAACAAGTAAGAGTGCTATATTCGGCTGGGCCGAATCTTACCCCCCGATTATGGTTCACAACATTTGTTCATTTATGTATGTATTTTTTGAAAAGTGATTATGGTTTACAACTATTGTATCAAGTGTTGTGAAAATCTTACAACACATAATCAGATGTTGTCAAAAACTTACGACACCTACTGAAGTGTTGTCTTGTTGATGTTACCAGTTAAATTACGAAAAAATTATAAAATTTGTAAGTGTGCATACAAAATTTTTTTGCAAAAATATAAAAAAAAAACAATTAATTGTTAAAATTTATTAACAAAATATAAATAAAAATACATCTATACACATAATTATTACCCATTTTTCGATTACAAAACAGTTTTGTTTTGTAGTTGCAATGGATTTAAACTGCAATCTATAATTTTTTGCTCCTTTCATTATCATAACCAAATTAAACATCAACATTTACATAAATTTTTATGGCTTTGTTTGTACTTTTCTAGCAAAAACGTTTTTCATTCTTTTCATTTTTACCAATGCAATTCTACGCGGTAGTTGCGGTGTTACATGAAATCCAACACTCCAAGTCTTTTTGTTGTAAAACTTGACAATGAAACGTCAACATTTACTATTTTTCGCTTGTGTATGTGTAATGAAAGCAACATACGCGTGCATCTTTCTGCAAGTGTGGCTTTACTTGGTAGTTTTTTGTGTGCAGGCATGTATTTTTTGCGGAAAGATGCTCTACGAATGAAAAACAACTCTGTGACATGCACAACACCTAGATGTTGTGAACCATAATCACAAAAAGAGTTGTAAGTTGTGTTGTAAATCTTACAACACAACATTTAGATGTTGTGAACCATAATCGGGGGGTTAAATACCCTTCACAATAGTACATACATTCTGATTAATTTTTTTATTTTTGGTGCGAAAAGTTGCTTTATTTGGCTTTTAAAGCCGATTTCTTGAAATATCGGGAGACGCTATATCTCGGGTATATATATGCCGATTTTTTCAAAAATCTGACCTAAAAATGGCCAAAAATACTCCTTAAAACCCGGCTTTTTGATATATCTCGGCTATCCGTGGACCGAACTTACTGAATTTCAATATCAGATCCACTACCGGGATTTAACACATTTAAGCGAAAGAGTGAGATTTCTATCTCAAAGCATTTTCTCAGAAACGGTATTTCAACGACTACAGACGGACATCGCTTAATCGTAATTTCTATTGAATCTGGTTAAGAATATATATATATATATATGTGTATATATATATATATATATATATATGTATATATATACATATACATATACGCAATCAATCGTAATCTCTCTTGATGCTGATCCAGAATATATATACTTTATGGGGTCTTAGATGGATATTTCAATGCGTTACAAACGGAATCACAAACTTATATATACCCTTACACATTTATGTGAAGGGTATAAAAATATTGTACTGGTGTATGCCTCATAGATTTTGAAAAGGCATTTGATAACACTTGGTTACCCGCCTTGATATACAAATTAATAAATTTCAAATTCCCTACACATTTAGTACTTCTGTTATACGAAATGTTGAACAATAAGCAATTTGTAGTATATGGCGACAATAAAGTAAATTCACGTACATTTAAAATAAGTAATGGTCTTCAACAAGGAACTGTTAACGCTCCGATTTTATTCAGTTTGTATATACACGACAGAGATTGACAGGAGTTGGTTCAATTTTACTGCCCACTCCTTGCTTTTGTTTTGTTTTCAAACATCAACAAATCTATTACATTGTTTGTAGAGTTTCCGACAGGGTGAAATATCTTAAAGTCATCCTGGATCGGAAACTAAAACGGAAATACCACATAGATGATAGAGTCAATAAGGCTCATATATGTTGGTCAATCTGTAAACGGGCCATAGGCAGATGGGGGCTGGATCCAAAGATGACACACTGGCTTTCATTAGGCCGATTATGGCCTATGCTTCTATAGTGTGGTGGACGTCGATGGAATATAAATGCAACATCAAAACTGTACAAAAAGTTCAGAGAACCTGCTGTGTTGGTATAAGTGGGGCTCTCAGAACAACACCAACAAGGGCGATGGAAGCAATATTATCCGTCGAGCCAATCGAAATTCGTATAAAATATGAAGCGGCTCTCACAGCGAAACGATTAAAGGTGATGGGTGAGTGGATCGATCAGGGACACGAAACGCATCATCAACAAATCTTTACAGCCATAGGCGAGTCTACACCGGAAAATTCGACGTCAGATCGTATACCGGAGACCAGACTAGAGGCCAATTGCGAAACATTGATTCCTGACTTACATTCCTGGTTGACCGACCCTTTGAACCAGATCCCCATGGGGCTTCATTGTTACACGGATGGATCAAGGGCGAGGGGAAAAACAGGGCTTGGTATTTATATAGAGCATACAACGGAACTGTTATTTCGTCTGCCGGACTTTTGCACAGTCTTTCAGACAGAAATTCGGGCAATTACGGAGTGTATTAGGGTGCTCAATGAAATCGGAAGGCCAGCATCTATGAATATATTCACGGATAGCCAAATGGCCATCAGGGCGATCTCAGCTGAGCGGATTAAATCACGACCAGTTTGGGATTGCAAAAAAGCTATTAACAGTTACTCTTCTCATGGTGAACTGCGCATCATATGGGTGCCAGGGCATGCGGGAATAACTGGAAATGAAAGGGCAAACTCACTTGCTTCAAGAGCAAGAGAGTTAAGTAACATAAGCTTGGTATGCGCGAAACCTTTCGATGCAGTTAAATCTGAGCTAAAGAACTGGGCTCATAGAGCTCATTTAACTCTCTGGAATAACGAAACTGTGGGAAGCAATACAAAAATCCTATGGGGGATCCAGATGAGGAAAAAACGGGGGTATTGCTAAGACTTAGCAAGCCCGAATTAAGTAGATTAATGGGAGTTCTGACAGGCCACTCTCAACTACTTTCATATCTTAACCGCATAGGAATAGCGGGAGGAGATGAATGTAGAGCTTGTGGAGAGGAAAGCGAAACATTGGAGCACTATTTATGTCAGTGCCCCGCTTTCTCACAAATACGATCCCGACATTTTGGAAGTGACACCTTACCAGACATAACCCAATTACGGGGCGTATGCTGGAGGAAACTATGGAACTTTGTGATTGACACGGAGTTCCTATAGACCTATGTATGAGTCAAACTGGTTCACGGTTAAACCCACGGAGCGCACAACAAGCCTATATTGGCTGGTTGTGCGGTGTATGTCGTAAGACATGGGCAGAAGAACCCCTCCATTCAACCTAACCTAACCTAACCTTGTAGAGTTTGCTTGTGTAAATGCATTGCTTTTACTTAATCTCTTTTTTCGATACCGTTAGCAATAACAACATACAAAACATCCCTTTGTATACAAAACACTCCAGTGATTCATTAAAAACTCAAATTACAGCTTAACTCTTTTGACTAAAATAGTGTTTTGTATTATTTGTTTTAACAGCAAATATTTTTGAAAATGAATTCGGAAATACTAAAAAATATTGAAAATAGTGTTTTTCTCTTAAGAAAGGGAAGAAGTAAAAGCAAAATTTGGGAAGTTTTTTCCCACATTGAAAATGCTGATGGTGAAATTATTGAAGGACTGGTAATTTGTGAAAAATGTAATCGTTTTCTAAAATTTAATGGAAGACAAACATCCAATCTCATTCGCCACAAGTGTTATGATGTTCGGAATCGCACTGTTGCTTTAAAAAAAGTATATATGTATATAAGTTATTAATTTTTTTAATATTAATAAAAAAACAGTTTGATAATTTTTGATTTTTTGGAAAATTAAAAAAATATATATTTTATAATTTTTTATTTAAAGTGAAATAAACATAACCTGATTTCTTATTTCAAAACTTTAAAAAATTACTGTAATTTTGTTTCCTAAATTTTGAAGTATAGGTGATATTTTGTAAACTATTTTTTTCTTACATAGGTATTAATAATATTTATTTCTTTTTGTACATAAAATACAAGAAAAATACTTCTAAATAAAAAAACAAAAATAATCTACGTGTTTTATTAAAAATGTACGAAAAACTGCATCATTTTTCATTGTAACCGTGATATTGTTTATCTTTTGCTAGTAATTGGTTTATTCACATTTAGACAGTGAAACACTCCAAAATACTTACTGCTTTTATGATTAGTTGGAGTGTTTAGAATTTGCAATCAACAACAAGCAGTTTGTAGCAAAAGGCATACTAAGTTGAATCATGCTTTAACAATATTCCTTTAATTGGTGCCTATTGCTAGCTCAATATTCATTTTTCCAAAAGCAAAGAATTGCCATTTGAGTGCGATTCATGTCATTCTCTGATACACGAACTCCTGAACAGCATTGATAATATAATTGGATTTGCTGACGATACATATTATTATTTACCATTCTGAGAATAGTATAGAAAAAATTAATGTCAATTTGCAAAATCTGTATAATATAGTGGAAAAATATGCCTCTGATTGGATCAATGTCGACAAATGTGAATGTATGCTATTCCGGCCGCCAGTAAACAAACATTGAAGTTAACCCATTTTGGACAGCCGTTGCGTTTTCGCAACACCATCTATGGGAGCATATAAAACTGGTTTTAGCTGTTTGATTTGAATAGTTAAATTTTCTATGACTAGTGTAGAGGCTATACTATTCATCCCTGATCAGAAAAACACAAACGCAAATTTTTTTCTTTAAGCCCAACAGATTTTGAAAACAGTCCAAAAAAATGCTTTTTGCGAAAACGACAAATTACACATAAATTTTTTTTTTATATTTTCTCTTTGCTGTGGATTTCGAAAATATTGAAAAACGAGTATTTACAATTTGTAAACAAAAATATGAATTTATATGTTCAACATAATCTTTAAAAAATTGCTGTTGCGAAAACGCAACGATGGCTTACTGCATGCAAATGACTTTTCTATTTTTCTCTTACATCTGTTACTGAGGAAAGAGATATTTTCTCTTAAAATTATTGGTATTTATTTCTGTAATGAGCATTTATTTAAAATGTAGATTTTTGTGAGTTTTTATAATTGACTTTGCATAAAAATATTGTTGCTATGTTCATTGGCTTCTTCCAATTTGATGCTTTTTTTGGTTGTTTCAACTTATTTTGCTTTTACGAGTACCTGGTACCTCTGTTATTTTAAAATTATTGGAATCGGTCACGAGTCCAGAGAGCCATGCAGTGTATTTCGACAACTTTTTTTCGTCGTACTATTTATTTTGCTTATTAAATGGAAGGAAGTTTCGGGCAACGGGAACAGTAAGAGCAAACCGTCTTCGAGGAGCAAATAATATCCTTGCTACTGGGTGTTCTCTTAAAGAGCGTGAACGAGATTGCTGCATTGAAAAAAATAACAGCTTATTGGTTTGTCGCTGGCAAGATAACTCAGAAGTAACTGTTATATCAAATTTTGTAGCAGTACATCCCGAAGTGTCCACAAGCCATTACACAAAAGAAAATAAAAGGATGGTAAATTTTGGGTTCATTTTTACAAACAATTTTATATTGTTTAATTTTTTAGATTCCAGTTCAACAACCGCAACTTATTAACGATTATAATAAACATATGGGAGGTGTCGATTTACACGATAATACTGTATCTAATTACCGTATTGCAGTTCGTGGTAAGAAGTGGTGGTAGCCTTTGTGGACTAATGCAATAAACAGCACCACTGTAAATGCTTGGAAAATCCACTGTCTTATCGCTAAGGCCGAGGGAACTAAGCAACTATCGCAAATAGACTTCAAAGCTGAAATAGCTTCCAAATTATTGCTATTTCAGGAAAAATCTAGTGAAGAACAGACCATGAAGGACCCAGAAGAAGATAATTTAGCGAATCAAAGAATATTCCACGTGGTAATGTTCGCGAACATATTATCTGGAAAACTCCAGACGGTAAACGGAAGAGATGCGCGGAATGCCATTCGCAGACTGTATACCAATGTAAAAAATGTAATGTTGCACTTCACCCAAAGTGCTTTGAAATCTTTCACAACTAGAGTTTAGTTATAGTTTACATGTGTATTTTGATTTTTATTAAAAAAACAATCTGTTTCTCTTGAAATTCTAAATAAAAACTAAAATATTCCATTATTAATACTTGAAATGTGATTTGCATGATATTAGCCAACGTTGCGTTTTCGCAACAGTCCACCACGTCTCACATGGGCGTACGATTTTTCTCATCTTTACTTTTTTTTACTCAGGTGACTAAAGGGAATCACCATATAAAAATTTGTACAAAAATCTCAACGATTTCGGGTAGCTGTACAAGATGGGTTAATGTTAGGAAGAATTGGAAAACTTTTGGAATTAAATCGAATTTACATGACAAATAAATCCCATCAAAAGACAGCGTCAAATACTTAGGTAGTAGTAGTATGGATAAATTTTTATATTTTAATACTCATGTCAATAATCAATTAGACAAGGCTAGAAAATGGTATAAATTCATTACATATAGAAACAGGTACTGCCAAATTCAATTGTGGGGAGAATTTCGTTACGGGTGGATATCAAAACATGTAGTGTCATTTTACTATGATAATAATTATTATGATGGCGGTGTTATAATATATAATACTTTTTAAAACAACCTTCTTATAATATCAACTTTCAAAAACTAACATATACACAAACAAAAACTATAATATATGTACATACATACATATACTGTTCGACGAGATGAATTGACTTCAGGTTATTATAATATCTAAATTAAAAGAAAATATTTTTACAGCATGGGATATAAAACATAAAAGGTACTAACCGCCTTATTCATAAAAATAAAACCGCAAATAATAGTTAAGCTAAAATTGACCGACTTATATTCTTACACATTCTGTAAGGATTATTTCCTGCTAGTTTTAATTAACTACGAAATTTTGGTGAAGATGTTTCTTTTTCTAAACATCTATAGAGTAATATTTAAATAATAAAAAGAATTAAATCGGGTGTTTTTCGAAATAGGTCAGATGTATTGTCAAGAGACTACTCACAGAAGGTCCCCAAATAAGTTAAAAAATTACGTCTCCAAAGTACACTAATATGATTTAAATAACTGGAGACTGGAGTAAACTTTAGTTATTATGTTAAATGTCCACAGATTTTTTCCATGGGGAATATGGGAAAAATTTTTTAGTATTATTAAATTATTCAAACAATGCTTAAAATAAATAAAAATTTTAGGTACCAACTTGTTTATCCCTGAACGTCTGCATCACACTTCAATGAATGCTTAAGGGCGTGATTCACTATCCTATTGAATCGTACGATCTATTAAAAATGACATGTGTGTCCAAAAAGTGTGATAGTCTGGACTAAAAGTGTATGTGTGTGAAAGACTTTTTGACAAGTCTGTCCGATTTGTTAATCTTTTGAAAATTTCGATGTTGTTTACAAAAGTATAATAGTGTGGCCGTTTTGATGCGACTTTTTAAAGTAGGACAGAATTCTATCAGATTTAGCTAGCAATTTTCAGTGAATGAACCGTACGATTGAGTAGGATAGTGAATCACGGCCTTTAGAAGCAGGGGGGTAACTGTGTAACTCGATTCGAAGGAAAAAATATTCGAGTTCGTACAAATGGTACTGTGTAATACGATTTTCGTAGTTTTTGTTTCGAAAGTGCGGACAAGTTTTTTCCCTTTCGAAAAATAAATTTCCCTTTCGTAAATGCAACTGTGTATTACGAAGATGGACGTTATTGTGGTTTAAAATGATAGGAAATTGTTCGAAAGCCATTTTGTTAGTGACAATTGTGAAAATGTAAGTATTTTAAAAAAAAATTTTATTTTTGTAAATGTATTTTTTTATGTTTAATAAATTTTTATTATTATTTTTAAGGAGTACTCCCAAAAAGTGTATGTATACAAATAAAAAGCAATATAAGGAAATGGTGGAATATATGACAAGGCATCCTGACTTGGCAAAGGGACATCTTAATGTCCCTGATGCCAAGAGCAAATCAAGCAATATGTGGTAAAAGTTGTGCAGAGATTTAAATGCACTTGGGCCACCCGAACGAGACGTCAAGGGCTGGAAAAAGGTTAAATGTTATTAGCAAGTTCAAGCACTTGAATAAGATATTAATTTTTTTTTTAGGTTTGGGCGGATTTCAAAAATCATGTTAAAAGTAAATGCCGTCGGAACCGAAGCAGTATTTCTGGGACTGAAGGTGGACCAAGCAGATATTGCTCGCTTGGAACAACAACATCTAATTTGCTATCAATAGAGGAAGCTGTAAGTGGAATGTCCGGCACCCAAGAGTTTGGAGCAAGAAGTCAGTTACACAATATGCCAACATCAAGTCCGAGTTCTAGTGTTGAAAAAGTTTTAAATGAAAATTTAGATTCATCTTCTGAAGCAGAGGTCCAAGTTAAATCTACCCCACGTCGCCCGATAAAGAAAGTTTTAGATAAAGATGCCCTTTTAGAAAAGCAAGTAGAAAACCAAATGACATACCAAGAAAGTTCAATAACTGCTTTAAAGAAGTTAATGAAAATATGATTGGTATTCAAATATATTTACGAAGAAGCTATGAGGTACAAGACCGCATGTACCAACTTGAGAAAGAAAAGCTTCAGTTGAAAAAACAAAAAATTGAACTTGAGAAGGAAAAATTTAAGTTGATAAAAGAAAAATTTGCATTTAAACAAATTGCAGAGCTGGAGAAATCGAAAAGAAAGATTAAACAACTTGAAATGAAGAAAACTATTGTAGACCTTGAATTGGAAAAACGGAAATAAAAAGACGAGAGTGCAAATTAAATTTTTTATCTTAATTACATATTTATCACCAGTTCCTTAAATGCCTTATGATAATGAATTTCAAGACTGAATTATCCTTAATTTTGTATGTAAATAATTTTTGTTTTATTCTTTACTGAAATAATTTAATTTTTGTTGTTTAAGTAAGTAATAAACTTTATTTATATTATAACATTAAAGTGTTTTTTAATTTTAATAATATTTCATATATGCACATTTCTAGGGCTCTATTTATAGCTAATTTCTAAGCAAACTGTTTTTTATTTCGTCCCGAATAGTCTTGGCTATATCCGAAAAATTATTATTTTCGGTTTCAAAGTCAGCTGTTGAAAGATGAATTGAAGGGTCGATTTCCAAACTTTCAATTGGGAATTGTTGAACGTTGTACTCCAAACAAATATTGTGTAAAGCGCAACAAACATTCAAAATTTTTGCTGCCTTTTCCGGAGCGTAGTGTAATTCTCGTGCGGCTAAGAGGCAACGAAATCTGGCTTTTAATAGTCCAAATGATCGTTCTATTATAGATCGTCCTTTAGAATGGTTTTCATTGAACAAGCATTCTGGGGAATTTTCGG
Organism: Sturmia bella; assembly: GCA_963662145.1. Lineage (NCBI taxonomy): Eukaryota > Metazoa > Arthropoda > Insecta > Diptera > Tachinidae > Sturmia > Sturmia bella. The sequence goes on along the minus strand of OY759168.1, from coordinate 81,670,981 downwards.
AAGCATTTCTATATGGTGTAAGAATCCATGGCTCTAAGGGATATCCTGAATCACCTAAAGTAACAGTGTAAAACAAGAAAAATTGATTTACCGACTAATAACTTTTTATAAATATGTTACCAAGAATCCTAGTTGATCTATCTCCGTTTTCGAATAACTGTTTTAAATATTGCCTTTCGCTTGACAAATTCCACACATGCGAATCGTGGCAGGCCTCACCAAAACGTCCATTTATAGACCTTATAAACATTTCGTGGTCACATATCTTTGAAAATTAAATAAAAATTTATTCCAGTTTTGTATTTTGTTAATAAATATGAGTATAATACCTACCGCCATAGCATTGATGCTATGTTTTAACTTTCTATTAAAATATAAGTGTTCATTGATAGCTGGCCTGATGATTTGAATGTGGGTACCATCTACTGCCCCAATGACACCCGGAATTCCGCTTTTTTTGTGGAAGTATCTTCAGGCTTCTTTTCGTTTTTCTTCAGAAGACTCCAACACAATATGTTTGGGACACAGAATTTTCTCAATAGCATTACATACTTCCGACAAGCATTCCGACATCGATTGTTGGGAAATTCCTAAATGTCTGTCTTGCCCTATTTGGTGTTGGTACCCACCTTGAGCCAAAAATGTTAAGGCAGCTGCTAACTTTAGTGTGGGTGTAATGGCAGTAGACCTTTTTGGACATTTTAATTCGCCCTCAATGCTTTTAAGAACATAGGAGAACGCATCCTTACTGAGCCGGAAGTTTTTTACAAAACTAAAAGTAAAATTTGTTAAAATTTGCGAAATAACAATATGAGCGTATGGTTATTTACCTTTTATTGGAAATTTCCATTATATTTGAAGAGTCCCTAATTAATTTTCTTTAGACTGTTTCAGGCACGGTGTCATCTTTATCATCAAACCACAAATAAACACAATCCATATTATTCAATGTTAAAAAATATTTAAAAATTTTAATAGCGTTTTTTTTTCTTTAAATGCTTTGTTTTGTCAAACAGCAGTGCTACCAACATTTTCACAAGTTTTTCCCTTATGTTTGTGAGTACAACTATGTGTTCGTTTCGAACGATTTACACAGTACGGATTACCTTTCGATTCGGAAATTTCTTTCGAAAGATTTTACTTTTCGAATCGAGTTACACAGTAACCCCCCAGGGCTGCCACAGTTTTAACGAAAATTCTACCAAAACTTTATTAAAATGTACCAAAATCCATGCATACTTGTTTCCATCAAAAACTTTTTCATAAGCAAGAAGTTCGCAAATTATGCACACGTGCATACATACATACATATATATTTATTAATAGTACTAAAAATATGGTTATAGATACATATGTATATACTTGCAGGCTTAAAGCTATGTACATATGTATGTACATACAATTCTTTTTCAATTAAGAGGTATACCTTATATATTTAAAACAATTTATACTTATATGTGTGGATATACATATGTATGTGCATACATGCTTATGTGCACATACATATATACATATACATCATACGTACATGCCTGTATATTATAATCTGTATGTGTGGCATACATACAGATTATAATACATAACGATATATTGTGAAATTTTATAATAACCATTATAAACCAAAAACTTGAAAAAATGTTAAGTCCCTACCAGTGAGCTGCAACAAGTATGAACGAGCAGTCTTATTCGCATTTGATACAACTTCGATAAGATCAAATTAAGCCTACAGAATTTTTGTGCACGTTCGAGTTGTGAACAAGAAGAAAACAAATTCTGCCACATGCAAGATCGCCAAAGACAGTAGGATTGATTTGATTTGTTTAAAAGCTAAGCGTCTTGTTTATGAATAATATTTATGTGCACGTTGCGTGACTTTTGAATGGATTGTTTGTGATCGAAATAAAATGTGCGCATACTAGATCGATCATGTTTGTGTTTTTTCCATGTACGGTTTCGCTTGTGTCACATATGTATTGATACAATCATATATTTATATGTATTGATACAATCATATATTTAGTTTGATATTATTTAGCAAATTTTGTAGTAAATTTAGATTTTTTGATGAATTTTTTCTAAAGTTGTCAACTATTCCACACTTCCCGTAAACTGGTTTTTGAATAGTTTAAAATCCTGAACTTTTTAGAACTGGCTTTTTTGTTCATTAACCTTTCACAAAAATGTGTAAGGGTATATATAAGTTTGCGATTCCGATTGTATTGCATTGAAATAACCATCTAAGGCCTCATAAAGTATATATATTCTGGATCAGAATCAATAGAGATTACGCATAAGCGATGTCCGTCTGTAGTCGTTGAAATACCGATTCTGAGAAAACGGTTTAAGATAAAAACCTCATTCTTTCACTAAAATATGTTAAATCAGTAAGATCGGTCTTAGGAAAGCCGAGATATATCCAAAAAAAAACCGTGTTTAGAGGGGTATTTTTTGCTATTTTTAATCAGATTTTTGAAAACTTTTCTTTTCTTAGAAAGTTAGCCATATCATATTTAATGCCCATTAGATCACAAAAATCGAAGAGTTTTTGAAATCGGCCCATATATACCTGAGATATAGCGTTTCCAAATCATTCCAGAAATCGGCTCTATAAGCCAAATAAAACAACTTTTGGCAACAAAAATTAATCAGAATTGTACATATAGAATGTTTAAAGCCAAAATTCGAAAATTTTTGAAATCGGTACGTATATACCCGACATATAGCGTTTTCCGATTTTCCAAGAAATCGGCTTTATAAGCCAAATAAAACAACTTTTGCCGCCAAAAATCAATCAGAATGGTACATAAGTATATCATTGTGAAGGGTATTTAAGATTCAGCCCAGCCGAATATAGCACCCTTACTTGTTTTTTATTAAAATTCTGTAAAGAAAAATTCCTCTATTTCCAATAAGTGTTACCAGGTAAAAAAAAAGATGATTTGATACGAGTAAAATATTTATTTCACCAAACGGTGACGTGGGAATCAAGAAAATCTAAAAATAATGACATTCAATGTTATCGTTGTCAAAAGTGGGGGCATATTGCTCGCAATTGTAATGGAAAGTTTTGTTGTGTAAAATGTGATTCAGATCATCTTCCTGGGGAGTGTCTTGTGAAAAAAGACAATGACAGTGTTCCAGTTTGCGTAAATTGTAACAGCAGTGGACATACTGCAAATTTTAGAGGTTGTCCAATCTTCAAAAAATATAAGAAAGATAGAACAATCAAAATTGAATCAGCATTACAGTACAAAGCGCAACAGGCCGAGAATGTTACAACGTTCGCTGGTCAGAGTAAAGTAGTAACGGGCAAATCCTATGCCAGTAATTTTTATAAAGAAAATAACTTTTCTCGTAAGCCGGCTATTATAAAGAAGTTTCTCGAAATAGCCGAATATTTCGGAGAGAAATCTTTAGAAATAAGAATATCAAATTTTTTAAAGGATTATACTTTAATGCCAAAAGATGTAGCAAAAAGGGAATATAATAAACTTCTATAGGAAGTAATGGCACAATATGGCCCGTAATAAATTAAGCATAATGACTTTTAACGTGAGATCTCTTTTAGAGACCAGTAGGAAAATAGAGCTTAACAGAATTCTTGTTGAAAGTGAAGTTGATATTGCATTTATTCAGGAAACGAGAGTCTCATCTCAGTGTAATCTACAACTTTAACACCGTTAAAGATGATTCCGTTCTGGGTACTGCAACTTTTGTTAGGAAAAATATTAAATTTCGGACTGTAGTTATTCCAAATATAGAGCTCGATAGTTGTTTTATTGAATTGCAGATTACGAGTTCCTCACAAGTAAAGAACTTGTTATTGGGTTGTATTTATGTTCCATGCAATTACATGGCGGCGAGATATATTTCCAATTTAGATTTACCCCCCGATTATGGTTCACAACATCTAAATGTTGTGTTGTAAGATTTACAACACAACTTACAACTCTTTTTGTGATTATGGTTCACAACATCTAGGTGTTGTGTATGTCACAGAGTTGTTTTTCATTTGTAGAGCATCTTTCCGCAAAAATACATGCCTGCACACAAAAAACTACCAAGTAAAGCCACACTTCCAGAAAGATGCACGCGTATGTTGCTTTCATTACACATACACAAGCGAAAAACAATAAATTTTGACGTTTCATTGTCAAGATTTACAACAAAAAGACATGGAGTGTTGCATTTCATGTAACACCGCAACAACCGCGTAGAACTGCATTGGTAAAAATTAAAAGAATGAAAAAGGTTTTTCTTAGAAAAATACAAACAAAGCCATAAAAATTTATGTTAATGTTGATGTTTAATTTGGTTATGATAATGAAAGGACCAAAAAGTTATAGATTGCAGTTTAAATCCATTGCAACTACAAAATACAAAATAAAACTGTTTTGTAATCGAAAAATTGGTAATAATTATGTGTATAGATGTATTTTTATTTATATTTTGTTAATAAATTTTAACAATTAATTGTTTTTTTTATATTTTTGCAAAACATTTTGTATGCACTCTTACAAATTTTATAATTTTTTCGTAATTTAACTGCTAACATCAACAAGACAACACTTCAGTAGGTGTCGTAAGTTTTTGACAACATCTGATTATGTGTTGTAAGATTTTGACAACACTTGCCACAATAGTTGTAAACCATAATCACTTTTCAAAAAATACATACATAAATGAACAAATGTTGTGAACCATAATCGGGGCCTTAATTAAGAATTTCGCATCTTCTTATGATGGATCTATAATAGGTGGCGATTTCAATTCTCGAAATATTTTGTGGGGGGATTACTTTACAAATGTCAACGGCAGGTCTTTTGCAAATTGGCTTGCGGACTCTGGGTCAGAGTTTACTAGAGTTTGCGATGTGAACCCTTCGTTTCCCAATAGTTCATCTTATTTGGATCACTTTTTATTAAGCGCAAGTGTTGTGGATTTCAATATACCTAACTATTCTGTCTCATCAATGTCATCGTTTTCGGACCACTTTCCCCTGATTCTTCAGATAACTTTTCCTGACTTAAATTTACTGTACCTGCAACCACGTTGCTTCACCTCTTATGAAAAAACAAATTGGAATAGTTTTCGGAACGATCTAGATAGGGAGCTATCCTGCTTATCTATTCCGAATAATAGAAATCTTAATAATGAAGAAATTGACACTTGTAGATTTTTTTTCGGGAAAAGTCAATACGGTACTAGAAAATCACACTGAGCCTATTGAAATTACAAATAGAAGATACTTTATCGCGGACGATATAAGGAAACTTTTTCAGATAAAGAGATCCTGGCAGAGAAAGCTGAAGAGCATTTTCCATCGTAATTTTAATAGAGTGAATCCAGAATACCGCTTTTTGTCAGCTCAAATAGGTCTTCTGAAAATTTTAATTAAAGAGAAAGTACAGATAAGTCAGGTAGATGCCTTTAATGACAGATTAAAAAATATAAGGCCGGGACCGCAGGCCTTTAAGCAGATATATAATATTATAGGCAATAGGAAAAAGGATCAGTTGTGGATTGTTGATAATGTTTCTTACTTTGAGGACAGTGATAAGGTACAGCAGTTTAGTCAGTTTTTTCAAATATTTACGATACCCAAGCACCTACTTCTTCGGTGATCCCTAATATCACTACAGTTATACAGTCCTTTCTGGGCAGTGCTCCCAGAAATATTTGTTCTTTCAATACTGACTTTAAATCACTTGACATTGTAGAGTTATCTCGGTTTACAAACTCTTCGGAACTTTGTTCGGTTATAAAAAGTCTAAACGCTAAGAAGTCGGCTGGAATTGATAACATATCAAATTTTGTGTTAAAAAAATTACCACCGTTAGCTTTTGATTATTTGACTGTGATTTTTAATAATTGTATTAATAATGGATATTTTCCTTTCTCATGGAAGGCTGCAAAAATAATTCCCATACAAAAAAAGCCGAATAATTTTGAAATAAACAACTCAAGACCTATTTCATTGCTTTCGAACTTAGGAAAATTATTTGAAAGAATAATTAGCATTAAAATGGAGATAAATATGGGCAGTGACTATATACCTCAAAATCAGTTCGGGTTTAAAAAGGGACATTCATCGAATCATGCCTTGTTAAAGTTTCATGATGACGTTATTCAGAACGTAAGGGAGCAAAGGTGTACGGTGGCTGTATCTTTAGATATTGAAAAGGCCTTTGACCGGGCATACCAGGACGGGATAATTGTAAAACTTATACGCATCGGTTTTGATCCCTTGATTGTTAAGTTATTTCACAACTTTTTTCAGAATAGGTATTTTTGTGTGCAGATAAATCAAGCTATATCGCAAAGAAAAGAAGTATTTAGTGGAGTGCCCCAGGGCTCTATACTATCGCCACTACTTTACAGCAAATTAGTCCATGACTCCGCATTATTTTAGAGATTCACAAAGTATATTGTATGCAGACGATTCGTTAATTTATGCACATCACTCTGATCCACTCATTGCTTTAGAACGAGTATCGGCTCATCTTACCGTAATAAATGATTTTTATGAGAGTTGGGGTATAAAGATCAACCCAAGGAAATCTGAGGCTATTTGTATGAGAAACGCTTCTGGGAAGTGTCCCTATTTTGTAGTTCCAGGTAGTAAAAGCTTAAAACTAGTTTTGAATGGTATTGAAATTCCATTTGCAGATAATTTAAAGTATCTAGGCATCAATTTCAATAAACTTGTTAAGTTTAATATCTGTTATTTTAAAAATGGAGGAGGTTGCACTACATGTATTGAACAACTAAAAAAATATTTAGTTTATTGAACTTCAGTAAAAAACCGAAATTCCGCAATAAAATAACCTTTAATAATTTAAAATATTAAATAATTATTTAATTTAAATAATTTAAAAAAAATTATTTTTTGCAAATTGTTGAAATTTTGTGATCTTTAAAACTGCATAAAAAATTTAAAAATTAAGCTATGCCAATAAATTTTCCCGTTTATATAAAAAATTATGTTTGAAACATAACGAACTTTAAATGACCAAAATCTGTGGGCAACTTTTGATTTTATTCACAAGAGATGAACAATTTTAGTTTCAACCTGTTACCAGACGAAGCCTAAAAATTGAAAAAAATATTTTCTTGTTAATAAAATTTATTTTTTATTTGAAAGAAAAAAATTATTTTAGAAAAAATGGGCAGGCCACGCCCCCTTTTTTTCAAAGTGGTGGCAACACGTACTTCCTACCAAGCTAGCTTCACCAAAATGGTTAGACGAACTTCTAATGACAAAAAGTTCTAAAGTAAAGTACTTGAGAAAAATGGGCGGGCCACGCCTCCTTTTCATAAAATAATGGAAAATGGTACTTCCTGGTAAGGTACCGTCACCAAAGTGGCTATACAGACTTCTACTGACAAAAAAAAAACTTAAGAAAAAATAGGCGTTCCACGCCCACTATTAAAAAATATTTGATGCTGTCAAGAAATTAATTTATTTTTCACAAATTTATAATTTTCAAGAAGTTGTGTAAATGGTTATATATTTATTAATCTTAAATTAACAAAATAATGGGTACATATTCTTAAAAGATATAAGGCCTTATTAATCATGGTCTGTTTCTTCGTTTTCATCTGCTTCTAATTCAAATGAGTAATTATTTAACGACTCTAAGCTTACATCTGAGTCGGAACTATAATTGCAGATGGAAGATTCTTGAGATGTTGAAGGTAATAACAGTTCTGGTGGTAATTCGGGAATTTTAAAAAGATCAATCACTTCACGAGGAAACGGAAGTTTTTTTGAACTATTTATACGATCTTGCACACATAAGCTAGAAATATATGGGTCAGAGCTATCCATGGCTCTATGATACATGTCGAGAATGTTGTGCACTCTTGAATCCTTTCGAGCGTGACCAGTTCGATCTTTTTTATATTTGTTTCGCGCCTCAGATGCATTTTCTGCAAGACAGCCTACGGGTACTACTGAGGCCTCAATTATTTGTGAGGAATGCACTAATATTTTGTGTATTGTGGCAGACATGGAGTACCATTCGTAATTTTGGAAAAATATTTCACTGGTTTTAGTGCAATGTGCACGAAACCTTTGAGCATCAATTTCAAATTCAGAGGACAGAACAATTAAGATTATGTGCAAATATTTTAAAAAATCTGTATTTATACCAGTAATAGATGCTAAAAGGTCCGTGCGAGAAAATGCTCTTCTAGCTGTGTTGCCGTCGTTGGTGGTGCCACTACCATTTGCTTTCGGCTTATCGACATGTAGACCCATTTGTAGCAAAAACTCTTTTTGAATTTTTTCTTTCTTTTCTGCCAGGAGTCTCTTCTCTTCTGTTCCACGAACTTGCCATTTTTTCAAATCTAGCTTGTAAGAAAGTTTTAAAACAAACTCGAAGCTACGAATCCAGGCATGCAGAGGGCTTATTCCATATTTCAAAACATCGGCCTTCGCTTCAAAAATAAGAGAATCAAAGTTTCTAATAGTTCGAAATTGCTTAGGACCTGCATGACAGATCGGGCATTGCTGTGAACTTTTAGTTTCTGTCAAGACATTTAAGACTTTTCCATCTATTAATGTCATATATAAATTATACATTATTTTAATTTTCTTTCCATTACTTAGTGTGTATTGCAGTGGTTCCAACTTCTTAATCTGTTCATTTATATTGTGGTTTTCAGTTAAAATGTGCTCTTTTGTTTCTTTAACAAACTCCACTTTTAAAGGCCTATAAAAGCGTACTGACTGAGGTGTACGGTTTACCCAAATATTATCTCCTCCTGATGAAATTATTTTTATTGGAATGACTGATGTCACAAAAAGGGACTGATCGAAGCTTTCCGAAGTATTTTCGACAAATTTTTGCTTAAACAAGCTGTGACCGGTAGAACCATCAAACCCGTAGCTCAGAACTAGGATAGATTCTTCAACATCCATTCCACATAATACTTCATCTTGATAGGAAAGAATTCTTTTAGCCGTGTGGTTTACCAAATTTTGCAACGAAACTTCGACTGAGCTTTCATTCGCTTTGATTTCATCTGGTCTACATTTCAATTTGCTTCTGTAAACTTCATCATATGTGGGATAAATACAACTATTGTGTTTTATGTTTAACTGACGCATATTCATGTATTGCTTTTTAGTTAAACTGTTTTCTAACAAAAACATTAGAGCTTCATCAGGTGATACTGGCGTAACTTCTTTATGGCTAGTATTAAGAACCTATCGAATTTTGGATGGCCGATTTGGAGATTTAGCAACCTGTTGTAGGACAAATTTCAAATCCGTTTCCTGGGACTTTTTAGCAGATATAGAGGCAGCGTGAACTAATAATTGCGCATTGTCTCCTTGCTGGAAAGCTAATCCGGAAGCTAATCTCCTTTTACTTCTTTCGCTGCTGTCCTCATAACTCATTTCTGGTCGCCCGATAGCATTGATCTTTTTCGGTATAACAAACATTGTTTCTCGACTCAACCATTCCTCATTATATTTTCTAAATGCTTTCTCGTTTCTGGATTGTTTATCCCATTTAAGTTTAATAAAATTAGACAAGTTACGAGCTTTAGTACATATTAATTTATTTAATTCGCTGTCAATTTCGTGTGGAATTTTTCCTTTTATGTAATTCGAAACATTTCTGTTGTTTCTCAACCAAAACTCAAATATTTCAGAATTTTTTAACATGAGTGTTTCTACAAAAATATTTGAAATTCGTTCGTTAGCACTCAAATACATACAATTTTACTATGACATAAAACTTGAGTTTTCTACCAACAATAACGTGTACATAGTTCCAATGACACTTCATAACATTTTTAGTTTTACTCCACGAAAAACAACAAAATTCTTCAGATTTACACAAAAATATACTCACAAAAAACCACAAAAATATGTACGAAATACACAGATTTAGCAAACTTTATTTATATGTAATAAAAATACTCACCTCGGGTATTACAACTCATATTTAAAAAGTTTGTTTACAAAAATATTTTATTAAATAAACAGTTTTTAATTTTGTTAAAATTTTGCTGCTTCACTTGTGTTAACGCGTGCCAAAAAAAATTTAAACATTAACAGGTGTTTGTACATAAAAAGAGTTGCCAGCAGTAATTTTTTTTTTTTAGCTTTTCTTATCAATATGTTGGGCATTGAACACTATCAAAAAAATTGCAAAAACTTTAAGCTGAAAAATTGACTTTTGGCCGCTAAAATCGCGATCTCGCCCTTAGTGCAATGTTCGAGTCTGGCTGTTACTTGATGAAATCTCTCGCCGTGTTCATCGGACTCGGCTGGTAATTGCTCATTAAACTTTTCTGCATGACAATGCAGAAAATGTACTTTCAGTGACATTCTGACTTTTAATTTTTTGAACGCTTTTAACATATCTTGAATTAAAATGCAACAATTTTCAGACCGATGATTTCCTAAAACGTTTTCAATTACTGCTTTCACACAATTCCAGGTTAATTGTTCGATATCATTCAATGCCATTTCAAATTGTTGGTCCTTCACTAGACGACGAATGTCCGGTCCATTAAGAATGCCTATAATATTAAATATAATATGATATAAAATATAAATTGAATTTAATATAATAGCTAGAGTTCGCACCTTCTTTTACTTATTTACCGAATTACTTTTACCGTAATTCGGTAAAAGCAGCACCATCTGGGTTCAATGCTTTTATAAAATTTTTTACAATACCCAGTTTAATGTGAAGCGGAGGAAGCAAAATCTGTTCCATCGGCACAAGTGGAAATTCAATAACATTGTGTCTATTCAAACTCACTTCCTCACGTAAAGGCCAATCCCGTTTACTGTCACCACTTTCAAATCTGCGCATATTTTCCATTTGTGATTATCATATTTAATTGATTCTATTATTTTTTCATTGATGCGTAAGTCTCTTTGGTATTTGAGCTTAGTGCTATCGGAATAGGGCTTCTGGAATTCGTGGCATGCAGCAAAACCACTTTCAAGCTTCTTTTTGAAGAATCAATGAATAGGCGCCAATCTCCAGGGTTATATTCATTTTGCATTGTCAGGACCAAGCCCCGGATGTCAACGCAATACGCAAGTGAATTATTGTCACAAGATTTAAAAAAGGACGTAAAGCGACGATGGCGATTGATAGCCCCATATATTTGCACATCTGGTGCCAAAATGTTGGCTTGTTTTAAATCTTTTGCTAATAGGATGCTTTGTCTTTGTGACAATTTTAGGCGTCGTACCATCATATCGAGACGTTCTTGCGATATTTCATTGTGATTACATGGAGTCGTTATATTTGACGGTTGACACATTGATACAGATACTCCATGGCTTTGAACAGATTGAAAATTTGTGAATACTTCTTCTGCTGGTGTTTGTCTACGCGGAACAGGAATTTCGTTAGAATGTGGCAGTGGAAGTTCAGCATAAGTTGTTGTAGTATACGATATGGCACCACTTTTTCTTCTGTTCATGCCCGCTATATGATGTATGCACGCATAGCACTCCCCTTCAATATGGATTATTGGATTACTCCAAATCATTGGAACACTAAATGGGAAGGCGCCACTGTTTTTCTTCCATTTATTAAAATGGAAATACACGTTGTACACACTATTGCGGGTGTCCAATTCTTACCACATATCACATATAAAGAAAAATATGACTCAAATAAGTTAATTATTTCTACTGTGATTTTACGCCGACTTGGTATAATTGTGTATTTCCCACACACATAGCAAAAGTAATTAAACTTGTTGCAGAATTCCATCTAGATATTTTAATATATGTAACTGAATATATTGACAAGAATTTCAAAGACTTCAAATTTAATACCGACTTTTTAAGACTTATTGCAGAGCAAGCAAGAGCTGAAGATTCGCACTGTGCATGCAAATCAAAAAACGCGCCCTTTTATATGAAAAATTCCCAAATTTTCTTAAAGAAATTGAAAATTGCGTTCTTTTAACCTACATTAAGATGTAAGCAAATAGAAATTCGCGACCTTTAATCCCTACATTTTTCTTAAGCAAATATTCTACCAGAACTAGGGATGCCAATCGGGATATCCCGAAATACCGGGATTTTTCGGGATTAATAAATCCCGAATCTTGGGATTTTTCGGGATTTTGAAATTATATAATACAAAATATATAATACAAACATTTTCTTCAAATGCACCGCTTGTACTTTTAATGAGTATCTGAAACACCGTGTTAATAAGTCAATTACTGGAACAAAAAATTAGCTACTTTTTACGTCATTTGATTTGATGAAATAATTTAAGGTGCTCTTCAAGCGAAGTACAAATTATGCAAAAAGGTTTCATAAAACTTTTTTAGCACATCGTAATGTTAGATAATTACAAAAAACTTTTTATATGAACATGCAGAAATGTACTTTAATTAACAAGAAAATATTTTTTTCAATTTTTGAGGCTTCGTCTGGTAACAGGTTGAAACTACAATTTTTCATCTTTTGTGAATAAAATCAAAAGTTGCCCACAGATTTTGGTCATTTAAAGCTCGTTTTGTTTCAAACATAATTTTTTATATATGTACATATATGGGAAAATTTATTGGCATAGCTTAATTTTTCAATTTCTTACGCAGTTTTAAAGATCACAAAATTTCAACAATTTGCAAAAAATAATTTTTTTTTTTCAAAAAATGAATTTTAATGAATTATATATGTATCAGATTAAAGGTTATTTTCGGTTTCTTTACTGAAGTTCAATAAACGAAAAATTTCTTTAGTTAGTTCAATACATGTAGTGCAACCTCCTCCATTTTTAAAATAACGGTAAATCTCGAAAATGCGAGCTAACCTAGAAAAACGGATAACACCACTGAATTCAGCGTACCCGAATTAGGTTTAGTCACGGGTGCCCCGTTTGTCGGCAAAAAAAAAGTTCCAAATTCAAGCACAGTGTTATTTAAAGTAACCCAAAAATCGGTGCTAAGATTGACAAACCCTAGCCTTAATTTTGACTTCATAGTCGAATTGTGTGATTTACAATTGTTAATAATTTTATTAGGCTTGAGTTCGATTTTTCTTTCTCAATATTAAGTAAAAATCGAACTTAAGCATGCAACCATTGTTATCACTAATACAATAGCACAAAAATCAATTGGATGGTAGTGAGAGATAAAATATATTCCAATCAACAGAAAAACACAGTGATAATAAAAGCGGAAATCACCCTCGGTTGCACATCTGCAATTTTAGCAGATATAGCATGATTTTTTGCTACAAAGCGTGAGTGTCTTTTTCAAGTGTTTAGCAAAATAATTATATCAGCTGATTTTAGAGTAACGGAAAATATAAATATTTTTGGTGTTTTGTTCCACTTCTGGTTTAGCTTATAAGGCCTAATATCTTTCATAATTTCATAAAACAAAGTTTTAATTACTGTTGTACCCGACGTTTCGTCGACTTTTTCAAGGGTTTTTTATATTTTATGGCATAAATATTTTTGTTTTGCAAATTGAGAAGGAAGTTTAGAAAACAAATTGCAAAAATTTCCTTATTCATCTTTTCGTTGGCCGTCCTTTATTGTTGACTTTTTGTTTAATTGCCTTAATTTTATTTTTACTTTCTTCCGTATTCATTTTCTTCCCTGTTTTATTTATTTGTTTACAAAATTTAATAAAGCGAGTTTGCCGCATGAGATAAGCTAAGCCGCAGCCAATATTTGAAAAGCAACGCCGTCGATAAAATTTGTACGTGAAGCAACCGCCCGATTTTTTGATTATTTTATAAAATTTAATAAAAATTATGCATAATAATAGGTATAATATTCACTTTTTACTATTTTGTAAATGCTTCTTTGAGCAACGTTAGCATTAATTTAATTCCAGCACAGGCATGTTTTGTGGCGGCCTTGCCGTCATACAGTTTTTTGAGCGCAGGAGTTTACGTGTTGAAATGTAGAAAAACAAGCAGCTGTTTTAGCATTTAGCAACATTTGCAAATACGGATCTGCAATGGTTTTTAGTTTTGCATATTTGCTTAATTGATGCAAACCTCGGTTTCATACATTTTGTTTTTGTAGTGTTGCAGACTATGGCACATATGCTACGGTTGCAATATCTGCAAGGGTAATTTGCAATGAAGGGTGAGTTCCGCTTATGCATATTTGCTTAAGTGATGCAAATCTCGGTTTCATACATTTTGTTTTTGTAGTGTTGCAGACTATGGCACATATGCTACAGTTGCAATATCTGCAAGGGTAATTTGCAATGAAGGGTGAGTTCCGCTAAAGAAAGTTGATCAATATGATTAATTATAGACGGTCAGTATTGACAAGTGGCAGAATGGCTGTTGCTTAGAAACAGTATACAATTAGTCATGGCCTGGAATCGAAGCAAATTTGGCTGCTGACGAGCATCGTGGTGGTCGTACATACATACCCCAGCCAGTAGGTCTGCAACTTTACTTTTCTTATCGTCTTTAAAAATGTTGATCTCTCCAATTGTATCACATAAAAACCCTAGTTTTTCGAATAATTAGAAGTACGGTTTTAAAAACTCAATCTTGTTTTAAGATGTTGTGATATAACACCAAGAGCCTACAAATTCATACATATATTTATATGTGTGAATATGTATGTACGTAGATTTATTTTGTTTAGTGGACGAAAAATCTGCGAAAGGAATTAAAATTGCTATTAACAAAATAAATTATATTTATTCACAAGTGGAGAAATAAAGAATATCAAATAAAATTTATACTTCAATGCTTTTAATGATAATAAAAAAATAAAATAAAAAAATTAACACAATAAAGGAACAAAACTTATTATTAATAAACAAAAACAATTCATGTATTTTAAAATATCTCAGTATATACATATGTACATACATACATATCTCTATCATATTCATATTAATTGAAAGTAAGACTTTTTGTGGATAGTCACAAAAAATAAAATGTATTTTTTCATGCAATTTAAACTGATTTTAGACACATTTTAATTTTTGTGAATAAATGCATTTCTATTTAGTTTAGATTAAAATTTTTATGAAAGGAATTTAAAAATAGTAAACTATCCACAGAACTTGGACCTAATCTGTTTCGTTTTTCCGAAATAATGTTGCCTCCCAAAGAAAACGATCTTTCAGATGCTGCACTACTGGCAGGTATTGAATGAACTTGAAATGCTAATTTTGACATGTAAGGATACTTCTTTTGATTTATCTGCCAATAGTCTATCAAATCGAAATTCTCAGTCATTTCAACAATTTCTTCGGAATATTTCTCCACCTCATCCTCTGGCGTTTCCACAGCATTTACGACAGATTCTTTAAGCAAAGCAGAGAAAAAAAATTCTGCTTCACTAATGCTATCAGACGACAAATTAGAGCGATATGATTCTGAAACGGATGACACATTTGTAACGGAAGAATCAGGTACTGTTGACTGCGATGTAAATGGCAATAAATTATTGTTGTGAATGCAACAAGCACAGAACTTTTTAATATCATCCAAGTCACTTGGTTGCATATTTATAGCTGGTGGATATAGAAAATATGCAGTTTTAGGCCACAAACTTATATTTGCGACCCATATATCGTCTATATTTTTTTTATATTTTCCTTTAAAATAGATATTGCAGCTACGTCTTCACTGTTTATTTCACAAATACTTTTAATTTTTGTAATGGATGGTAGAACATAGCAGAGTGACGGCGAACTGCAAATTTGCAGCTTTTTAAAGACGATTTCAAATACCTTGCACATCTCTACTAATACTTTCAATATTGGTGTTTGGGATTTTTTCCAAACCAGCATAATTAAACCATAAAAACTTGCACATCTCTACTAATACTTTCAATATTGGTGTTTGGGATTTTTTCCAAACCAGCATAATTAAACCATAAAAACTTGTTTGTTTGTTCCTACTTAATTCGTTATATTCCATGTCGGAAACCCTTGCTTTTAATTTCAATATAAAAATTATAAATTTTCCTACATATGTACATTGTACGTATGCTACAATTATTTTATTGCTTTACCTACGTAGCACAGTGGTGTAAATTAAAAAGTGGTAAAAAGTCCGGAACTTTTAAACCACACAACGGATCTCGCTGAAAATTGAAGTAGTCATAGACAAGGAGTTATATTTTTTGTCTCAAGTCTTTTTAGGCCTATAGTTAAAACAGGGGCGGGGCTATGGGGGCTGAAAGTTACCTACCTCGAGTATAAAAAATTTTATGCAGCTTATAACTTTCTTATATCTTGGCCGATTTTAAAGATTTTTACCTTTTTGTATTTTGCTTAGCAAGGCAAAGAAAAAATGTTATAAAACATGTTTTCATATCTCTTACAGTTTAAGAGATATTCGCCTTGGAATATTATTTTTTATTATTTTCGCCGCAACTTCTTTTGGTATTTTGCTTATATCTTTTTTGTTAAAATCTTGATTTTAATTTGTGGCCCACCGTTATATTTCTTATAAAATTTTAAGTGAGATAAGGTACCGTTTTATTAAAATATCTTGCTCGGATAAGTCATAAAATAGGTCTAAATTCAAAACTTTGAAATTTCACCGAAAAATTTTAATTTTTTACAAAAAAGGTGGCTTCATTATTTTTGAATTCGTAAAAAATTTTGTTCCAGCTTTTATACTTATTTTTACACGTAGCGAAAGATAATCTCTTAAGAATGTGTAAAAATTTTATTTTGTTTAATTTAAACTAAGTACCCTACAGTAGGCAGTGGTCGAAAATCATACATTTTTAAAACAATTTTCGGATATGTGGGCGTCTGAAAAGTTTTGCCAAAAGTGAAATGAAATTCCGTGAACGACGTTTTATTACAAAATCAGTTGGTATTATTGCTGCAGAAGCTCGAGACATCCTAGATATAATTAGCGTTGCCAGACTGAGATTATTAAAAAAAGTCAATTTTTGGAAGGGACAATTTTGAATTGCTAAAAAAAATGGATTTATGATTTATATTTCTTTCTGAAATTTATGCTTTTATTTGAAAATTTAGTATTTTAATACGCTTTGAAAAATTATGCATGTATCTTTCATCGTCTTGCAGATATTCAAGTTTCACTTTGATTTTTATGTGCGAAAAACTATCCTTTTATTATTTTTTTCATTGTTTTCACGAATGTGACTTAACAACATAAATAAAGTAGAAATTTTTGCATATATTTGAAAAGAAGACACAAATTCCTTTCCAACGATATATAACATGTATACCTTTTTTAAATATTTGCACATTCGGGAACCACTAGAATACTACGCAACCAATACCAAGTAAACAAGTTTGGCGTTTTGAGAGACAGCCAGACATACGAATTAAATGCACTTAGTTCGGTTATAATCAAAAGGCCAAAAAATTCCTGATAATGCATTTAAATACCTGCAATTCTACTTTCAAAAAGAAAACGATAACATAATAAAAGGTTCCAAAATCGAAAGGAAAAGTGGTCATAAAAATAACAGATTTCTTTGAAATCCACAACAACAATATAAACATATGCATACCTGTTTATTCAACTGTTCGATAAGACAATGAAAAGCAGTTGATTGGGCGCAAAAGCTTTTAATCTGCATACAGCGGGGCAAAGCAGAGAGAAACAAGCAAATAATGGATCACTCGCAGAAGCGGGTTGCCCGAATGCAGGACGGCGTAAAGCATATGGATTCAAAAGGATCTCAATTAAACCAGCGAACACATCACAAAAAAAAATTTATAAATAGTATAGGAGAAATATAAAATGCAAACTAAAAGGATTTACCGACTTTATTTTAACTAAGTAATGTTTGAGCTTTAAATCTTACAAATTATTTCTCATTTATTGATTAAAGCATAAAATATACTAACAGTGTTGTCTACTTAATATACAAATTTTCTTTAAAATAATCGGAAGCGTCATAACTTAAAAGAGTTTTAATTTCAATTCCTTCGGGATCATCCTTTTCTATTTCCATTGTTATTTTTGGTAACCATTTTATGGTCATTATTTTGAGCAGTTTTTGAACACTTTCGTGTTTTAAAAATTCTATATTGCTTAATATCTCTGTTTCTAGCTTCCTGAGCTTCCTCTGTTAATTCCCCTAAGGGAAGAATATTGTTCGCCATTATTTCTGTTGTATGTGTTAGAGCTTTGTGTACGGTTGGTGTTAATGGTCTCCACGAATACAGATTATTAATTAAGGTCAGTATTTCTTTTGCATATTTTTCGAATTTTTCGGTGTTTATTACTTTTTTACTATTTATGACAGCTAGTATTATTTTACGGGCATGAAGAGGCGATATTCCAAGTTGAAGAGAATCTTAATTGTATGGGACTTTTCTATCAATATCATTTAAGTAAAAACTCTTCTTTCCACATATGTACGTTACAATTCATGTTTGATTTCGTATCGGTAATTGCCTTTGCGACTTTTCCATATATCATGGTTAGATAAGGTTTAATAGAAACAGTAATCGTTCTTCCAGATATGCAAACATCAATGGAAGCCATGTTGGAAATTTCGCGGTTGATATCATTAACAAGCATTTGAGTTGTTTGTTTGTTTTCTTTGATATACTCAAAACGTATTGGCCGGCATAGAAACTTAGACCCTGGCGTGTTATTTTTCCACAGATCACGATATGAATTTTTACTCGATGTGGGAATTTTGTTATAGAGCCGCAGCCGTAATGGCACTAACGATGCCATTAGAACTGTGGAAAAGTCTGCATTGGAATCGCTTATTTGCTTATACTCAGAAAATCTAGATGATCCATCACATCCCCATTTATATATGTATCTTAATCTCTTTGGAGATGCAGTTGGTAGTACGTCCACAACTTTTAGCGCTTCTTTTTGCTGCGATTTCATCAGTCCATTTAAAGGAATCTTTTATTTGATCTCCAAAGTAACTAAGTACCATCTCTTCTTTTTCGATATGAAGTGCTCAGCGTTTTTAATATTACTACTGCATTTGTATTCTGGCATAGACATTTTATACGTACCGCCAAAATTTTCCTTTGTGAGGGGTGAACCCTCTGCTTGTTTTGTCACTGCTTTGGCCCGATTTATGTACCTGCTTTTGCTTTTAATGCTTCGCTTATCACCGTCTTGCCGAATTGTTTCAATAGAAGGTATGCTTCCATTTATTATACGCGTTATTTGTGTAGATTTCAAAGAAATCTGTTATTTTTATGATCACTTTTCCTTTCGATTTTGGAACCTTTTATTATGTTATCGTTTTCTTTTTGAAAGTAGAATTTCAGGTATTTAAATGCATTATCAGGAATTTTTTGGCCTTTTGATTATAACCGAACTAAGTGCATTTAATTCGTATGTCTGGCTGTCTCTCAAAACGCCAAACTTGTTTACTTGGTATTGGTTGCGTAGTATTCTAGTGGTTCCCGAATGTGCAAATATTTAAAAAAGGTATACATGTTATATATCGTTGGAAAGGAATTTGTGTCTTCTTTTCAAATATATGCAAAAATTTATACTTTATTTATGTTGTTAAGTCACATTCGTGAAAACAATGAAAAAAATAATAAAAGGATAGTTTTTCGCACATAAAAATCAAAGTGAAACTTGAATATCTGCAAGACGATGAAAGATACATGCATAATTTTTCAAAGCGTATTAAAATACTAAATTTTCAAATAAAAGCATAAATTTCAGAAAGAAATATAAATCATAAATCCATTTTTTTAGCAATTCAAAATTGTCCCTTCCAAAAATTGACTTTTTTTAATAATCTCAGTCTGGCAACGCTAATTATATCTAGGATGTCTCGAGCTTCTACAGCAATAATACCAACTGATTTTGTAATAAAACGTCGTTCACGGAATTTCATTTCACTTTTGGCAAAACTTTTCAGACGCCCACATATCCGAAAATTGTTTTAAAAATGTATGATTTTCGACCACTGCCTACTGTAGGGTACTTAGTTTAAATTAAACAAAATAAAATTTTTACACATTCTTAGATTATCTTTCGCTACGTGTAAAAATAAGTATAAAAGCTGGAACAAAATTTTTTACGAATTCAAAAATAATGAAGCCACCTTTTTTGTGAAAAATTAAAATTTTTCGGTGAAATTTCAAAGTTTTGAATTGAGACCTATTTTATGACTTATCGGACCAAGATATTTTAATAAAACGGTACCTTATCTCACTTAAAATTTTATAAGAAATATAACGGTGGGCCACAAATTAAAATCAAGATTTTAACAAAAAAGATATAAGCAAAATACCAAAAGAAGTTGCGGCGAAAATAATAAAAAATAATATTCCAAGGCGAATATCTCTTAAACTGTAAGAGATATGAAAACATGTTTTATAACATTTTTTCTTTGCCTTGCTAAGCAAAATACAAAAAGGTAAAAATCTTTAAAATCGGCCAAGATATAAGAAAGTTATAAGCTGCATAAAATTTTTTATACTCGAGGTAGGTAACTTTCAGCCCCCATAGCCCCGCCCCTGTTTTAACTATAGGCCTAAAAAGACTTGAGACAAAAAATATAACTCCTTGTCTATGACTACTTCAATTTTCAGCGAGATCCGTTGTGTGGTTTAAAAGTTCCGGACTTTTTACCACTTTTTCTTTTATTTACACCACTGTGCGTAGCAACTTTTATTGCCCTGTTGTCGCTGCTTGCAGATCAGCAGAAATATTTATTGCTCTTCTTGTAGCTATGTACATAAGCATATATTTAATTTTTTTTGTTGAATTCTTAACATTCCATAACCTTTACCGTTTTTCATAATTGTAATATTATTGTATTTAAGTTGAAAGAAATAAATCAGTAGAGAATTGAAAACTAAGTGTGACGGTTGTTGGACTTTTCTATACAGGAAAAATTACCTCAAAGTCTTGCTATAAGCAAAATCTCTTACAATTGGTATGTTTATATGTTGTATGTGATGACTTTGATTGTTCTGGCTGAACACAATATTTATTTCAAGCCAATTGTCAATTATTGATTTAAACATTCTATAATTAGAATACCACCTAGTTGGACATTGACTTTTTAGTGATGTTGGCAGCAGATGTTGTAAATTTGCTTTTTTTAAATATTTCACTAGCTTTTTGCAAGCATCCAATATGTCAGTAAGTTCTATTGTATCAGCGAAGGACTTATCCAAAACATTTGAAAAAAGATGGGTGCTGCAGCTTAAACGAGTGACTTGCGACAAGGATTTAACAATATTTGTTCCCCTGTCTGTAACAAACTTGATTTTGTCAATGTTTTGTATTCCAAATTCGTTAAATAAAGTATTAAGTTTTTTTTTCTATGTTGTCGCCTGTCGATCTTTCAAAGTCCATAGATTTCATTCCCAGAACCATATCGACGAACTTAAAGTTTTTTTGGTAGTGAAATGTGGCACCTAAAAAGTTTCGTTTTACATAATTAGCTGTCCACATGTCAATAGTTGCTGATGCTCCACCACTATTTACAATGCTATTTAGTTCATCTTTTAGCTCTTCTCTTTTGTCTTCTGCATACTTTCTTACTTTTCGAGAAATCGTTGTAGGATCTGGAAGTAAATCTACGCAGTCACCGTATGTTGCACCGATTTTAATAAAAAAATTGACAAATTTTAGGAACCCTGAACGGACGAAAATTTTCGACAATCTTCAATGACCTACGATGCACACTTCTCAATTGCGTCATTTTTGTCTTCTGCTGAGGCTTTTTTCAAAACGAGGGACTGTTTAGCACCTTTGCAGCATTTATGGCGACTTAGATTAGACGTCTGGTTCAATGTGCGCGTAAGAACTTTAGAGCAAATTCGACAATAAACTGCGTCTGTCAATATAGTTCCATCTGGCTTTATAATTTCTGAAAGAACATTCCATACAAATCTTCGACCTTTGCGTCGGGGTGACAAAGTGTAGTTGCCATTGGAAATTTCATCAAAAATAAACTTTGCGTGCTCTTCCATTGTCCGAAATATTTTTTATTTTAAAATGATTGACTTTGTAAAAGAGAATCCACAGAGAAGACTGATTCACAAAACTGAATGTATGACTACCAAAAAAAGAAGTACATGTATTTAGAGTTGTAAATGTTTTAAGTAGCCAGCTATCCAGTACCCAAAGTTATGGCGATAGATAGTCCTATGATTTTAGGAATAAATTTGCAGATCAAATACATTATTTGCAAATAAACATCTCTGAAAAAGTGTAAGCCTTAGTTTAGTTTGCTATAGGGTCTACTATATCATTCCTGGCAATTAAATTTGTAATAATTTATTGATTACCAAATTTAATTGCCGTTTCAGAACAGTTGATTTGTATTAAACAAGTTGTTCAATCTTTTAAACAAAATATTAGTTTTTCTGATCTTAAATATGTACATATACATATGTTTCAGCTTAACTCAAAACCTTGTTTGCTTTTTAAAGAGTTTGAAAACTTTGTGTCAATACTATGTTATTATATGAGTGGTGCATGTTGCCGACATTTCTTTATTAATTTCGTTGAAAACGAGCTAACATAAATCCTTAAAATCAATAACTGTTGTACTAAATCTTAAAATTTCTCAAGTTTAAGGTTATTTGTTAAGTACACATATACATATGTATGTGTGCACGTTTATTACAACACTAGCTTGCCTCTTTTACTGAAACAAAACTTTCTTGTTTTCGAACTAAAAGTTTTAATGCTAAAAAAACAGTAAATGTTTGTGTATGCTTGAAAGTTTGATATCTTTAGCCAGTCAATGAACATGAGCATTGTTTTTGGTTCGATCAGTTTTGGTACAATCAAACCAAAAAACGATCTCGAACATTCAACTCAACTGCGACAATTTGTGAATAAAACTGATCGTTCGATATGAACTTTTGCTAAAATGGAACTGTATCGTTCATGACTTAAAAATTTTAATCACCAAAAGATTAAAATTTTGTGTATGCTCGAAAATTTGATATCCGTAGCCAGTCTCTGGTACCTATCATCAGCCAAATTTAACACAAATTAAAAATACTTTGGCAACCCTGACGTTAAATCAAAATAAAAGAAATAAAATTCAAATAACTCTTTCTGTGTGCGTGGGTATGTTAAGGAAAGAAGTAAAACAGCGCAACCAACAACAACCAAGCACGTTATTCGATGTGCGGTTGTGTGGTTGAGAAAAAACTAACACAAGCAAAACCAATCTATATATACCCTGCCGGCAACTCAGTTAACTAGTAATGAATTATAAGCTAACTTTTTTACAGCTGGTGGTGGTTGACGGGAATCGAACCACTAAGCATCAAGACTGGTGAGCAGCCAACATACCCACTCAGCCATCGCAACATTTAAAACGAATGCGACAATAGGCAATTTAATGAAGAGTTATTTACCGTGTATGTGTGTATGTTATTATTTGAATTTTGAGTTAACTCTGCACTACGTTTCAGCTAGCTTAAAGCCAGTACACAAAAAGTGAATTACAAATCGATTGTATTGCAGCTAATTTGAAGCTAGTCCATAAAAGTTAACGTAAAGTTAATTATTTTAGTAGTCGACTACTCAATGTCCGATAGGGATGAACTATAAGTCGATTTTATTTGTAGTCGACTACCAATTTGCTGGCAGGGAGGCTATTCATTATACCCTTCACAAAAATGTGTAAGGGTATATATAAGTTGGTGATTCCGTTTGTAACGTATTGAAACAACCATCTCATACCCCATAAAGTATATATATTCTGGATCAGAATCAATAGAGATTACGATTAAGCGATGTCCGTCTGTCGTGGAAATACCGTTTCTGAGAAAACGGTTTGAGATAGAAACCTCATTCTTTCGCTAAAATGTGTTAAACCCCGGTAGTGGGTCTGCTACTCAAATTCAGTAAGATCGGTCCACGGATAGCGGAGATATATCCAAAAAACCGGGTTTTTAGGGGTATTTTTGACCATTTTTTGGTCAATTTTTTTTTTAAATTTTATCCCTAAAAAGTTAGCCATATCATTTTCAATGCCCATTAGATTCCAAAAATTGAAGAATTTTTAAAATCGGCCCATATATACCCGATATATAGCGTCTCCCGATTTTTGAAGAAATCGGATCTATAAGCCAAATAAAACAACTTTTGGCAGCAAAGATCAATCAGAATGGTACATTGTGAAGGGTATTTAAGATTCGGCCCAGCCGAATATAGCACTCTTACTTGTTATACTTAGAATTGTTTAGCACAAAAATTTGCTTCACGATAGCAACTCCTTTTGTTCACCATGAAAATTTTAAGCACCAACACCTATAAAACTATTTGCCATGCCATTCGTTTGAAATTCTGGGTTCCGAATTTGAGACGTTTAGTACGAACAGTAAAGGCAAGTTGCCAACTCTGTAAAAATTTACGTGCTGTGCCGAAACCGCCCTTGATGGGTCAGCATCCTATTGATCGGCTTTCCCCATTTGAGACCATTCTCGTACACTGGCATTGATTACATGGGTCCATTCGTGGTATCTATTGACCGAAGAAGTGAAAAGCGTTGGGTGGCCATTTTTACATGCCTCACCGTAAGGGCAATGCACTTGGAAATCGCCAAAGACTTATCAACAGACGCAGTCATAGTATGCATAAAAAATTTCGGCTTGCCGATGCGCATATGTAGCGATAGAGGTATAAATTTTATTAGAGCAAGTAAGGAGAATCTTTTTATTGACGATGAGAAAATAGCTGACGAGTGCAGCCGTCAAGGATTTGAATGGTTATTCAATGTACCAGCTACCCCATCAGCTGGCGGCGCGTGGAAGCGTAGAAAGGAGAAGTGACCTCAGCTCGATACTTTTGCTAGTCTACTAATAGAGGCCGAAAACTTGATAAATTCACGGCCACTAACACATATTTCAATAGACAGTTCGGATCAGGAGCCTCTTACACCGAATCATTTGTTACTTGGTTGTGCGAATACAATGCCGTGCATGAAAGGGGTTGCCACGTTTTAGGCTCTTTTGTTTGTCATAACTCGAGAACCACTTGTTTTTTTTTGTTTTTTTAATTTTTATTATTTGTTTGGAATTGTTTATTTTTAATCAAATTAAAAACATTTTAATTGACCAATATTGACGTTATAACTGACTAGTTAGAGCTAACCGATATATTGGTAATCATTAACCTATAAAACTAAGCAGAATAAGCAGCACAGGTGTATGTTACGTAGTCTTCTGAAATTAATTAGATAGACAAAGATGTAAAACCACATGTACACAAGAGTTTCGGTTAGGTTTTTCATTTTGTTCTTAATAAGCTAACTAGAAGCACTAACCCATATATCAGTCAGCACTGCTGCTTAATTGACCGGTCATTTAGCTGATAGTATTCTTGCAGGGTTATTATTTGCATTACCATTTTTAATTACCATAAAATGTGTTGTAACGTATACGAATTTATAGATATAAATACACATAATTTTAGGAATAATGATTTATTGTAGTTGCTGCAAACAAGTTATTTTATGAAAAAAGAAATCATTGAAACATGGTTTCTCTGTAACAAAGGTACATTTACAATTTTTATTAAGATGCTTAGGGTTTTTTCTAACATCAAATATAAGATCGAAGCCATGGTTTAAGAGGCTAAGCTCGATTACCAGTGCTTGAATTTTGAAAATGATGGAAATTTTGGAATGTATTTGCATTTTTTCCTTTTTTTATGTTTTTTTTTCATTTATTCACCTTTAATGAAATTTATTATCACTTGGGGCAAGTAAATCCCATGTTTTTTCCCTTTCTAATGTGCTTTCAACTGGCTAATGGAACCAGAACTTCACCCACTACATCGATGGCTAGCAAATACTTAACGTGCATACAAATTATTATCATGACATCCATTAATATAAAAGCCTTTTATAATTAAACGATTTTTTACTATTTGTTATGGTTCCGGTCAATTTGATTTTAATTCCATATTATTAAAAGCACTCTCGAGACATGAAATAATTTTTACATTATTTTTGGTCAATGAGGCACACATCGTGCACTTGTTGGCTTGTTCTAAAGCCCATTGGGTCATCCTCAGCGCCTCTTTACGTTTGGATCCGAGTGCTCTATAGTTGGCTATGCTGCTGCAACACTATTTAATGGGAAAAAAAATAATTTATTGTTTTACTTGGCTTTCAAATATAAGTATATAACTTTAAAATAATATTACCAAATATAAACCATAAAGAGCACGCAAGTTGTTCGCATTAAGTTTTAAGGCCTGTGAGTAGTACGTACGAGCCACTTCTATATTTTCCATGCCTCCCTACAAAGTAATACATTATAAATTCGAATTTTCGTAAACAAATATGTATGTATATTTTTAAAGATACAAGTGACAAACCGAACACAACCTTTTTTAAGAAAACGGTGTTACAATTTTATCTTAACATTAGACATAATTTCAAATTTAGCAATAGGGATAACTTCTCACATTATCGCATGCGATTACGCCAACTTTTAGTTAAACACTTTTGTTGCACTCCGCTAAGCTTGTAAATGTGTAGTGCACAAATATTAGGGACATTTCACGGTGATTTTTTGTTCAGTTTTTTTGCTTTCACTAAACCCAGTTTTTTCGAAATGAACCTTTTTAGAATATCGAATAAAAAGTATATATTCTCATGGTAACTTTAAGGTTTCGTAGGAAATGTTAAAATAAAGCAAAACCATCAAAAATCATCTAAAATTCAAGGCTCACATTAGGACATGGCCGTTCTCCAATGTTTTCGTAGTCAAAGCTGTCAGAAGCTATACATATACATACATGTATTTTTAAGCGCCATTATGGTACACAAAAATTTTCCAAAATAAGGAACTCTTATAATTAATTCAGGTCTAAAAATGAACCCTTTTTTAAAATGTTTTTTTCTGTCTTCTTCAGCTGTCTATATGCCGACGACACACAGTGGGGCCAAACGCAAAAAAAAGTGTAATAAATCTGTATCTTTGAAACAAGCGAGCTGATTATATAACAATGTATGAAGGAATTATAGAGGAGGACTTATGCTTTAAAAGTAATTAAATTTGAGCCACCCTGTTATATCACACGTTGACCTACAGGGTGTCAAAGTTGACTATCTCGGGTATGAAAAAGTTTGTTCGATTCATAACTTTTGTAAATATGGTCCGATTTTTGAAAATTTACATTTTGCAAAAGGAAAATTAATAGATTAACAAAAGGCATTTTAGTTTTGGTTGATATCGTAAATAGTTTAAAAGATATTTGGTTTTGAATTTCGAAATTTTTGTTTTTGGCCTTGGCTTTGTTTCTTATTTTGCAAATATCTCCATAGCCAAAGACCTAAAAATAGTTTTAAACTATTTATTAGATATATTTCAATATTACACAAAAGAAAATTTTTAATTATCGTGAAACGTGTGCTCGTGAAACGAGATCAAAGTCAAGCCTTTGAAATATTAGTGAAAAATGGCAAAATTTTTACAAAAATGGAGCTTAATTGTTTGACTTTTTTTTAAAAAAATGTTTAATCAAAACAAAGGTTTTTAAAAATTGTCAAAGTATAGGCTTTGAAATTTACTGTATTTCTAATTTTAAACTGAAACAAGTAAGAGTGCTATATTCGGCTGGGCCGAATCTTAAATACCCTTCACAATGGTACATACATTCTGAATGATTTTTGGTGCGAAAAGTTGTTTTATTTGGCTTTTAAAGCCGATTTCTTGAAATATCGGGAGACGCTATATCTGGGGTATATATGGGCCGATTTTTTCTGAATTTCAATATCAGATCCACTACCGGGATTTAACACAGGCTGCAAAACTTTTATTTAAATAATTCTTAATATGCTCAAGTTCAACCACTGGGTGACACCAATTCTTTTTAATATCAATGAAATAAAGAAAAGCAAAATGTATTTCTTAATTATTTATCAGTTAACGTTATATACTGTTCATACATGCAGCAATATTGAAATTATAACAATTAAAGCCATTATTGAGACAAAATTTTCATATAAAAATTACAATTAGCTTATTGGCAATTAAGAGATAATTGTTTCAATAATGAGTAAAATTTATAATGCAACACTGTTATATTTGTATTAACATATTGAACACTCCTTGTGAAAATTTGACTAATCAAACATCAACAAAATAAATAAACAAAAAACAAAATTTTTTTTAAAATTTTTTATGATAAAGGGTGTTTTTTTTTCGATGTATAGAACTTTAAGTTGCAATAAAACAACGATGGATTATTCAATTGACAATATGACCGCCACGGCTGGCGCGGATGTAGTCCAATCTGGACGTCCAATTTTCGATGACTTTTTCCAACATTTCTGGCCGTATATCGGCAATAACACGGCGAATGTTGTCTTCCAAATGGTCATGCGTTTGTGGTACAAGCATGTTGCGCAGTCTTGTGTAAATCACTTCTCTTGGACATCATGGTTATTCAATTCAGGAATGAAAAAGTTAGTAATCATGGCTCTATATCGATCACCATTGACTGTAACGTTCTGGCCAACATCGTTTTTGAAGAAGTCCGGACCAATGATTCCACCAGCCCATAAAGCGCACCAAACAGTCAGTTTTTCTGGATGTAACGGTGTTTCGACATGCACTTGAGGATTAGCTTCACTCCAAATGCGGCAGCTTTGTTTGTTGACGTTGCCATTCAACCAGAAGTACGCTTCATCGCTAAAAAAAAATTGTGCGCGATACGTATTTCGCACAGAACCATTATTTTCGAAATAAAATTGCACTATTTGCAAGCCTTGTTCACGAGTGAGTTTATTCATGATGTAAATATTGCCAACCAAACTGAACATAAATCACTTGACACCTGTTAAATCGGTCGCCATCTTGAACAGTAATGCCAAATTAAAGTTCTATACATCGAAAAAAACACCCTTTACAAAATAACCAGATGTAAACAATAATTTTTTCACCTGTCAAATGCTAATTGTCGTAGCAATATTAAGTATGTATGAACACCAAAAATATATTGTCAATTAACTGAATATTGTTTCAATTAAAAAGGCATATGTGAACATGATATTATAGTAAAATTTATTTAACAAAAAATTGCATATACATAATTGCATTATTTTTGAATTATAATGCTAAACATTGCCATTAAGTGTGATTTTCTTTTCAATTTACTTACGTATGTGGGTACATGCATACGTATGTATGTACCTATAATAGAAAACTCTAAAATAAATTCTTTGTTATTGAATATTTTAAGCGTGTTCCATAAAACAATGATTATATACATATGTATATACATACATACATATTTATATTGCTTGCTTTTAAAAAATGATTTTTTCTTGTGCACGTTGTTGATGATCTGTTGCGTATCATCATACACATGTATGTGTGTATGTATGTATGTACGTAGGGATACACAAAATGATTTTTGTGTGAATGAATTTGAAGACGCAATAGTTTAAAAGAATTTCATTGCGTACTCTTTTTTCAACAATTCTTTCCATGACTTTCATTTTCAAGCTCGTGTATACATACATATGTACATACACACACATTTTTACACCGAAGCAAAAAAATTGTTTATGCTAACCTACTTGCATGCATACATACATACATACATATTAAGATACATACATACCTACATACATACAAACGTATATACACATACATACAAACGTATATACACATACGTATGTATGTATGTATGTATGTATGTATGTATGTATGTATGTATGTATGTATGTATGTATGTATGTATGTATGTATTTATGTATGTATGTATGTATGTATGTATGTATGTATGTATGTATGTATATATGCATGTATATGCATACATACTTCTTGAGATATCGGGAGGCGCTATATCTCGAACATACATATATGGGCCGATAACAAAAAAAATTCCAGTTTTGCTTCCGACTAGCCTATATGTATCATTCTAATTGATTTTTGGTGCCAAAAGTTGTTTTAATTAGCTTATAGAGCCGATTTCTTGAACAATCGGGAGACGCTATATCTCAGGTATATATGGACCGATTTCAAAAATTTTACAATTTTGTTTTTAAACACCTTATATGTTCCATTCTAATCGATTTTTGATACCAAAAGTTGTTTTATTTGGCTTTTAGAGCCGACTTCTTGAGAAAACGGGAGGCGCTATATCTCGAGTGTACATATATGGGCCAATGTGGAAACATTTTCCACTTTTGCCTCTAAATAGCCTATATGTATGTACCATTCTGATTGATCTTCGGTGCCAAAAGTTGTTTTATTTGGCTTATAAAGCCGATTTCTTTAAAAATCGGGAGACGCTATATCTCGGATATATATGGGCCGATTTCAAAAATTCTTCAGTTTCTAGGATTAAATGGGCACTAAAAATGATATGGCTTAGTTTTTAAGAAAAAATTTTTTTTTAAAAATCTGACTAAGAAAGTGGCAAAAAATACCCCTCAAAACCCGGTTTTTTGAATATATCTCGGCTATCCGTGGACCGATCTGAATTTCAATAGCAGACCCACTACCGGGGTTTAACACGTTTTAGCGAAAGAATGAGGTTTCTATCTCAAACCGTTTTCTCAGAAACGGTATTTCAACGACTACAGACGGACAGACGGACATCGCTCAATCGTAATCGCTATTGATGCTGATCCAGAATATATATACTTTATGGGGTCTTAGATGGATATTTCAATGCGTTACAAACGGAATCACAAACTTATATATACCCTTACACATTTATGTGAAGGGTATAAAAAGAATGCACGCTACACCCAGCAATGGACGAATTCGGACCATTTTTCAAAAAAATTCTGAATTGATTGGTAAAAAACAAAAATCGCCCGTCGAATTTTTTAAAAACTTTTAAAAATTATATTAGATATATTTAAAAGATTTAATCTGGCTTTTTATTGTTACCCGCCCGGTGAAAACTGTGAGCAGGAGAGCAGATTTATTAAAAATAGTCGAATTCTTGGGAGCATTTTATCTACCTGCTTGAAAATTATACTCAATTTAATTTTTATCTAATAATATTTCTGTTATTGATTAGAAAACACCATCATCTTTTATTGAGTTTGAGAGTTTGCTTCTAAAACTAAAGACATCTTTAACTACACATATCCCTGGAAATCAATGACACCAACTTTGCATAGAGTATTGTCACATGGGAAAGAAATAATAGAAAATAGTATGCTGGGCTTAGGTGAATTAACAGAAGAGTCCCAAGAAGCTAGAAACAGAGATGTTAAAAAAATTCTACTCTTTAACACACGTAAAAGCTCAAAAATTTTCGAAAAAAATATGGACCTGATGGAATATTTGCTGATATCATCGGATCCAGTAATATGCCCCATAAGAACAAAATTGTTACCCAGTATTAGCTATGAAATAGAAAAGGAAGATTCTGAGTCAACGGAAATTAAGGAACTGTTGACTTTTACCATTTCAGATCATTTTGTAGAGAATTGTTAGCTAAAACTTTTATATAACTCTTGAACAATATATTATAACAAATAAGAAAGAATTTCTGCATATTATAGCCCTTGGTACAATAACAATAAAACTTTTTGAACAATAACACAGAAATGTATACATGCAGGGTAATATCGGACCACAGAAAACATGTAGACAGGTAGATAAAAAGGAGAGTGAGCACATTGTTGTATTGTGTAATCAAATTTTCTGCCTGCTATATTTTAACACAGATTCATTTCTTAATACAAATAAGCACTATAGTTCATAAAATTGAAGATACAGTATGTATTGAGTATGTTATGGGGGTAGCAAATAATGTGAAAAATAGTGCATGTTTGCTAAATGTCATCCGAGGTGTGCGTTTTGTGGTCGTTTTGCTCAGTATGTTAAGTTAAAAATATATATGTATTATATACTGTTAGACAGGTAAATAAGTGTTTTTTTATATTTTGTATGAGTTTAGACAATTTTGTAAAAAAAAATGTGGGATTTCACTGAAAAAACCTAAAAAAATCTCTTTTTGTACTCCTTTCATATATTTTTTTTGGATTCGAAAATGCATAAAAAATATTTTACTTAATTTATCTTCCAACCCTTTTCCCCAATAAAAGATGATGCTGTTTTCTAATAAATAACAGAAATATTAATAGATAAAAATTAAATTGAGTATAATTTTCAAGCAGGTAGATAAAATGCTCCCACGAATTCGACTATTTTTAATAAATCTGCTCTCCTGCTCACAGTTTTCACCGGGCGAGTAACAATAAAAAGTCAGATTAAATATTTTAAATATATCTAATATAATTTTAAAAAGTTTTTAAAAAATTCGATGGGCGATTTTTGTTTTTTACCAATCAATTCAGAATTTTTTTGAAAAATGGTCCGAATTCGTCCATTGCTACTGTGTAGCGTGCATTCTTTTTTCAGTTTAAAATTAGAAATAGAGTAAATTTCAAAGCCTATACTTTGACAATTTTTAAAAACTTTTGTTTTGATTAAACATTTTAAAAAAAAAAAGTCAAACAATTAAGCTCCATTTTTGTAAAAATTTTGCCATTTTTCACTAATATTTCAAAGGCTTGACTTTGATCTCGTTTCACGAGCACACGTTTCACGATAATTAAAAATTTTCTTTTGTGTAATATTCAAATGTATCTAAGAAATAATCTAAAACTATTTTTAGGCCTTTGGCTATGCCATTACTGGAGATATTTGCAAAATAAGAAACAAAGCCAAGGCCAAAAACAAAAATTTCGAAATTCAAAACCAAATATCTTTTAAACTATTTACGATATCAACCAAAACTAAAATGCCTTTTGTTAATCTATTAATTTTCCTTTTGCAAAATGTAAATTTTCAAAAATCGGACCATATTTACAAAAGTTATGAATCGAACAAACTTTTTCATACCCGAGGTAGTCAACTTTGACACCCTGTAGGTCAACGTGTGATACAACAGGGTGGCTTAAATTTAATTACTTTTAAAGCCTAAAGGTGGGATCATACGATTGCCGCAATGCAACAATTTTTGTTACATTTTGTATGCCAATCGTGTGATAGCACAATTTATTGGCTCATGCGGCAATTAAAACGAATGTTGTTCCTATTTGTCCCAATCAAATACAACCCTGATGCGACAACCGTGTGAACACTTGACATACAACTAATCACCAATAAAAATTCTAAAAATGCACCAATATTTATTGTGTTCTCATGCGGCAACCAAAGAAGACAATGCCCGCCAATAATATACATACATACATATGTATACATTTATTTAGTTTCAAAATTGTTTAAACGCGTCTTCCAAACATGATTTCTGCTTTTCAATCAGTAAAATACAATTGTTGTTACTATTCATTTTTTGCTTTTTCAGCCCGCACAACGTTATAATAATAGCCGAAGCAATTTTCTTTCTTTTTAATGAACAAACCATATTTTTAACATTTAATTCATTTTTTTTTTTTTTTTTTTTTTTTTGGGAAAACAAAGTTTATCATCAGCTACAACAGCTGTTTCTCACAGTTGCCGTATAATATAACAATCGTGTGACTATAATGCGGCAATTATTGGTACTAAATTGTTTTGCGGCAATTTGCGACAATAAAATTTCAGGAAAATGTCACAATCATGTGATTGCAGAGAATTTGATTGGGACAAATTTTTTATTATGCTCCAATTCAGCCCAATAAAAATTGTGTAAAATTGGTGCATTGCGGCAATCGTGTGATCCCACCTTAAGTCCTCCTCTATAATTCCTTCATACATTGTTATATAATCAGCTCGCTTGTTTCAAAGATACAGATTTATTACCCTTTTTTTGCGTTTGGCCCCACTGTGCGACATTTCGTTGGTGCTAATCAACTCACCAGTAGGCTCGAAAAATTCTTAGAAGAATGTTTGAAACATACTACTTATTCCATAATTCGCATGAATTATTTTATTTTAAAGTATCCCTTTTTTAAAAGAATGCCCCTTTTATGACACTTTTTGTAAATTTTCTACGGCAACCCTGATCAGAAATCTTCAAACAAACATTTAACACATGTAATATAATACATTTTTAATTGTTTTAGAATTGAATATTATTGTTTGAATTAAGATAGCCTACGGAAAATTGTCAAAGAATTATTATATTTTTTCAGTTATTAGAAGCTACATTAATTCTTATATTTTATTTGGAAAATAAATAAGCCATATCAAAATATTAATTCAGGTCCAAAAATGAACCTTTTCAAAAAATGTTTGTTGTATTTTTCAGCTGTCTATATGCCGACGACATTTCGTTGGTGCTAATCAACTCATCAGTAGATTTGAAAAATTCTTAAAAGTTTGTTTGAAACTTAACTACTTAGTACCCCATAATTCCCATGGGAATTATGGGGTACTCATTAAAAGAAATACATAGTAATGGCCGCTCGATTCTCAAAGCAACAACTGTTGGAAGCATTAAGAAACGCTGGAGTTAGTGTTCCGACCACAGCTACAATTGCTCGTCTACGAGAAATATATGAAGATGTTGAAATCGGCAAAGAAGTTGCAAGAAGTCAGACAGACCACTGCCGATGCTGAGTCCACTGCTGCCTTAAGTTTTGATTTGGGCAAAACTGTAGAAACTAATGAGACCACTGCTGTAATTGAATCGTCCGCTGCCTTCATCTTGGAAGAACCTCTCCGTTGCTGAAGACAACGACACCACAAAAGAAGCCTGTAATAATTTTGAAGTTGATGCTAATTCTGCAGACAACGAGGCAATATATTTGGATAAACAGTTGGGAATTTTGCAGAAAAATAACATGAGCTATTGAAATTACAGCAAGCTATTTCCGTTTTGGAATGTGGTCAAATGCCGAATCCTGAAGTGCCGCAATCCTTAAAGTTTTCTAATACAGGTCGATTGACATTTTGCGATATTGAGCATTCCATTATCAAGTTTGATGGTGTCAATCGTACTTATAGTGTGTACGATTTTCTGCGTAATTTCGAAAGAGTGATGCATATGGTAACTGCAGATGACTTGTTTAAATACACATCGCTGTGCAACTCATTAACAGATACAGCAAGATTGCTCCTTAATCGAACAGATCTCATGAGTTATAATGAATTGAAAACAGCACTAATCAGAGAGTTTGGTCGTGCGGTAAATCGCGGTGAGATTTATAAGATACTAGCTAGCCATAAATGG
Source organism: Sturmia bella (assembly GCA_963662145.1). Lineage (NCBI taxonomy): Eukaryota > Metazoa > Arthropoda > Insecta > Diptera > Tachinidae > Sturmia > Sturmia bella. The sequence continues at coordinate 81,635,928 of OY759168.1, read as the reverse complement.
AACAAAAAGGAAAATATTCGCTGTTACGTGTTGGAAATGGAAAACATTGCTTCCAGATGTGGTGAAATTGATGAATTCGAACTAATAGGATTCATAATTGATGGCATGCAGGACAACACGCCAGAGGCATATTTGTTAATGAAGGCTCGAACGATGAGCCAATTTAAAGAATCCCTGGATTTATACGAGAAACGCAGAGAAAATCGCATTTCAACCAGTTGTGAAATTTCAACATTAAAACCAAGACCGACATCAGGAAAACTTGTTGGAACAACTGCAGCCTCAGAAATTCGCTGCTACAACTGCACTCAATTGGGTCATTATCAGATCAAATGCCCCTACGAGAAAAGGCCGAATGGAAACTGTTTTCGCTGCTGGAAAATGGGTCATGATCACCGCAGCCCGTAAAAACCCGAAGAAGGTTTTAAATATCTACAAAGGAGAAGTCGCAACTGTTAGTAGGATTAATCTAGAAGAGTTTTATGAACAAATTGAAAACGAAAATAATTATGTAAGTATTGCCTTTTGCGATAGTAGGATCAAGTGTAGCAGATTCATTAAATATTCTTCTCTTTTTGATACTGGTAGTCCGACTAGTTTCATAAGGAAATCTTTTGTTCCCGTTGAGATTAGTAAGACAGCAGTAAGGTCGAGATATTTTGGTCTTGGAAAATCTAATTTGATGACGTATGGAACAGTTGAGGTGGAAATTAAATTTCGTAATAAATTAGGAAAAGTAATTTTGAATGTTGTGCCAGACACAACCATGTCATTCCCACTCATATTGGGGCGAGATTTTTAAGAACATTCAATATTAATTTGTATCAGAGATCTGCCGGACATAATTCAATAAAAAACTTACTGCAAAACAATCTTTCTGTACACTTGATTCGAATAAGGAAGTTAATACGAAGGATCAATCAGCTGAAAGTACCGCGATTAGAGAATTATCAATTTATGATAGATACAATTCGGGAAATGATGTCGACACTGGTGGAAAATTAGAAAATTGTAGTAAAATCGAAAATAATCAGTTTTTGGTAATTGACGGTAAACAACGTTTGTTAAGTAGCGGGTTTGATTTAAATGCTACTAGTTTATGTGATTTGGAAGAGATTTGTTGTACTCAGACGGATTTATTTGATGTTAACATTAATTCGAATCTAAGTAAGGGGTCATTCAACGAGTTGCGTGATGTTATAGAAAGAAATTACCTCGAGGCAAACGAAATAGAGGAAGTGCCATTGGATTACGAAATAAAGATAACATTGACAGAAAATATTCTATTTCACTCTTTGCCCCGTCGTTCGTCCTATTATGAGATTTATTGACAAAGGGTATAATTAGGCACAGTGATTCTCCTTATGCTTCCCCTATAGTGCTAGTGAAGAAAAAAAAAATAGTGATATATGTACGTAAATGCGTAGATTATCGTGCCTTAAATAAATTGACTGTTAGGGATAATTTCCCACTACCTCTTATTGAGGACTGTATAGAGTACTCAGTTGGGAAGAGATATTTCACAACTCTTGATTTACGGGTTCTTTCATGTAAGAATGGCTCCGGATTCTGTAAAATACACATCATTTGTGACGCCCTATGGTCAGTTCGAGTATTTGCGTATGCCGTTTGGGCTAAAAAATGCACCCGCTGTTTTTCATCGCTATATCTACAATATATTTAGGGTTTAGTTCATGAAGGCCTGATTATGATCTATATGGACGATATTATTGTTGCGACTACAGATTTTTCAACACACTTGCAACTTGTTTCTAAGGTGTTGCGCAGTATGTGGGAAATAGGATTAACGTTGCAGATGGGGAAGTGCAAATTTCGCTATGACAGTTTGGGATATTTGGGATATTGTGTAAGCTCTGAGGGGATACGATCGGGAGGTGCTCATCAATCTGCAATTAGATAACATCTAATTTTCCCACAGAACCAGGCGGAGATGAGAACGTGTTTGGGATTATTTTTTACTTTAGGAAATTTGCACGAGACCATGCAATGATAACAAGAGTGCTGAGACAGTTGACACTGGATGGAAAATATACACCTACGGATGAATGTTATAGGGCCTTTGACACATTGAAAGAAATTTTGTCTTCTGGCCCTGTACTTGCTATTTATGATCCCCGGAAGGATACCGAATTGCATTGTGACGCAAGTTTAACGGGATTTGGGGCTGTGCTTTTGCAGCGTCAGCAGGATAGCAAATTCCATCCTGTCATGTATTATTCTAGGGCAACGACAGCTGCTGAAAAGCGATATCATAGCTTTGAATTGGAAACATTAGCCATTATATATGCTTTCAGACGTTTCAGGGTTTATTTGCGGGGAATTCCATTCAAACTTGTAACTAACTGACTGTAATTCTTTAACTTTGACTTTAGGCAAGAAACAATTGAATGCTAGAATCACACGCTGGGCACTTGAGCTGGAGAACTATAATTATATGATTCATCATCGGGCAGGTGTTCATATGGGGCACGTTGATGCTCTTAGCCGCTGCCAAAAAGTGGGGACTGATGACAGTGTTGCCTCTTGTGATGTTATTGAAGATTTTAGCAAATGGGAAAAATGTCAGTTTTTGTAGTAGATATAGAGGAAATAGATTTTTATATACAAGCTGCACAAAATCGTGATGAGAAGGGGGAACTAAGGGGGAAATTGGAGAGAGAGATGGTTAAAAATTATGAATTGAAGGATGGATTGGTTTTCAAGCTTGGTAAAGATGCTGTTTACGAGGCTGTAAACAGTTATAGGTGCCCGCTGAAGTGGAACTAAACATTATAAGATTGGTGCATGAGAAAATATGTCATTTAGGGGTTGAGAAAACTTGTGACCAGATAAAGAAAAATTATTGGTTCCCAAAAGCAAGGCAGAAGGCGGAAAATTATATAGGGAATTACTTCCGTTGTATTGTGTGCTCAGCTCCTGCCCGCATAAATGAGCATAATCCTCATAGCATACTTAAAAGGCCAATCCCTTTTGATACTATACACATGGACCATGGGGTCGTGTTTTACTTCTCTTGAATTTTCTGACTATCTGCTGAAGAATAATGTCTCACACATTAAGGTTGCGACTGCGTCTCTACAGGCGAATAGGCAAGTTGAGCGTGTCAATAGCGTGATACGAGCCATGTTGAGTAAAATAACAGAACCAATTAGTCATGCTGATTGGACGGGCATGTTGGCAAAAATGGAATACGCTTTGAATAACATAGTTCATTCGACTACGAGGGAAGTTCCAAGTATACTCTTGTTTGGTGTGGAGCAGAGAGGTAGTGAGGTCGATCAACTTACAGAATATCTCAATGAAAAACTGAATGCAAATAAAAAAGCCAATCTTGATGAGATTCGATCATTTGCTTTGAGTGCAATAGAAAAGTCTCAGGGATATTCCCAACAACATTTTCGGCAGCACAACAGGCCTGCTAGGCAATATTGTGAGGGTGAGTTTGTTGTCATCCGTAACGTGAATATTGCTAATAAAACGAATGGAAAACTTACTCCTAAATACCGTGGTCCTTACATTGTTCACAAGATTTTGCCAAATGACCGTTATGTGATTAGGGACTAGAGAATTGCCAAATTACGCAGGTGCCATACGATGACATTGTGGAAGCTTCTAGAATGAGGAAGTGGTTGACGTATGAAGGCACAACTGATTGATTCAATAAGAATATTTCCCACCGCGACAGGCAATACCCTTAAAACTATAGCTTGATATTATTAGATATAATATTATAGAAATGGCATCGCGGTCGATTGCCATTTTAATTGTTTTAGAATTGAATATTATTGTTTGAATTAAGATAGCCTAGGGAAAATTGTCGAAGCCACATTAATTCTTATATTTTATTTGGAAAATAAATAAACCATATCAAAATAAATAGATAACACAAAAATTAAAAAATTTTTCGTTTTGCAACTATTTTACTTTTCTTTGCAACCTTCTATACATCGAGTTAGCATTGGTTACTACGATTTGTATTTTTGAAAGTATCAAAAAGTAAAACTTTTTTGATACTTTCAAGTCTACTGATGAGTTGATTAGCACCAACTAAATGTCGTCGGCATATTGACAGCTGAAAAAGACAGAAAACATTTTGAAAAAGGGTTCATTTTTGGACCTGAATTAATACCTTTCAATTGGCTATTACAGCAAATAAATAGTTAAGTTCATATTTGAAAATTTCTAGAATGTAACAAAACTCTATATTTAGCCTAAGCTGAGCGAATTGTTGGATTGTTCTTTTTCAAATATCAAGAATCTCGTATTATGCAACGACGAAATACGTAAATAGCTGTTGATAGATAAGAAGACCTTACAAAATGAAGACTTTATCAAAAGTTTTCAACGAATAAAAGCTTTTAACACAACAATTTCCATGTTCAGACATACGCTTTATACATAATTTTCAAATTCAAGCAAAGTAATTTCAAATTTAAAAAACAGAGTTCATATGTATGTATGTATATCAGACAAAAACTAACTAATTCTAGCCACAGTGAACTATGTATGTATGTATAAGTTCACAAATTAATAACATAATGCAGTGCAGGTTTAGAAACTGTTCTCTTCAGATCACCATCGTAAACTAATTTTTGTGACTTTCTAGCGTTCGTTTCTATTACGCAGTGGGGTAGTGAGTTATTTTTGTCTTGTGCTGTTTTATCTCGCACAAAGATAGTTTTCAATAAACCGTAAAATTATTATTTTTTTCCTTCATATTAAATTATTTTTCAGGCTCAAGTTCAACCCTTGGTTTGTCACTTTTTAATCAATATTAATTAAGTAAAGAAAAGTAAAAGTTTTATAGCTGGGAGGACAACCGGCTCTATCTCTTTATCAGCACCCTATGAACTTTGGACGTGTCAAATTTTACAATTTTGGCACATTCGATTTAACCACTCAACCAAAGCTCACGCAAGTTTAATTTCTATTTTTATATTTACCCAACATTAACCAAAGCAATGATCTTTTTTGCAGTCTTCTTTATGGATGATTTTTTGTCATCTCAGAAGACTGTTATTTGCTCTTTATATGAGAGCTTTATCATACATGTTCTGGTTTTGCATAATTGAGATCTGGATGCTCATTTATTGATACAAATTTTACTTTTCTTTACTTAATAAATATTGATTAAAAAGTGGCAAACTAAGGGTTGAACTTCAGCCTGAAAAAGTAATTTAATATACATAAATGTATAACAATATCATAGTTCAATAAAAATTTAAATTTAAAAATATATTATTTTTTTCATCCGCGCACTTTTTCTTTACATCAACAATTGCGTATTAAATTTGCTTCAATCAAAGGCAGAGAAAGGAGACTTATCGATTGATTTTGCATCCTGAAATGCGTTTTTTCATGTTTATGTATACTTTTCCCAGTATACGTTTATGTATACGTTTCCCAGTAGTAAACTGAAGAAAGGCATCTACAAAGCAGCAAGAATATTGTAATGAATTGTCGTCCAATTAACCTACATTTTTGTTATTATAACATCAATGGTCAATATTCTATAACACCCACATTTAACATTTTTATAGTAAACAGTATTGTCAGTAGTACAGCTAATCCAATCATAAATTACTACAGTCCCATTTCCTGCAGGGTACAAACAAACTTCATATGTATGCACATAAGAAACACAAAGAAGCAAAAATTTTGCTACTGTTTTTTCATCCGCACATTTATGTACCTAGTCGCCACGAAATTTCAAACTAAATGAGGTTTTTTCTACCGCTCAATAGTAGATATATACGATAAACAGGCTTCAACAAAAATATCATTTGGAAGCTGATGAGCGACGTGGTGGTCGTGAAATAGTCATGGCATGTACTCCAGCCGGTATTCAACTTTAAAGGCCGTGTCAGATAAAACTTTGTTGCTTTGCGTGACGTTTATAACTTTGAAAGAAAAGCGTAAAACAAAAAGTATATGCCACAATAAAAACTTTGACAAGACCCGCGCATTGTTTGTTTATCAATAAAATATTGAATATATAAAATATTTTATATACATATGTATGTACTTATTTGTAGTGTTGTTTATTATATTTTTCAAATGAATTTATTCATTAAATTTATAAAATTTATTTATTTATTTCGAATTTTTTTTGATTTCTGTTGACGCCAAGAAAAAATAAAAGAAAATGAAAGCAGCTAATTGTCAAAGCGTGCAAAAAGATGAAAGATGCCCAACTTTTTGCTTTATGTGACAAGTGCCATATAAACATGTACATTTATCTTAAATGTCAAAGCGTGTATGTAACGCAACGCAAAGCAAAAGTTTTATCTGACACGGCCTTAACTTTCTTGTCTTCTTTCATGTGCGTGTAGCCGAACAAGCACGACCGCAGGTACGAAATCAAATGAGTAACGAGTTTATTGCACATGTCCTGGGCACTTTACATTTTTTTTTGTCATTCCACATCTTGCCAGACAACAACGTAAACATTAAAATATTTACGTTGCTTTTTTTAAAATTATAAAATTATTACAAACAACAACAAAAGGAAAAATATTTATGTTGCTTAACTTAAGTTAAATGTAAATAATTATGAATAAGCTAGTCTTAAGATTCAATAAAAACAAACATAATTCACGTTTAAACACTTGCTGATCTAGGTGTCCCGTGCTTATACGTATGAATTTCTAAAACTCCTCCACGTCTTCATTTGGTCCTGGGTACACATGTATCATAAACAAATACTAAGCGGTAGGCATCATTTAATACTCCTTGTCAATTCTGGAAGATTTTCTTTGATCCATCTTGCCTAAAACCCATTCTTTAGATTTTGTAGAATGTACCATTGCGTTCTTAAACAGATAAGTTTAGGATCAAAATCACTGTGTGTGTTGCACTTATACTTCCAATTAAGAAATGATTTGGAGCAATAGATTCAGGCTCTCATGGTGAAACAGGTATTTGCGTTAAAGTCCTAGAATTAACGATGTTAATTCTAGGACTTTAAAACTGAATTAACCTTTCTCACGCTACTCCTTAAATTAAATCTTCATTTAATGCCTAGAGGAGAAGATCTGCATACAACTTTATTATGGTCTATAAAGAACAAATCTTTTTTTTTTGCAAGATTGAAAATTTTGTTTTAAGTCCAGAAAAGAACAGATTTTGTAAATCTGACTAGCATTGTCTTTGCTATTAGCGAAACAGTGGGCTAGAACAGTAAAAAAATTAAAAATTTCAATAGTATTCGTCGTATATATCCTAACCTGCAACTGAAAATCCACCAATGTTGCACATTTTTTTAAAGCTCTTTAGTAGGAAAATCTACCTACAAAATTTCGTTTTATTTGGATCAAAACCATAACTTTGACATGCTTTCGAATTTTTCTCATACCCGTGGAGGCCCACTTTAGGGGCGTAGAGCTCCGCCCCCTTTGAGTGTTTGAATGTTTAAACTCCAAACTTAAGCTCATCAATACTTCTATAAGATGTGTGTGAATTTTTATTACAATCGGCTTACCCGTTTAGAAATTGCAGAATTATTTCCACCTTTTTTTCAAAATCCCCCACTGTGTGTTGGTTATTTTCATTCAAAAATATTTATATAAAAACGTGAGAATCATTCGGTTTGTGTACATAAAATAATGTACAGTTTATTTTCAAACACTGGTATTGAGTACGCTAATACCTTGTTCATACATGTATTTCTAATTGAGATAATATTCAGTTTATTGACATAATATTTTTTGCGTTCATACATACAAATATTGAGCTAACTCAATTAGTATCTGACAGCTGAAAACAATTTGTTCTTTTTGTTTTGGTAGTGACACAAAAAATTTAAAATATTTTCCAATAAGAAAAATGGATGAAAAACTGCCTTTTATTAAAAAGATTTTAGTGTTGTACAATAAAAATATGGAACTTGTACAAGTAGTGCGTTCATGTTATGACTCCAAAGCGGTAATAATAAAAAGAAAGAGAAATAAAAATTTGGAAATGCTGCAATGTTTTTATTTTTATTGTATTTATTTTTATATTGTTTTGTTTGCTTTTGTTTACATTTATCACTTCATTCATTTCGCATTGCATACTTTTGCTTATTAAACACATCTTTTCCAGTGTTGTGTTCCATCTTTTTCTCAATATTCAAAGCAATATAGAGTTTATTGAGCAATAACTTTATTGACTTTTTGTATGGAATATTGAGCTCAATAATGGACTTTATTGCGATTACCTCAATAAAGGCACATATATGAACATGGTATAAATGTCGTTATGCTCAGTATGTTAAGTTAAAAATATATATGTTTTATTTACTGCTGGACAGGTACAGGTTTTTGTACTCCTTTCACATATTTTATTTTTGTATTCGAAAATTCATAAAATTTTTTTACGTAATTTACCTTCTAACCTGTTTAGTTAAGATATAGGTTTTTGCCGAATTTTTATGTATTAAATTATTTCGCGCCTGTCCTCTTTAGGATTTGTGTAACTCCCCTTTTATACACCGTTGTGTTGGAGTTTCTACACAGATTCTAACGAGTTAACCAGTAACGGTGTCCTTTTTCTAAATATTGCTCGCTACGTTCGTTCGGTTTTTTATATACATATTCCACTTGTTGTTTGAACGCCATTTACGCCACAGCTTACCAGACAAATTAACAAAGGTAAAATAATAAAGTAGAGAATTTCTCTTAAATCTTTAAAAATATTTAAATTTTATTTGTGTTTTATTTCTTTTTTCCCACGCAAACAATTGGACCATCGAACCGGATCTTTGGATTTTGGAGCAAATTATCAAAGTACCTGCTTTAATAAAAATCTATGGTTTGTTGCTTTAAAGATCGCCATTTTGCGCCATCAAAAATCTACACAGTTTAATCCAATTTGGAAGAAAAATTTATTATTAATAAAAGGTGCTTGATTTGTTTTCCATTTTATTTAAAAAGTGCGTGAAAAGGAATAAAATCGCGGGTTTTATTACCTTTGCAAATTTGTCTGTTGTTTTATTTACTTATTAAATAAAACATACATACATACATAGCTACACACAAATTTTATTCTACAATTGTGATTGATCGCTGGAAATTTACACAATATACATACATACTTAAATTTTGTTCGCCCTTCTCTTCGCAAAGTTAAAAATAAAAAAAATAAAAACATGAGAATCATAAACTTAAAAGTTTACCGTGGTTTAGTGTTTTAAAGCCTTTATATATTTAAATCACTTAAAAATAAAGAATTCTTCAAGGTGCAATTTAATAGTGTTGTTTCTGTATTTGTTGGTTGAAATTCGTTGTGCATACATACGTACATATATACAGATTTAAGTTGCTATTGTTTCACTTCTGGTTGGAAAGTACACCCTACACTAATTACGTCGGACTAGTTGGCTTGACTGTCGATTTGCAAAAATTATTCTTTTTTCAAATTTAATTTTATTTAAACTTGCTTAGAGATAAATATACAATTTTATTTGAAATCAAGGAGTGGGTTATTAAATTTTGGGCGACAAAAACGTCAATTATTTTATTGAAATTTCAACATTCACTCAAGGTAAATAAATAAACAATGTCTGCTGCTGCACGTGAAGAATTCACAAGAGTCTCTGATGACTTAGTTCAATTTCATTCAGGCTTTTTATAAATCAATGAAAGATGAAGTTCATACGATTTATACTTTGGAACTTCACGGCGAAGAACTAAAAACTTTATGGGACAGTGTTAAACGGACTTATGAGCAGTGCTTAAAGGTTTCACGTGTCACTAGATCTTCGGAAGATACGGCTGACGAAATAGAAGTAGTGATGAAAAAATATCGTGCCACTTATCACGCATTTGTTACTTGTTTAGGATATAAATGAGAAAAAAGATAAAATTAAAGTAGAACAAAAGCCTGTTAGCATACCATCGTCAAGTCGCGCGGTTTCGGATGGTTTAGGCCATAATTTAGCACTGCCTGCTTGCGATGTTGATACGTTTGATGGAGATTATATTTCATGGCCATCCTTTCGCGATTTGTTTACAGCGATATACGTTAATAGCGCGCGTCTTAGTAATATAGAGAGACTATGTCACTTGTTGTGAAAAACTAGCGGTGAGGCAAAGGAAATCGTTTCAAAATGCCCTCTTTCTCATGAAGGTTTTGATATAGCGTGGGAAAATCTAAGAGCGGCTTATGAAAATCCTCGCATGTTAGTTAATAATCAGCTCAAATCTCTTTTTAGTCTCCCTAGTATAGACAAAGAGTCTTCAACAGGTTTTAAAGCACTACAAAGAGGGATAAATAGTTGCCTTTCTGCCCTTTCCATTTATAAAGTTCAAACTGACAATTGGGACCCGATTATTGTATTCATGTGTATGCAGCGACTTCCACACAATACTGTTACTTTATGGGAACAGAGCATAAAGAATAATTTTGCTTTATCAAAGTGGAAAGATTTGGATGCCTTTCTTACAGAAAGAATTCAGACATTGGAATGTCTGTGTGAGATTAAGGAATCACCACATGAAAACAAAAAATCAGTTCATAAAGTTAAAGTTTGCCACACAAATTCTTCTTCTAATTCCTGTATATTGTGTAAGGGTACAACTCACTATTTGAAAAATTGCAAAAGGTTTAAAAATCTTTCAGTGTCAGAAAGATTTGCAACTGTGAAAAAGTTTCATTGCTGCGTTAATTGTCTGTCGCGCACACACATTGTTCACATTGTAATAAAATACATCATACGTTGCTGCATCGTAATTTGACTCCATCGGATAATACTTCCAGGAATTCACAATCAGCAATTGCGGTCACGAATTCGAGTACTAGTGCCCAACCAGTGACCCCTGTTCCATTGGAACCTGCGGTACCATCAACTTCGTGTGGTACTCATTCTTCGGCCCCCTTTAATCGTCAGGTTTATCATATAGCGTAAAATCGAACTGTGCTGTTGGGAACGGCAATGGTGAATATTCGTCACCAGGGTACGACGTACCCAGCTCGAGCTCTTTAGACCCCGCTTCAGAGACTTCGTTTATTTCTGAACGTTTGCAAAATCGTTTGAAAATTCCTGCGCATTCTACGAATGCCAGAGTTACAGGGGTGAACCAGATGTTATCTGCTTCTTCGAAGAAAATTTGTTGTTTAGAAATCGGCTCTCGCATCGATTCTTCATTTTATTTGAAAGTTTCGGCATTGGTTTTACCAAAAATATCGGGTAATTTGCCATCATTTGTTTTGGAAAAGGAACAGCGGGAGAATTTGCCCAATCTACGTTGGACAGATCCTCAATTTTTCGATTGTAGGCCAGTGACATGTTATTAGGTACTGATTTGTATCCCCAGATAATTCTGGCGGAGATTGAGCGTAATATTTTACGCTCGTTGTTGGCTCAGAAGACAGTATTTGGTTGGATGATTAGTGGTCCCGTACATCAATCCGAAATGCAGGTGTATTCTATACGAGGGGACTTTTCTGAGGAGGATAATCTAAATCGAAATTTATTGCGGTTTTGGGAGCTGGAAGATATGCTAAGCGGAAACATCTTTCGCCAGATGATTTGGTCTGCGAGAACTTGTACAGACATACTACCCGTCGTAATGCTGAGGGACGTTATGTAGTGAAACTTCCATTTAAGTCGGAATTTCCTGAGAAAATTTCGTTAGGTTTGTCGGAAAGGAACGTTCGTTCTGTCACAGTATTTACGAAACGAAGCTTCTCTTTTACGAAAACCGCTGATAAAACAGATGTATGATGACGTAGTTAAGGAATATTTAACTCTGGATCATATAAGGCCAGTAGCTGATGATTCGCTTGGTATGTCCTGCTATTTGCCACATCATCCCATCATCAAAATGGATCGGAAAACCACTAAACTGAGAGTTGTTTTCAACGCCTCGAATGGAACTAGTCTTAATGACCTACTTTACAGGCAGATTTAGTTTTTCTAATTCTTCGTTGGCGTCTTCTTAGATACGTGATGAATTGTGATATCACTCAAATGTATCGACAAATAAGACTTTTTAATGAAAGTCACACGTCGTTTCAGCTCATTTTATTTAGGGATTCTCCTTCGGAGAAAATAAAAGCCTTTGAATTGCAGACAGTAACCTTCGGGGTCAATTGTGCGCCCTACCTGGCCATTCGCACATTGTTACAATTGGCTGACGATTGCGAAAATGAGTATCCATTAGCATCACACATTCTACGAAAGTGTATGTACGTTGACGACGTACTAGCTGGGGCTCATGATGTTAAAACAGCGTTGATTGCTCGTGATCAACTTATTACTGCATTATTGTCTGGAGGCTTTCAACTTCGAAAATGGACTTCGAACAAGAAAGAAATTTTGGTCGGTCTTGATCCTGAACATTTGATTGATGCAAAATTATTGACATTTGTTGAGTCAAGTAGTTCAAAGACACTTTGTCTTTGCTCACTTGGACGTGGAATGCTCACTTGGACGTTTTTTATTTTCGTGTAGATCCGCTAACGGTGGGATCTAGTTGCACAAAAAGGGAAGTTTTGTCTGCAATTGCAAAACTATTTGACCTGGTCGGATGGCTTGGACCGGTTATAATAACTGGTAAAATGATAATGCCAAAACTTTGGCAAGACAATATACAGTGGGATGAGTTTCGCAAACCGTATACGAAGGCTGAATGGGAGAAATTTGTTGCTTCATATCACGCAGTAAATAATATTCAAATTCCCAGATGGGTTCATTATGAGCTGGAAGCAAAGGTTGAGCTTCATGTTTTTTCTGCTGCCTCGGAAAAGGCATACGCGGGGGTGATATGTGGAAAAATATTTACAAATTTGTTGACCGGCAAAACTAAGGTTGCGCCTATTAAGTCGGTTTCCATACCACGTTTAGAACTTTGTGCTGCAGTTTTGGCTTCAGAGCTTTTAAAAACAGTGATAAGCGAAATTGATTTATCTCTTGACCAAATTTATTGTTGGACCGATTCTACTATCGTCCTTTCCTGGCTGAGAAAAGACGCGAATTCTTGGACTACATTTGTCGCTAACCGCGTTTGCAGAATCCAGGAAATTGTTGGCAGTCATAATTGGCACCATGTAAATCAGAAGACAATCCTGCTGAGTTGGAAAGTCGTGGAGTTTCACCGTTGGAATTGACAAATAATGAACTCTGGTGGTATGGACCTGGTTGGCTTAGTAAAAATAAATCTTCATGGGATATTCATAATCTTTCTGCCCTGGATACTGATCTTGAAGCTCGAGCCGTCAAGTCTCATGCCTCATTCTTTTCGAAATATGAGGACGTGTTGGAGAGATTTTCGTCTCTTGACCGCGCTTTTATAGGAACACTCATCGTGCGCACAAAGGTCGGTTTTCATATACATCGTTGGTCACTTCGGATACAGAAATTAGGCAAATTAAATTGCAATTGTCTATAGTAGCACAGAAAGTTCATTTTTTTGATGAATACTGGATAACAGCCCCTAAATTCTAAGAGTTCGCTTTTGACCTTAAACCCATTTTTGGATACTGAAGGAATTATGAGATTGAATGGTCGTTTAGCGAAATCTCCTTCTTTAGCCTACACAGAGCGATATCCTATTTTGTTCCGATATGCATGCCGTTTTACACAACTTTTGATTGAGTTTATTCACAAGATTTCCATTCATGGCGGAAATCAGTAGATGCTTCGAATAATTCGTATTGAATATTGGGTTCCTAGGTTAAAAATACTGGTTCGTACAACCATCAATAGGTGTAAGCGTTGTGTCTTAGATCGTAAACGCTCATGTAATCAGATAATGGCTGCTTTGCCACCAGAACGAACTATGTTAACTAGACCTTTCACTACATGTGGTGTAGATTTTGCTGGACACTTTGATATGAAGAGTTTGGGTGGTCGATCAACTCAAACGTTGAAATCGTACGTTTGTATTTTTGTATGTTTTTCTACGAAAGCAATACATTTGGAAGCAACATCTGACTTGTCAACAGATAGATTTTTATCCGCATTTAATCGTTTCATCTCTAGACGTGGGTGTCCAAGTACCGTCTTTTTGGATAATGGTACAAATTTTGTTGGCGCGTCTCGCGAAATAGAAAGGGAATTTAAAACATTTTTAGCGGAATGTCGGGCTAGGATGTGTTCGACCTATTGACAAGTCAGATGGTCCGGATAAGATTCCAAATAACATTTTGATAAACTGCGCTGATAGTTTTGCTGTTGCCTTACAACTTTTATTCAACGCTTCTATTAAATATGGCCATTTTCCTTATGTTTGGAAAACCTCGTTTATTATTCCTTTGTATAAATCAGGAAATAAAGCTGATGTTACAAACTATCGCGGTATTGCAAAATTGAGTACCATACCCAAAGTTTTTGAAAAAATTATTACTGATTGTTTTATCAAATATCAAATTTGATATCCCCCTACCAGCATGGATTTCAAAAAAGATGCTCCACAACAACCAACCTTCTTCATTTTACAACTGTTATTTATCGTGGATTTCTCCAAAATGAGCAGACCGATGTGATATATACAGACTTCAGTAAGGCCTTCGATAAAGTCAACCATCGGCTCTTGATGATTAAGCTGCATTTACTTGGATTTACTGATCTTAGTATAAAGTAGATTTGCTCATACCTACGGGATAGAAAACAGCTTGTTCATTTCAATAGCTCATTTTCGAAATGGATAAAGGTTCTGTCTGGTGTACCACAGGGAAGTCATCTAGGACCTCTTCTGTTTTCGTTATTCATCAATGATCTACCTAACGTTATACATTCAAATGTCTTAATGTACGCTGACGACATAAAAATTTTTCGTAGTTACCGCCAAATTTCCGAACCACAACTTCTTCAAGCTGATTTAAATTCTTTTTTTAATTGGTGTAAAGTAAACCTAATGAATCTTAATCTAAATAAATGCAAACACATGCGTTTCGTTAGAATCAATCCTTTAAGTGCACGCTACTTTTTGGAAAATCATCAGTTGGAGACTGTTGACAGTTTCTTAGACCTGGGAATTCTGCTTGACTCAAAACTTAATTTTATCTCTCACGTGACAGTGATGGTAAATAAGGCGAGAGGTATTCTTGGATTTGTAAAGCGCTGGGCTAAAGAATTTAATGATTCGTATGTTACGAAAAATCTCTATACATCGCTAGTAAGGCCTGTGTTGGAGTATGGTTCCATTATATGGGATCCACTATATAAAAAGCACTCTGATGCTATCGAATCAGTGCAAGAACAGTTTCTGATTTTCTGCCTCCGCTCGCTAAACTTTGAGCCAACAAATCTACCACAATACTCTGCCAGACTTTCCCCCATCAGGCTACCGACGTTAAAAAGCCGTATATCTGTGTTGAACATATCGTTTATTTGCAACATAATAAATGGCGACGTATACTCTGGTTTTTTAATCAACGATATAACTTTCAATGTGCCTCAACGCTCTTCACGATATTTAGTGCCGTTATCTATTGAATTCTGTAGAGCTAACTATGCTAATGAGGAGCCGCTGAGAAGGATGTGTAATGAATTCAACAAATTTTTTAAGTTTATTGATTACTCCTCTAATACAAACGTCATTAAGAACAATTTACTGATTTATTTAAATTCTTAATTGTTATTCTTTTATTTCTTTGTTGGTTTTATACTCAGTTTTATTGTTAATATATATATTTTTTTTCTCTTTAAAATGTCTGTAAGGATGTATATTCCATTGACATATAATAAACAATAATAAAAAAAAATGGTCTTTCATGGCAATTTATCCCAGCGGGTGCTCCCCATATGGGTGGCTTATGGGAAGCAGGAGTTAAGAGTTTTAAGCTTCACTTTCGCAGAGAAGCTCATAATATAAGATATACGTTCGAGGAATTGTCTACGGTCCTCGCAAGAATAGAAGCGTGCCTCAATTCCCGACCACTTTCCCCAATGAGCGAAAATCCGAGAAACGGCTTCAGGAAAGAGCTTCGGATGATTAAATTATACCGTTATTGCTCCAGGTGCTTATCGCCACATAATATCGTGACTGTAAGAGTAAAGGTAAATGCGGAAAATGTAATGAGAAGCATAATTCGATGCTTCATATGTCTGAAAAATCTGCCGCGAAAAGCAAGTCCGTTCGCTCTAACGTTAAGGTCACAAACTCGTTACCTGTTCGCCATATCGTCACCTTCTCACCAACCGTCCGAATCAATCTGGAGGTATTTAATCGGACTATTCCACTTCGGGCGGTAATATACCTCTGTTGTAGTATGAGTTACGTATGTGAGGACCTGGTGAAGGCACTTAAGTTGCCTACTTCCCCTATGGGCAGTGAAAAAATATGTCGTGTGCAGGTCAGCTCCATACATGACTCATCTCAACATGTCATGTTAACGGTGAAGGTTCGACGCATGCAAGGAATTAAAACTCCAGTTGAATCGGTTTCGAATATAATTAAAGAAAATTTTGCGGGAATGCAGTTGGCAGACCCAAGTTTTAATCAATCTTTGGGAGTAGGGCTGGTTATTGGTCCGGAAGTCGCGCCTCAAATTTTGAAAGGCCGAATTTATTCGAACTCGGGTTTCCGCTATCACAATATACCATATTTGGGTGGGTCATTTCTGGCCAATCGCCGTTCTAATTGATATTCAAAGTCCTTTGGATATCTATATAACTGTACAATACATATGTATATTGTATGTCAGCTGGTCTGACAAAATAAAACTTTTTCGAAAAAAAAAATTTTATGAATTCCATATTATAATTTAACTTTATTGCTAAATTTCTTATTATTACAACATACTATAATGTTGCAAGTAGAGCTGTGCGCGGTCGTTTGTTTTAATGAGCGCTCTTTTCCAGTTAATTAGTACAGACTGATCCGTTCGTTCAATTTGTTCAACCGCTCACTTTGAACGAACAGTACGGCAACAATTTATTTGTTTGTGTATCTCCGGTCTTGTATCAAAACGGATGTTAAGATAAAGTAAACACAACAAGAACATAGACACAAAAGCAAAAATGTGCAATTTGGGTGAAAAATAAAAATGTTATGAACTGTACATACATATGTATTTATACTAATAACTAAAATAATTTAGTAGCGGTTTTCACTCTTGGTACTAATTTTACCACTCTGCTATATTCACTACGATTTTTACCACAAACTCTCGAGTGACTTTCTTACCTCAAAGTCTGCATGTTCTTGCATATATTCTAAAACTTGCTGAATTTCTTTATCTGTCCACCTTTTGTTGTGAATTTTGTCACGTTTTCTCTTCACCAGTATATTTTTATTTTTTTCCATATTTTTTATTTTCTCAACACAAAATTAAGTTTTGCCGGCAAAACGATTCACAGCACAGAATATCTGTGATTCCCAGTAATTTCTTTACAATGTTAACTAAAGCTTTTTGTTTGATTTTTTAATCACAGCGTAGTAAATACAAGTTCAGTACATTTTGTTGTTGCAGTGATGTAAACACTAGTACTTTAATCAAATCTGCTACTTTAACCAAATGTGCAACCGAGTTTACTATCAAGAGTGAGAATCGCCAGAACAGCAGTATAGGTTTTTGTTTAACAACAACCTATACTGCTTCTGGTAAGGAGTTGGATATTAAAAAATATGCAAAATGCAACCAAATTTCACTGCTTTTTCTCTATGAAATTTTTTTTTTTAATTGAACAACCACTTAAATATTAATTTAGTTTTTCTTTAAAGCCGACACTCGTTTAGTAAACCATTTTTATCCACAACGATATCAGTATTTTAGCGAAACTGACTGTTATTTCATATAAAAAAACTAATGACAACAATGCCATTCAAATGAAGTTTTTACTTGCATACACTTAAATCAACCCTCAAAAACGCAAATAATCAACTAAAACAGATGAGCATAAAAATCAACACCGTTCCGGTCACTATTGAACGAAATCCGCTCACTTAAAAGACCGGATCACTACGTACATTTAAGTGATCCGTTCAATTTAACCCGTTCGTTCACGAACGACATAGCTCTATTTGCAAGGCGGCCGGAAATGTTTAGTTAAGATAGAGGTTTTTGCCGAATTTTTATGTATTAAATTATTTCGTTTTTATACACCGTTGCGTTGGAGTTTCTACACAGATTCTAACGAGTTAACCGGTAACGGTGTCCTTTTTCTAAATATTGCTCGCTACGTTCGTTCGGTTTTTTATATACATATTCCACTTGTTGTTTGAACGCCATTTACGCCACAGCTTACCAGACAAATTAACAAAGGTAAAATAATAAAGTAGAGAATTTCTCTTAAATCTTTAAAAATACCCTTTGTGTTTTATTTCTTTTTTCCCACGCAAACAATTTTTTTAACAATCAAATAGATAAAAATGAAATTTAGTATAATTCTCAAGCAGGTAAATAAAATGCTCCTAAGAATTTGACTACTTTTAATGAATCTGCTCTCCTGCTCATAGTTTTCACCGGGTGGTAACAATGAAAAGTCTGATTAAATTTTTTAAATAAATCTAATATAAAAGTTTTTAAAAAATTCGATGGGCGATTTTTGTTTTTGACCAATTAATTCAAATTTCGTCCAATGCTGCATGTTTTTTCAGCTTAAAATTAAGAATACAGTAAATTTCAAGGCCTATACTTTGACAGTATTTAAAAATTTGTTTTGATTAAAAATGATTTTTTAGAAAAACGTTAAAGAATTAGGATCCATTTTTGTCGCTATTTTTCGAATTTTTTTTAAAGATTTGACTTTGATCTCTTTTGACGAGCCTGGAGATAATTAAAAATTTTCTTTTCTGTAATATTAAAAGATATCTAAGAAATAGTTTTCACAAAAAGTTGCACAACGCAAAAAATACATTAAAGCGCATTCATGGATGCGACAATCCTTCATAAACGATTTTAAATCCATTTTTGGAATTTGCAAATTTTTGCATTTTTTGCCCAGCTGAGTTGCTTGCACCTGACTAAATCGTTTCTAAGCCCTTTTGAACATATTTTTTGTGTTGTACAAATTATTAGCGAATTTTCGCGATCGTGGTTAGAAATATTCTTTTGTGTCGTGCCCTTTTCTTGCGGGTTTTGCTTTTTTGGTCCAGTTGTGCTACTAGCAACTGACTAAGTCATTTCTGGACCATTTTTAACATATTTTTTCTGCTGTGCAAATTTTTTCGCGTTCTCGGTCCAGTATTTGCAACTTTTTAAATCTGTGATAATACGTTTGTAGCATATATTCCCGGTTTTTTGCTTTAGTTGTACTCTTTGTGGCTGTTCAAATGATTTTTATTATTTCAACATCTATCGGGCGTTAAAAGCGTAAAGCTAAATGCACAAAATGTAAATCAAAAATTCAGTCAAGTACGAGGCTGGCTCGCATACTTAGGGTTCCGTACGTATGGAATGACATATGTGAATACATATGTATATTGTATAAATTTCATCTCTCTGTCTCTTACAAATTGAGAGTTACGTTTGTTTGCTACTTTAGGCCTAGTCATGCGAACGTCTACGTAAGCTAATGGAGCGGACGTGTGTTTCTGTCATATTAAAACAATGTAAGCGCTTACCGAAATCAAATGTCACGTTGACGGAACGTTTCAACCTGTATAAAATAGAAAGTCATAACGTTTTTACGTGACATTTGCTAGCCAGTGTTGTTCTTCTATTTGATATTTGTCAGTGCGTGTTCACCATCGTTACCGATCAGTCGCAGTTCTTATCAACGTGTTTACCTCGTGAAATATAATCCGGAATATTACATCAAAAGAAAATATACATTTGATTTCATTCAAATAAAATATTTTTAAAAAATATTTATTTGAGCTTAAGGTCTTTTGTAATTTGAGTATTTATTTTTGTCGATATTTCGCTCTCCTTCGGATTAGTGAAGGAATTACAAAAAAGCAAGAATGGGGTACAAGAAATTTAAAAAGAATGCAGAAACAACAAGTATCATAAATAGCTATAAGATATTAAGGGACAAGATTATCAAGATGCGGTCATCAATTACTTTTCTAGTAAGATGTAGAAATACAGGTATTGTACCTAAATTTATTTTAAATATGACTAAAAATATGGTCAATATTTTTGATATTGATGGGATGTACAACATAAAACACGAAATATTATCATATACAAACAATTTAAACAAGAAACTTTTGAACTTAGCGATAAAACAGAATAATCAACTATTAAGACAATTTAAACATGAAATAGAAATATTAGTATATAGATTGGAAGGGCATTTTACATTAAAAGAATTAGAAGAGTTTTTAGCATATGATGATATGTAGCAGAATCTTTTAATAGAAAAGTAAAGGCGGTACATAAAAAGAAATTTGATGATCTTTACCAACTACAGAAGAAAAAGTTAGGAATAATATTAAATAAGAAGTGGTTTGTAAATAAATCAAATGCTAATATCCCAGAGGATATACAGTGGGTACTTTCATTAGGACAAAAACATGGTTTACCAGTGGAGAGGAAAGACTTCCCAGTTTTAAAGGTAATAGCAGATAGTGAAGAATTTTTACAGACTATAGAAAACAGGGAGGAACAGGAGATTGCTAGGTCAAGATTAGCGACAATGATAGATAATCATATTAAAGGTAGCAGATCCACAGATAGAGATAAATTTGTATTGAGCAAAGTAAAGGAGGCTAAACGTTTTCTGAATGAGAATAAGGACATTCTTATTCCAAATGCAGATAAGGGTAATACAACCGTAGCCATGAACAGATGTGACTACGAATCAAGGATGAATGACGTTCTTAGTGATACAGCAGGATACACTCTTACAAATAGGGATCCAACGAATAAATTACAAAGACAGAATAATGATATTGTGGAGACACTTTTTAAGACTGGGATTATTACACAGAATGAAAAATTCAGACTTAAAACAAATGTGGCTATGGCACCAAAATTATATGGGGTACCGAAGGTTCATAAGGAGAATTTTCCATTAAGACCCATTTGTTCATGTGTTGGCACTCCGACATATGAACTTTGCAAATATGTATCAGGTATTCTTAAGAAAATTACTAAGGACTCAAGGTATAATATTAAGGACTCATTACAATTTAAGGATAAGATAAAGGATCTAAACTTAGATAGTGAAGATAGGCTAATTTCATTAGATGTTGTGTCTTTATTCCCTAGCATACCTGTTGATTTGGCTAAACATATTATAGAAGATAAATGGGACAGAATTAAGGAATACACGAATATAGACAAGAATTTCTTCTTACGGATAGTAGGTTTTTGTATAGAAGATAGCAGATACTTTCAATACGATAAGAAAGTGTATATTCAGCAAAAAGGACTTCCGATGGGATCTCCAGCTTCTCCGATTGTGGCAGATATAGTTATGGAAGAATTGCTAGATAGTTGTATGGAAAGAATGGCTATTAAACCAAAGATTATTACTAAGTATGTAGATGATTTATTTTGTGTTATTTCTGAAAGTGAGATAGATAATGTTTTGAATGTTTTTAATAATTATCACACGAACATTAAATTTACCATTGAAAGAGAATCGAATTGTAAACTTTCATATTTAGACACTTTGATATTAAGAAGGGATAATAAGTTATTAGTAGATTGGTATCAGAAACCCACTTCATCAGGAAGGATTATTAATTATTTTTCAAAGCATCCAAAAAGAATAATTTTTAATACAGCTAGAAATTTGATAAATAGAGTTTTAACAATAAGTGATAGTCAGTTTCATGAAAAGAATGAGCATATTGTTAGAAACATTTTGACCAATAATAGTTTTCCAATTGCACTAGCAACAAAGTTAATAAGACAACATGGAAGGCAAGGTACACATAGTAATGTTATTACAACTGCACCAAAAATTTATAAAACACTTACATATATCCCGGAAATATCAGAAAAGTTGGAAAAATCTAATATATATAATAAAGAAAAGTATATGATGGCCCATAAGACTTATAAAACATTATATACATTATTTAGTAAAATGAAAGATAGAGTGGACAAAATGGAGATGTCAAATGTAGTTTATAGTATACCATGTGGTGGGACGTAGAAAACTGTAATGAGGTGTACATAGGAACAACTAAAAATAAGCTTAAAACTAGATTAGCAGGACATAGATCAGATCAGAAGTATAGGAGGATAAATTTGACGCACAAGACAGCACTGACGGCACATTGTGCAAGATTAGATCATGTTCCAAAGTTTGATGACACTTCAATATTGAGTAGAGAAAGTAATTATAAACGCAGACTTACATTAGAAATGTTACATATTATCAACACACCAGTAGATAGGAGAATAAACTTCAAGGCAGATACAGACAATATAGCACAGATATATAAGTATTTAGTTAAAAATTAGAGGTTTTTTGTTTTTCATGGTTATTGTTATTGTTCTTTGTTTACTGTAATGTATGGATTTTTTCATTATTTAATACGGTGTAAGAATGTTAAATATTTTCTATTAAAATCTTTTTGGTAAATTAAATTTCATAAAAAGAAAATATTTTTCATTCATATAAGTGTTTGATTAACAATTTGTTTTAATTATTATTGTTCATGTTAATTGTTATTTCATGTATGTATGTTTATATAGATAATTTTATGTTGATAATTTTCTTAAATACTTATATAATTTTTATTTGTGTATAGAAAGAAAAAACAATAATTTTTTAAATTTTGAAATGTGAAAGAAAAAATAGGAAAATATGTATGTTTGTTGTTATGTTTGTTTTTTGAAAAAAACCAATCAAAACATTTTTCATTATTATTGTCCTGAAGAAGCTATCCGAAGGAGAGCGAAATATCGACAAAAATAAATACTCAAATTACAAAAGACCTTAAGCTCAAATAAATATATAAAATATAAAGGAAAAAAAGGGGTCAAAATAATGAAATATTAAAAATATTTTTAAAAAAATTATAATAAAATTCAAGTTATTAATGTCGAATTTCTAACTCCAAATTAAAAACTTATATTTTGCAATGGAAATCACACTGGACAAATGAAAAAAACTGTCCTTTATGACACCTGGAGAGAAGTTCTTAGTGATGCACAGAGTTTGTACTACAAACGAAAGCATTGAGAATTTAGTGAAGGTATCACCTTTCCTAATTAAAAAAGTAGTGGATAAGGTCGCCGATGGTGAAGTGCTTCAATGCAAAAAACTGAACAACGGGGCCATTCTAGTCCAAACAAAGACATACACGCAAGCAAGTAAATTGATCCAATTAACTTCCCTGTCTACCGAAATAAAAGTTGAGATGAAGGAGCATGTAACCTTAAATTTCGCAAAGGGAGTCATTTACTAAAACGACCTAAGAGGATTGCCAGAATCAGAAATTTTACTTGAACTTGTCAAACAAAATGTTACCCAAGTCAACAAAATAATGAAAAAAGAAAAAGGTGATCTGACCGAAACAGGATTAATTGTTCTAACTTTTGCTTCAACGTCACTTCCTAATAGTGTATCCATTGGTTATGAAAGTTAGAATTCGGCCTTATATTCCTTTACCACTCAAATGCAAGAATTGTTGTCAATTTGGGCATTCAGCCAAAATGTGCAGCAATAAAAACATATGCGGAAACTGCTCAAATGACGCTCACACCGATGAAGATCAAGAAGAAAAATGTACCCTTCCACCTTCCTGCTATAACTGCAAAGCTGCCTCCGTAGAAAATTCCAATCACCCTTGCAATGATAAAAATTGTCCAATATTTCGAAAGGAAAAAGAAATTCAAGCAATATCTACTCTGCAAAGTGTAAAAAAAGAGCTGCTTTCCTATATTACCAACGCAACAACAGTCCAAATACGTCATACGCGAAAACCACAAAAAATGTCAACCATGATGAACCCTCCACTTCAATAGCTCGCACAATGCCAGCACCCACAACTAACCCCCGTTTTACTAGGGATTACTCTGACGTTCTAAGTGAGGATGGCACTTCGTGCATGGATACTGATCAACAAAGTATTTCATCCCAAACATCTCCACATACCAACAACGATCCAATCATCTTACCAAAAAACTCTTCGAAACGGCTAAGGAAAATGGTCAAAGAGGCGACAATAAAGACAAAAAGATCAACGTAATAGCAGAAATTAGACTATTCGCCGAGTACAACCTTCAAAATTAACCTTCATGTGACATTAAAAAACAATATGCAAAAATTTCCTTATACTTCTTCACCATCAATTAGCTTATCACCCTTTAGAAGTAATCACACTTACGCATTTTGCACATGTCTAAAGAACCGTTACTTATACTCATAGTCAAAATTATATTCTCTTCTTATAAAAATGTTTTCACGCTCCCTGTCGTACAAAAATATTCTTTTTCTTCTACTCATAGCTATAAGCAACTTGATTTACTACAGATCCACTCAATTGCATCTATCTTATTCACATTCAAATTACCGTTATTTTTACTCAGAGCAGGAATTAAGTTTGCTCTTCACATACCAAGTCCAAGTTTTACACATAAAAATAGCTCAACCATCGCTGTTTTTCAGAAACATCTTTCTACTTTTACTCATAACTATAGAAAACCACTGCTTTTACTCAGAGTCGAAGAAAAATCTCTCCAAGTGTAAATTTCAACCTTCATACATACATAAACATTGTCTTCTTTGAATGGTATAGAAAGAAGCTATATAAGTTAAGGCGACAGCATTATTTAATTTTTTATATTTTCACACGTTCATTAACCCTCCTCAAATATCAACAAAAAAATAAATTATTTTGCTTAAATAGTCTGCCTGCAAAGTTATTGCAAAAAAATTGTTTTTATAAATTTAAAATATCAACTTACTTTACACGCGCAAAGTAAAACTGATGAATCGCATTTTAATAATTTTTATTTTATTTTTAAATTACTGCTGAGTAACTAAAAATCATGTTTGCTGCTAGTAGAAATAAATAAGAATATTTTTAAGACATTTTACTTTTTAAGTCACAGGTGATGAATAAAGAACGTTTTAACTGTTTAATGATTTGGTATTTTATTTTTTTATATAACCAATAAAAGAAATTTTTTTAACTGGGGGCTCAACGCCGGGATCCTTAAAAAGCTAAATCCTGAAAAAAACAAGTAAGGATATTTTTAAGGAAGAAAGCAGCCAAATTAAAAATAAGTATCCTTATAAAAGGGAGAAAAAATAAAAAACAAAAACTTTAAAAATAAAAAAACTTTAACAAATTATAAGTATCCTTCAATAAAAGGAGAATAAATAACTTTATTTTATAAGTGAAAGAAAGAACAGTGGTAAAGTAAAAGTGCCAAAGTGACAAAATACAACCATCAAGTTGATTTCCAAAAAAACCTAGCAAAAACTTGTTAAAAATTTCGTATAAACGAACAAGTGAACAAAAACAATTAATAACACTTGTAATTATTGAGAAAGTAAATTGCCCAACAACACCCCAGAACGAATTTGGATCTGGGTCAGCTTTACAAGACAACACGAATTTGCATCTGCTTACAAAACTACAAAAATCTGCATCTACATCAGCTTTACAACAATAATCCAAATCTGCATCAGCTTTACAAGACAACAAAAATCCACATCTGCATCAGCTTTACGGGATAACAAGAATCTACACCAGCTTTAGAAGACAACATTAATCATCACATTTACAATTAAAGAACACAACAAGGTTTCTACTAGTAATTTATGTGAGTTAATTTAAAATTATATTTGTTTGTGAATTAATATAAGAAAAATATCTGTAAAAATTTAAGTGAAAAATTTGTTAGTTGCAATATTAAAAAAATAATAATAATAAAAGTGATATTTATAAAGATTATAAACACTGGATCGTATAAGGGAATTAGAAGAAGAAATAGGCTATTTGCCAGGAGAAGAAAGCTTGAGTTGTTCGTTAGAGGATTTAACAGGTTCCTTTCAGGGTCTTAGTGCTTCAGACTCCAACATGACCACTCCTACCCAAATTTCTGAACTCATTCGTTTACAGACCGCTCCATTGCAGGAGACTATAGACAGGTTAAGCCAACAGTTATCACAGTTAGTTAGTGTAAATACGATAGCAGAATATCGAACACAGACCATAGACGAAAATATTCGTTGCGATGAAGCCCTAGATGTCATAAAATCGTTACCCAATTTTGATGGGAAAAACTCCTATGTGAGTTGGCGGGAAGCCGCAAATAATTCTATGCAATTATATAGGAAAGGTAGTAGAAGATATTTCGCGGCATTAACTATTTTAAGGAATAAAATAGTCAGTCGAAGATGCAAATGACATCTTCACTACTCATGGCACAGTCCTAAATTTCGACGCAATCATGAGTAGATTAGATTTCGCTTACGCCGACAAAAGGCCACTACATATAATAGAGCAGGAAATGAGCATTATGAGACAGGGTTCTTTGTCCATTATTGAATACTATAATGCGGTCAATAAGAAACTTACCTCTCTCATTAACAAGACTAGAATGACTCATGGCTCTGAATCGGACTTAACTAGGGAACTTAATGTTAGAAATAGGCAATATGCTTTAAGGGTGTTTATCACTGGATTAAATGCTCCATTGGCTAATATATTGTTTTCGTTATCACCGAATGACCTACCAAACGCATTAGCAAAAGCTCAAGAACTTGAATCAAACAATATCCGTGCAAATTTCGCTTCTCAGTTCATTAGGGCAACACATCAGAGTAATATTCACCAAAAGCCCACAAATTCGTTACGTTTTCCAAGACAAAACCAAAATAACCCTCATGTTAATTATCGCGAGATACGGCAACCAGAACCTAAACCCGAACCAATGGATTTAGGAACTTCAGCTAGTGTTAAACCTGCACAAAATGGGCATAACAACCAAAGGCAAAACTATTTTTATAATCGTTTTGGGTCACAAAATCGAGCTAATAATTTTCAACAGGGTAACAAACGTCCACATTCTCAAACGACGTATAATCCCAATCAAAAAGCTCAAAGAATAAATAACCTTAATGAAGACGCTTTTTTAGGCATAGATTCGACCTGCCTTGCATTATCAGGACAGCAAACGATGGAAGAAAACTCAGAGTTTTGATTGACAGTGGCGCAACGAGCAGCTACTGCAAACCTGGAGTTCTTGCGAACAGAAGGGCCTTAGTCGTTAAGAAGAGAGTAAAAACTATTAACGGATATACTCTCATTACACATTTCTACGAAGCAAGCATCTTTGGAATAAATCAAATGTTTTACGAAATCCAAGGACTTGAGACAGATGCGCTTATAGGTTACAATTTTTTAAAGAAAACAAATGCAATATTAGACTTCCAGCAAGGGACAATAACTTGTGGAAAATATTGCGAAAAATTTTTCAATTTTGAGGAAAAAACATACAATGCGGGTAAAAATGCTCCAGCTAGAAAATCTAATAATCTCAAAGACATTGGAGAAAATGTCTTGAATAAAATTACTAACGAAGAATATTCTGAAGGTACTGATAAAAGTGTTTCAACTAAAAATGTTGATCATAAATCGAAAACTTTGGAGAAACTTCGAAAAAATATACAGGAAAAAATTACTAGATTACACTCTAATATTAATTTAAATTTGCCTTTTAGAACGGATATTAGGGCAGAAATTAAGACAATAGATAATGATGCGGTATGGAGCAAACAATACCCATATCCGCTATCCGCAAACTCATTTGTTAACAGTGAAATAGAAAAGTTATTAAAAGCGGGCATTATTCGTGAGAGCAGGGGCCCTTATAATTCACCAGTATGGGTAGTCCCAAAAAAAGGAATGAATGACGACGGGACACAAAAACTCCGTTTGGTCATCGATTACAAGAAATTAAATGAGAAAACAATTGCATATAAATACCCTATACCAGACTGTAACGTTATATTGTCCAACTTGGGCAAAGCAAAATTTTTTCAACCATTGATCTTGAATCGGGATTTCACCAAATTCTTATGAAAGAGGACGATGTGGGGAAAACCGCATTTTCCGTTAATAATGGGAAGTATGAGTTTGTTAGAATGCCATTCGGATTGAGGAATGCACCAAGCATTTTTCAAAACGCAATGGACGATATTTTGAGAAATTTCATAGGTAAATTCTGCCATGTTTATATAGATGACATTATAGTATACTCCAAAGACTTACAAGAACATATAAAACATTTGGATATAGTAATCAATACGCTAAGAGAAGCGAATATGAAAATATCCTTGGAAAAATCAAAATTTTTTGAGGAAGAAGTGGAATTCCTGGGGTATGTAATAGCACATGGAGTAATAAAAACAGATCCAAACAAAATCGAAACAATCAAAAATTACCCACAACCACAAACTTTAAGACAGCTTAGAAGTTTCCTTGGTCTTACGGGTTATTACCGTAAATTTATTTGTAATTATGCCAATGTGGCAAAACCTTTGACTAGATTTCTGGCCGGAGAAAACGGTAGAGTATCTACTAACACTTCAAAAAAAGTTAAAATTGAACTCGACACTGAGGGTGTCTCAGCATTTATTAAATTAAAGGATCTCTTGGCTGGTCAAGTCGAACTAACCCAACCTGATTACCAGAAAAAATTTATTTTAACAACCGATGCGTCAAATGCAGCTATTGGTGCTGTATTGACACAAGAGAAAAAACCAATTATATTCATATCAAAAACTCTCAATTCGACTGAACGTAACTACGCCACGAACGAAAAGGAGTTATATGCCATAGTCTGGGCAATAAAAACCCTTCGAAATTATTTATATGGTGTGACAGATTTCGAAATACACACCGATCACCAACCTCTTACATTTGCAATTTCAACTAAAAATCCCAACGCGAAAATTAAAAGATGGATGTCTTTTATTGAGGAGTACGCTCCTAAGTTTGTGTATAAGCCTGGTGCTACCAACGTTGTAGCCGACGCACTTTGTAGACAGGTCTTGAATAATATTCCCGATGATGAGTCACTAGAAAGTACCCAACATTCTATTGAAAATAGCGACAGTTTTAATATCCCTGAAATAAATAAACCTCTTAACGAGTTTAAACAACAAATTTTACTTTATAAAACTAATTTCACAAAACATGAATCCCTGATAACCTTCGGTAGAATTCGCCACATAATAGAGTTCGATACGAGAGAAAATCTGAAAAACATATTATTGGAATTCCTTAAGCCTAACCTTGTTACAGCAATTCATTGTACCGCAGAAGATCTCTACGAGTTTAAGGAGACTATAAAAAATGTATTTAAAAACAAATTCGTTCATACTAAGATATTCGCGATTGACATTACGAACTCAGATGATCAAACAGCCATAGTAGAGCAAACTCATGTTCGTGCTCATAGAAACTGTAAAGAAAATCATAAGCAGATATTTCAACAATACTATTGGCCAAAAATGTTAAATAGTATAAAACAATATATCAGACATTGCAATATATGCAATAAAGCCAAATATGATAGGAAACCTGCTAAACTTCCAATTGGAGAGGCTCCAATTTCTCACAATGAGGGGGAGTTCCTTCATATCGACATTTTTTACGCACAAAATCATAAGTTTATAACCTGCATAGATGCTTATTCAAAATTTTTAGTAATAAAACATATAGAAGATAAATTGAATCTTGGGGAAAAAGTCCAAGAGATTTTACAAAGCTTTCCAAACGCGAAAAAAATTACGCTTGATAATGAACCAGGTTTTACAACTCCACAATTTAAGTCATTAATGCAAAGATTACAAGTTGAATTGTGACCCACGCCATAGTTCGACAAATGGTCAAGTGGAAAGGGTACACTCAACTTTGGTTGAAATCGCTCGTTGCATTAAGGAAGAATTTCATATAATTGATATTAAGGAAACATTTTACAGAGCTGCTCAGCAGTATAATTTAACCATTCATTCAGTAACGAATAAAAAGCCATACGACATATTTCACAACAAAGTACAACATGACGATGTACGAGATAAACTTCGTCAAGCACAATTGAATCTGATAAATAGAAATAAACCTACAAAAATAAAAACGTATAAACCAAATCAGGAGGTTTATGAGAAACTTATTGGTAAAAGGAATAAATTAGATGATAGGTACAAAAAACAAAAAATTAGCGAAGATTTAGGAAATAAAGTAAAAATATTTAGTAGAAATAGGATTATACATAAGGAGAATATAAAATCATGAATGTTTTTCTTTTCTGCAGGAAATGTCACTCAAAATTTTATTACTATTCATAATTCTTAATGTCTGCCAACCTGAAGTGCAGATATTGGATTATTCAAATTCCCAACTTGTTCCTATACATTTAGGACAAGCCCGGTTGCAAAATGGAAACTTCAAATTAATACATGTTCTAAATTTAACGCAGTATGAGTCAATAATTCAAGAAATAGAATCGGAAATTCAAAACAAAATACTTAGAAATAGCACGTTATTGCCATTTTTCCTACATGATGTCAAGCAAATGAAAGAACACCTCGAAATTATTAGGCCACGGAAAAAACGATCCATAAATTTCCTGGGTACAGCTTGGAAATGGATTGCTGGTACTCCAGATCATGATGACCATAAAATAGTAGTACAAAAGATGGAAGGACTGTTGGAAAATAATGAAAGACAGAGGATAATAAATAGAGAAGTTTTGGAAAGAGTCAATTTGTTAACGAGTGCCACGAACAACATTATTAAGACCATCCAATCCTTAGAAGAAGTTAGAAGAATACAGGAAGAAACAATAACCAATAAATTAAGGTTGCTGAGAGAGGAGATTGTTAACGTACAGTATGCCTTGCAGTGGTCAAAGGTAGGAGTTATAAATTCTTTTATTTTGTCCGAAAAGGAGATGAGCGAGGTTAAACAGTTTTTAGATCAGGAAAAATTCCCTTATACTGATCTCGAACAAGCGTTAAGTTTTGCAACAGTAAGATTAGCAACAGATTATAGAGCTATCATTTACATAATAAATCTTCCTGCAATAGATAGTAAGGTTTGTGAAAAAATATTGATTAAACCAATAAAAAAAGGAAACAGAATTGTAAAAATTAATACTGAAAATATAATAAGATGTAATAAAGAAATTTATGAATTAAGAGAAAATTGTAAAGAATATAATCAATTATGTATTTGCAGTGAAGAACAACTAATAGATATAACCAAAACAGATTGTATCCCTTCGCTTTTATCAAGTAGAAAACATGATTGCGTTCTTATAAATAATCAGCATATAAATACGGTACAAGAATTATATCCGGGAACTATTTTGTTGAACCAATTTGAAGGTATTATCGGAACTTCGAATAATGAAACAAATGAATTGCGCGGGACATACTTACTTCAATTCCATAATGATACTATTACAATTGCCAATAGAACATATATTTCAAAAGAGATATCTGAATGGAAACCGCTTCCTGCTTTACTACAACCCACAAAAAATGGTGAAAATATAGAGGAAGTGCTTTCCTTAGAATTAATGAAAGATCTACAATTAAATAATATCGATCAGATAACTTCAATTTCGACTAAAGGAAAAGTGATGTTCTCACTTAATTTGGGTCTTATGATTTTATTAACATGTTTTATATTGGCAATAGCTTACAAACTTCGTAACAAACCTAAAAGTAGTTTAACGGTTACAAATATAATCAAGGAAAGCAATCCACCGGTAATCAAAAATCCTGAAGAACCGTCTGGCTCTCCTAAACAGAAATGCGAATTTCGCAGTATCAATGATCTTCCTGTCAACCATGGCTTAGTCAACGCTGTTTTTTTATTTATGAACGACTCTGTTTTAACAGGGCGTGGTTCTTCTGAAAGATATCAACTGACAATTCTGTGTATTGATGATTCATTCTTCTGGCAGCGTATTGAAAGAGCACGTCACAAATTTAACCGCATTTTTTATTTTTTATATATAAAACTGAATAAACGATACATTTATTTTAAACTGTCTGTACAATTTATTTACTGAATTATTCGTCCGAAAAATAAGTTGGTGACAGTTTTTCAGAAGTGGGATTCTAATCCACCTACAAAATAGACACATTCGCCATGGAAAATTTCCGTGACTTGACCGTAAAGGAGCTGCAACGTAAATGCAAGGAGGCCGGTTTGCCGTATTCCGGTAAAAAGATTCAACTAATAGAACGTCTGGAGGAACTGCGAATGAGCGCATTGCACAGTTGGAAAAAACAATTGCTGATTTACGAAATCATTCCGCTCGTTTCCAAACGTTGAGTCTGTCGTCCACAACACAAGCATATGAGTCGCCGAGAAGTTCACCGGTACGCTCTTTGTCCGAAAGTGTTTATTCTGAGAACGCACCACCCGTAACGTCTTCATTTTCAGGGGGCACCTACACACCTGCCACTTCGTTAAGTACCGTCTATCCGCAACACTCCGTATCGTTTCACCCGTCACTATCGCAGAACATAGCATCACCGAGTTACATTTATAACCAGCCCGTTTGTACGCCACGTTTTATTAATCAACAACCTGTTTATACTTCGATTGACCAGCACTTTCAACAAACAGCCCAGTGCTACACCACGAATACAAATCCGCAGATGGTATCTAATAACGTCCTACCACATTTTACACCACAATTTCCAAACGCACAGCAATTATATCCACCTATGCAACTGCCAGTACAACAAAACGTACTACCTACCAATCCGTATGGAAATGTTAGAGAAATAATCGCTATACTGCCAGTATTTAACCCGTCATCAGATGAATCATTGAACTCGTCTCAATTCGTCAAACGAGTCGAAACTCTAAGAACTGCTTACGGCTGGGATGACCAGTCTCTGATTTTTGCCGTACAACAAAAAATGTTCGGACCCGCAAGATATTGGGTAGATTCCCTACAAATAGTTTTCATGTCATGGCCCCAGTTCGTTCACAAATTCTTACAAGATTTCCCGCACATTGACAATTCAGCCGATATTCACATAAAGATGTCCCAAATGAAGCGCCGGGGAAATGAAACGCCTCAAGAATATTATTTTAGGATGTTTGCTTTTGGCTCCAAGGGTAATATACCAGAGTGCGCTATCGCTAGACATATTGTAAATGGCATCAACGATGCCGATTTAAAACGTAAGATATCAAATGATTATCTCAGTTGCCATCAATTGTATCGTGATATAAATGTGTATTGTAATTATAACAATGTGGTTACACCAGTCTTAGCAAACAAACCAAAATTATTGTCGTCAAACCAGAAAAATGCCAACGATATGGGAGGAACAAAGAAAAACGATAACACTTCCGCCGACAAAGTAAAATGTTTTAATTGCTTCAATTATGGGCACTATTCTATTAAATGTCCCGAACCACAACGAAAAGAACGTTGTTCTAAATGCAATCGCACAACACACCGTACAACGGAGTGCAATGTTAACAAAAATGATTTTCGGCAACAGTCAACAAATGTAAACAAAATAGACAAGAGTTCAGAGTCGACCGCAGATCTCATTAAAACCATTAAAGTTAACGATTTGGAAACCACCGCATATATTGATTCTGGCAGTGTACGCAGCTTAGTAAAAAAATCTTTTGCAGCTATTATTGGCAAAAGTGAAGATTGTTTATTTGTGCTAAATGGGTTTGCCGGTGGCCAATATAAAAGTACGAAAAAAGTAAATGCTGTTCTGGAGATTGACGGAAATAAAATTGAAGCTGAAATGATTGTTGTTGATGATGACCTCATAGCCAAGAATATTTTATTGGGACGAGATATTATTTGTCGTAAGGGAAATCGTACTGTCATCGAGGGGCATGCATGTTTTATACAGGATGTGAACATAATACGTTCTAGTGAAGACATGACAACAAATGAAAACAACGAACTGAGAGAAATTCTTGCCAGGCATCGCAATAGTTTTGCCAATAACATTGCGGAGCTGGGTAAGTGTAATTTGGCTAAAATGGAGATACAATTAACAAGCGATAAACCCGTTTGTGTCAAACCATATCGAATTGCATTTGCAAAACGCGCTATTGTGACGGATTTGATCACTGCATTGCTCGATAATAATATAATACAACCATCAACTTCCCCGTACGCCTCAGGGATTGTTTTGGTTGAAAAACATAATGGAGAACACCGTCTTTGTGTCGATTATCGACAATTGAACTCGATTACACGAAAGATTCCATATCCGATGCCTATAATGGAGGAGCAGTTTGCACAGCTTGCTGGCAATAAATATTTCAGTACCCTGGACCTTCGTATGGGGTACCACCAAATCGAAATGCAGGAGGACTCAAAGAAATATACCGCTTTCGTAACACCCGAAGGACATTACGAATTTAATCGAATGCCCTTCGGGCTCGTAAATGCTCCGGCTATTTTTCAGGCAGTGATGCATCAAGTGACCAAATGTATGGGCCCTGGCGGGTACTCGTATACCTCGATGATGTGATTCTACCGAGCAAAACGATAGAAGAGGGACTCGATCGACTTGATAGATATCTGAACGTGTTAGAACAAAGTGGCCTTACGCTTCGTATTGACAAGTGTAATTTCCTTGCTGATGAAATTATATACCTCGGCCACCGTGTAAATAAAGATGGCATCAGCCCTGGCGAAAATAAGGTAAGCGCAATCAAGAACTATAAAATCCCCACAAATGTTACCGAGGTCCGCCGGTTTTTGGGTCTCACCGGATTTTTTAGAAAATTTGTGGAGAATTATTCTCTAATATCACGACCCTTGACTAAGTTGTTATGCAAAACGGAGGGGAACAATTTTGTATGGGATACAGCACAACAGAGGGCGTTCGACCAGCTGGTTAAGGTATTATGTAATGGGCCTGTTCTGGCAATTTACGATGCTAACGCAGAGCATGAAGTGCACACCGATGCCAGCAGCGCCGGACTAGCCGGTGTACTTTTACAATCGGATGCTAACGCCAAATGGCATCCCGTGTTTTACTTCAGCCGTCATTGTACCGAGACTGAAAGTAGATATCACAGTTATGAGTTGGAGGTATTAGCCGTTGTCGAGACGCTAGATCGTTTCCGAATATATTTACTGGGAAAGTCTTTTCGTGTTATAACAGATTGTGCCGCCATAACTAGCGCAAAAACTAATAAGGAGCTAATTCCGAAAATTTCCCGCTGGCTGATGAAGATTTTAGAATACGATTGCGAATTCGTTCATCGTGCAGGACCGCGTATGGCTCATGTCGATGCGCTCAGCCGTTCACCTGATCAACCACCTGTCGAAATGGAGCCAGCTGGGTTTATAATGAATATTGAAGTCAACAGTGAAGACTGGTTACTAACTATGCAGCTTCAGGACAAAAAGTTACGGGCCTTGGTACAAGTCTTAAATGGTAACCTAAGCTCTAGCCAGCAGAAGCAGATAAGATCTGACTACACCCTACGTAATCATCGTCTTTATAGAAAAACGGATAAGGGGCCAAAATTTGTGGTTCCTGACGCAATCCGCTGGCGAATAGCCAAACTCTGTCATGACGACCATGGGCACTACGGCCCAGATAAGACACTCGAACGAATTAAAGACTTTCTGGTTTACCCGAATGC
This sequence comes from Sturmia bella, assembly GCA_963662145.1. Lineage (NCBI taxonomy): Eukaryota > Metazoa > Arthropoda > Insecta > Diptera > Tachinidae > Sturmia > Sturmia bella. The sequence continues at coordinate 81,600,451 of OY759168.1, read as the reverse complement.
GGAAGTATGTCAATGAGTATGTCGCAGCATGTACGGAGTGTTGCTACAATAGGGCCCGAGGAGGGAAGCCCGAGGGAGCTCTTCATTACAGTGTTTTTGAACCATTTCCATTTCGTCAAATCCATATCGACCACCTGGGCCCATTCGTACGGAGTAAACGGGGCAACACACATGTACTTGCAATTTCCGACAGCTTTTCGAAATTTATAGTTGTCAAAGCGGTGCGCAATACGAAGACCGTACCTGTGCTAAATGTCTTGAATGAACTCACTGGGTATTTTGGTTTACCTAAGCGGATTGTATCCGACCGTGGAACTGCCTTTACCGCTAAATTATTTGAAGAATTCTGCGATGTAAACAACATACAACACATAAAAACTGCTGTGAGGACTCCTAGGGCTAACGGCCAAGTTGAGCGGGCGAATCAAGTTATATTAGGGTATCTACGAGCCAGTACGGAAGAGCAGCAAGATTGGGACCAACATCTGCATAAGCTACAATGGTCAGTAAATAGCCAGAAAAATGCAACGACAGCATTCAGCCCGAATGAGCTCGTATTCAACTACAAACCCATTGATCTACTGCAGAATCGAGTTCTCGCTGCTGTGCAAGATGACAACCTAGCTAACGACGACATTCCTGCTGAAGAAAAACGTAAGTTAGCAATAATGAATAGTGAAAAAGAACGAATGAAGTGGAAAAAACGTATTGACAATAAGCACAGTCAGCCGACTGAGTACCAAGAGCATGATCTGGTCGTAATAGAAAATGAGCCGCCATCTACGGGGCAATCCCGAAAACTTGAACCAAAATACCGCGGCCCATATATCGTCTCCCGTGTCCTTGGAAATGACCGTTACTTGCTGGAAGACATTCCAGGTATACAAATCACTTCTAGAAAATTTTGTTCCGTATACAGCTCCGATAAAATGAAACGCTGGTGTAATGGGTCTCCCGACCTTGGACTTAGCGATGAAGCCGAGGACGACTCCAAGTCAGAATTGGCCGAACTGTCAACCATGGCTTAGTCAACGCTGTTTTTTTATTTATGAACGACTCTGTTTTAACAGGGCGTGGTTCTTCTGAAAGATATCAACTGACAATTCTGTGTATTGATGATTCATTCTTCTGGCAGCGTATTGAAAGAGCACGTCACAAATTTAACCGCATTTTTTATTTTTTATATATAAAACTGAATAAACGATACATTTATTTTAAACTGTCTGTACAATTTATTTACTGAATTATTCGTCCGAAAAATAAGTTGGTGACATTCCTATTCATTTAGTATCGGGACGATCCCACTAACGGAAGGGGGAGTTAAGGCGACAGCATTATTTAATTTTTTATATTTTCACACGTTCATTAACCCTCCTCAAATATCAACAAAAAAATAAATTATTTTGCTTACATAGTCTGCCTGCAAAGTTATTGCAAAAAAATTGTTTTTATAAATTTAAAATATCCACTTACTTTACACGCGCAAAGTAAAACTGATGAATCGCATTTTAATAATTTTTATTTTATTTTTAAATTACTGCTGAGTAACTAAAAATCATGTTTGCTGCTAGTAGAAATAAATAAGAATATTTTTAAGACATTTTACTTTTTAAGTCACAGGTGATGAATAAAGAACGTTTTAACTGTTTAATGATTTGGTATTTTATTTTTTTATATAACCAATAAAAGAAATTTTTTTAACTTATATACATTTACTTAAATACATAATAACTAGAAAAATCTTAGCTCTTAAGCATGAACTATTGCTCTTTATAGTATTTATCCCCCTTTTCTTTCACAAAACGGTTCTAAAAAAACTTTGTAGTGTTCTTACATTAAGTAGTTTCAGAGCATATGTATTATTAATATTAACATACATATATATGTATGTATACATTCAATTGCAAAAGCTGAAATGAAACTTTTTATTCTTTCTCATGACTTTTAATATTGTACAATGGAACATAAATGGATATATGAATAACTATAATGAACTCCAGCTCCTGATTAAATCACAGAATCTAAAAATAATTACCCTTCAAGAAACACACATCCACTCCTACAATTTCCCGATCCCCATAAACTTTAATCTATACTCCAGAAATACTTCTACGACTAGATACGGGGGAGTTGCGATACTTGTACACAAATCCCTACAACAACGACAAATAACAGTCGCGAATGACTTTGACACGGTATGCGTCGAAATAACATCTAAAAACGTATTTAATATATACAGTGCTTACATCGCTCCCCCTGCGACATTTAACAGTAACAATGTTTTTAATTCCAATACACCAAGCTTAATAACAAGTGATTTTAACAGCTCACATAAAAACTGGGGGTCTCCTTCCAACAGCCCTACTGGAACAATCTTAACCAATTTCATAAATAATTCAAACTTCGTTCTAATAAATGATAAAACACCTACTCATTTTAATACGCGTGGAACTTTTTCGTTCATAAATATTACCTTTTGTTCTCCCTGCCCGGCTACCGAAGTTATATGGAAAGTTAAAGATAATCTCCACTGTAGTGATCACTTCCCGATAAGTATTTCTCTTTTCCCCGCAAATAACTTAGCTCAAATACTTTACAGGCCAAAATTTTTAACCAAATACGCTGATTGGAATAAATTCAAAGTCCAGTGCGTAAAACATCTATCCAACAAACCCACTTCAATAAATATAAATCAAGAAACTGCTATAATTTGTAAGACCATAATACAAGCTGCTAATCACTCCATGCCACATTCCAAGCAATCTTCTAAGAAGGTTTCATGGTGGAATAGTGAACTGCAGCGCCTTAAAAGTACCAAAAGTAAACATTGGAAATTATTTAAACAAAATATGACGCAAACAAACTTATTAAACTATAAGAAATCTAACGCTATCTACAAAAGAAAAATCAAACTGGCCAAAAAAGAGTCAATCAATACCTTGACAACGGAAATAAACCCAAAAACCCCTATTGGAAAAATATGGGCAAACATTAGAAACTTCACCGGTTTAAATACATCTCAGAATATCCACTGTATTTCCGCGATTAATACAAATGATATTAATATAACCAATGTAGCAGAGATAGCTCAAGAATTCGGTAAATTGTGGTCCAACTTGTCTCTAGACTCTGACTTTTCAAATAATTTCAAAACCAACAAACGAAACATGCAACTCAATTTTACCTCTATAAACCCCAGTGTTAACGCATCAGCTATTGAGTAAAACATCAACCTTATCGAACTGTGTTCTACACTAACAACACTTAAAGGGAAAACCCCGGGAATCGACAGGATATCATACCCAATGCTAAAAAAAAATGCCCCAATCAGCTGAAGCTGAAAATTGTAAGTCTCTTTAATAACATTTTTTCAAACTATATTCCTCAACAATTCAAAAATAGTATGATCATACCTACACACAAACCTGGAACCGACAAAACAAGCCTTCTGTCCTATCGTCCTATTTCACTTAACTCCTGCCTCTCAAAAACATTAGACAAAATAGTAGCAAAAAGGTTATGGTGGTTTGTTTCGTCTAACAAACTAATCAATAACCGTCAGTTCGGGTTCAAGAAGGGGTGCTCGACAATAGATAGTCTATTATACGTAGACTATCAAATTGCAAACAGCATATCCTTACATAAACATATAACCATTATCTCACTGGACTTTGAACGAGCTTTTGATAGAATCGGTATCCATGCGATAATAGACCAATTAATTGCGTGAAAAGTTGGTCCAAAGATCATTAAATACGTCTACAATTTTATGTCCCAAAGAAAAATCACTGTTCGAATGGGTAACACACGATCCGAGCTATTCCCCCTTCAGAATGGCATCCCCCAGGGGTCACCGCTATCGGTTACACTCTTCATCATAGCTTATAATAAGCTCGCTGCAATGCTAACTTTATATAAAGGAATAGATTTTTGTGCTTATGCAGATGATTTTAATATTATTATACGCCACGAGAGAGGAAAGAATATATTTCTGAATTTAGATAACCTTTTTGCTCAAATCACCAACTGGGGAGACGATACAGGAGGGAAACTGTCCACTACAAAATGCAAATACATTCACATACATATGTATGTCGTCTAAAAAATTTTCACTTTTCAATTCAAACATCTAACACTACTATATCTAGAACAGATTCGCTTAACATTCTTGGCTTGCTATTTCACAAACGATATAAATGGTCAGATCACATCGACCAACTTATCTCCTCACTTTCAAAACGACTCAACGTCATTAAATGTCTTGCCAACCCCCGCTATAACTGCAATACCGTTTGCCTTCTATCGATTGTCAGGTCTCTAGTACTCTCCAGAATTAATTACGGCTTACCTATTTATGGTTCAGCGTCGAGATCATAATTAAGAAAGCTTTCATCAATTATAAACTCAGCAGTTAGAACTGCCTTTGGGGCGATTCGCTCTACGCCTATCAATAACATGCTATTTGAAGCTAAAATAACGCCACTTATCAAGGAGCTCGATATTTCTACCACGAAATTGTTTCGACTTGTGTTATATAATACAGACTCACCTATAAGACAAATTACAAAAAAACTAGTGCTATCCAGAAAAACACCTAAAGTTCCATCTACGATATATAAAATAATACAAAAATGCAGGCATCATGATATTCCCTTAAAACACCCAAAATCAAGAATGTTGCTCCCCCCTGGAAACTAAATCCGCTTTCACTGGGTACTTCATTACACGACCAGCTAAAACAAAACACACATCCTATCAGTTTAAGCAGTTGTTTGCCTTAATAAAGAATAAACGCAAGGGGTCGAAATTCATATATACTGATGGCTCAAAAAATAATAATGCAGTAACCTATAGCATTACAACAGAAAACGAAGTCACTCTAGTCTCGAACTTACCCCCAAATAGCTGCGTACTCTCCGCTGAAATGATAGCAATACATCAAGCTTTACTTTATGGCAACTCAAAGCCCGGAAAATTTGTTATAGTTTCCGACTACCTCTCATCTATTGAAGCTTTACAAAACATGACAAATAATGGATACTACGAAGACAAAATAAGAAATTTGCTAATATCTACTCCTTTTAAATTCTCAATTGTGTGGGTACCTGGGCATTGCGGAATTATAGGAAATGAATTTGCAGATCTTGATGCAAGGAATGCTTTTAATCAACCACTTCTTATGACAGAAAATTTTAATCGGAAAGACTTTATTAGAGCCATTGAAGAGACCTCCATGAAAAATACCTACCTACATTTTTCGATCAAACATCGGACTGGTACAAACGAATTAGTTATAACATGAACAGTATTCATAATTTTATCAGAAATGCAGAAGTAAGCAGACAAAATACCATTAAGCTTGAGCGATTGAGACTAGGACATACCAGAGCCACACATGGCCCAATTCCTTGCAGTTGTAATATCTCCTACCCTACCTCTCCATTTCATGTCCTTAGCGAATGTCCAACTACCCTCATAGCACGCAGAACAATTTTTCAAAACTAGAACCCGATATACCTCTTATCACATCCCTTACCTAACAACATAACACTAATTATAAATTTCTTGAAAATGTAAAATCTCTATAATATAATTTAATACCTTCCACATAACTTAGTTAATACACTATGAGCTGAAGGCTTGCGTTGCTATTGCTCATAAGAATAATTTAGCTTATGATTTGTAATTATAGGCTAAGTGCCTAATAAATAAAATAAATAAATAATATTTGATATTTGTAAATCAGTGATGGAACTTATATTTGTTGGTCATTAGTACGGCATAATTAATCCCTTTTCGTACTTTTATAATGAAATGCTCTATACTTTTTGTTAATAAACATAAGTTTAAAGAAATTTTAGTATGACAGTAATTTCAGAATGCACACAGCTTTTTGAAACTGTTTTTTTTTCTAATATCAAGAAGAAGCCATAAGAGCCACCCATTTCTTACATACATTTAGGACGAAAAATTTATCTGTTTTGCCTTATTAAATATGTATTTAATCAAACTACATTCTTTACTTTGTATTATTTGTGTTTTCAACATAAGATCTACAAAATTAATTACTGCTAATTTCACAAATTTGAGAAAATAATTCATTTAATTTAAGAAAAAACTAAAATTCATTATTGGTTACATGGAGAGAAACAGCGCTCACATTACAAAGTAAGATTAAGTAGTCTAGTTACAGCGTTTTCGCCTATGCAGTTGTTGATATTGTAGTTACGGCCTTATAAGTTTGTTAATAAAATTGACCCAAAAAAAATTAAAAAAAAAATATATTAGTTAAATACACCATAATCCAGTAAAAAGTCGATTTTGAATTTTTTGTCAGTTACGGCTTTTTGATTTTAGGTAACAATAAAATAATTTTCAGTTTTCTTTTTCTTGTTAAAATTTTTCCTTATTTTTGATTATGGTACTTTTTCTACCAACCATACGAAAATATAAACCGTTTCAGCTACCATCTCTGTAGTTTATTTTTTGGTATAATGGATGACGAAAAATTAAATTTTAAGATTTAAGAAGCTTAAATCAACAAATAAGTCCTCCACATCCATTAAATTAGAATGAAATTATGTTTTTTATTTCAACTTTCAATTAAAAAAGTTTATTTAATTTCAAAATATGTTTTTATTTTTTTGACGTTTAACAAATTTATAAACGTTGTATAACTGCTCTAGCGTCAGTACGTTAAAGTACGTTCCGTTAGCTTACGTAGACGTTCGCATAACTAGGGGACACCTAGTAGTTTTCGACTTCTTGTTGTCATTTGCTGTTGTAAGGCATCTGGGAATACATACATACACTGTGCGAATTTCGGCTCTCTATCTCTTACGGTTCGAGAGTTATAGCTGTTACTCTACGTGTAACACAACGGGACCTTTCTAGGACCCAAGTGAGCCAGTCTCATGACCGGCGGCCCGCGTAACATAACTCTACGTTGTAACATGACTATACCTTGTTTTCAGCATTTGTTGTTGTGGAGCATATGCGAATACATATATTATGCAAATTTCATCTCTGTCTCTCACGGTTCGAGAGTAACGGCTAATTGTTAATTTACGTTGTATAGGGACACCTGGTAGTTTTCGACTTGTTGTTGTTTTTAGCATTTGTTATTGTAGGCCATATGTGAGTACATATGTTGTGCACATTTCATCTGTCTGTCTCTTACAGTTTGGGAGTTACGGCTAATTTTACTTTACGTTGTATAGGGACACCTGGAAGTTTTCGACATTTTTGTTTTTAGTATTTGTTGTTGTAGAGCATATGAAAATACATATATTGTGCGAATTTCAGCTCTCTGTCTTTTACAGTTTAGCAGCTACGGCTGATTGTTACTTAAGGTTGTACATGGACACCTGGTAGTTTTACAGTTATTGTTGTCTTTAGCATTTGTTGTAGAGCATCTATAAATACATACACTGCGAATTTCAGCTTTCTGTCTTTTACGGTTCGAGAGTTATAGCTAATTGTAACTTTTTGTTGTATGGGGACACCTGGTAGTTTTCGCTTTGTTGTTGTTTTTAGTATTTGTTGTTGCAGCGGCAAGCTATAACAACATCCTGTGAAAATTTCAGCTCTTTAGCTCTTACCGTTTCGGAGAATGGACGCTGTGACGGACGGACGGACGTAGTTGTCTCGGTAATAGGGTTCCGTTTCACTCTGATGAGTACGGAACCCTAAAAATGATGCTTTAATATGCAAATGCACACATACTCAATACCTATTAAGAAACATTTCTTCACATAATGACCGTTATAAGTACAGGTAGCAGATGCCTTTCAATTATTTTTAATATAAAAAGTTAATTTACTGAAAACCCTGATGTGGCATAAACTTACATTTTACTTTTCGTTTTTCATAATATTTATGGCAAATAAAACGAACTAAATTTGTACTGAAATTAAATGAAGACATGTGAAAAATAATCAAAAGGAATCAATAATAATCCTTGAAAGTCGGAATACTTGTGACTCTTTTTGATTATTTTTTTTTTTAATAATCTAAGGTTATCCCGAATATTTCTAAATTTTTTTAGTTGTTTGGTTGTATGTATTCCTGCAAATTTATTGGATCCAGCTTTTCGTATTAGTACAGAATTATTTATGTAAAAATATTTAAGCTTACCATTGTGTATCTAATTTCTCCCAGCCGTTGATGAACTAAGTGGCTGTGGGGATTGTGTAATAGAACTTCTTCCATACAGAATGCTGCTTTAGTGTAATCTCCCTCGGCCAAATATATATTACACAATTCTTGCCAAGCTTCCTGATCTCCCATAAATCTAAAATAAGCAAGCAAATTATTTTAGTTACATACCTATGCATGTATAAAAGAAATATTGCTTTTTAAATTTTAGAATTTACTTTTTTAAATATTCGTTTAGTTCTTTAATAGTATCTGTACGTCGACCCTTTGCTTTGAGTATAGCAATTTTACGCTTTCTTGGAGCAGCATTTGTTTCATCTTTGGTAATAATGGCATCTAGAACTTCAATAGCATCAGAATAGCAATTCATTGCCTCTAGGCGCATAGCCTTGAATTTCATTACACGCATGCTGCCTGGAAACTCCATACTTAGTTCCTTAATGCATTTGCCTGCAATATCATAGCGGGCTGTATCCAAAGCTGCTAATATCACTTGCTCTAAAATAAGATGCTTCTCATTACCGGTCTTTGATATTTTATTATCAAGAACCACTTCCCACAGTTGAAGAACATCACCACTGCGGCGTTCGTTATCTTCCCTCCATTTTCGGAAATGATCACGTACGTCTGCAAATTTTAATTTATTATTATTTTAGATTGAAGTAGGCCTCTATCTGTTTTCAGTATTTTTCAGCTAATTGTGTAAAGGTATTTGTTCGATAAAGAAATAGATTATTTGATTCTTAGGCATGATTTCAGTTATTTGTATCACTCAATAAAACAAAATTTTTCGGTCAAAGTTATAATGCATACTAAAGTCAGGATTTATGTTCTTATGTTCAAATTATGTTACAAAAACGGTACGTATGTAATAATAAATTGAAATGTATACCGCAAGAAATAAAAAGGAAAATTAAATGGCATATTTTAACGAGAACAAAGGCGTCGGCATAAATTGCTAAAATTCAGTGGGAGTTTAACTTCAAATAACTTATAACATTATTTGTGTGTTAAGTTCATCAGGCTCAAGTTCTTTCTATATTATTATTATTATTTTTATACCCTTCACATAAATGTGTAAGGGTATATATAAGTTTGTGATTCCGTTTGTAACGCATTGAAATATCCATCTAAGACCCCATAAAGTATATATATTCTGGATCAGCATCAATAGCGATTACGATTGAGCGATGTCCGTCTGTAGTCGTTGAAATACCGTTTCTGAGATAGAAACCTCATTCTTTCGCTAAAACGTGTTAAACCCCGGTAGTGGGTCTGCTATTGAAATTCAGTAAGATAGGTCCACGGATAGCCGAGATATATTCAAAAAACCGGGTTTTGAGGGATATTTTGTGCAATTTTTGTATTCAGGTTTTTGAAAAAAAATTTTTTCTCAAAAACCAAACCATATCATTTTTAGTGCCCATTAAATCCTAGAAATGAAGGAATTTTTGAAATCGGCCCATATATATCCGAGATATAGCGTCTCCCGATTTTTAAAGAAATCGGCTTTATAAGCCAAATAAGACAAATTTTGGCACCGAAGATCAATCAAAATGGTATATATAGGCTATTTAGAGGCAAAAGTGGAAAATTTTTCCACATCGGCCCATATACACTCGAGATATAGCGCCTCCCGTTTTCTCAAGAAGTCGGCTCTAAAAGCCAAATAAAACAACTTTTGGTATCAAAAATCGATTAGAATGGAACATATAAGGTGTTTAAAAGCAAAATTGGAAAATTTTTTAAATCGGTCCATATATATCTGAGATATAGCGACTCCTGATTTTTCAAGAAATCCGCTCTTTAAGCCAAATAAAGCAATTTTTGGCACTAAAAATCAATCAGAATGGTACATATAGACCATTTAGAGGCAAACGTGGAAAATTCTGGACATCGGCCCATATACACTCGAGATATAGCGCCTCAAGTTTTCTCAAGAAGTCGGCTCTAAAAGCCAAATAAAACAACTTTTGGTACCAAAAATCGATCAGAATGGTACATATGTATAAGGTGTTTATAAGCAAAATTTGAAAATGTCTGCAATCGGTCTATGCATATATACCTGAGATATAGCGTCTCCCGATTTTTCAAGAAATCGGCTCTATAAGCTAAATAAAACAACTTTTGGCACCAAAAATCAATCACAATGATACATATAGGTTAGTCAGAAGCAAAACTGGAAATCTTTTTGTCATCGGCCCATATATGTTCGAGATATAGCGCCTCCCGATATCTCAAGAAGTCGGGCCTGGAAGCTAAACGAAACAGTTTTTTGCACTAAAAATTTGTCGGAATGGTACATACAGGCTGTTTAGGGGCAAAATTAGAAAATTTTTGGACATCGGCCCATATGCACCCAACTTTTGGTACCAAAAATCAATCATAATGGTACATACATATGTATGTATATAATATTATATACATATGTATATAATATTTGCGATCATGTATGAATGTATGTATGTATGTATGTATGTATGTATGTATGTATGTATGTATGTATGTATGTATGTATGTATGTAGATACGTTTGTATGTATGTAGGTATGTATGTATCTACATATGTATGTATGCATGCAAGTATGTTAGCATAAACAATTTTTTTGCTTTGGTGTAAAAATGTGTATGTATGTACATACATATGTATACACGAGCTTGAAAATGAAAGTGATATAAAGAATTGTTGAAAAAAGGGTACGCAATGAAATTCTTTTAAACAATTGCGTCTTCAAATTCATTCACACAAAAAATCATTTTGGGTTTCCCTACGTACTTACATATGTACATACACACACACATGTGTATGATGATACGCAATAGATCATCAACAACGTGCACAAGAAAAAAATAATTTTGTAAAAGCAAGCAATGTAAATATGTATGTATGTATATATGTATGTATATAATCATTGTTTTATGGAACACACTGAAAATATTCAATAATAAAGAATTTATTTTAGAGTTTTCTATTATAGATACATACATACATACATACGTATGCATGTACCCACATACGTAAGTAAATTGAAAAGAAAATCACACTTAATGGCAATGTTTAACATTATAATTCAAAAATAATGCAATTAAATGCAATTTTTTGTGAAATAAATTTTACTATAACGTTAACTGATAAATAATTAAGAAATACATTTTGCTTTTCTTTATTTCATTGATATTAAAAAGAATTGGTGTCACCCAGTGGTTGAACTTGAGCATATTAAGAATTATTTAAATAAAAGTTTTGCAGCCTGTGTTAAATCCCGGTAGTGGATCTCATATTGAAATTCAGAAAAAATCGGCCCATATATACCCCAGATATAGCGTCTCCCGATATTTCAAGAAATCGGCTTTAAAAGCCAAATAAAACAACTTTTCGCACCAAAAATCAATCGGAATGTTTGTACCATTGTGAAGGGTATTTAAGATTCGGCCCAGCCGAATATAGCACTCTTACTTGTTTTTTTTTTGAGATTGATATTAATTAAATAAGACAAAGAAGACATCAAAGACATTTAGCAGGGTGGACCAGTTGCTTCGAAGCCGCCACACTTTCTCGTCAGCACCCCTGTGTGAAGTGTGACGGTTTCGACACAACTAGTTGTCCACCCTGCTAAATGTTTTTGATGTCTTCTTTGTATAAGACAAAGAAGACATCATTAATTAATATCAATAAAAAAAAATAATATAGAAAGAACTTGAGCCTGATAAACTTAATACAAAAATAATTATTGTAGTGAGTTTATTGATGAATACACAGGATAATTTATGTTTGGTTTATTGTTCAAGTATTTTCAGAGCACTGCTGCCGATGTATGCCAGCACCAGAAGTGCCGATTTGATAATGATTCTTAGCACCCTAGAGTGCCGCTAATAAGTGAAGAAAAAGATCTAAGGCTATCGCCTGTTCAATCAATTCTTAATTTTATTTTAAAAAATGAAAGCTTATATACTAACTTAAACTATAGGTCAGCAATATTTTGGGACAGCAACAAATCTATAGTTGATTTGCTGTTCCCATGGTCTCAGCACATTCCTACATTTTGATTCCCATGAACCGTTGGCATGTGAAAAACATTATTGCAACAAATTAATATAAAAATGTTCAATACAAACTTTATATAAATATTCCCATGCCAACTTAGACACATTTTTAATACAAACAATATTATTGCTGGCCCAACACAAAATACATTTAGGTTCAGTGGCTTCAAAAATGAAATTCTTAAATTAACAACAAAAAACAAATGAATTGAATTTCAAGTTCAATGTTCAAGTTTAGAATAAACAAAATTCTTACACTGCTACAGTACTAAATCTAAGTATGCGTACACTACATTATATAAGAAAAAGTTCGAATAATAAAAATTAATAATTTATAACATATAATTCCAATTTTTCCTGTAAAAATATAAGTTGTACTTCGGATTTCAGAGATTCAATAAAAGTGCTGATTGTGAATAGGGCTTCGAAACAATACAGATGCAACTCTTATTTTAGCGTTGTTGCTTGGGTACACTTTTACAATGCGGCCCAATGGCTATTTTAACGGAGGTATGTTGTCTTCGTGCACCAGTACTATAAAGATTCTGCTGAGTCAATATAAAGATTCTGCTACATCTCTGACCAACGGCTCTTTTGAATGAGCTCATTTAGCTCAATGGTCGGACCACCACTTTTCTGAAATTGTTGTGTTGCTACTGTTATTCGTTTTCACCTTTCCAAATTGCTTATTTCGTGGCATTCAACGTTTCGTTCTGGCAACGCATTGAGTGGAACACTAATTAACATATAGCCTGGAGTTAACTTTTCCAAATCATTAGGAATGCTTGCTAAGGCTAATATCGGTCTCATAATATCGGTATTCATAATAACCTCAATTTCTATGTGTTGTTGCCAGTTTTTCGTATGTAATTTTTGCGTTTAACAAAGTACGCAGAAGGCGCCGTTTAGTCGATTTAACGATTTAAGTCTGTCAAATGAAAAATATAAGTGCATTTGGACCAGCGTGCAGATTGGACACATGATAATGACGGACAAAAGTAGACACAAATTGACGCTCTCCAGTCGACCTCCAACTCGAATTAATGAAAAATTGTCAACATCTTGAATGAAGAGACTTATTGATTTCAATGAGTTCTTAGCAGCTAAATTTTTCTTCATAAGTTTATACTCCTCAATGGAATAATGTAGTTGGATGTTCCATATAATACCAAATAATGATTTGCGTAATTCTTCAGTTGTTATTTCCACATCCTGTATTTTACTTTTAAATCTGAATATTCCACAAATGATTCTTAGCATGCGATTATAGGAACTTAAGCAATTAACCAATGAAGTTTTCGTAAATCTGGCAATTGAATACAATACAAAATTGAATACAATTTTCCGTAATGCTGAGTTTACTAATGGATCTAGTTGTATCAATATAATTTTCGGCCAGTGTCCCATCGATTGTCAAAGAAAATTTGGACCCTGCAACCAAATGGAGCTTGATAGTTTTTGTACTGTACATCCTATAGATATGATATCTGCTAGGTTAAAGGAAGTTGGGATATGGTGAAAAGTGCACTCTTCAGTCTTGGATGTCTGAAATTCGATTTCCGACAAAAGTGGCTTTTGAAGCCACTGCAGCACTACTGTTGAGCCTGTCCAGAGAAAGGTTTACGGCTAGTTGTGCCGAATGTATGATAGATTTTGGTATACAATTTTGCTGGCAAATGTGCTCCACAGAGGAGCACAGGATTTGTTTTCTTTTTCGTTGGTGCTCTTCTACTCTTAGCTGTACGTAGTTGAGAGACAAAAATAGATCTTTTGCTTGCTGAAGTACTTCTGTCTACCAGTTAGTTTTGGATATCCACAATTCCTGCATGAGGAACCTTGCTTGAATTATAAGTGGACAACATATGCCAATTGGATCGAAAAATTAGGATACTAATGAAGGTATTGACCTTTTTGTTACTGATGAATATTTCTTTTTCGGTTTGAACGAAAAATGAAACTGATCCGAAACGGAATCCCAAGTGATTCCGAGCGCGCTAGTAATAGCCAGTTCAATATTACTAATTCGCTCAGTTTCAGTTGCCTCTAACCGGAATGTTGGCTGTTCGAGTTGAATTTAGTAAGTATAAATCCACCTTTGCTTAATAAACTTGTTGTTTCTGCTTTGATGCGAGATAGCGTTGGCAAATCGTTTCCACCATTTAAGAAATCGTCAGCATAAAATTGAGTTTTGAATACATGAGAGTCTACCGTGTACTGTTCTTGAAGTTAACCAGCAAGATAATTTAAACTGCATACGGCCAAAAACGGAGATGTAGACATACTGCATGTAAGGTGTTCAGCCGATACGTGCGAATGAGCTGATTTTTGTTTTCAGTATTAGCTGAAACAGTATATGTAGAGTATGTAGAAGAACCATTGACATTTTTGAAATGTCAGTTGTCAAAGCGTATTTCCATAAACGGAATCTTAAGAGTAATAAAATTAACTCGTCATGAATTGTTGGCCCAGTACACAAAATATAGTTTAGCGATTTCGTCGACGAAGTTTTCGCCGAAGCGTCAAACATTACGCGCAATTTCGTACTCAAATTATTTGGCTTTAAGGCATTCAGATGAGGAAGATAAAAATGAGGTTCATTTAAGTTCACTTCTACTTGAGTAATGTGACCTAATTGCTTGGAATTAAAGCATAGCAAATTTCTTCATCCTTTGCCAACAATTTGAGCGAGCAATAAATTGCAGAGGCGCTGTTTACTAAGCTGCGTAGGTGAGAGCCGCTAGCCTTATGCAAAGAGTGGAGATCATAGAGGTTCTGCATGTATTCCAAAAACAAATTCTTGTTTTATTTCATAACGCTCCTCTTACCTTGTAAGAGCCTCTTAATAGTTTTCTACCAAAACCTCAAATGTGCGAACAGTACCTAGTGCTTGACCAGACAGACAGTGCAATAAATGAATAAACTTCTAAATTTTGGAAAGCGATGAGTCTTTATCGACAAATTGTTTAAACGAGAAAATTAAACTTTTGTAATTAGAATATTTTCCGTCGAGTTTGGGTAAATCTATGCTTGGCAATTTACTTGTTGTTGCAAATTGCAATAGATTGTTCTAATGATGATTGTTTATAGTTATCACCTAGCGCCTCAATTATTTTTGCTTTTGTTGTTATACACAAATATTCCAAATCAGTGTCTGCAGTATTATTTTGTTCAATATCTGATTCGAGTTTTTAATACCTGTTTGAAATATGCCTCTATTAATGAAAGTCGGCATTCTATTTCTGCGTTAACATTGTTGAAGACACTAAGTTTTTGATTCCTGTTATATTGTCCTTCGTTTTTTAATGATTCTAAGTCAGCCACGATCAATAAATTAGTTTGTTTTCTTTATTTGATAATTGCTGATTGTAATAATGAAGGAGAGTGTAAACGGCCAGAAAAAGAACTCAATTGAACTCAGGAACATGCACTATGTGCATGGTGATCCTACTAGTTACGATATTTGCGAAAATTGTTAAGTTCGAAATGTCAAAATTTTTATTATTAGTGACTTGTATCAATGTGTATTAATATGTTTAAATTATTGTGTTAAATGAACTCGACTTTACAATTTTCTCTTATTATAATAAATCTATTGTTTTTATTTATTGAATGCCAATATACATACATATGTACATACATACATACATACATATGTATGTATATTAGTCAATCATAAAATGTTAATAAGTTTTGGATTTTTGTTCAATTGATTCGAAATTACTTCTTCTTCCTGAAGAAGCTATCCGAAGGAGAGCGAAATATCGACAGAAATAATTAAATATTTTTAATAAAAAAGACCTTTAGCTCAAGAAAATAAATATGTATGTATATAAAATATAAAAAAGGGGTCGAAAAAAACCAAACAAAAAATCTAAAATACTTTATTATATCGTTAGGTCGTGCCCCAAGTTGGGCGCCAAAAGTGTTCGATAAAGAAATAGATTATTTGCTTCTTTTCATTTTTCAGTCAACGTTACAATTCATACTAAAGTCAGGATTTATTCTTACAAGTGCTGTTTACACAAATAATGTTACAAAAACGGTATTTATGTAATAATAAATTGGAATGTATAACGCAAGAAATAAAGAAAAAAATTAAATGACATATTTTAATGAGAACAAAGTCGTCGGCATAAATTGCTAAAATTCAGTGGGAGTTTAACTTCATTCAAATTTTTCCTGTAAAAATATACGTTGTACTTCGGATTTCAAGGATTCAATAAAGTTCTGTTTGCGTATAGGTTTTCGAAAAAATCCAAATGAAGTTTTTACATCAGCGACCCCTATTTCACCGTCGCAGAGTGGGGCCAAACGAAAAAAAGAGTAAAGAATCTGTGTCTTTAAAACGAGCAAGCTGATCACAAAGCAATTTATGAAGGAATCATAGAGGAGGGCCCAGAAATAAAAAACAATAAACTTACTTTTTGCCCTAAAAATATGCTAAAAACTGACTTTTTTGAATTTTTAAATTGTGTTGAATATAACTTTTTCTTTATAAAAGATTTTTTGCTCAAATTTTTTTTATAGTATTGAAAAAAATACTGGCAAGCTAATAAAACTTATTTTTGAAAAATCGGTTGGGATTTGAGCTCAAAAATGTGAAAATACTGGACCAGGGTTGGTAAAAACACGAAAATTAAATTTTTAAAACTTTAATATCTCGAAAACTTTAAGAGATAATATATACGTGTCGCGACATTTTTGTAGGCCTTGATTAGAAGAATTTAAAAATAAAAAAATATTTGCAAAAGAATTGGAAATGAAAAAATTAGATCGTTTTTAATTTTTCACATACCCCAGGTGGCCTACTTTGGGGGCGCGTGGACACGCCCACTTAAACGCTATATAACCCAATCTCAAAACTTAAGCTTGAATACACCTCTTTTATGCCTGTCTGAAATTTCATTGCAATCGAGCCATCCGTTTAGAAACGGCAGAATTATTTCCAATTTTTTTTTGCAAAATCCCCCACTGTGCGCCATAAGGAGAAAAGATATGGCTGTCTATTTACATGCTTGACTATTCGAGCTATTCATATTGAAATAGCCCATTCGCTAACAACAAGTTCATGTATTTTGGCTATTCGCAATTTTATGGGGCGAAGAGGAATTCCACTTGAATTTTTTAGCGATAATGGCACAATTTTGTGGGAGCTGACAGAGAGCTACCAGAAGCTTTAGCAGATGTCGATCGCAACGAACTAGTAAAACATTTACAACATCTACGACCAAATGGAGCTTCAATCCTCCTGCTTCACCCCACATGGGTGATGCATGGGAGCGCTTAGTGCGCTCGGTGAAGACAATTTTATACAAAATTATGCCATTGAGGCCCCCAACTGATGAACTCTTGCTAAGCATGATTGTTGAAGTCGAAAATACAGTACACTCTAGACCGCTGGCATATGTTCCCATTGAAACAGATACGTCAGAGGCTATAACTCCAAACCTTTTTTTGACTGGAAGTTCTTGCGGCTTGAAACCTTTAACAGCGTGCGACGATAGCGGAACCGTATTGAGAAAAAACTGGTTAATTTCTCACCAGTATGCAAATATATTTTGGAAGAAGTGGTTAGCTGAATATTTGCCGACCTTGACCTGTAGAACAAAATGACACGAGAAAACAAAACCTTTATGTCAGGGGGATTTCGTTATCATTGTTGACCCTTCTCTTCCTAGAAACGTATGGCCTCGTGGTAAGGTACTGGAATCAAGATGTTGACATTTCTTTGTTCTTTTCTTCCAAAAAAAAAAACTAAATGGTGGTGTTGTATTGTGGCAAGCAATATGGATTAAGTGCTGGACTACGCTGAAATTTCGAACATCCAAATAATTTCATCGTCTTTTTGGTTTAGTCAAGTAAATTTTTTTTTTTATTAAAAAAGTTTTTTTTCTGGAATAGGAAGTTTTTTGAAGAAAAAAAATATGGTAGCGCTGCTGTGAATTGTTTAAATATTACTTTATGGTGTATTATATTATGTTTACTTTTATTATTTACTACATTGTTGAAATTCTTCGTTATTTTTTCTTTAAATAAAATAAATCTTCATAACTGGGGGCTAGTTCTGGCATCGTGATCGAAATTGTATTCGATTGAAAGATAATTTCGAACGTACTTTATTTTCTAATTCTTTTATCCGATACTGAACGAATCGATTTTGTTTTATAGTGTTGGACAAAAATCGCGTATAAATTCGTTTTACAGCACTAAAAATGCAAATAAAAAAGGTAAACAAACAGTATTGTGCAAAAGAAATTTGTTGCTTGTGTAAAAGAAATTTGTTGAAAATTAATATGAATCCGGAATTCTTGTTTTATTCATCTTCTTCCGAATCCGACGAGAATGAAGACGTTAACGTCATTCGACGAAGAATACGAGACACCACTGATCCCCTTAGTTTGGCAAATAATGAGTAAGTTTTAACAAATACAAACATTGGATTTTATATTTAATATATATGTATGTATGTACATATACATACATATGTATGTATTTATTTTTGTGTTGAAAAAGGTTTAAAAAGCGTTTTCGACTAACAAAAGAAGCATTTGATTATGTTCTGCAACAGCTGAACTTACATTTCCTATTTTATTATTAAGGGATTAAAACATACAAATGAAATTATCTTTTTGTTTCTTTCTTTCTACAACACAAGTATAAATAAACAAATGAAATTATATTTCTGTATGTATACTCTTATTTATTTTTTTTTTTTTTGATTGCAAAAAAAACGCTTCTAGCGTTCGAGTAAAAACTCTCATGGTTGCATTCGAACGTTCGCTTGTAATCGACTGCCATCATTACAAATTTCGATACCTTTTGCTGGATAACGAGTGACAGAATCCCAAAAGGAAAAAATCGCACGTTCGACTAAAAACTCGCTCGTATGCGATGGCCAGAATTAGCCCCCTGAACTCTTTTTTAGTGATTAATACCTTTTAAAGAATATAAGAAAAGTAAATTTGAATCTTGTTTTTTTTTTCTGTTATTAAAATGTGACCATTTTTTATTTTAAAGTACCAGTTTTTGAAAAGAATACCCCTTTTATGACACTTTTTAAAAATTTTGAACGGCAACCCTGCTACCTGGTCTTAGACGTCTCGAGAGAAACCAATCACAACAAACCATACAGATTTAATATATACAACAGCTTTTCGCTGTGAAACTTTAGCCGAATCAAATGAAACAAGGCATATTCACAATTGAGTAAAACCTGCGTATAACGAAAAACTATTGTGGAAAATTTATGAAGCTTTTGCTAATTTTTAAAAAGGGTCAAATTATCAGTTACGGCAACGCTGGTCACAATTAGAGAACATTAAGGTGTATCCAGCTATAACTGAGAATCGTCTTAATATTTTAGGACTAGCTACGTGCACGAAAAACATAGTTGTGTTTTTTAAATCAACAAAATGTGATAATCATTTAAAGAATCTGATTTTGCTGGAACAATTGGTTTTAAAGCTGCCTTTGTCCAAACAGAATGAATGGGCAAGATTTGATGTTTCTGTTACGCCGTTCGCAAGGTTTCTGAAGAAATTTGAAGCGACTGGAGCGGGTACAAATCTCGTTCTTCTGAAAATATCGCTGCATTGCATCCAGAAAAAGTCACTGTTTAGTGCGAAGGTGTGATTGGACCTTGCTTCTCCGAAAACGACGATGGAACGACTGTCACCGTCAATTCGAAGCGTTATGGTCATATGATAGCAGACTTTTTTTGCCTGCTATTGACGAATATGACTTGGAAAATATGTGGGTTCAGCAAGACGATGCCATGCCACACAACTCGAATATGGCTTTAATTGCAAAAGACATTTCCTGGCCGCGTAATTTCTCGTCGTGCCATATCAACTGGTCGTCAAGATCATGCCATTTGAGACCATTAGACTTTCTTTTTTGTGGGCCTACGCCTAAGACCGCGTTTGTGCAGATAATCATTTAACTCTTGTGCGCTTAAAAAGCAACATTCGTCAAGTTATGGCTGAGATACCACCCAATGAGTCAAAAAGTGGTCAAAAATTACCTCAAAAGAATCAATACTTGCATATTTAAATGATGTAGTGTTTCATAAATAATGTCAACGTTCAAACTTTATAATAAAAGACATCATGAAAAAAAATTTTTTACGTTTGCTTTTTAAAAAATGCATAACCCGTTATATTGTATGCAGACGATTCGTTAGTTTACGCACATCACTCTGATCCACACATTGGTTTGTAGCGAGTATCAGCCCATCTTACCGTAATCAATGATTTTTATGAGATTTGGGGCATAAAGATTAACCCAAGAAAAGCTGAGGCTATTTGTATGAGAAGGAAGTGTCCCTATTTTGTAATTCCTTGTAAAAGCTTAAAACTAGTATTGAATGGTATGGAAATTCCATTTGCAGATAATTTAAAGTATCTCAGCATTAATTTTAATAAACTTGTTAAGTGTAACAACTACGCTCGTTTGACAGCAGCTAAAGCACGACACATTAAGTGGTCTTTTATGAAACTTTTGACCAACCGCCACTCAAGCTGGGAATCAAAGCTTCTTATTTCTAAGCTTTCCAGTGTGGTTTACAATTTCTCCTAATGTTGCTACAGAACTCGAGGTTATTGAACGCTGCGTTCTGAAACTGTGCTTAGTACGAAACTTGATATCAATTAATTGACGATTCTCAAATAATTTTATATATAAAGAATCAAATGTTATTCCTCTATGTTGCTATGCCCTAACTTTGATGAGGGGTTCTGCCGAAAACTGCAATTTCACGAAAATACTATTTTAACAAATATTTATAATCGGGAAAAGACCAAGAGCTGGTCTAACTATCTTTATAGTCCGACAATCTTTCTCTCTTACCTGCTTTTTTTAGATATAATCATCACGCTAGTCATCGAAGCTGATAGCACTTCTTGATTGTCATTTTTCTATCACTTTCTCTCTTATAATTGTATGTACATATTTTCAAGTATACTTCTTTCCCGTGTGGGGTTTGCTAGATCCTCCCTCGGGACCCTCCCATTGGGCGAATTGGGAACGTCCGCCACACCTTTTGCAAGTTGTGGAGGATACCGGGGAAATAAAATACCCGGGGGTGATCAAAATCTAGCACGTTGATGGACTGGCAGGAAATTGGAATAAACGGTATGACGTTTCGGCATTTGACGCATATGGGCTGGGAGCTCACGTATTCCGTGACTTTAGTAGGCACGAGTGACATCGTGCTGAAATGGCTTACGGGCAAATGCGGTAGCTATCACCGTCCCGGTAAAACCTTGGCAGGGGCTTGGAAAACGCTCGATGTTTGTGACCGACTAAACTCGGTCGTGCGGGGTTAGTTGAGAGGACTCCTAATCAGCTCCCGACCTGGCTCTGAATACTTGCACCCATAAGGACTTGTATCACCCCTCGCGAGGACCTCACTGATTTCAAAGGGACCCTCGGGGTCACTGTAAGGGTAATTGCACAAACGACAAACGGAGATAACGGTTTCAAGCGGGGACCCAATCACCTACAAATGAATAACCTATATAACCTTATAAACATTCATGAAATTGGCGAAAGCGCAGCAAGTCCCTTTGGACTGAGTAGGAGGACGTTGCGTTCACTTATAAAGGCATCTACATCGTACCGGAGTGAGAGTACAGGGACACCTCTGACTACGAAAGACAAAACTGTAGAGGGCGAACAAAATCCGTCCCACGAACTCTGAAGCTCTCCTCGACTAATTCTAGTCGATGAGAGCTACAGTCGATGAGAGCTACAGTCGATGAGAGAGTCTACAAGATGAGAAAGAATGAAGGGGATACCATAGAAAAGTTCAAAAAGGGTTCTTAGAACCATAAGAACAGCCATGGAGAAACAAAGAAATATCAGTCTGGATGTAAGGAATGGGGTGTCAGAGCTGGAAGAGCTTCTGGACGTAACTTTCAAGTATCGACAAAACTGGGAAAATGCGGAAAGTGAAAAACAGAAATATAAGCTTTTTGAAAATAAAACAAAAGGCACCACAGTAACGCCATCGCACACTCGCAGGGCAAAACGAACCGCAGTTAGCCCACTAGAGATACAGATGTACATGTCTTGAAAAGGTCAAGAGGAAAGTATCAAGAGGTCAAAAAGACTGAAAGAACTGTGAAAGCGCCTGAAAGCAACAATAAAGCAGTACCACCAACGAAAACGAGAGATAAGGGAGAGCGTGTAAGCCACAGGGCTCGTTCGGAAGCAGTTGTAATCCGACCCATGGAAGGAAATAGCTTTGCCGAAATTCTTAAAAACATGAGACAAAGTACGCACCGACGATGCTGATGTAAAGATTCTCTCGATACGAAAAACCAGAGCAGGAGCCATACTATTAAAATTAGTATGGCTCGAAGGAAAATGAGATTACTGTACGAATTACAGAACCTAATAACCGCGAACAGCGTAGAGCATTTGTGACGCTACCAACAGCAAACGTAAAGATCTTGCTAGATACACAGCGATTAAAAATAGGCTGGACAAGATGCAGAATCAAATACCGAGAGGACATTAAGCGCTGTTTCAAATGCTTTGAGGCGGGGCATATGCAGTGGGATTGCAAAGGTCCAAATAGAAAAGAAGACAGAATCTGTATCCGATGTGGAGAGAAGTGTCACAAAATGAAGAATTGTAGAGAGCCGCCTAAGTGCTGCGTATGTTTACATGCTGGAAAACAGAAGGTGGACCATCCACCTGGATCTACGAGTTCTCAAGTGGTGAAACAGAACTCAAAATGAACATATTACAACTCAATATGCATAGAGGAAAAACGGCGGACGCTCTTTTACCACAAATCGCCATTGACACGAAGATGGATATCGCAATTATAAGCGAGCAATATAGCAGAAAAACAAGAGGATTGTGGATCGAAGATGACTCTAAAACGGCGGCAATTTTGATACCAGAAAACTCTAAGGTGAAGTGCAACGAATTTGGCAAGGGAGATTGTTTTGTATGGGTAAAACTCAAGGATATCGCAGTCTTTAGTTGCTACCTAACACCTAGTGACTCTATTTCCAACTTTGAGAGGAAACTTGAAGAAATTGAGGACAAAATTAGGGCTATTGGTGGCGTTTTCATCGTGGCTGGGGACTTCAACTCCAGAGCTATCGAGTGGGGAATGCCATCAACAAGCTCCAGAGGCAGAAGAATTGTACATATGGCTGCGAGGACTAGTTTAAAAGTAGCAAATGTGGGAAATGTTGCAACTTCTAGAAGACGAGGTTGTGTAGGAACCATACCCGACATAACGCTCGTCTCACATAAAATTTCGAACCGCCTTAGCGACTGGAGAGTTTTGGAAATATAAACGGGGAGCGACCACCAGTATATTTCATATTGTTTTCAGACAAGAAGCTCCGAGGACACGCAGCATTAGCGAACCAGCACCAGAAAATGGAACGTAAAACAGCTGAATAAAACCACTTTGATTGAAGAAGTAGATAGGTGTTTGGGGAACCGTAACGGCGAAATGGCACCTAACCCTGCGTCAATTGTTGGTGATACAATGAGGACGATAAAGCTCGGATGCAGAAAATCGATGCCCGAGGTAAAAACCGGGTTCAAAAAGCGAACTGTATACTGGTGGAACAACGAAATCGCCGACATGAGAAGAAGTTGTTTGTCTTGTAGACGTAGGCTTACAAGAGAAAAGCGCCATGGGAGAGCAGAAAATGAAGAGCAGGCATACAAAGAAGCAAAAAGATTGCTACGCGCAGCCATTTACAATAGCAAACGTAAGAAGTGGGAAGAGATCTGTGAAGACATTAACCAAAACCCATGGGGTTTTGGACAGCAAAGAAATGAGAGGTATAGTAAGGGCTCTTTTTCCAGTTCACGAAATCGAAATAAGCAGCGAGACAAACGTGGGGGATATCCAGTTTAATCCCTTCACTGTAGAAGAACTACAAGAAGCAGCCAAAAGTTTGCAAAACAACAAAGTCCCTGGCCCGGATGGGGTCCCAGCGGAAGTACTTAAGGAAATTTCGACAAAGCGTCCCCAGATCCTCCTAAAAATGTACAACAGCTGCCTTGAGAAGGGTATATTTCCACAAGTTTGGAAAAAGCAACAGCTGGTATTGATTAGCAAGGGCAAAGGCGACCGTCTTCATATAGGCCACTATGTCTTCTAGACACGGCGGGTAAGCTTCTAGAGAAGATGATAAAACCACGATTGCTCAGCGCTATCCGTGCAAGCGGAGGGCTTTCCGAACGTCAATATGGCTTCCGGCCTGGTAAGTCTACTAAAGAACTAAAGGACGTAGTTAGAGCAGTGGAATCTGCAGATTGGTAATAACATAATACTTGCACTTATCGATTCAGGTTCTTCCTTATCATTAATAAATGGTGACATTTTTCCTCGTTATAAAAGAATTTTGTTAGAAACTCCTATTATATTATCATTTATGAATGGAAAGACTACAGTAGAATATGAAATTATAACAGAACTACCCAAAGAGTTTAAAGAACAAGCAACAATGGCATGGAAACTTGCAGACTTTAGTAAAAAAAAAATTTGATGCTATTTTGGGTGGAAATATTTTGAAACCTTTAAATGCCACTATAAATTATGGAAAAGAAACATTGACTATTAACGGTTGCGATATTTATTTCGAAAGAAATTCTCCATACGGGGGTGTAAAGATACATCAATTATACTCTATTGTTATAAACCAACAAGTTTTATACAAATTGTACGATGGATTAAATATTGAAGAACAATCTGCATTAAAGACTATTTTAGAATCATATGAAGATTTGATATATCAGGATGGACAAAGCTTGAGTCACACTCATGTTATGCAGCATAACATTCGAACATTACATGACAGACCAATATACCAAAATGTATCGGTACCCTCAAATCCATGAGAAAGAGATTTGTAACCAAATTGAGGAAATGTTAAGAAATGGTATAGTTAAAGAAAGCAATTCACCATATAACAGCCCTTTGTGGATAGTTCCAAAAAAAATAGATAACTCCGGGGAACAAAAATGGAGAATTGTTACAGATTACCGTAGACTTAATGAAATAACGGTAGATGATAAGTTTCCTATTCCTAATATCGATGCAATTGGCAGGTCTCAATATTTTTCAACTATAGACTTGGCCAAAGGATTTCATCAAATTCTTGTAGCTGAAAAGGATCGTCCTAAGACCGCATTTTCAACTCCATATGGACATTATGAATTTGTGAGGATGACTTTTGGTTTAAAAAACGCACCGGCTACGTTCCAACGATTAATAAATTATGTACTTCGGGATCTTATAAATAAAATATGCGTTGTCTATATTGATGATATTTTAATTTTTTCCAGTAGTCTCCAAGAACATTTTGATAAAATTAGAAAAGTATTTAATAAGTTAAGAGAATCAAGTCTCAAAATACAAATTAATAAATGTAAGTTTTTCTCAAAAGAAACTTTGTATTTGGGACACGTATTAACTCCCGAAGGAGTTAAGCCTAACCCAACTAAAGTTGATGCGATTCTCAGTTTAAAATTGCCAACAACAGTTAAAGCAATAAAATATTTTCTTAGTTTAACTGGATACTATAGGAAATTTATTAAGGACTATTCGAAAATAGCATTTCCTCTGATTAAATATTTAAAAAAAGCTGTAAGGCTAGACACAAATGATCAAAGTTTAATCAACTCATTAAAGAAAATCTTAACTGAAAGCCCAGTTCTTAAATAGCCGGATTTTGAAAAGCCATTTCAGTTAATTACTGATGCCAGCTTATATTCAATTGGAGCAGTTCTTCAATAAAATGATCACCCAATTTGTTTTGCTAGCAGAACTTTAAATAGCCATGAACGAAATTATTCAACAACTGAGCGAGAATTATTAGCTATAGTTTGGGCTATTATTTCCGGCCTTACTTATTTGGCGTAAAATTTCAAATTCTTTCTGACCATCAACCCTTAAGGCCATGTCAGATAAAACTTTTGCTTCGCGTTGCGTTACATACACGCTTTGACATTTAAGACAAATGTACATGTTTATATGGCACTTGTCCCATAAATTTTACTTGACGCAAAGCAAAGCAAAAAGTTGGGCATCTTTCATCTTTTTGCACGCTTTGACAATTAGCTGCTTCCATTTTCTTTTATTTTCTCTTGGCGTCAACAGAAATCAAAAAAAAATCCAAATAAATAAATAAATTTTATAAATTTACCCCCTAATTCATAATAATTATTACAGGCTTATAAGACTGTAATTTGACATATTTGTATGGAGAATCTGTCAAATAAGAGCTTTATAAACCTGTTATAATTTTTATGAATTAGACGGTTAATGAATAAATTCATTTGAAATATATAATAAACAAAACTACAAATAAGTGCATATATAAAATATTTTATATATTCAATATTTTATTGATAAACAAACAATGCGCGGGTCTTGTCAAAGTTTTTATTTTTTTGTTTTACGCTTTTCTTTCAAAGTTATAAACGTCACGCAAAGCAACAAAGTTTTATCTGACACGGCCTTTACAGTGGTGACTTTTAAGATCGCAAAGCAGGGAGCTAAATCCCAGGCTCTATAGATGGATGATAAAACTTAGCGACTTTAACTTTACCGTTAATTATATAAAAGGCAAAGATAATCTAGTTGCAGATTTTCTCAGTAGAATAAATAATGATTCTGGAGAAATAAATCTTTTAAATAACGAAATTGAAAGCGAATCCGTATACAATAATTCCGGTACAAATAATTCTATACCAATTGTTCCTTCCCAACCCGAAGAAACCTTGGGTCATATTAATATTCTCGAAACTGTTGTTAATCGGTTTAAAATACAGCTAATATTAATAGATAATAAAACAACTAATTTTGAAATCAAACTTGGAAATAAAAAAAATTTACATTGATTCGTATGACATTGAATATAATTTGGAACAAATTCTAAAACGGAACATAAAAAAAAGGTAAAATAGGAATTTTTACGGAGTTAGACGATTGTAAATATAGCATACTGCAACAGAAATTAGTAGAACTTTTTGAAGGTAATAAAGCTGTCAAATTTATAAGGTGTTTGTTGTTACCATGCCTTAGACATATCATCTGAAGATGAAGCTTTAAAACAAATACATTTTTATCACCGGAACGAAACTTGCCACACAGGAATAAACGAAAATTATGAGGGCTTGAAACGAAAGACTTATTTTCCGAATCTAAAAATCTTAATTCAAAAGTATGTTAACAACTGCGTTGTGTGCAATCGGACCAAATTTGATAGAAATCCTATAAAACCAAAGTTTAATATTACAGAAACTCCAACAGATGTAAATCAGATTATTCACATGGATATTTATACTAACTCCAAGTCAAATTTTTTAACATTTATTGACAAGTTTTCAAAATTTGCTACTACTTTCTATTTGAAAGATAGAACAAACCGAACAATTATAGAAAAACTTACACTCTATAAATTACGAAAGGGTTGTTTTTCAAAATTAATAACTGACGAGTTCAAAAGTAAAAATATTAAAGAGTTCTTTCAAACCCAAAATATTGAGCTACATTTTGTTAAACCTAATAATCACACGGGTAATGCTGATATTGAGCGCTTACACAACACAATTAGTGAGAAAATAAGGATTTTAACAATTGAAGAGAGATGTCTGACCATCAAGGAAAAGTTAAGTAAATCAATAGCATTTTATAATAATAGTTTTCATTCTGTTACAAAAGAAAAACCAATCAATGTTGAGTATGGGTTTTACAATAAAGCAGAAATATACGGTAGGATCGTTCTAAATAAAAATAATACAATTAAAAAGAGGAACAAGACGAGAGAAGATTATGTTGAGGAAAGGAGTAAAGGATACATAAAAAACTATAAAGCAACAAGACACAAACAAGAACCTAAATTTCGATTGAATCGATTAGAAAATATTCATAATACAAATATTAAAAGACAAACAAAATACGATGGTATAATTGACATTTCCAGTATTAATACTTATTTCCAAGAATAATTTAATTTTGTTATTTCATTTTTCCTTTATTAAACCTCCACTCTATTCCATTTATAAAAAATTTTAAAATTGTATATTTGTTAATTGTTAAATTGTATATTTGCTATGTTATAATAAAATGTTTCCAAAGAAAACAGGTTATTATATTGAGGTTTCTTTTTGTTTTGTGATCTATTGTAGATCACGAAATTAAAACAAAAAGGCCTCAAAAAGTCTTTATCTAATTGGGAGAGCAATTACGAATGTTTGACTTTCTCTCTTATAATTGTATGTATATATTTTCAAGTATACTTCTTTAATTTTGTAACAGTATATTTTAAAAACATATTTTTCTTTGATTTGATTTTCAATTTATAAAAAATCATTTTTAGTTTTAACTTTATTTTCAAATAATAAACACATATTTTATATTTAAATTTAAATATATTATTTACTTGGATTACATAACTCACCGATGACTTGACTCGGTCAAATCAGCAAAGTGAGAATAATGCCCTAATATCAAGAAGGCATCACTGCTTTCTGTTTGTTCGGATTTTATTTTTGATTTAACCTTTTGTAAATATTGTAAATTGTAGTATGTAGATCACAGCTTAGTTTTATGTAAATTTTATTTGAATTTTTTTAACACCAACATATGTAATCGTCGTTCCGGGAGCAAGAACAAATGTAATGTAATGTAATCAAATGTCGCCGAATATTGTATTAAAAATATACATACATATATTTAACGTCAGCAAGTTGCGTTTGCCTTTTATCTAGATGGGAATAATACACTTTATTGTTCTTTTTTAGCATTTGTTATCTAATTTTGAAGTCTGGGTTTCGAAGAGAACACTCCACCATACACCAAATATAAAGAGTTGTAAACTTTATCGAAGACAACAAAACCAACCGAAAAAGCACCGGCATTATATTTCTCGATATAGAGAAAGCATTTGATACCATTTGGCATGATGGATTACTGTTCAAACTCAATGTGTTTGACTTTCCAATGTATTTAATAAAAATAATTAGAAGTTTTTTATGTG
Organism: Sturmia bella; assembly: GCA_963662145.1. Classification (NCBI taxonomy): domain Eukaryota; kingdom Metazoa; phylum Arthropoda; class Insecta; order Diptera; family Tachinidae; genus Sturmia; species Sturmia bella. The sequence goes on along the minus strand of OY759168.1, from coordinate 81,571,227 downwards.
ATCGCACATTTGTCGTATGCGTTGCCAACAGACTATCTACTGAGAGAGGAATACTTGCAGGTTTACCCCAGGGATCGGTTTTGTCGCCTACATTGTATTCGTTATATACCTCGGATATTATTGTTGACAGAAATCAAGAAGCGGCATTTTATGCTAACGATAGCGCCTTTATATGTTGCGGTAAGGTTTCTAACGCAATAGTGAAGCGAATGCAATACATCCTTCTTTCAAGCCAGAAGTACTTTGACAAATGGAAAATTAAGGTGAACGCGAAAACTTCTTTTTTTTTAATATATACATATATAATTACCCCCTAATTCATAAAAATTTCTTATTTCAGCTTATAAGCTGGTAATAGTTATCATAGACTAACAGTGTTATAAGCAACTCATAAAAAATTCAATTCATAAACACATACGAGTGAAATAGCTATTAAACTCTTTTGTTACTTTTGTACTTTATTGTTGGCAATACCATGCAATGTTCACTCTCATTTTGTGCCTAGTGCTGCATATATGAGATGTATGTAAGAAACTGATTGTTTGAGTAGCTTCCAAAAATGCAAAATATTATTTACTTATATAACATAATTTTGTTCGAATATGAAATAATTTATTGGTTTACATATTTTTATTGCGAAAAATATGTATACAAGGCTTTGAATTGTAAAAAAAATTGTTTCTAAACACATTGGTTTAACGACTGGTACCAAAAGTAGTCGACTACTTACTCTCTACCATTTGTTTGTGTAGCACTATAATTATTTGCAAATATTTTTCATGAAATATCTTTTATTAAAATTATTTTATTGATGAATTCTTTCTTCGCAACTCTTCATCAACTCAACGAATGTCTCTTTATCAAACGCTTATAGTTAAGTATAAGCCAATGCGTGTGTATATATTGTAAATACAGGCAGGATCGCTACTGTTGTATGTGAGTGCATGCATACATACATATGTACATACGTACATGTCAATTCAAATTTGCAAAGAGATAGTACTATACATATGTATGTATGTACGTCTGTATTTCTTTGTGTATTAGTATATCGATATAATTCGTCAAAATATTTGTAATTTATATAAAACCTAAAGAAATATTTGTTTGATAAAAAATGAGATGATTTTTGCAGGGTTAAAGTGTCTTTATGACTGTTTCTTTATGACTGATTCTTACGCCATATCATCAGTAGAATTTAAAGTATGTACATATTTTCGGATTTCATAGTTTAATGTGTGATGATAATTTGGTGTAAGAAACAATGACATGCAATCATATAGACACATTCAAGAAGCAAAAAATTGATAAATAGTGTTAAAATAAAAAAATCATCAATTCAACGATTTTCACTATCAAACGCTTATAGTTGGGTAGAGGCCACAATAAAAATATGCAATTTATAAGATGGTTATAAGCAGCATAATAAGCTATAAGTCGATTAATAATACACTTTTCTGGATTTTTGCTTATAAGTTGGTTATAACACTCTTATAGCCTTTTCACACTTATCAACATCTAACATCTACCATCAATTTGCGATGATGTTGAAATTTCGCCATAAGAAATATACAGGGCTAAAAACCAACATCTTTCAACATCTTTATAAAATGTTCCTAACTCATTTTGTTCCACTCAACATCTTTCGATTATTTTAGTGTCATCACTAAAAAAATTACAAAATTGTAGTGGCATCACTGTAAATTTTGACATTTAATGAAATTCAAAATCATTAAAAAAGGAGTTGTGTCCAAAATGATGTCTTCATGATCTTCCTCCAGCAAGATTTTTATGGATTCTATACACTGCATTAGTAGTAGACATTGTTCTTGCAAGCTAACTGCTAATCAAGGCAGATCAAACAGGTAAAATCACTAAAACAGCTGCTCGTTGTTTATTAACTGCTTAGTGTCAAAAGTTTGTTTACAAGCCGTTTAACGTGCTCTGATTTCTAAGAAATGTGCAAGTGATTTTGTAGCTACTATTGAAGAAAAAGTACAGTAAGCCTTTTATTCCGTAAAAAAGTAAAGTAATAATTTTTAAGTGGTTTAAATAAATTTATTTTACGAAATTTGTGTAATTTCGTTTTTGTATACAGTTATTATGCAGTTATTTTTCTACCAACAACTCTCGTTTATTTTTTTTTTTGGTCTGCTAGTGCTTGTCTAGGTACAAGCCTTGCTGCTAATCCTACTATTATTTTGTCTTCAAAATCTATTTATATTATATTTTTATTGTCTTTAATGCAAAACGTGGATTTATTTATTTTGGCAGCTGTGTATGTATATGTGATGTTAGATGTTGTGTGTGAACGCATGTTTCACATTTTCAACATCTTCAACACGTTCCACGAAAATGTTGATAATAGCCTTTTCACACTTATCAACATTTTCGTGGAACGTGTTGAAGATGTTGAAAATGTGAAACATGCGTTCACACACAACATCTAACATCACATATACATACACAGCTGCCAAAATAAATAAAGCCACGTTTTGCATTAAAGACATAAAAATATAATATAAATAGATTTTGAAGACGAAATAATAGTAGGATCAGCAGCAAGGCAGATTTACTAGGTACAAGCACTAGCAGACCAAAAAAAAAAAAAAAAAATACACGAGAGTTGTTGGTAGAAAAATAAATGCATACTGTCAAATTCTTCTCTCATTTGTTTTGTTAAACTGGTTTGTGAGTGTATACAAAAAACGAAATTACACAAATTTCATCAAATAAATTTACTTAAAGCACTTAAAAATTATTACTTTACTTTTTTATGGAATAAAAGAAGCAAAATCACTGGCTTATTTTACTTTTTCTTCAATGGTAGCTACAAAATCACTTGCGCATTTATTAGAAATCAGAGCACGTTAAACGGCTTGTAAACAAACTTTTGACACTAATAGCCTTTTCACACTTATCAACATTTTCGTGGAACGTGTTGAAGATGTTGAAAATGTGAAACATGCGTTCACACACAACATCTAACATCTAACATCATATATACATACACAGCTGCCAAAATAAATAAAGCCACGTTTTGCATTAAAGACAATAAAAATATAATATACATAAATAGATTTTGAAGACAAAATAATAGTAGGATTAGCAGCAAGGCAGATTTACTAGGTACAAGCACTAGCAGACCAAAAAAAAAAAAAAAAATACACGAGAGTTGTTGGTAGAAAAATAACTGAATACTGTCAAATTCTTCTCTCATTTGTTTTGTCAAACTGGTTTGTGAGTGTATACAAAAACGAAATTACACAAATTTCGTAAAATAAATTTATTTAAACCACTTAAAAATTATTACTTTACTTTTTTATGGAATAAAAGAAGCAAAATCAGTGGCTTACTTTACTTTTTCTTCAAGAGTAGCTACAAAATCACTTGCACATTTCTTAGAAATCAGAGCACGCCGTTTAACGTGCTTGTAAACAAACTTTTGACACTAAGCAGTTAATAAACAACGAGCAGCTGTTTTAGTGATTTTACCTGTTTAATCTGCCTTGATTAGCAGTTAGCTTGCAAGAACAATCTCTACTACTAATGCAGTGTATAGAATCCATAAAAATCTTCCTCTTGGAGGAAGATCATGAAGATATCATTTTGGACACAACTCCTTTTTTAATGATTTTGAATGTCATTAAATGTCAAAATTTACAGTGATGCCACTACAATTTTGTGATTTTTTTAGTGATGACACTAAAATAATCGAAAGATGTTGAGTGGAACAAAATGAGTTAGGAACATTTTATAAAGATGTTGAAAGATGTTGGTTTTTAGCCCTGTATATTTCTTATGGGGAAATTTCAACATCATCGCAAATTGATGGTAGATGTTAGATGTTGATAAGTGTGAAAAGGCTATAAGCAGTTAAAAAACAACGAGCAGCTGTTTTAGTGATTTTACCTGTTTAATCTGCCTTGATTAGCAGTTAGCTTGCAGTGTATAGAATCCATAAAAAGCTTGCTGGAGGAAGAAGATCATGAAGACATCATTTTGGACACAACTCCTTTTTTAATGATTTTGAATTTCATTAAATGTCAAAATTTACAGTGATGCCACTACAATTTTGTAATTTTTTTAGTGATGACACTAAAATAATCGAAAGATTTTGAGTGGAACAAAATGAGTTAGGAACATTTTATAAAGATGTTGAAAGATGTTGGTTTTTAGCCCTGTATATTTCTTATGGGGAAATTTCAACATCATCGCAAATTGATGGTAGATGTTAGATGTTGATAAGTGTGAAAAGGCTATTATAATGTGTTTATGAATTAGGCCGTTAGTATTTATTATACCCTTTGGTTTCAATTACAACATTTCTTATGATTTAACTTAAGAAGTAAAAAAATACAGACTCTATGAAAATAAATTTTTTACAAATTGAACAATCTTTCTTTTAAAACTATTCTCATTTGGTTCGTTTTTTATTTCCAAGGGAAGATTATTATAAAGATTTATCCCCTGATTCATAAAAATTATAACAGGCTTATAAGACTGTTATTTGACATATTTGTATGGAAAATTTGTCAAATAAGAGTTTTATAAACATGTTATAATTTTTATGAATTAGACGGTTAGACCTTTGTATAAAAGTGATCTCTGCACAGCACTTGCTGACGCTCTGTCTACTCTAAAATCTTGTGCGTTTCTTAGCTGGTAGTGTTGTATTTGCCCCACCAACGCACAGTGGGGGATTTTGCAAAAAAAATTGGAAATAATTCTACCGTTTCTAAACGGATGGCTCGATTGCAATGAAATTGCAGACAGGCATAAAAGAGGTGTATTCAAGCTTAAGCTTTGAGATTGGACTATACAGTGTTTAAGTGGGCGTGTCCACGCTCCCCCAAAATAGGCCACCTGGGGTATGTGAAAAATTAAAAACGATCTAATACATTTATACTAAATTACTTTTTCAGGCTTAAGTTCAACCCTTGGTTTGTCACTACTTTTTAATTAATATCAATTAAGTAAAGAAAAGTAAAATTTAGTAGCTAGGTGGACAACCGGCTGTTTCTGGGTAGCAAACATCCTTCATCAGCACCCTATGAACTTTGGACGTGTCAAATTTCACAATTTTGGCACAGCCGCTTTAACCACTCGGCAACCAAAGCTCACGCAATTTTACTTTCTGTTTGTATACTTAATTAATATAAATTTAATATAAATGTATTACAACACAGAAGTTCAATAACAAAAATTAAAATTTACAGTAAACGATCTAATTTTTTCATTTCCAATTCTTTTGCAAATATTTTTTTATTTTTAAATTCTTCTAATCAAGGCCTACAAAAAATGTCGCGACACGTATTATTATCTCTTAAAGTTTTCGAGATATTAAAGTTTTAAAAAGTAAATTTTCGTGTTTTTACCAACCCTGGTCCAGTATTTTCACATTTTTGATCTCAAATCCTAATAGATTTTTCAAAAATAAGTTTTATTAGCTTGCCAGTATTTTTTTCAATACTATAAAAAAAATTTGAGCAAAAACCTTTTATAAAGAAAAAGTTATATTCAACACAATTTAAAAATTCAAAAAAAGTCAGTTCTTAGCATATTTTTAGGGCAAAAAGTAAGTTTATTGTTTTTTATTTCTGGAAGAACTTTCCAAAGTAAAGTATATGTTGTTTATATTTTTTTTAAAGCATATTGTTTAAAAATTTTTTAAAGAAAACAAAATTTGAGAACTATGTCCTGTTGCGTAAGGGTATCATCCTAAAATTAACCCATTTTTTTAGACAAAACCGACTTCAGGCCAAAAGTTCTCAAATCGCACGCCTCTAACCTAAATATTTTAACTTTGAAATGCAAATTTTATAGGCATTTCAAAAAATTTTATTTCTCAAAAACTTTTGTTGAAAGACGTTTTTTTTCTGTATTTTTGCAAAAATTGTTTTAAAAAGCTTTAAATTTCTTAAAAAATTTAATAACATATAAACTAGAGGTAATTATCTAACTAATGATATATAATATGAAACCCCCTTTCATTTTAAGGGTATGAAATTAATGGACTACAACTAGCTATTTGCAATTAAAATTTCCAAAAATTAGTACAGATTCAGCGTTTGGGAATACAAGGGGTGAGGCACTGTTTATTTTACGCAGTATTTTCTATAGTAGTCTTATTACGTCAGTATAATCTTTGAATATTTGTTTTATTGCTCTACCTGGTTTGCTTTAATAGGTAGTATTACCTGCAACTAATACGAAGGGTACATTTCTTTTTATCCCTATTTATTTATTATTAAAGGCTAGACATTTCAGCTAAACATACCTGAATTTATGGTAATTAAGGGCTGATGTAATCAGTTGTTATTGTTTTTTTAAGTAATAATAATATTTTTTAAGTAATAATAATATGTTTGCATTTTACCAAAATTGAAGTACAACTGACACATTAGTCTGAACAGCCACTAAGTAATTAGAGTGTTAATACCACCTTCGCGTGTTTCCTTTATTGCTCTATCTGTTTCGCTTTAATACGCAGTATTACCTGAACTTATGCTTATATTTAGTAATCATATATAAATATTTTGTATACCTGAATACAATTTCGATGGTTATTATACATGTATAGGCGGGGAAACTAAAAACAAAGTCAACCTTTAGAGATAAGTTAATCTTAAAGGTGAAGTTACATGGCCCGCTTTAGACGCGTCCACGCTTTTCATGCTTTTTATACGTTTTACGCGTTCTATGCGTTTCATACTACAAGTTACATACAACGCTTCACACGCGCCATATTTTGTTGTTTTGATCAGCTGTTGTGCAAATATTTTTAGCATACAAAACAAATATTAACAAAATGGAAAGTGAAATTGAAATTTTAAAAGAATTAATGGACCTTATAGAGTTCATAAACATTGTTATTTGTGCGATAAGAGCTTACGAAAAGCTCCAAAATTGTACATATGTATGTATATACATACCTGGTAAATTAAGCTCCTTACTTATTGCACTCCATGCAGCTGCTCTATTATTTTGTTCCGATAGAGCAGCAAGGTTTTATTATATAAAAGCTAGTGGTTTTTAACTGCATTTATTAGCTTCTCTTCCATATAGCTTGTTTTAATAAATTGAAAATATTTGTAAACATAATAGTGATGCTGAGTATCATCACTATCGACTATCACTATTGCAAACGCAATCGATAAATCGAATCCAAATTTCGTTAATGAAAAAAGTGTTGTAAAAAACAATTACAATTTGTTTTATTCGTGAAAATGTTTATAAAATTTGTAACAAAACTTTTCTTTTTTATTAAAAATGTTTTTTTGCAAAAGATTTTATAAATTATTTTACGATATAAAAGGTATTTATCGATAACGTTGAGAGTAGGCACATCATTGGTTATTAAAAACAGCTGACATTTTCTCATGACGCTTGTGACGCATATAAAAGTAGAAAGTAGGTCTACTTTATGCGTTCTACACGTCATCGCGTTCTATGCTTTGTGCTCTGTAACTTGTCACATACAAATGCACTTATCCTACTTTTTTGACAACCGCGTGAAAAGCGCCGACGCGTAGAAAGCGTACTGTGTAACTTCAGCTTTAAAAATAGTTCCCGAAACAGTTGGCGCATGGTATAAAATATCTCGCAATTAATAGTTGGCATCATTAAAAAGTTGACGATCATGGCCATCACACTAAAACACATCGATTTATATTCAGTTTTATACAAAAGTGCAAACTTACAGCAACAGAAAAAAATCTAATTTCTACTTGATTATATTGAAGAAACATATACAACTAAAGTAGACAAAAAGGATACAAATTTGCAAAATTGAGAATTTTGTTAAGACATTCGAAAAAAAATGGAAAGCTGTCAACAGCTGTAATGCAAAATTTAGAAAAAAATTTTCTGATTGGTTGGAGGTATCTATACAATTCCCAATTTCCTTATCTACTCCTGGCGCTAAATGTAAGGAATATGAAGACTTAGGCCCGAAGTCAAAGCAAGCACGCTTAACAACAAATCTTACAACCATGTCTACGGAAGAAGTTACAGACACATTTAATGCGATGCTAAAAAAGAAAGATCAACCCATGGATGCTGTGAAAATTGCAAATGTTCTTCCGAATGCATCACCTAAAAGGCTTAATCGTATTGTTAAGAGCATTCCAACACCATCGTTTAATTCAGCTTTCACAGAAGAAGAAGCCATTGCTCTTATGTTGCAGCTTCAACTTAGTCGTGAGAAATATATAATATTGAGAAAAGCATTAAAAGAAAAAGGAGTTGAGGTTTTGCCATCATATGATGCTCTGCAAGAAAGGAAGAAGAGCATTATACCCACTGGTATTACAGTTTCTGACCTAGAAGTTACTGTTGGAATCTCATCTCTTCTAGAAAACACAGCATCAAGGATAGTTTCAACACTTACTGCAGAGCAGATAAATAAAATTAACCACAGTGAAGTGAAACTAATATGTAAATGGGGAAGTGATGGATCATCGTTACTTTCAGAATACAAGCAGCCCACTGAAGGTCACTTATTATCTGATTACAAAAGCGTACTTATGGCATCAATGGTTCCATTACGGCTTCGAAAATATGCTGACAAAGACTCTCCATCAACTAGTTTCGAAGAAGACATTTGGATAAATTCAACTCCTGGATCTAAATCATTTTGTAGACCAATTACTTCCGAGTATACTAAGGAGACAAAGATTGCAGCTCAAGAACTTGTACATCATATTGAATCGGAAATTAAATTAATGCAGCCCATTTTGATCGAAATAGAGGACTACTCTTTCAATGTATCGTTTGATATGAGATTAACGATGATTGATGGTAAAGTTAGCAATGCTTTAACAGAAACGTCATCTATTTGGAGTTGTTCTTTATGTGGAAAACCGAAAAGTCAATTCTCAAATATGTCATCAACTACAAAGGTTAATGAAGACGTTCTTAAGTATGGAATATCTCCTCTACATGCTCGCATACGTTTTCTGGAACATTTTCTACATATAGCTTATGATTTGAAATACAGAAGTAGCCTTGAAAATGTAAATAAATCAGTAATTAAAAACGACGAGCTAAAGATAATGAGAGCTAACGAAAAGCAAAGAATTCAGGAGGAGTTTAAGCAACATACCGGATTAAATATTGATGAGCCACTAGTGGGATATGGGAGTACAAATGATGCACAGTGGGGGATTTTGCAAAAAAATTGGAAATAATTCTGCCGTTTCTAAACGGATGGCTCGATTGCAATGAAATTTCAGACAGGCATAAAAGAGGTGTATTCAAGCTTAAGTTTTGAGATTGGACTATAGCGCTTAAGTGGGCGTGTCCACGCGCCCCTAAAGTAGGCTACCTGGGGTATGTGAAAAATTAAAAGCGATCTAATTTTTTCATTTCCAATTCTTTTGCAAATATTTTTTTATTTTTAAATTCTTCTAATCAAGGCCTACAAAAAATGTCGCGACACGTATATATTATCTCTTAAAGTTTTCGAGATATTAAAGTTTTAAAAATTAAATTTTTTAAAATTCAAAAAAAGTCAGTTTTTAGCATATTTTTAGGGCAAAAAGTAAGTTTATTGTTTTTTATTTCTGGAAGAACTTTCCAAAATAAAGTATATGTTGTTTATATTTTTTTAAAAGCTTATTGTTTAGAAAATATTTTAAAGAAAAAAAAAAATTGAAAATTATGTCCTGTTGCGTAAGGGTAGCATCCTAAAATTAACCCATTTTTTTAGACAAAACCGACTTTAGCCCAAAATTTCTAAAATCGCACGCCTCCAACCTAAATATTTTTACTTGTTTTTTATAGTTATAAGTATTTGTTAGTTTTATGCAAATGGAATTTGTCCCCCCAGGGTATTTGCTGGAATGACAGCAAAAAAACTAAAAAATCCCATTTTTGGGAATTTTTGAAAGTTTTTTGGGAATTTCGGGATTGGTATTATATTTTCTTTACATTTTGGAAAAACTTTTTATTTCTTTTATAAATTCCTATATTTTTGCAAAATTTTGTAAAAAAATATAAATAAATGAAAATTTTATAGGCATTTCAAAAAATTTTATTTCTCAAAAACTTTTGTTGAAGGACGTTTTTTTCTGTATTTTTGCAAAAATTGTTCTAAAAAGCTTTAAATTTCTAAAAAAAATTAATAATATATAAACTAGAGGTAATTATCTAACTAATGATATATAATATGAAACCCTTTTTCATTTTAAGGGTATGAAATTAATGGGCTACAACTAAGCTGTTTGCAATTAAAATTTCCAAAAATTAGTACAGATTCAGCCCTTGGGAATACGAAAATCAATTAATCAATCAAATGTACAATTACGTTAACTTTACAAAATAATCCTTATCAAATTCTTCTAGATCTAGCAGATGCATCAAATCTTTGAATTCATTACTGCAATCAAATGTGAAATTTCTGTAGCAAATCCATCTCCTTCTCATAAGTGATAAGAGGGGATCTGAGGAAAAAATAAGGTTCTGAAATATGTCCTGATTTTGAGATTGTCTGGAGCACTTTCTGAAGCCAAATTGATGGATATGTTTAAAATCACGGTTTCTAGACTCTTGAGGTTCTTCTGTGAGCCCTCCGAGTAGTAGTATATGATGTTCCATTATTTTTCCATGACACAAAACCTTGTGTGCTGTTGGTGAGAAATCTTTCCAGGGGTATAAGTTAAGAAGCAGTCTCGAAACGCCTGCACAGTACTCGCCGAACTTATCTGCATTTATTTTATGTTTACTGTTTATTGCTGTTAAAATTATATTAACTATTTGCAATTATTCCATATTAATTCCGGTAATCTGTGAGGTTATTTCAAAATTGCTAAAAAAAATCGTCTAGCCGTGTTTCCATCATTTGTACTCCCATATCCCACTAGTAGCTTATCAATATTTAATCCGGTATGGTGCTTAAACTCCTCCTGAATTCTTTGCTTTTCGTTGGCTCTCATTATCTTTAGCTCGTCGTTTTTAATTACTGATTTATTTACATTTTCAAGGCTACTTCTGTATTTCAAATCATAAGCTATATGTAGAAAATGTTCCAGAAAACGTATGCGAGCATGTAGAGGAGATATTCCATATTTAAGAACGTCTTCATTAACCTTTGTAGTTGATGACATATTTGAGAATTGACTTTTCGTTTTTCCACATAAAGAACAACTCCAAGTAGATGAAGTTTCTGTTAAAGCATTGCTAACTTTACCATCAACCATCGTTAATCTCATATCAAACGATACATTGAAAGAGTAGTCCTCTATTTCGATCAAAATGGGCTGCATTAATTTAATTTCCGATTCAATATGATGTACAAGTTCTTGAGTTGCAATCTTTTTCTCCTTAGTATACTCGAAAGTAATTGGTCTACAAAATGATTTAGATCCAGGAGTTGAATTTATCCAAATGTCTTCTGCGAAACTAGTTGATCGAGAGTCTTTGTCAGGATATTTTCGAAGCCGTAATGGAACCATTGATGCCATAAGTACGCCTTTGTAATCAGAAAATAAGTGACCTTCAGTGGGCTGCTTGTATTCTGAAAATAACGATGATCCATCACATCCCCATTTACATATTAGTTTCACTTCGCTGTGGTTAATTTTATTTAGCTGCTCTGCAGTAAGTGTTGAAACTATCCTTGATGCTGTGTTTTCTAGAAGAGATGAGATTACAACAGTAACTTTTCGGTCAGAAACTGTAATACCAGTGGGTATAATGCTCTTCTTCCTTTCTTGCAGAGCATCATATGATGGCAAAACCTCAACTCCTTTTTCTTTCAATGCTTTTCTCAATATTATATATTTCTCACGACTAAGTTGAATCTGCAACATAAGAGCAATGGCTTCTTCTTCTGTGAAAGCGATGGTGTTGGAATGCTCTTAACAATACGATTAAGCCTTTTAGGTGATGCATTCGGAAGAACATTTGCAATTTTCACAGCATCCATGGGTTGATCTTTCTTTTTTAGCATCGCATTAAATGTGTCTGTAACTTCTTCCGTAGACATGGTTGTAAGATTTGTTGTTAAGCGTGCTTGCTTTGACTTCGGGCCTAAGTCTTCATATTCCTTACATTTAGCGCCAGGAGTAGATAAGGAAATTAGGAATTGTATAGATACCTCCAACCAATCAGAAAATTTTTTTCTAAATTTTGCATTACAGCTGTTGACAGCTTTCCATTTTTTTTGAATGCCTTAACAAAATTCTCAATTTTGCAAATATCCTTTTTGTCTACTTTAGTTGTATATGTTTCTTCAATATAATCAAGTAGAAATTTGACTTTTCTGTTGCTGTAAGTTTGCACTTTTGTATGAAACTGAATATAAGTCGATGTGTTTTAGTGTGATGGCTATGACCGTCAACTTTTTAATGATGCCAACTATTAATTGCGAGGTATATTATACCATGCGCCAACTATTTCGCGAACTATTTTTAAAGATTAACTTATCTCTAAAGGTTGACTTTGTTTTTAGTTTCCCCGCCTATACATACATGTATAATAACCATCGAAATTGTATTCAGGCATACAAAATATTTATATATGATTACTAAATATAAGCATAAGTTCAGGTAATACTGCGTATTGAAGCGAAACAGATAGAGCAATAAAGGAAACACGCGAAGGTGGTATTAACACTCACACTATCGTGTCAGTTGTACTTCAATTTTGGAAAATTCAAACATGATATTATTATTACTTAAGCGTTTTCGAAAAACAATAACAACTGAATACATCAGCCCTTCATTACCATAAATTCAGGTATATTTAGCTGAAATGTCTAGCCTTTAATAATAAATAAATAGGGATAAAAAGAAATGTACCCTTCGTATTAGTTGCAGGTAATACTACCTATTAAAGCAAACCAGGTAGAGCAATGAAACAAAGATTATACTAACGTTGTACCAATAAGGCTACTACAGAAAATACTGCATAAAATAAACAGTACCTCACCCCTTGTATTCCCAAAGGCTGAATCTGTACTAATTTTTGGAAATTTTAATTGCAAACAGCTTAGTTGTAGCCCATTAATTTCATACCCTTAAAATGAAAAAGGGTTTCATATTATATATCATTAGTTAGATAATTACCTCTAGTTTATATATTATTAATTTTTTTTAGAAATTTAAAGCTTTTTAGAACAATTTTTGCAAAAATACAGAAAAAAACGTCCTTCAACAAAAGTTTTTGAGAAATAAAATTTTTTGAAATGCCTATAAAATTTTCATTTATTTATATTTTTTTACAAAATTTTGCAAAAATATAGGAATTTATAAAAGAAATAAAAAGTTTTTCCAAAATGTAAAGAAAATATAATACCAATCCCGAAATTCCCAAAAAACTTTCAAAAATTCCCAAAAATGGGATTTTTTAGTTTTTTTGCTGTCATTCCAGCAAATACCCTGGGGGGACAAATTCCATTTGCATAAAACTAACAAATACTTATAACTATAAAAAACAAGTAAAAATATTTAGGTTGGAGGCGTGCGATTTTAGAAATTTTGGGCTAAAGTCGGTTTTGTCTAAAAAAAATGGGTTAATTTTAGGATGCTACCCTTACGCAACAGGACATAATTTTCAATTTTTTTTTTCTTTAAAATATTTTCTAAACAATAAGCTTTTAAAAAAATATAAACAACATATACTTTATTTTGGAAAGTTCTTCCAGAAATAAAAAACAATAAACTTACTTTTTGCCCTAAAAATATGCTAAAAACTGACTTTTTTTGAATTTTTAAATTGTGTTGAATATAACTTTTTCTTTATAAAAGATTTTTTGCTCAAATTTTTTTTATAGTATTGAAAAAAATACTGGCAAGCTAACAAAACTTATTTTTGAAAAATCGGTTAGGATTTGAGCTCAAAAATGTGAAAATACTGGACCAGGGTTGGTAAAAACACGAAAATTTAATTTTTAAAACTTTAATATCTCGAAAACTTTAAGAGATAATATATACGTGTCGCGACATTTTTTGTAGGCCTTGATTAGAAGAATTTAAAAATAAAAAAATATTTGCAAAAGAATTGGAAATGAAAAAATTAGATCGCTTTTAATTTTTCACATACCCCAGGTAGCCTACTTTAGGGGCGCGTGGACACGCCCACTTAAGCGCTATATAGTCCAATCTCAAAACTTAAGCTTGAATACACCTCTTTTATGCCTGTCTGAAATTTCATTGCAATCGAGCCATCCGTTTAGAAACGGCAGAATTATTTCCAATTTTTTTGCAAAATCCCCCACTGTTCAACGTAAGCTGTTCACATATGTAGGTATTGAGGTGCATTTCCCGTTTTCATTTTTCTTATAAACTTTAGAGTGTTAATTTCTATTCTCTGTTGAATGTTCAGCCATTTTAATGAGTTAAGCATGAACTGAATTGAGGTGTATCGATTGCATTTTAAAATTGTGCGCATAGCTTTATTTTGTAACTTTTGAAGTCTTTCTATCTGATTTTTTGTACAGCAGTATAATATTGTTGACCCGAACTCAAAATGAGGTTTAATAGTTGCATTATAAATATTAATTGACGTAATTACAGAAATTTTATTTCGAAGTCTTTTAAAATATCCAATTTTTTTACCGATCTTTTTGCATATAATCAATGTGATCCTTAAATTTTAGTTCTTTGTCCATCACGAATCCCATTTATATTGTTAACTTTTCCAATTATTTTATTATTAATTTTTATTATAACGTCTCTATTGATATTTATTCCCATAAACTTTGTTTTACTTTCATTTAATTTTAGTTTGTTCATTTTTAGCCATTCATTTACTCTTTCTAAATCGTGCAACATATTATCTTTACAATTTTCTTCGTTTTCTGCTATATTATAAATGAGAGTGTCATCCGCATACAAAACTATATCGCAATACTGTAACACAATGGACCCAGAATGGATCCCTGGGGTACTCCAAAATCGTTTATTTCTGACTGCGATTTTATTTCATTTACTATTGTTGCTTGTTTTCTTCCATTTAAATATGTTTCAAACCATTTAAGTTCTGTATCTTCTTATCTACAGTCTCAAATGCTCTTTTAAAATCTAGGAACGTAGCTATTATTTTATTGACTTTTTTAATTTTTTTTCCACTTGTTGATAACATAATTAACTGTAGTTTCACATGAGAAGCTTTTTCTAAAACCTGATTGGTATTTTGACAATATTTCATTATCTTCTATGTATTTTTCCAATTGAAGTTTCACCACTTTTTCAATTATCTTTTCACTTGTTTTTAACATATTTATTGGTCTATATTCCTCACACTTTTTTGTTTTGTTAACCTTTTCAATTGGAATAACTATAGATTCTTTCCAACTTTCTGGGAAATTTCCAGTTTTCAGAGATTCGTTAATTATATTTAATAGCGCGTTTCCCATTATGTCCCAATTATCTAAAATTATCGTTGTTATCACTCTATTAAAATCCGGGTTATTTAATGATTTGCATATGTTTATCATTTCTAATATGTTCGTTGCACGAAATTTAAAATTATTGCTTATCACAGCTATGTTATTTGTGTATTGCACATTGTCTATTGTCTCTCTTATTTCTCTTATACTATTTATAAAAAATTCATTGAACTTCTTAGCGATCACAGTTTTATCCCTATATTCTACTTGGTTAAATATCACATTTTCAATCACAGATCGGTTTTTTTAATCACTAGGTTTTTTATTTCTAACCACATTTGTTTAGGATCATTCGTGTTTTCGATTTTTCTACTTATGTATTTATTTTTTTCGCTATTTATTTTGTTTTTGTAATTATTACGGACAGTTTTATAGTTGTTCCAAGCCACAATATTATTTTCATATTTTGCAATTAAGTATTTTTTCTATTTTTTGCTGTTTAAGTAGTCGGCACTCTGAATTAAACCAGTTATTGACATAGCTGTTACTTCTTTTTGTTTGGATATAAGTGAATTTCTTTATTGTATTTTCAATGCTCATATCAAAATGTAGCTTTCCCTGGTTTAATATTTCATTATATCTACTGTTAAATCTAGTTCGAAGTTCTCTTCTGAAATTATCTTTATTATATTTGAATTTTATTTTGTTCGAATGAAAATTGTGTTTAGCTGTATCACATTCTATATATATGTATGTATTTATTATTTCATGGTCTGATATTTTGTTCGAAATACTGTTTGTGGTAGATATTTTTTTGTTATTTGTTATTACATACCCTGCAAGAACAGCGTCACTGTGATGGATTCATACATCAGGGTTTCTATCATTTTCTTAAGGGCAAAATGAAAAAACTGATGTAAACATTCGTGTACGTGTGAGTTATTTTTTTAACCAGCGTTACCACCTCAGCAAAGCGATCATTCGAAATCTTTTTTTCAAAATGCCCACAAAATTACATGCAATGCTATTTATTTCTTTATTACTAATTTAAAAAAAAATTTTTCGAAAAATTAAAAAAAACTATACAAGGAGAACAGAATAAATTATTTTAGGCTTAATTAGATAAAATTAAGAGAAATACAGTAGTCAGTAGCAGTTTTAACAATAGAAAACTGAATCATATGGAAAAAACATCCACAGCACTATGTTTTTTCCAAGAAAACAAACCAAATGATACTATAAAAACATTAATGCATAAACGTAGTTCCAAATGAAATTACCAAACTAATACGGGAAAATCAAAATATTAAAAAAATTATTGTAATGGCAACGCTGAGAGCTATAAAATTGCTTTGCATGTGTTAGTAAATAAGCTGTTAGTTTCCATCAGACATTTCTTGCAGGGTCTGGTATATTCATTCACTACCCTGCAAGAACAGTGTCGGTCATATGATCCATCATATGACCGACACTGCTGATGGATTCATACATCAGGGTTTCTATAATTTTCTTAAGGGCAAAATGAAAAAACTGATGTAAACATTCGTGTACGTGTGATTTCTTTTTTGAACCAGCGTTACCACCTCAACAAAGTTATCATTCAAAATCTTTTTTGCAAAATGACCACAAAATTACATGTAATGCTATTGTAGAGCGTTGGTACTCAAAACTATTGAAATAAACTTCTTTTTTCAGGTTTAAAAATGATAACGTATTTATTGTTCAATCCTTTTTCTTTAATCAATCATATTTTTTGAAGTATAT